>CM076584.1:1081046407-1082246407 GCA_034641835.2 Pinus albicaulis | reverse complement strand
TTCTAAAATGGCCCCTAAAAGGAATTCAACACCCATTAATCTTTTAGAAGGCTCCACTATGACTCATGAAGATGAAGAATGGCAACATGACATATCAAAATTACAAGAGCAAGTGTAAAAAATTTCGCTCTCACAAAGAGCAACAAAAAATGACATGGAAGTTTTAAAGAAATGCGTGGAAACTAAGATGGATGGTTCGAAGAAAGGCGTGGAATCTAAGATGGATGACATGGAAGCTAAGATGGAAAACATGAAGAATGATCTAAAAGTAGACATGGAAGGTTTGACAAAGTTGATACAAGAAATGTTTCCTAATGGGGAAAAAATAGTAGAGGAAACTCATGATGAGAACAAAATAAATGTTAATTGTGATTTCATAAACTCCAATATTGGAGGGAAGAACCACCATATTCCAAAAATGGATATGAGGAAGTTTGATGGAAAGGATCCTGTAACATGGATACTACAGATGGAGAAATATTTTGATCTCAATAATGTGCAAAATATATAAAAGGTACGCATTGCAACTTTACATTTAGAACAAAATACATTTGTATGGTATCGATAGCTTTGCTCCGGTAAAAAAATTTTCACTTGGTCAATTTTTATGGAGGAAATGATAGAACATTATGAGGATACAAAGAGAAACACCTTCTTTAGCCAATTGATAAATCTCAAACAAAAGGGTTCAGTGGGGGAGCACATTGAGGACTTCCAAAAATTGAATATAAGGGTAACTGATATTCCAGACGAAGACAGGATTGATCTCTTCATAGGTACTTTAAAGGATAGCATCCAACATGAATTTTTCATTTTGGAACCTGATTCATTGGAGAAGGCCTTCAGGTTGGCAAGAAAAATTGAATGTAAAATTATGGCGACAAGGAAGCCTACCACTCACTTCTATAAAGATGGAAGTGTTGCTACTAATAGATTTCCACAACCTACAAGGTTGACACCACCAAAATTGGAAGAAAAAAGAGCAAAAGGGCTTTTCTATAGTTGTGATAGAAAATACACTAAAGGTCATAAGTGTGCTAAGAAGAAATTATTTTACATAGATTGTGAAGAGGAAGAAGAAAATGAACAAGAATATTCAAAAGAAGAGGATATACACCAGGAACCAACCCTAGAAGAGGAAGAAATGAGTCCGACCATATCATGTAATGCATTGGCAGGAATTACCACTCTTCAAACTCTCAAGATAGAAGGACATATCAAGAATAAAAAGGTAATAGTGCTGATTGATTTAGGTAGTACCCATAATTTTATTCATTTTAAGGTAGCCAAGGAATTGAATTGTTTCCTATACCCAACACGAGAATGTCAAGTGATGGTTGCAAATGGAGGAACTATAAATTTCTCTGGAAAATGCCATAATATCAAGCTAACCATGGGGGAATATGTATTGAATATTCCAATTCTTTCCATTCCTTTGGGAGGTGTTGATGTTGTACTAGGAGTTAAATGGTTACAATCTTTGGGGATGGTAGCTTTTAATTTTCAAGAAATTTTCGTGAAATTTTTTTCAGAAGGAAAGGAAGTTGAATTACAGGGTATTGCAGGGAAGCTGGGAAAGATAATAAGCTCTAATTTCATGAAAAAGCTTCTAAAGAAAGAAAAATGAGGCGTAATTGCACAATTATGCTCACTAGAAGTTCCAACATCAAAATCATCTATTTCTGTAGATCCCCAAAAAGTATTGCACAACCATTCTAAGGTGTTTGAAACTCCCAAAGGACTCCAACCTATTCATGATCATGATCATGCTATTCATTTGATTCTAGGAAGTGTTCCTCCAAACATCAGGCCTTATAGATATCCTTATGTCCAAAAGATCGAAATTGAACGTATGATTGCAGAAATGTTAGAGGCTGGTATGATTCAACCTAGTCATAGTTCTTTCTCTGCTCCTATAGTATTGGTACACAAGAAGGATGGATCATGGCGCATGTGTCCGAATTATAGGGAGCTCAATAAGCTCACCATTAAAGAAAAATTTCCCATTCCTATGATTGATGAATTATTGGATGAATTACATGGAGAAATTTATTTTACCAAGTTGGATCTTCGTTCAGGATATCATCAAACTAGAATGAAGGCTAAAGATATTCCGAAAACAACATTTCGAACTCATGAGGGTCATTATGAATTTTTGGTCATGCCTTTTGGCCTTACTAATGCACCTTCTACATTTCAAGGGTTGATGAATTCCATTTTCAAACCCTTCCTTAGAAAATTTATGCTAGTACTTTTTGATGATATACTAATCTACAGCAGGTCTTGAAAGGATCATGTTCAACATGTTGACAGGGTGCTCAAACTATTGTAGGAGAATCAATTATATGAAAAAATATCCAAATGTTTCTTTGGAGTACAAGAGGTGGAATATCTGGGTCATATTGTATCTCACGAGGGAGTTGAGGTAGACCCTAAAAAAATTAAATCCATTAAGGAATGGAAAGTCCCCACAACCATAAAGCAGTTGCAAGGATTTCTCAGGTTAACAGGGTATTATCGCAAGTTTGTTAGGAATTATGGGAGAATAGCAGCACCTCTAACAACATTATTGAAGAAGGATGCATTTTCATGGACTCCTGAAGAAACTAAGGTCTTTGAACATCTTAAAGAGGCAATGTGCCTAGCACCGGTATTAGCTATGCCAGACTTCACAAAAACCTTTATTGTGGAATGTGATGCCACAGGAAATGGAATTGGTGTTGTTTTAGTGCAAGAAGGAAGACCCATTTCTTTTGAAAGTTGTCCAACCAAAGGAAAGTATTTACAGAAAGCTATTTATGAGAAGGAAATGTTAGCAATACTGCATGCACTAAAGAAATGGCAAACTTACCTAATGGGAAGACACTTCAAGGTAAAAACTGATCATGATGGTCTTAAACACTTTTTGGAACAAAGACTATCTTTAGAAGAGCAGCAAAAATGTCTCACAAAGGTGTTCGGTTACGACTTTGAAATAACCTACAAAAAAGGGAAGCTAAATTTTGCTGCAAATGCACTCTCAAGAAAGAATGAAGAGGTGGAAGCATTGCTTTGTGCCATTTCTCTTATCCAACCAGATTGGATAACCAAAGCAAGAGATGAGTGGAATAAGTACAAAGATGTATGGACACTCATTCAAAAGTTGTAGCAAGATCCTAGTACATCCGATACATTTAGTTGGAAAAATTATTCCTTATGGGACAAATATTTCTTACATCTTTGTAAGAATTCCCAACTAAAACAAAATATTCTTTTGAATTGTAATATTCCCTCTTTAGAGGACACTCAGGATTTTTAAAAACTTACCATAGGGTGAAGAAATAAATTTTTTGGGATGGCCTTAAATCTGATATTCAAAATTTTGTGGCGGAATGTTTGGTTTTCCAAAAAAATAAAGTTGAGACAATTAAGAGCTCAGATTTTCTACAACCTTTATCCATTCCAAGTCAACGTTGGGAGGAGATTTCAATGGATTTTGTCACAGGTTTACCTAAGTCCGAAGGAAAGAGTTTCATCATGGTGGTAGTTGATAGACTTACCAAGAATGCACACTTTTGTGCATTATCTCATCCATTTAAAGCAAGCACATTTGCTACTATATTTATGCAAACAATTCAAAAGCTACATGGAAACCCAAATATTATTGTAAGCGATAGAGATCCCATTTTTACTCGAACTTTTTGGTTGAAATTATTTTATTGTTTGGGTACTCAACTAGCTCATTGCTCATCTTATCATCCTCAATCCGATGGTCAAACTGAGATAGTAAATAAATGTTTGGAAGGATATCTTCATTTTTTTGTATCCGATAAACAAACACAATGGGTCAAGTGGTTACCTCTAGCTAAATGGTGGTATAACACTTCCTTCCATACTGCAGAAAAAATGACCCCATTTATGGCACTTTATGGATATCATCCACCATCCATCACATCATATTTAAGAGAAAATTTGAAGGTTCAAGCAGTGGAAGATCACATCGAGCATCAACAAGAAGTTCTCCAACACTTAAAGGATAACCTGAATTTGGCACAAAATCGAATGAAACAACAGGCAGATCAACATCACAGCGAGAGAAGTTTTGATGTAGGAGACTGGGTATTTTTACGGCTACAACCATACAAACAAATGTCCCTCAAGAAAGATAAGAAGGATAATAAATTATTGCCAAAGTACTATGGTCCTTACAAGGTGTTGCAAAATATTGGTACTATGGCATACAAATTGGAGCTTCCTTCTTATTCGCAAGTGCATCTAGTTTTCCATATTTCATGCTTAAATAAGGTTATAGGTGAAAATCTTCCATTTCAAACAATATTTCCAGAGCTTGATGAGGAAGGAAAAATCATATTGGAACCTGAAGCGGTCACGGAAAGAAGAACTCGAAAACTACGGAATCGATCAATTTCAAAGTATCTCATCATGTGGAAGAACTTACCCACTGAAGATTCTACATGGGAGGATGAGAATTTTATACAAAAGCACCCAGAGCTACTCAAGCATTGAGGAAAACACTTTTTTTTGAAGGAGAGGGGCATGTTAGGTCCCTATATTACTAGCATAGTCCCTTATTATTTTAGTGTAGCAACCCTTATTGTTATTATTGTACCCCCGTAACCCCCATATTGTTATTATTATGCCCTTAAATTATTATTGTTAGGTCGGCTAGGATTACATTGTGGCCCACTAGGATTACATTATGGCCCCATGGACTCCTATATATAGAAAGGAGGTTTTGTAAATTGTATCATCCAAGAATTGTGCATTTATGTAATTTATTGGAGGTTGCCCCCTCGAAGTGGCTTATTTCTAAGGCGTTGATATCTCTTTTCTTCTATTTTTGAAGCTGGTTACACAACATTTTCCAAGATTATAAATCAGTAGTCTTTTAGTTTTGATGTTGAGGTTGAGGTAGATAATGAACTTCTTGAGCAAGTTGTTAATGAGAAATCATCTCCTAAAATGGTTGAGGAAATCATTTACGACATAGAATCCTCCTTACCTCCATATTTGTAGCCATCGAATGCCATTGAATGTCAGGTTGTAGATGAAGGCTTGGAAGCTAAAACATATGATCAAATGATGAAAGATGATTATGTACCATTGTGGTTTGAAGCATTTCATTTTTTAAAGGAAAATTTTCAAAATATCTCTAAAGAAAAGGATGTGCAACTTGTAGAAAGTCATGCAATCCCATTAGAACCAATGGAAAATAGGTTGCAACAGTATTTTCAAGTTTTTCATGACCCTATAGCTTATGTGTTGGATGATATCTGCAGTAAAATTCCTTCTCCATTAACTAATTGTGAGCTTGAAAAGAGTGTTGATATAAACTTGATCCGACAACTGCCTTCATTGCCATGTTCAACAGGTGTTTCATTACGAAGCTAATACCAAAATTTGTAGTCATATCAGGAGATTAATGAAGAATATTTTTTTTTTGTATTGACTATTAGGAAAAATTAGTCATTCACGAGTTTCTTGGTTGATCTTGTTGCAGTCATCAAGGGAGGAAAGTACGGATGTTGGGAGCATTTTAAAATCAAGGTACAAAGACTACCTAGAGTAGACCAGTAATGTATTAGATGAGCTAGAAATTAATATGTATTCCTATGAAGATCCTTTTGTAGCACTCTTGAGGTCATCAAGTGGGCTCATGCTTTGCAATTTCATAAAGATTCAATCTATTGACAAGTTTTCATGTGAGTTGCCTTTCAGTAGTTTTCCTTTTTTTCTCATGAGCAAGCACTTGCAGAGAATTCAACTAGCATCTAGAATGCTAACATGGTTGCATTGATTGTTCCATTTCACTTGATCAAGTGATGAATGGATTAGTTAGAGTAGGTGTGTTGACTAAGCTCAATTCTGAGCATCTTTTTCAGTAGTATCTTCCAGTAAAGTTTGCAGTTATTCTACAGTTCAGGTTATCAGTTTTATTTCCAAGTCAGTCAGTTTATTATATCAAGTTTTCAACATTCATTTTTTTTTTCATCTTTTGACTCCAAGCACAATGGGTAGGCTACTTGTTCTACGCTGTTCTTGCCTCCTCCAAGGAGCTGTCATCCCCCAAGAGCCAATTTTAGTTCTATTTTTTGCATCCTACCATCGGTGATCAAAAAATATCTTTTCATATCGTAATAAGGTTCCATTATTATTATTTTTTCATTCCATTACGTCATAATGCAAAAATTTGGTCATTGGAGGTAGCCTAAGGTCAAACCTCACTCTTTTCAAAAATTTCATTACTTGCTGGTTCATTTCACCACTTTTCTAAGTGTACATCAGTCATGAGTTGTCATCATAATTTTACTCTTTTCATCATGAATTTCATTCAGTCAAAGTCTCCAATAGCTCTTAGGGTTTTCAAGTTCCATCAAATCACCATTTGCATTCATAAAAGTCCAGCAAGTAAAAGAGCGACAATAAACACATTTTATTATGAAAGTTTGATTTGTAAATTTAATTTCAATTGAATATGTAATTTTATGTTTCTTAATATGTAATAATTTCTCATGGTTCCAAGGCAGCTACATACTCAAGGTTCCATCAGCCAAGTAAATCAAATTTCCAAAAGTCATAAGTGTTCGAATCCACCAAAAGATCAAATTCAAAGGATCAAGATAAAAAATGGAAAGGTGAATTGCAATGTTTAATTTTAGTTTGAAAAAGAAAATGTGGGTCCCATGCCTATTTTTAAAATTTCATAAAGTATAAAGGGCCATCAAGTACCAAGGGGACACTCATTTGCGTCCTCATGCATTGAGCTCTCAGCTTCCCCAAGTCAAAAATCAAATTTTCAGCAAGAAATTCGAATTTCCTTGAAGGTGTTGCGCTCCTGCTTGAGGCGTTGCGCTCCTGCTTGAGGCGTTGCGCTCCTGCTTGAGGCATTGCACTCCTTCTTGAGGTGCTGCATTTTTTACCGAGAGGCACAACGCTCTTGCTTCAGGCGTTGCACTTTTTCCTAGGAGGTGTTGTGCTCCTGCTTCATGCATTGTGCTTTTTCCAACTTTCACCTACAACCTCCAAATCGTTTTTTCAAGTGGTCCAAACATCAAATAAGGGTTTTCTAAATCAAATGCAAGTAAGTTACACCTCTCAAAGCCCTCCTTTAACTTCATAATTTCAAATTTATGGTGTAAACCCTCCTCACTCATCATTTCAAGTTTCGACAAAGAAACCCTAGCTTTCACTCTTGCAAGCCAACATTGTTTTCCCTCGACCCTATTTTCCCTTTCCACAATTCAGAAAACACTCCCCTTACCCCTACATCACCTTATCTCTCATTCCCAAGTTCCATTTCCTAAAACCCTACCCCTAGGCAGCCACACTATATCCCTGTAATCAAAATTCCTACCTTGTCTCCCTAAGTTTTTATATCCCCCACCACTTCCCTAAGCTCCCTATCTCCATTCCCCACTTCCCTAAATTTTCCTACACTTATCCCTACTCCCTAACCTCACTTCCTACTCCCTTTCCATTCCCATTTCCCCTAGGGTTTTGAAAAAAAACGTACACTATGGAGGAGAAAAGAGGGGAAAGGAGGGAGGATTTTGAGGCTTGAGCCATCCAACACTAGAGAATTTTTGGCCTCACCCATGACAGGTGATTTCTTCAAACATGTGGGTTGTTTTGACTTCTGTGAGATGGTTCAAAGAATACAACATCACCCTGCTCTGATCCAGAGTTTTCATCTCTAACCTCCAAGACAACCAAGTGACCATTGTAGGGGCGACCTTCACCATATCCAATGATATTATTTTTGTAGCCATAGGGATACCCAATGCGGGTGAAAAATTGTTTAAGGCCACGAATATAGATGCCCAACATTATGAACCATTTCTCTAGGCATGATACAAAAATGACAAAAAGAAAGTTTTTCCTTTTAGTCACCTACTTGATTGATTTTCTCCCATGATGAAAATCATCATGAAATATTTCACTTGTGAGGGAAGATTATCCAAACTATACACCTATCACATCAAGTTGCTCATGCATTTCACTAGGGTGAAATTCCTCAACATCCCTCACTATTTGTACAGGATTATTGATCAGATATCCTACATAGTGCAGAAGAGTGAGTATGAACATCAGATGAACAACCTCTTCCATCACTCTCTAATAAAAATAATTGTCCTTCATCATTTCAATCAGCTGAACAATGCATGGGAGACCTTCATTGAGAATGATGTCTTCATTACTCCACCACCTCATCCTACTAGACCAAATGCATTCTACCACCAAAGATCAAAGTTTCAAGGACAAAATGGTGGTCATCTAAAGGGTGGGTTGTATAGAAGAATACCAAAAAAAAAAGAGTTCAAACCTATTAGAGAGGGCTCAGGAAAGAGTTTTGCTCCAAACATTAAAGAAAAGGACTTTCCTCGTTCATCAACAAAGCATGTACATCAGGATGAGTAGTAAGACGATGCAGTTGTTCATGAGGAGGAAGATCTTCATGAGGAAGAAAGAGTGCTTGACTTGGTGGACTTGGATGTCCAAAATGATCATGAAACCTCAAACCTGATCATCAAAGAGAAAGATGCCAAAATCAAAGAGCTGCAAGACAACTTGGAAAAAGCAAGATATGCCAGCTCCTTCCTTGAGCAAGAGAACAAACAGTTGAGTGACAAGAAAGTGCTCTTGGAATTGGAGTTGTTGAAGGCTAAGATGAAAAATACCAAAGGTAAAGCAGTGATGGTTGATGATGACTTTGACCTTGCTGATGAGTCTGGCCATGATAATGCTCAAGCAACCAGGAAAATACCAAGAACAAGAGGTCTTAAGAGAGCTTTAGAGCAGGAGAAACATGAAGCAGAGAAACTTAGTTTTAAGGAAAGGATTGAAAATGAAATTGAAGATGAGAGAGAGGTGTGTCTTAACAGATTTAACCTTCACCTTGAGAAGCTCCTCCATAAGGAAAAAAAAGACAATGAGATGCTCAGACACATGTCCAATAAATACATCACTAGAAACGATATTTGCAATATTAATCTCAAGCAGTTGAAGGACAAATATAGATAAACCCTAATCAAGAAAAAGGAGGAGGATAAACTTGAGATTATTGTTGATGCCTCCCTAATTTCTTGAGACACCCCATAAACACTCAATTTAACAATTTTGATCAATTTTTTGGTAATTTTTTGTAGTTTTGGCCATTTCTCCAAATTTTGACAAGCTTTCAGCACAATCCACTTGTAAAAAACACAGAGCCTAGTGCGTTGTGATTTTTCTAGGAGCCTCCAAATGACAAAGGGTCACCACCATTGGATTCAAAAGGCCCTCTACATCAAATTTTGACTAGTGGAACATTAAATTTGGACATTCTGGCAGGGAGAAATGGAAAAAAACTCCAAAAAATCACCTTTCTGCATCATTTTCAGGCTGGCGCTGTGCTTTTAACCAGTCTTGGGAGATTTCAGTTTTGAGGGCCTTAACTTCATCATTTTCATAACTTAAAGACATTTTTGGAAACTAGAGAGGATAAGATTTATAATGAGCTATATTGGGCTCAAAATTGACTTCAACAAGTCCTCCAAAAGTGACCTTGAATTTTGCGTTGCGCTTTTGTCAAGGGCACTACGCTTTTTCCAGTTGCCTGATATTTTCAGAATTTTCTAGATTTATCAGTTTGGACATGGAATTGATGAATTTTACTGATGTAATTAATCCATGTAAATGTAATTAATTCACTTTTAGTTACTATAGGTAGATACATTTGATAAAAATGTATTTTGGGGACAAATGAATCAGTTTCACCAAAGTTGGGGATGAGTTTGTTTACCTCCCTAGTCTTTGGGTTTCCAGATGAGCATTTTTGGGATCAACTCCACAAGTCAGGGATTTGACCCCTCAGGGTGGGAGAATTTTTTTTGTTCTATAACTTTTTCCTCCTTTCTCATTGCAAGGGTTAGATGTTGTTGGATTGATCACTGAACACTATTGTAATCAGAATTTTGGCAAGTAATAACAAACTGAGTTGCAACTATTTTGATGTAATTCTTGTGGTCAGTGATTTGACATTGTTTCTGATTTTTTTTTCAAATGTGTTAATGTATTGTGATTTCATATTCATTCCATTTATGAATGTAATTTTTTCCTAAGTCAGGAAGGAAGAATTCATTAAGCTTATGCTCTGTTTTTGAGGAATAGTTACGGTTTGTTTCATCTTCTTCTAGTATAAAAGAATTCATATCTCTTATGTTGTTTTCTAAAACCCTAGTAGTCTAGACGACTCCATAAAGATATCATTTTGTTTTGAACTACTTACCTACCTTGCTCCGTCATATCCTTGCAATTATGATCCTTGTTTGCCTGACCTAGTTCCTTCCTTGACCTATTTACCATCCACCACCTCAAAAAATAAATCAACCAAACCCCAGTGCTACTATACCTAGCCTAATATCTCATTGATCCAGTCATATTGACTGAGATCCATTGGAGAGAGCCCTCTTCTGCCTACTAGGCCTAGCTACTTGGAAAAAGATTGGTTTGTGGTTACCTTTGCTGGTCTCTTCTCAGCGTCGGAGATTCGGTGGAGTGATAACATGTTGCATAATTTAGGGTCTTTTAATTTTTTTGGATGAGAAAAAGCATTATGATTTTTGATGATATATATATGTAAAAAAAAAATTCAAATGACATGAACTCTTTTTTAAAGAAGTATTGCTAAGTTTTTTTATTTTTATATAGGTGTAATTTTCAAGGCTTTTTTAATGTAAAATTTCAATCATTTTTTTTTAAATCATGTTGAATTGTAAATATGTCGAACTAATTTTGGCGAGGTCCAGGGTCAAATATTCTAGTTGTCACTATAACACCAAGAGTGTATCCAAAATTTTGGCTAGGTCCAAGGTCAAATATTATAGCTACCATTGTAACACTAAGACTATATCCAACATTCCACAAGCCATATATACCAATAACTTATGATTTAACAAGAGTTGATATTCCACAAGCCATATATACCAACGACTTATAACTTAACAAGAGTTGAGAAGTCGAGTCGGTGGGGGCACCTAATATTCGAGCCTTATCTCAAGGATCCAAACATGTCCCTTGGAATTGTACCAAAGTGGATAGAAGAAAAAAACCTGCTCCCAACCACTTGAGCTACTAACACGGAACATAATTTTATCATTTTATAAACATTTCTCAACTCCAATTAGTAAGTTCATTTGCCATGAGTTTGACAACTCTTTCATCCTATAACTTTGCCTCAAAATATAAAGATTTAAAAATAAATGTGTCAATTTCAAAAAAAAAATATTATCTTACCTTTAATTCAATATATCAATCTACCCAAACCACATTGTACTTTAATTGTTATTAATCCTATGTGAAACACCACATAAATTATACACACTTAGTTTTTTTTTTTAATATTCAAAATAAAATACCCACCAAACCTCATAAACCCAACAACCCTAATTTCCTACTCAATTTTACAACCATCCAAAATGTAACCAACATGAATCTTTGCTAGTTCCCATAAGAAGCTTTGCTTAATTTTATTCTGTTTGAGACCAACTTAATAACACCCAACCCACGGTTTGCTTTAAAAAATGGTTTCTTTCTTCCTTCAAAATATTTTAAATCTTTTGATGAAATTTAATAAAGCACATCACCCTTTAGATAGTGTTGATATTAAAAAAATTAATTAATTAATTAATTAATCCCATTCACATCTCATAGATTCACTTTATTTCTACTCAACGAACATTCCTCTTAGGTCCCACCTTTAGAATGGAACCACTCTACGTCTCATATCATACCATTTAATGCTTTAAGTGCATGTAATTTCTCTAACATGGCTTTGGTTTACCCAAAGCAAAGCTTTCCAATTTTCAATCGAATAATGTAATCAATTTAGCACATTACATGAGATTTTTATTTTGGTTGGGTGGAAAGGTGCATTTTATAGTCCAATATGATATGATACGTAAGAGTGTCTCTCGTTTATCAAAGTTGAAATTTTTTTCATCTCAATTAATAAAAATGAAAAAATGTAAATAATTATATAAATCATTTAAATAATGTGGGTTCATAATTTTTTTTTAATAAATGGATAAATAAATAATTGAAAATCATTTGACGTGCAAACTTTTTTTTGGAGTGTAGAATTTTATCCCTCTCGGTGCATGATAGATTTGATGTTAGATCGATCTAGTTGGTAAAAAAATAAATGTCTTATATTCACAATTATTTACACTTGCAATTTAATCACTTAATACCAAATCGACTAGACCTATGCATTTTTTATAGCTCTTTTTTTCATGTATTGTAAATTAAATTAGTAGAAAGGATGTAGGATTAACAAATTAACAAGTAATGAAGAGGGTGTATGAAGCACAGGGAAGTTGTAGATGAAGATATTGGGGTTATATATATAATGTGAAGTTAAAATTTTATTGGTCATTAAAAAAAAAGTCTATATGGTTGATAGTTTAGGCATGCCTTGGTTTATTATATGGGAAACTAGATTAGCAACAATGTTTTAATCTTTTTGTTAACAAAATTTTGAAAATATAGTATAAACCAAAATATAAATATGTATCTGTCCAAAAAAAATGGCTACGTGTCATATAACCTAAGTAAACTAAAAGACTAGATATAAAATAAAATTTCTATGAAACCGGAAAATTATGAAGAAGGTTTTAGAATCTTAGAACCAATTATATTGACTCCTTTCTGTATTGATTCAGACTTCTTGGATCAGTGGGACACCTAGGGGTGCCTCTATTTTCACTCATATGCAGTTCAGATCATTCACTTATATTTGGAGCTCATCCATCAATAACAAAATTTCTTGTCTAGCTACACTCTCTTCGGTAGTGAAATTCATTATGCCAATATAATCAATAATTTGAAGATATTGATTTTGTCTTCCTTGTGTATTTCTTGTATTCAAGATCCATGTCACAATGTCTATAGTGATCCCAAAATCCGAGAGGAAACCCCTCTCCCTTGCACTTTCTTACTTAGCATCGTTGAACTTCCTCTAGATAAAAACTACATTTTTCCATCGATAATTTTGAGTCGAAGTGTTGAAAAATGGCAACAAGAAAATCCTGATTTATTTTCCCTTGAATTAAATTAGGAGAAAATTGTAATTCCACATCACAAGACAACAAGAATGTGTTAACTAAGTTAGTTTGAATTATTTGGCTCAATTAATTCAAGTTTAGGGTCTAACTTGGGTCATGTAGAGTGTCTTCTAAATTTTAGGAGTCTAGGTTGAGTTTAATTTGAGTGGTAATAATTTAATTCAGTTAAACTGAGTTAAGGTCAATTAAACTAGTTCCAACTATTGGAGGAACTAGTGGGAGGTCAAATAGTGGGGTGTGTAATCAATGATCAACCAGTTAACTAATAAATCAACCATAGTTAACTCATGCATGCATAGTCTACGAGTTACCCAGTTGAGATTGGAGTTCAAGGGTAATGTACTATCAGATGTATAATTATCCAAGTTGTACAAGTCGTGAATGTAGTCAGAGAAGGACCTGTAGGGAATGCACATTTCAGGATGGGTCTTTCCCTAAATAATAGGGGGCTAATTCCCAAGGAAACCACACAAGGAAATAGGAGCTTGGTGGGAAGGAAAATTGGCTAAGTATTGGCCGGAGTCAGCTTGTGAGGTTGTGAGATATATTATAATTGTACAGAGATTGTTTAGGCTTGAAAAAACATTGTATTTCTTCTCTATTTTCTGATTAATGCAATACAGATAGGAAGGGATTTTTAGAAGTGGATTTCCTCTAGATATATCCTCGTGTTATGCTTGTTAATTGATTCATGTCACATGTTTTTATATTTATTCTCAGTTATGAATTTATTTCCGCATATGAGTAGAAGTATATTTGTCTGATGTTTTAGAACATTACATGAGAAGTATTGAATCTAAAATTAATTTCTACATAGTATCATAGCTAGAATCACAGTAGAGAAGAGAATTTAAAGTTATCTTTACAGGAGCAACAAGTTTGCAGATCTACTATTCATAGCTAGAAGGATAGCGTTCTATGTTATAAGGCTAGAGTATCCCCTTAAGGGTAGCTTGAATTACATTACATGGAAGGACCAAATGGAAGTAGTCATGGAAGATGATGGGCTGAAGGAATTCATTGATAATGATGTCCCGAAACCAACACCAGCTGATACCCAAGATGTAGCAAGAGTGGAAGAAGATTGTCACCAAGGCGAGGAGGATCATATTGGAGGGAGTATGAGACCATATTGTCTCTGATATCCATGGGTAAGAAACTCCATATGAAATGTGGAAGATATTGACATATTTGTTCCATAATATTAGTGACCATAGAAAGCTGGCACTCAAAGACAAGCTTTGGAATATAAAAATGTAGAATGGTGACACAATATCACAATACCTCAACAAATTCACACAATGTCATGATGAACTTGGGAGTGTTGGTGTTACAGTTGTAGAAGATGATCTAGTAAGCCTAGCACTTCTAGGCCTTCCCAAGAGCTGACACAACTACCAGGATTCGGTCAATGAGAGGGAGAAGTTACCAAACTGGAAAATATCGTTGTCAGATTTGGTAGAGGAAGAGTTCAAGCGAAACACCAGACAGGAGACCTCATCCAAGGTTGAATATGAGGAGAAATGTGCCTTGGATGGAAAGGAAAATAAAGGGAACAGGAAGAAATCCCAATCCAAAGGATATTTTGATCAGGTAGGCAAGAAGAAATACTTGTCGAATATTAAATGTTTTCATTGTCATGAGCTAGGACACTATGCCATGAAGTGTCCGCACAAGAAGACCGACAAGAAGCCCTCAGGAGGAGCAGCATGTGAAGCTCTAACTTGACAATTCGATTTGGATTTCACCCTCATTGCAACCATGGTGACATCGATGATGGGAAGTTTCTGGTATCTGGATAGTGGAGCCTCGGGGTTTGGGTGAAGAACCTCTACAAATTGGATGTAGAAGACGGTGTTTCTTTGATCACAAAAGAAGAATAGGTGTAGAGATAAGACATCGGTGAATTATGGGATAGGATACTTGGCCATTTGCACCATGGAGCATTGAATATCATGTAAAATATTTCTACAGGACTTCCCAAGGGTTCACTAGAGTAGTGAGATACATGCAAAGGTTGTACACTCGGGAATTACACCAAATCCACCTTTCATGATAAGGACAATAGAGCACAAGAGATCCTTGAAAGAGTTCATTCAAATGTGTATGGACCTTTTGCGATAGCCTCCATGACCAAGAACATGTATTATGTTATATTTGTAGATGATTTTTCATGTAAGTGCTGGATATTCTTCATGCAGAAGAAAGATCAAACATTCTCCAAATTTTGTGAATTTAAATCACGTGTTGAGAAATACACTGATAGGAAAGTGAAGGTTCTCATGAGAGATAAAGCATTTTATGAGATTTAATATCACCTCATAATCCAAAACAGAATGGGGTACTTGAAAGGAATAACAAAATTATTGTGGGAGCTGCACGGATGATGTTGCATGATCAGGGCCTACCGTTGCACTTGTGGGATGAAGCATGCAACACAACGGTATATGTGCAGAAAAAAGGTCCTCATCGGATTCTCGAGATGAGTACACCAGAAGTAGATTTTTCAGGAAAGAAACTAGATGTGTCATACTTCAGGATCTTTGGTTCATCAGTTTACTTTCCTGTTTCTTGGATGCAAGGAAAAAGATAGAACCAATAGCAGAGTTGGGAATATTTTTTGGGTATACTAATACACTTCACAACTATTGGGTGTAATTTCCATCTCATGGGATTAAAATTGTTCATAGAGATGTGAAGTTCGATGAAGATAAGGCCATGATATGTTCTCTTAAGAGGGAGCTTCAGTTGCATGCAGATGAATAGATTTTAGCTCCAAAGGAAGAACCTTAGGATGTTGTGGAGCAACCACAAGTAGAGGAGCAAAGAGTGGAATCACCCTCTCATGAAGAGACATCCAAAGATGGAAGTAAGTGCACTAGGGAAGCTGACATATTATTACATGATGGTAGAGATAATGTGGGAGCACCCACATCACAACGCATGAAGAGGCGGTCACTAGATTGGTACACTAGGCACATGGCTATGATGAGAGAGCTAGTTGAGACAGAACCATCCTCTTTCGAGGAAGTAGTGCAGAAAATAGTATGGGTTGATGCCATGGTAGAAGAATATGATTCCATAGTCAGAAACAATGTTTGGGAAGTGGTCCCAAGGCCAGAGATGAATCCAACAATAGGTTCTAGGTGGATCTACAAGATGAATCAAGCAGCATATGAAATCGTTTAGAAACACAAGGCTAGATTTGTGGCCAAGGGGTTCTATCATATGGAGAGAATTGATTACGAGGATACCTTTGGTATTGTAGCAAGGCACTATTATATCTGATCAATTCTACCACTTGCAACACAGATGGGATGGAAGATCCATTAGATGGATGTGATGAAAACATTCCTCAATGGAGTAATTGAGGAGGAGGTGTACATTGAACAATTGGAAGGACTTGATACCTTCGATAGAGATTTGCATGTGTGTAGACTCAATAAATAATTGTATGGATTGAAGCAAGCACCATGTGCTTGGTACACCAGGATCGACAACTATTTCACCAGGTTGGGCTTCACCAAAAGTGAAGAAGATGTAAACCTTTACCATATTGTTGTTGAAGGTAAATTCTTGATTATAGTATAGTTTTCAGATATATAATCCCAGGTATGTTCCTCCTCTAGATTCTAATTTGGTTTTAATAAATTAAAATTCTAATAATTATCCCTATTAATTGATTTTTATTTGGTTAAAATAAAAAATTATTAATTAATCAATAATTATTAGGATTTTCTACTATATTCCCATAAAATAAATTTCCCTAAAATTTTTTCACTAACATAAAAGATTAATTAGTTAATTAAAAATAAGCTTAAGTAATTAATATTCTTAAATAAAAATAAATCTAAATAATTACTTTCTTTACTTATATATATTTACATTAAATTAAATATATAATAAATTAAAAAAGACATATTTAATAAATTAAATATATCCTTTTAAATTCAATTATATATGTGTATTTTATTAATACCTTAATTAAATTATAATAAATTAAATATATCTTTAAATTAAATTAACTAATAGTTAACTACTAATCAATAATTATTAGTAAACTTTTACTATAAAAATTTTCCTAAACAATAAAGATTAATTAGTAAATTATAACTGGCATAATTAATTAAAAATTAAAAATTAAATATATATATATATATATATATATATAAGTCCCAAATTAAATTAAATATATATTTTATAAAGTGAAATAACCAATTTTGTTACTATTTAATATAATAAATAATAGACATAATAAAAATTATACTAAACTTATTAGTAAATTAAAATAAGCACAATAAAAATAATTAAAATAAAAATGATGAATTTAACTTAATAAACTATTATTAATTAAAAATAAAAATTAAAAGTAAACCTTAAATCTTGGATTATTAACCATAATAAATTAAATTTATTAAATTAGAAATATAATTATTAAAATTATTAAAATATCAAATAAAAAACATTGGTCGGCTCTTTATAGGTGTTAGCCCCCCCTATAGATTTTTGACAAAGCAAAGTAGGGGGCTAAATTGTTTTCGAGCCTTCAAGGAATGCATCTCCCCTGAAGACACATCATCCTTGAAGTCTCCTGTGCCGTTGCCTTTGATAAATTTCCCTCTGCTGACTCCCTTTATAAGGTCTCATTGTTTGCAGAAATTGTGCTCCAAAAGGTCTATATTTATCCCCGTACCCCTGCAAAGAGTCCCTTTTCAACCCTTTTCCCCCCTGTTAAAGTTCCCCTTTCATCCCAAAAATCCCCTCTGAAACATCCCTCCACCCTTTGGTTAGCCAAATTGCCCCTTCTTCCCTCTATCATTTCCCATTTTCGGCCTCAAATTTCACTAAAAAGGGCCGAAAAACCCATACTCTACACATTGGGCCTTAGCCCCTTTCAGGCCAGCCCCCTTACCGTTTCCCTCTACGTGACCCAGCGCCATGACCAGGCACCCGGGCAGAAGGCGCTTATCGCATATGATATCGGAGGCAACATCGCCCGTTGATCTTCGCAGATCGGACGGTCCGTAGCACATCCATCCCGATGGACCCTGCTGCAAGCACTGTTCACAAACCCAGTGGTATCTATCGTACCGCGTTTGGGCGGTAGGCGGTATTTTCCCATTGCCCAGCGATTCCACTCATCGATCGACGCGTGTCGGGCACACTATTTCAAAACCGCTACCTCATCGTGCATTATCGTTCGACTGAGGATGCGTAGTGATATCGTTGTGAACCGTTAGATCTGTCATTGCCCATCCAACGGTCGTCGTTCCACAGAGTTGCATGGGGTTTAATCCAAGGTCACCGTACTCCTCGCCCACCTTTCGTCGCCCTCCGCTGCATTTTCAACCGTCGATCTCCTTTGAGATCTGACGGCCCAGATTTGTTTCCCCCGTTGTTGACTATTCCGCCATCATCCGGTCCCGCCACGTCACCACCACGTGTATCCACCGTACATCCGCCCATCTCATTACATATACCTGTTCAAAAGTTGAGTTGGTTAAGGTTTTTCATTTAAATTTCCTCTGCGCTCTGCCAACTTTCACCAAGGCTTCCCTCCATCATCCCTCTGCATTGTTCCACCATCTCACCAGCTACACAATCTCTTTCATCATCTGCACTGCATCCACCACCCCCATTGTTTTCTTAACCTTTTTTCGTGTTTTTCAGGGTTCCAAGAGGCAGAAAACTACCATGTTTCATATGTACTATTTTAATGGCGTGTTGCGCAGACATAATTGAATCTGGAAGCTGGTACTACAGGGAAATGTCTGGAAAGGTAGCGGCGGCATAAATACTATCCAAGGACAGTTCAATCTCCGCGAAGAAAAATATGTTCGGCGCCATTAAACCCAGATTTTGCAGATCGAGACATTTATGAAGCGGTGGGGAAATACTAGCTGATGATCAAGGATTTCAACGTTCAGTAATGAAGATATATAAGCCTTAATACAGGGATATAAAGGCAAAGCACCAGGTCAGCGATGTTATGAATCACACGGAGCGTACCACATACAGAAATTCATGTATATCAGGGTTTGTACAACAGCAGAATTTTTTCCCCGTAAATGACAGGATGCCCATACAACTTTTATTCTATATTGTGTTCCTAAAGGATTTCCCACCCTGACAACGGTCCTACGATATCAGTAGCATTAGCTACATAACATGGAAGACTTGAATCATTGATTTATTTTTGTTCAGATCACCAGAAGTACTACAGAGCACTGCAGCCAAGGTACATCAGAGACATACCTGGAGTTAATGGAAACCTGATGAAGACCACTCTTTCACCCAAGGGTGTCCCAGATTAATGCACAAAATTTATACCAGAGTGGGCTTCAGCCTTCTTCCTCTTCTGGAGTTTTTAATGCTGCATTTAGTTCTCCACCTACCTTCTCTGCTCTTCTGGAGTTATAAATTAATGAAGAAAATCATTGTAAAGGTTGTTGATGAGATATCAGAGAACTGCAAGCTTTTTTGTGAGATATAGTTTTGTGTAAAGTTGTAAGATAGGTTGAAGAAATATGTATTCAAGCTGAATGTTCAAGCTGTGGGCAATGTATTACATGACTAGTGTTGTTTTTTAATATGACAAGCACATTTCTTTGGATCCTGATCTAAAGCAGCTGGTGATGTTTTCTTATCTCTGTGTTTTATTTCATTCCATTTCAGTTCTTCTGGCTTGCATCAAAAATCTGGCATAGGATTTTCCCTTGTTAGGCACCTTATGTTTCTGCTCTCCTTGCCTTAATGTTTTCTGCTAAATGTGCTATCTAAGGATCAATTTCAATTAATCTAACCAGTGTAGTGGTCTGATATATTTCTAGCTGATGTATGGATTAATGGAGTTTGCTTTTAGATGTTCTTGTTTAGATTTAATTAAACGAGTTGAGAACACTGGGAGGTTTAGAACTCTGTCTTTGCCTCACTAGGATCTTTCCATTTCATTTAAACCTTTCCAAGTTCCCTCAGTCTGTCCCTTGCCTTTCTTTGGGAGTTGCCTAAGATTATGTCCAAGCAGGTCTAGAGTTAAATGACCTCTGACCTGATCTACAGACAGAAATTGGTTTACCCTCACTCTTTCACCTTCTTTCCTTGATGTTCCATACCACACAATCATTTTAGGATCCAATGCTTTAGATGACTAGCCCAACTGAAAGCTTGCACATTGAAAAGCAAGTAAATCCTTTCCTGACTCCATTTCCCAATGGCCTTGATGTTCTCTGAGTTATCTACCTTTGCCTAAAATCTTCTTTGCCTTTCCTGGCCTTACATTGAATCCTTCATTCCTGATTCCTAACAACCAAATAAAAACAAATCAAACAAACAACTCTTGTGCCTATAACTAGCCTAAAATCTCAAACTTTGAGCTCAAAGACACATACCTTTGACATATCTTAGAGAGATCCCTCTCTGGACCCAAGAGGGCTAGATCCTGAGGTCTGAAAGTGGTTTGAAGTTGTCTCATCTTTTGGTCTTGCGAATCTGGCCAAAACATGGGAACCCCAACATAATGGCGACTCCACTGGGGAAATTCTGAGTATTTCTCACCTTCTACATCACAAAGCTTCAGAAACACCTAGAAACTCTGGTTAGGTTGGCAGTTAAACATTTCTATTCACACATCAACCTCTATACCATTTGTTGTGTTTTCCCATACTCTTGGACGGAGTCTGGAAAGGGCCAGGTAGCCTCCACATCTCACACTCTTTCAGAGGTGAGACATCTGGTAAAGGCCCTCCCAGTCAATCTCTAGTTAGATTTTGTTGTGTTTTGAAGATATCTTTGAAAAGGGATATTTCACAAGCACTGTGGTGGACAGTGTACCCTCCAAAATCATCCTAAACCTTTCACCTGGCGACTCCATAGTTCCTAAACGATTCAAAGGCTCCACTGGTGATTAGTAGGCCTACTAATTATCTTGGTTCACATAAGACTCCACTGGGAGACTAGCCTCCATAGCAACATCAATCACAGTAGAAGTGACAAGTAGGGTTGAGCCGCTTGGTTAAAAACAACACTCTGGCTTACAGAACCATTGACACAAGAGCTTACCCTAACCCAAACCCACCTGAAATAGTTGACAATCTAGATAGCATCCTCAAGGGACCTCCTACACATAAAAGATCAACTATTTCCAACCATATCTATAGAGCTAACTCTACATCAGAAGACTTTACAGCTCTATCAGACCCATTTTTTGACCTAGGCCCTCAAAACAGTTTACCAAGAACTAGGTCACTCAGTGCCCTAGACCAGCCAGACCTTGAGCTCCCTGGTTCACCACCCCATAGTGGTCAACACATTAGGGAAAAGGAGACCCCTCCATCTACACCCCCCGACATACACTTTATCCAGAACTTGGGGCTCGGTCATCCTAAATCTGAAAAACAAACTTCTGCTGGTCCTAGTGTCCCTGTCATCCATATACCAGATGCTCAAGTTAACCCTTTACCTCATCAAAACATCGTTATGGCAGCTTGGTATGTACCTCTGGTTTTACCTCAGCTTCTAGTACCCTTACCCAATGACTATCAATCAAAGATTCCACACTTCACTGAAAAAGATTCTACCACAGCATAATATCATGTAGATAGGATGGAAGACTCTTTTGACTACATGGAGATAGATGATGATACAGTCAAAATGAGAATCTTTGCCCAGAGCTTAGGGGGTGATGTGAAGAAATGGTTCAAGGGCCTGCCTCCGGGTAGCATTAATGACCTCCCATCTCTATATCATACCTTCATAAACAAATGGGAAGTTAGGGCAAACCCTCGCCAACTCCTACCAGAATACATGAGCCTTAAAAGAAACGTAGGACAGAGTGTCCATGATTACACAACGAGATTTAACAGCATTTACAATGCTCTCCCTCCACATATGAAACCTCCACAAGGTATGGCTCTAGCGAAATATCCTGAAGGTTTTGATGCTGACATGGCCTACCAGCTTAGGGATAAAGAATACAACACATTGGAGGACATGCAGAAAGGAGAAGTGAACATAGAGGCGAATCTGATTGAGAAAAGAGCAAGACTGAGAGCTGAGAAGAGGGTAACATATAGAGATGACAATGTAGCTTCCTCATCTGACCAAAATTATGATAGATTGTCTAAAAATGTGGAAAAGCTACAAAAAATGATGGAAAATATGGTTGTCACAGTCAATAACCAAAACTAGAACCAGAACTTTAGAAGAAACAACGCCACTCCCAACAGACAAAGAGAATCATATCAACAAGTTATTCCCCCATTCCAAGAAAACTTTCTTGATGAAGATGAGGGAATCATAGAGGAGTCTGAGGGAAACACAATAAACATGTTTGAAACAGAAGATTCAATACATAACTATTACACAGAAGAATATCAGCCCTCGCCCTCATATTAGGACGAGGAAAGGTTGGAATCTGAGGATTATAGACTTGGGTTTGAAGATGCCATCATGTAGGTCAGAAAATATGAACTCATAAGTAAGAAGAGCCAAGACAATTCCAAAGCTAAAACTCCTGAGGTTACCTTCAAGAAAAGACCTGAGAAAACCTCTAAAGTGACTGTTGAAAGTAAAAAATCGGTAGCTGAGAGTTCTGGAAAGGACAGAGAAAAGGACAACCAAAACACTAACACACAAGGTAAACCAACTAGCAGCACTGACACTATAGTTAGTGCTCCTGGTAAAACAGTCCCTAACCCTGTACATAACGAGGATCAGCCTACTGATTCAGCCACTAAGACAGTGGCAAACAAAACAGAGTTGAACATTTCCAAGAGTCAGTCCACTTTCAATTTGGAGAGTGAGATTGCAAAAATTAAAATCTTTGTCCCACTCTCTGAGCTGGCCACTCAGGATGTATATAAAGGCCAAATTTTGAAAGCATTAAACCTAGGTGAGAGTAGTGACACTGTAAATCTGAGTGATGATCAGCCTACCCTTCTATTTGGTCCAAAGATAGAAGGAAAGTTTCAGGAAGGGGTAGTGACCCCTTTTTATATCAGTCTTAATATTCATGACAAGATTCTTCACAATGCAATGCATGATTCTGAGGCATCGCACAACCTAATGCCTAAAGTGGTGATGAAAAGACTAGGCCTAGAGATAACTCGTCCCTATAAAGACCTATATTCATTTGACTCTAGCAGAGTAAAGTGTCTTGGCCTGATCAAAGATTTATGTGTGAGCCTTGCCCAGATCCCAGCAAAGTGTATGGTCATGGACGTTGTGGTGGCAGATGTGCCACCCAAGTATGGCATGTTATTATCAAGATCATGGGGGGCCAAGCTGCAACGGACAATGCAGATGGATGGAGCTTATGCCACTATCCCAATCTTTGGCCAACTTAGAAGACTGTACAGGGAGGCGCAAATGAAATTCCTGGTTAGTAGCCCTGAAAAGCCTGAAAACTCTCCTCTGTACTCTGTGCATATAGACCTGGATTCCTTTATCCTCTGCAATGATAAATCTTTGGGGGAACCAGAATCTGAAAATGTAGATACAGGCCAAGGTACACTTGATGAAATAGAACCAATGGACTTAAACATAATGGCTACCCTAGACTCAGTGGAGGAAGGTGTAGAAAACTTTGAACAGTGCACTGAAATAGTGACGCAAAGTGAATCGGAAACAGAATGCAAACATCTAGCTAGTCATCCCTCACAAACTCATATATCACGCGAAGAACTAAACAGCCCACAACCTAGTGCAGCTCCTATAATGCAACATAATGGCGAAACCAGTTGTAGGGAAAAAACTGATAACAAAAACGAGAGTGAACCCCTATGGGAGATGAGTTTCGATGGTTCTTACACAAGAAGAACTGTCGGGGCTGGGGTATGGCTACATAACACAGAAAGTGACTACGCGGAGAGCCATGCCTACAATCTGCATTTCAAATGTACCAATAATATTGCAGAGTATGAGGCCCTTATCCTGGGCTTAAATCTGTTGAAAAAAATATGAGCCCGTAGAATAGCCATGCAGGGAGACTCTGAATTGGTTATAAAACAGGTGAACGGTGAATATGCAGCCAAGCACCCTAGGCTGAGGGTGTATAGGAATGATGCTGAAGATTTATTGAAAACATTTGTTGAATAAAAATTATTGTTTGTTCCTAGACATCAGAACGTCATTGCAAATGGTCTAGCTTGCCTAGCCAGCTCCTACCCTAAGACTCCCAATGACCAGCAGATCATCATTCAGACCAAATTTAGACGCACAGTGTCGGATAATGAAAATTACTGGCAGGTTTTTGAGGGAGACAAACAGATTGAAGATTTCCTGATAGGAAGAAACAAGTTTCAATTTTCCGATTCAGACTCTACATCTAGTGATAGCTGCCTAAGTGAGGAACCCTCAGAAAAGGAAGAAAATACACCCCACAACGTAGAGATAAACGCTTTGAATGAAGAATCTGGAAATTCAACCACAGAGTGTGAAAATGCAAACAGTGAAGAAGTAGAGGTGCTGCAAGCCAAAGATAAGAACAAAAACCTAGAGGTCTGGCGCAGTTAGAAGACCTTTTTGACTTCGTTGATGTAGCAAAAAATCCCACCATAGATCATGTGGACTTTGACGTAGAAGAATGCAATATAGGCACAAAAGATAAACCCAAAATGATTAAATTGGCAAAATCCTTACCCACAGAGATGAAAAAGAAATACATTGACCTTTTCAAAGAATTTATTGATGTATTCGCTTGGAGCTATGAAGATTTGAAGGTTTATGACACAAGCATCATACAGCACAAAATACCTTTAAAGGAAAATCAGAAACCCTTCAGGCAGAAAATTCGTAGAATAAATCCAAAATAGTTGCCTGCAGTGGAAAAAGAGATTAAAAAGATGTATGAGTCAGGCATAATAGTTCCTGTAAGATTCTCTGATTGGGTTTCAAATTTAGTGGCCGTGAGAAAGAAAACCGGGGAGATCAGGTTGTGTATCGACTTGAGAAATCTTAATAGAGCCTCACTCAAAGATAACTACCCTTTTCCAAAAATGGAACACATTCTTCAGAAAGTAGTAGGCCCCAAAAGAATCTCCCTGCTAGATGGTTTCTCAGGTTACAACCAAGTCCTAGTCCTCCCAAAAGATCAACTAAAAACAGCTTTTACCACTCCATGGGGCACCTTTATGTATGTAAAAATGCCTTTTGGGTTGATGAATGCCGGTGCAACCTTCCAAAAAGCAATGGATATCGCTTTTTCAGATGAGATAGGGAATTTCATTGCTATTTACTTGGATGACATAACAGTCTATTCCAAGACTAAAGAAGAACATCTAAAACATCTGAGGAAAGTGTTTGAAAAATGTAGAAGGTTTGGTCTGTCATTGAACCCCAAAAATACTGTATTTGGGCTGCAAGAAGGAAAGCTTCTTGGACACATTATATCAGAAAATGGAATTATGATAGACCCACAAAGAGTTGAGGGAATACTACAAATCACGCACCCGAGAAACATCAAATAATAACATTCCTTCATTGGGAAAGTCAACTTCCTTAGGAGATTTATCCCCAACCTAGCTAAACACCTTAGGAATATGAATAACATGCTGAAGAAAGGTGAAGGAGTTAAATGGACTGTTGGAGCTAAACAATCTTTTGAAATAGTGAAACTTGCACTCACCCAAGCTCCGGTTCTGATCAACCCAGATTTCTCAAAGGATTTTTTCATTTTTTCATTTTCTTCTAAGCATACAGTGGCTGCAGTCTTACTGCAGAAAAAATGCAGAGGGTATGGAATAGCCAATAGCCATATTCAGCAAAGCACTGAGGGATGCACCATTGAAATACAACATAATGGAAAAATAGGCCTACGCTCTTGTTAAGGCTTTAAAAGAATTTAGGGTGTACATATTGCATTCCCACACCATTGCTTATGTGCCTAACATAATAGTCAAATATATTCTGTCCCAAGACCCAGATGAGAAAAGGGGAAAATGGATTGTTGTGATCTTAGAATACGACCTTGAGATTAAACCCATCAAGCTAATCAAAGGTCAGGGCTTAGCCAAATTAATGGCCGAATCGAATCTGCAAGCCCTTGAAATTAACATGGTAGCTGCCTTAGATGAGAAAGAAGGATTGCATGATCCCACTATTGAGGAGAAGTTTCAGAACTCTCCTTGGTACTCTAAAGTCCTTTACGTGCTCACCAACCTTAATGCTCCACCTGAACTGTCAAAGACTAAGGCCAGATTCGTAAAACTAAAAGCCAGAAACTACTGCATTTTGAATGAAAACCTGTACTGGAAAAATCCAAATGGCCTATTGCTTAAATGTTTGCCTGAAGCAGAGGCAGAAAGGATTGAGAAAGAATTCCATGCTGGAGAGTGTGGAGGCCACCTGAACTGGAAGGCCACTGCAAACAAAATACTCAGGGCTGGTTATTATTGGCCCACACTCTTCAATGACATCCATAAGATGGTAATTACCTGCGACAAATGCCAGATTTTTTAAGGCAAGAGAAAACTCCTCCCCCTCCCATTACAACCCATCACTGTTGAAGGTCCTTTTATGTAATGGGGCCTAGATTTTATTGGGGAAATCCACCCTGCTTCTTCTGCACAACAAAAATGGATCTTAACAGCCACAAACTACTTCACTAAGTGGATAGAGGCCATACCTACTAGGAATGCCACAGATTCAGTCATCATTAGGTTCCTAGAAGGTCATATCCTCTCTCGGTTTGGCTGCCCAAGGAAAATAATCACCGATAATGCTGCTGCATTTGGATCCAAGAAAATGGTTGATTTTTTTCACAGGTATCAAATAGCACTTGGTAATTCAACTGCCTATTACCCACAAGGTAATGGCCTAGATGAATCATCAAAAAAGAGCCTCGTGGCCATCATCAAAAAGCTGTTAGAAGAGAACAAAAGGTCATGGCATAACAAGTTGGTGCATGCCTTGTGGGCTGACAGGCTTACAACAAAAAAATCCATTGGCATGTCACCATTTCAGCTTGTCTATGGTACAGAAGCAGTATTTCCTACCAGCCTTGGGATACCGGTAATCAAGCTGGTCCAAGAGATTCAAACAAAAGAAGACAGTATGGTGAGAAGGATAAACCAGAAAATTCATCTTCAGCAAACAAGGGAAGAGGTTTATAGCAGAGCTGTCAAAGTTCAGGAAAACATAAAGAGGTTGTTTGACAAGAGAACCAAAGCTGTTGATTTCAAAATTGGCGATAAAGTTCTGAAGTGGGACTCAAGGAGAGAGGACAAAGGGAAACACAACAAGTTTGACAGTTTGTGGCAGGGTCCATACATCATCCAGGCCACTGTGGGTCCAAATGCCTTCTTCCTACAGGAATTAGATGGTACAGAGCTGTTTGGGGCTCCTGTCAATGGCAGGATGCTCAAACACTACTTCTACTGATTTACTACTTCCAGTTTCCTTTTCCATTGTACATACCATTGCAGAATTTTGTTTTCAAGAAAAAGGAGAAAATGTTCCAAAAAATAGAGAGAAAGAGAGGTTCAGATGTGCTCAAAACATGAACCTCTCAGGTATAAAAATATTGGCTCTAATACATTCAAAACCCGAGCCAAAGTAAGAAAAGAAACTGGTCCTAACATGCTCAAAATATGGACCAGCAATGAAGACAAGAAAAATCAGCTCTAACATGCCCAAAACCAGAGCTGAGATAAGGAAAAGACGTGACTCAAACATGCCCAAAACTTGAGTCACAAAGAGAAGAAGGATACTCCAAGATTTCAGATTTCAAGCCTTCAAAGTTTTGTTTCAGTTTTCTGCAGATTTATGTCCATGTGCAACTATCTTATGCCTTGGATCTACAGCAAACTAGACTGTTTAATCCTAGTTTGACTGTTTTTAAATTTCCTGTTGTAGAATGTAGAGAAGAAATCTGCTGGACAGTTTAATCCCAGCAGATATTAGATTAGGTAGATAAACTTATGAGACCAACAGTCTAATCTGGTCTCATGCAGAAATAAGGGTAGATTTAGAATAGGTTTATTTTATGTTATAAAAATAAATGATGTAAAGAGTCTGCTAGTTCAAATGCACCCTAGAAGAAAAATGCTAGGATTGTAGAATGGGTAGGTAGATTATTTGGGAATTTTTCTGCTGATCTATCATATTTGTGGCAGTTGAAACCAAAGAATAGAGGTGGCTTAAGCAGCAGGCATCTGGCCTAAACCAAAGATCATTCTTTGAATTCTTGACTCCTTCAAGAAAAAGCCATCCCCATGTGGAGCCACTGTTAGCCCCCCCTATAGATTTTTGACAAAGCAAAGTAGGGGGCTAAATTGTTTTTGAGCCTTCAAGGAATGCATCTCCCATGAAGACACATCATCCTTGAAGTCTCCTGTGCCGTTGCCTTTGATAAATTTCCCTCTGCTGACTCCCTTTATAAGGTCTCATTGTTTGCAAAAATTGTGCTCCAAAAGGTCTATAGTTGTCCCTGTACCCCTGCAAAGTGTCCCTTTTCAATGTTTTTTCCCCCTGTTAAAGTTCCCCTTTCATCCCAAAAATCCCCTCTGAAACATCCCTGCACCCTTTGGTTAGCCAAATTGCCCCTTCTTCCCTCTATCGTTTCCCATTTTCGGCCTCAAATTTCACTAAAAAGGGCCGAAAAACCCATACTATACACATTGGGCCTTAGCCCCTTTTAGGCCAGCCCCCTTACTGTTTCCCTCTACGTGACCCAGTGCCATGACCAGCTGCCCAGGCGGAAGGCACTTATTGCATATGATATCGGAGGCAACATAACCTGTTGATCTTCGCAGATCGGACGGTCCTTGCTAAACTTCGCAAGTGCCCGTCGTTCTTCACGTTCACCTCTCCAATCACATCTGTCATCTATTTATCCGCAGATCCAATGGTCCGCAGCACATCCGTCCCGGTGGACCCCACCGCAAGCATTGTTCAAAAACCCGGTGGTATCTATCACACCGCCTTTGGGCGGTAGGTGGTGTTTTCCCATTGCCCAGTGATTCCACTCATTGATCGATGCATGTCGGGCACACTATTTCAAAACCGCTACCTCATCGCGCGTTATCGTTCGATTGAGGATGCGTAGTGATATCGTTGTGAACCGTCAGATCTGTCATTACCCATCCAACGGTCATCGTTCTATAGAGTTGTGCGGGGTTTAATCCAAGGTCACCGTACTCCTGGCCCACCTTTCGTCGCCCTCGGCTGCATTTTCAACCGTCGATCTCCTTTGAGATCTGACAGCCCAAATTTTTTTCCCCTGTTGTTGACTTTTCCGCCATCGTCCGGTCCCACCACGTCATTGCCACGTGTATCCATCATACATCCACCCATCTCATTACATATACCTGTTCAAAAGTCAAGTTGGTTAAGATTTTTCATTTAAATTTACTTTGTGCTCCGCTAACTTTCACCAAGGCTTCCCTCCATCATTCCTCTGCATTGTTCCGCCTCTCACCAGCTACACGATCGCTTTCATCATCTGCACTACATCCACCACCCCCATTGTTTTCTTAACCTGTTTTCGTGTTTTGTAGGGTTCTAAGAGGTGGAAAACCACCATGGTTTATATGTACTATTTTAATGGCGTGTTGCGCAGGCAGAATTGAATCTGGAAGCTGGTACTACAGGGAAATGTGTGGAAAGGTAGCGGCGGCATAAATACTATCCAAGGACAGTTCAATATCCACGAATAAAAATCTGTTCAGTGCCATTAAACCCAGATTTTGTAGATCGAGACATTTATGAAGCGGTGGGGAAAGACCAGCTGATGATCAAGGATTTCAACGTTCAGTAATGAAGATATATAAGCCTTAATATAGGGATATAAAGGCAAAGCACTAGGTCAACGATGTTATGAATCACATGGAGCATACCGCATACAGAAATTCATGTATATCAGGGTTTGTACACCAGTAGAATTTTTTCCCCGTAAAGGACAGGATGCCCATACAGCTTTTATTCTATATCGTGTTCCTAAAGGATTTCCCACCCTGACAATGGTCCTACGATATTAGTAACATTAGCTACACAGCATGGCATAATTTAATCATTGATTTATTTTTATTCAGATCACCAGAAGTACTACAGAGCATTGTAGCCAAAGTACATCAGAGACATACCTAGAGTTAATGGAAACCTGACGAAGACCACTCTTTCACCCAAGGGTGTCCCAGATTAATGCACAAAATTTATACCAGAGTGGGCTTCGACCTTCTTCCTCTTCTGGAGTTTTTAATGCTGCATTTAGTTCTCCACCTACCTTCTCTACTCTTATGAAGTTATAAATTCATGAAGAAACTCATTGTAAAGGTTGTTGATGAGATATCAGAGAACTGCAAGCTTTTCTGTGAGATATAGTTCTGTGTAAAGTTGTAAGATAGGTTGAAGAAAGATGTATTCAAGCTGAATGTTCAAGCTATGGGAAGTGTTGTACATGACTGGTGTTGTTTTTTAATATGACAAACACATTTCTTTGGATCCTGATCTAAAGCAGCTAGTGATGTTTTCCTATCTCTGTGTTTTATTTCATTCCATTTCAGTTCTTCTGGCTTGCATCAGAAATATGGCATAGGATTTTCCCTTGTTAGGCACCCTATGTTTCTGCTCTCTGTTAGGGATCTGTAATTTTAGCATATTGGTAAGACTAAAACTGCAGAAGCAACATCGTTTCAACCAACTTTGGGATTCTAGGATCTAGCCCTCCTGAATCCGGAGAGGGATCTCTCCAATATGTACAAAGATGGATTTGTCTTTGAAGTTTGGGGTTATGATATTAGGCTAGTTATGAAGGCCAAGGGTTTGTTTGTTTTTGGATGGTTGAGCATGAAAATTACTTGAGGGGGAAGTTCTAAATGCAAAACAGTTTCAAAAGTGAGAATTTTCAAGTGAATAGAACAACTTAGGCTAAAAATATAGATATAACGCTGGTTTTTAGTCCATTGGGCTATGGAGTCATATATGGGCTTTAATTGAGCAACAACATCAAGAGTGATCCAAGGGGCAAGTCATCTATATCACAAGATTATTTGAGATTAGAGTGATGGGATAGAAAAAATAAAGTGTTGGAGATGGGGGAAACTGATAATAATTTCACAAAGGATTTATAGTCAGTCCAAACAAGAAAAGCCTCTTAAGTAACTGTTTAAAACCCACCAAGTGCAGGCCTAACCATTGACCTCTTGGGAAAGTTTGTATTAAAGCAACTTAATTGAAAAACAATCCAGTAATCCACATAATTACCTTCAGAAAGTATGAAAACATATAAGAGAAACAAAATGTAACTTAAGATCAGATAAAGTACTTTTAAACCTATTCTGCTTTCAGTCAACACCAAGGGAAACTTTCAGAATCTTCTTTTGGAGAAAAGACTAGGACCAGGGCACACCATATCTTCCATAGTCATCTTTAATAAGCAAATAAGGAAAATAACTTTCAAGGACAAGGTTTAAAGCAAACAGTAGGACGAGGGAACTCCAGCATTCCTAACTGCTTAAACTGTATTAAATCATTCTTAAATGAACAAGTTAGAGGAAAACATTTGAGATAAAGCTTTCGGTTAGAGAAGGTTACTGATATATAGTAGGTCATAACTCTATAAATTTTGTCCTTTATCAGAGAATGGTGAAACAATATGACATACATAGAAGGAAAACAATAACAAAGAAAGAAGCACTTCACCCGTGATATAGACCAGGATCCCAAGAAACATCTTGTTATTAATGTCAAACCAGTTACAGTCTTCAAGTCCAATGTTTCAGTTCAACAATCATCTTCACTATTCAGCATGTTAGACTCCTATACCAATAGGTGTCATTTTTCATGATTGTCTTGATTGAACTATGGAATATGTTCAAACCTTTTTTCTTAAGCAAAGGTGTTCCATATTCTTGAAAAACCAAAAAATCAAAAAATTTAAAAAATGTAAAGAGGGTATACCCTAAAAGAAAGATCAAAGGGTAAGAAAAATAAAGTGGTCAAAAAAGTGAAAGAAATGAACCCCAAGCAAAAAATAGACCAAAGAAAGTGTGCAAATCCAAATGACACTACTATTCCAATTTTGTAAATAAGAAATTGTGTGCAGCTTGTCAAACTTTTGCCACAATTTATGAAGAGTGAAACTGTTTAAACTTTACTCATTCATTTTCAATTTCATGTTGTAGAATAGAGAATAAATATCTGACCAAACAGTTTAATCTTGGCAGATAAGTAGATAGGTAGAGTTAATAAGAGGTGCTCAACAGTCTAATCTGAGCCCTTGGATGTAATAAGGGTAGAATTAGATATATTTTCCTTGTAAAAGAAAAGAAGATTGATAAGGGTTTGCAAGTCCAAATGCACCCTAATAAAGGAGAAAAATGGTAGTGTAAAGTAGATAGGGTAGGTAGATGGTGTTGCAAAGTTTCATGTGATGAATGATGGTGCTAAACATCTTTGATCTTTTACCTTCATCACAAGTACTGAAGTAAAAAATACATTGGAAAATTCACAGAAAGAAAAGTCAAAATAATTAACTTCCCACATCACTTTTTCCCTAAGTTTTTACTAATTTCCCCAAAGTGCTAAGGTATTTGGAGATCAAAGGGGCTCAAGGCATTTCCTTGACTTTTGAAGGGACCGGACCCTCGGCCTGATGATCAAAAAGACCTAGGTACTTGAAGTTATCCATTATCATTCACTTTAAATCTTTTCCTAAGTAAAATCCCATTTTGCTTAGGAAAATCATGCAAAATTCCATAAAAATCCCTCAAAATAACTTACTATTCTAAGTTTAAGTGTTGAAGATGAGATATTGTAATTTACTTCAGAAATTGTCACTTTCTTAGATGTGAAAAGTATTTTGAGTTCCCTTGTCCCTTTGTCATATTAATGTTTAACTCTAGTTATTAAATCCCTAGTGAAAATCCTTTATCCTAAGTATATAACTCCTTTTATGTAAATATCCAAAAAACCCATCTTATTATAAAGTTTAACCAAAGTATTTATTTCCCAATTATTCATTAAAAACCCGCATTATGTGCCCTTTGGTTAAATATACCATTATATAATAGTCCCGCCCCTTATGGTAGTTAAAGTGATTTAATTGATTACCATATAATAAGAAGTATCCAAAAAACATTTAAACATATAATTTTATATGTTTGAAAGAAAAATGAATAATGCCGAAATTTTGATTTAAACTAAAACATCGGAAAAAACCCCCATGCCACCGTGGCCCATCCACTTGGCATCCCACCCAACACTTTAACTATAATCGAAACCCCGCCGCAACCACCTTTATAACCATTGGGATTAATTAATTATCAGAATTAATTAATAACCAAACTTTTCTGCCTATTAGACGACCCCTGGGATATTTAATAAAGTTAATCGCGTTTAAAACCCCACCGGGCCCGCACGATAACGCTCTACCATCTCCCCGTCCCTCCAACTGTTGGATCGCCCCTCCAAAGATCAACGCTCCACAGCAATTCCGCTAGTTTTCCCTTGTCAGATCTTTAACGCGCGGGGCATGGTGGTATTGGACTAGTCCTCCGGCCACGTGTCCATTGATTAGTGGAATCGATGCCCTCGCGTTTAAAACCGCCATTGCTCATAAGCGGTGTGGGGATTACCGCTTACCGCCCGGCCCCTGCCACACGTCAGCCCGTACTGATATGATGTCATTCCTCGAAAAAATAAAAAACCCCTTTTTTACTTTGGAAATAAAACAAAATTTCGTGGTTTTTATGTCATTTTCATTATTTGAAAACGACTGCGCCTTCCGCTACGAAATTTAAATTTTCACTGAAATCTACTGTTCTATCCAATTTCGCTCCAGAATTCCACCGGACCAGTGTTCGAGCATCCTCTTGCCACCGCCTGATAACTGTTAAAACCCAGTTTGCCTCCAAGAATAGGTATTTATTCTATTGTGCTCCGAACTTCAAAAGAAACTCTGTTTTCCTTGTTTTTCCACTGGATTAGTGATTAAATCTTATCGCTAAGATCATTCCCTGAGGTTTAAAACTGTGAATTGTTCCCCTGAACCTGCAATTGTGCCAATTTCCCTCATTAAAACTGAAATCACGCCCGGCCTGTGAAGAAAACCCAGAAACTTCCGTTTTGAATCCACAAGAACGAAAATGGAAGCCCCGGCAGCCCTGAGTGTAACCCCATTGAATGCCCGCCACAAAGAGTTAGAATATTTGCCCTTAGTGGATAAAGATTTTCAGATTAAAGACTTGCATTTTGATGAAATCCCCCTTCTGAGTTATTGTCGCTGCAGAGACGATTATTCGAAGGGATTGGATGTCATTGGATTATGGGAATCCAATTTCCCGAGATATCTCATCCCCTCAGTCATTTTTTTCCCAGAAATTATCCACTATTGCCATTCTAACTATGATCCAACTCAAAGAGCAGTAATGTCCCCTGACCAGAGTGTTATTTTCCCTATCACGCCTCAAGCTATCAATGCAATGCTACATTTTGAACCTGATCAAGAGCTAGCACCTTTGTCTATGGAAGAACTAATTGAAAAGTCTAATCAATTGACCCCAGAAAAATTGAAGTCCATTTGCCAGAATTTCATGTTGCCTGAACACCAACCTAAGGGCCCTCCTCCCTATGGTTTTTATTATTTTAATAAGTTGGGAAGGCTCATCTTAAATATGATATCTTTTGTCTTGGGTTTCAATACAAGTGAATATGTTGATGAAATAACCCTGGCTTTGCTGTCCATTTTTACTCCTGGGCAACCTCCTGCAGTAAAATATGACTTTGCATCTTTCATAGCCAATAAAATCCACGACCAGTTCATGAGGCTAGATGATGAGAAAGTGTTTAAATATTCCTCAGTTATTTATCATCTCATTATCTATTATCAGTCAGAAAAGTTCCCTTTCCCTGTTAAAAAGCTTGATGCTAAGGGAAACCCTAGGTCAGTTATATTTTGGTCTCCCATAATTCACTCTTCCTACAATTCTCCATATTCCTATGCTGAGTTCATCAATCTTTTTGTATATCCTGCAACTACCTTGTTGACAGGAATTCCTCCTCCAAGGCTCAGTAATGAAATCAAGAAGACCTTGCAACTTTCAAGGACATATAAAGTTGGAGATTGGTATTTATATCAAAACCATTCAGTCATCAGAATCTATGGATGTGAATTACATCCATTCAAGTTGCCAAGATATGTGCCCATGAGACTTTTTGCCTTGGAATATTTCAGGCAAATGAATAATTCAGATGTGATTCGTTTTTGTAGTGTGAAAAAGAAAGCCCAACTCAGGATTAAAAGTCAATTAGGTCCCTACATATGCAACTCTAAGGATGCTGAGCGAGAAGCAGAAGTTATACTACAAAACCATTGCAAGTTCCAAAGAATTTTTCGTTGGGTTCCCTATGATCCATTTGGTTTTATCTGTGAAAAAATAATAAAGAACAAATCATCCCCTTACATGCACCACAAGATTCCTGAAATAGAACAATATGCAAATCAAGATGAATGGGTGGAAGAAACACTAGTTGAAGAAGAAAGTGAAGAAGACAAAATGAACAAAATTATGAAAGATCTTGAGAAGAAGTATGACCTAGAATCTTGTGGTCAAGTGCAGGTACCTCACATTGGCACTTCTTCAGCAGAAAATCTACAGCAGAGATTACAGGAAGGCAGTTCATCAGTTGCAGCAGAGTCAAAAGGCAAAGGAAAGGAACCTGAAATACAGGTCATTGAAACTTTAGTCATGGCAGAGAAACCTCAAACCTCCAGAGCACCTGATCAAACACAAGTTTCTCCCATTCAGGTAAATCATCCCGAATTTTCAGGATTACAAACTCCATCCAATGTAGAAATGAGCAAGAAAAGGCAGGTTCCAGATACTACTCCTCCCAAAGAATCCTCAGAGCTACATCAAACCAAAAAGCAGAAACTCAATACACCCCAGAAGTGGAAATAATAGATGAGATGTTTAATGATGGAAGAGAAGATAGTCAACTAACTGGCTCTGTTAGTATGACACACACGGATAAAAAAGGAAAAGCTTTACAAAAGCAGTTGAGTACTGAAGTATCCTCTTTTAGGCCACCAAAAACAGATACAGGGGATATTAAAAGAACCTTCATTAATATAAAGGCAAAGAATGATCCATTGAGAATGAAAGTGTATGATCAATATCTGAAAATGGCTCTACATAATCAGGAAAGGTTAATGTCAGCATTTGACATTTCACAAGGCAAAATGATGATGAGCCACTTCAAGTCCAAGGTGCCAAAACCCATGACAGCAGCTGATTATATTAGAACAAATTTTGAGGTCCTGGCAAAGGACATTCATCCTTTGGACCAGATAGAGCTGCATAAACAAACTGGGGAAATGGTCTATTCCACTCTTACTGATAAGGCCATGGCAGCCCTAAGGCTGCAAGATTATTTAAATAACACAAGCACCCAATTGCAAATTGAGAAGGCCTCTTCTCAGGCCAAAGATAACAAAATAAAGTCTCTGGAAGACATAATCATCAGCTTGGGCCACAACCCCAAAGATATCAAAAGCATTGAGGCACTAATTAAGAAGAAAAATGATGACATAGCTGCACTGAGAAAGCAGCTGAAATTTCCAGCCTCAAGACATCCCCAGACCCAAGAAGTTTTAAAGGGAAATTCACAGGAAGAGATAATGGAGTTGCTCTTAAAGATGACTGAGCAACTGACTGAAACAGAGAAAGAATTGGAACAAGCTTTACAGGAAAAGGAAGTTATCATGCAGGCATCCATCACAGAAGCTACTACAACCACATGTACTACAACAGCAAAGCAACAAACAGAGCCAGCGTAGGTAAACACTTCTAGTTTAAGTTCTGATGAGTTGACAAAGCAAATGGAAAGTTTAAAACTAAGAGTCGCAGAACTTCAAACCACAAAATTGCAGTTAGAAAATTTGGAGCAGAAATATGATACATCTAAGAAGACAGTTGCTGATAATACCAGGGAAATTAAAAGGTTGGAAAGATTAGTTAAGGTTTTAGAAAAAGATCTTTCATTAGAAAAGCCTTTGAGGGAAATAAATGAAATTCTTTGGGGTAATATAATTGAGTTAATAAAAAGTATTTGGCCCTCTGTTCAAGCAATTTTTGAACAAAATGACTTGATTAAAGTAGCTCAGGAAGAAATAAATAGAACAAGAGATGAATTAAGAGGCAGACCTGAGCAGGCCAATCAACTTATTCAATTTTTGAACACCCGGACTAAGCAACAGCTTGCAGTATTAGGAATTGAGGATAGGACCGACACTATTTTGGAGATAAAAAGAGTTTTCATCAAAAGAACTTTTATGCAGAATTTGGAAAGGAAGTGCTCAGATATTTTGGCTGATATTAATAATTTCAGAGGAAAATTTCAGGTTTTGTTGGACAGTGGGTTACCCAGTCCTATGCTCTCAGAGGACCAGATAATGGACCTGGAAACCTATGTTAAGAAAATAAATATCCATGCTCAAAATACAACTGATTGTTCTATCAGTTTTCCAGAAGCAACGTTGCCAACAGGGAGAAATCTCTATGACAGGTTGAAGAATTTATTTCATCTTGAACATGAAATAAAGTATTTGTTCCCTGATCAGCCCACTTTTTACAAACTCACAGAGGCTGATGAAACGTTGAGAAAACTTAAAAGAACCATAATAGCAGAAGATCAATGGTGGAACGACTTATTGGAAATTCTATGAAAATTATCTTCAAGATGAGAATTTTATCTTTTTACTATTATGTAAAGGATAAAAATGAGCACAGATGAAAGAGTATCAGTTACACAGGTTAAAGAGTATCCATAGAAACAAAGAGTGTCAAACAAGCTAAAGAATTACTCAAAGGGACAGCAACAAGCCCTATTATAGCACCTGCCTCCAGCATGTCCTCAAAAGCGGGAAACAGCACACCAGCAATTACTTTTTGTCCTATTTATGAGACCATTTGTCTCCTTTTTATTGTAACTTACTCATTAGTCACCTACGATTATTGGCTAGGTTAGTGTGAGATTTTTTCAATTATTTTTTGTATAAATAAACCCTCAAAGAGAGTATTGAGGGTGGATTCTATTACTTTGCTGTGACATTGAAGTTTTTTGGAATAAAAGCATTTTGGAGAAATTTATTTGTGGCTTACTGGATGACAATTTGAAGCTCAGGAATTTTTGCAAGATTCATGTGTCGGACTGCAGTTCAATAAGTCTTTCTATCCTATGTCTTAAGTTTTATATTAGTTTATAATATCATTATGTCCATTTCTGAATAATTTACATAAAGGATTGAATCAGAATTTACTTAATTGTACTCTGATTTCAAATGTGATTGTTCTTAATGTTTTCCTCTAAATTGGTTATAAGCACGAATTCTTAAATGCTCTTGCTTTGCTAATTTAAACATTCTTGATTACTATAATAAAGAATTCTTAATTGCTCTTTGTTTGTAGTCATCTCATTTCTTTCTTTTTAAACATGGTGAAAGATTCTTAGCTGCCTTTCATCCCTTCAAAATCATCCCATCCACTTTAAATTTTAAGGATTGTTCTCTGTCTAGCTATCTTGCCCTGTAAAGCCATCTTGTGTGTAGAATAGAAATCTAGTAAAGCCATCCTTTGACTCCATAGCCCAATGGACTGAAAACTTTCAACCTTGCCCTTAGTTTGTGGATTCCACCATTTTTCAAAACAAACTCTTGGATCTATACCTAGCCTAAAACCTTCTAAGAACAAAGATAAATCATAAAGAGAGAGCCCTCTCTGGATGCAAATTGGCTAGATTCTGCATCTGAAGGTTGGTTTGTGGTTACCTCGGGTATACTTTCCTTTTCCACAACTTCAAGGAAAACCTGAGTGATAACATAGTGGCGACCATACTGGGGACCTGAATCATCTTTTTTTGTTAATATTGTTCACTTATAAGCTATAGACAGAGTCTGAAGATCAGCCAGGTAGCCTTTGAAATTGCTTTTGCGTTGCAATTGCAAAAGTAAATAAATGATGCTTCAGTCTATCTCTGATTTAGCTTATATACTGAACCTTAGTTTCAAAATGTTTAATCAGATTCTCTATTTCAATAATTCTTTGAGAAAATTTTAATCAAAAATCATTTTTTCTTGAAGTATTTGTAGAAGTTGTATTTATTTTTCAATTAAAACCAAAAATCCAAAAACACTTAGTCTAGGAAAAATGGCTTCAGAAAGGATTCGTCATACTAGGTCAAATCCTGACCCTAACCCACCAACGATATTTGAAAATCCAAATCTGATTCCTAGGATTCTTAGAAGACAAGGAAGTCAAGAAAGTTCTGAAAGAGGAAGTCAAGAGAGTTCTGGAAGCTCCAGACCACTTTCTAGATCTGCATCCTGTCCCGTGAAAATTATATATGTTGATGAAATTCCTTTTGATGAACGATTTGAAACATCCTTATTTGTAAATTTTTCTGAAACTGAATTATCCAGATTAGTTCCAGATCCATTGTTTTTTGAAGACTTACAATTCAGATTTGTTTCATATCACCTTGATTGACAGTTACAAGACTCCATTCAATCTGAACAAACCTTTGAAGAAAGTTCAAACATCTCTGTAATTATCGAAGCTTCTCCAAGTTCAGTTACTTTTTCTCAAGCTTTTCAAACACCTGTCACCCCTTCTACTCCTCCATCTCCTCCTGCCAGACCATCAACTCCTGTTACCCCACTATATCTTCCAATGGCCAATAGATATGCCCCTTTAAGGTTTCCTAACAACCCTGTTGCCTTGCCTCAGGATTATCATTGTAAGATCACACCTTTTGATGGATCAGGTACTTATACAGCTCAACAACATACCAAAAGGATGACTGATTATTTTGAGTTCTATGAAATTGACACTGATGATGTTCGAATGAGAATTTTTGTTCAGAGTCTTACTGGAGAAGTTAGGACGTGGTTTAGGGCCCTTGCTCCAAACAGTATTGCTGATTTACCAGCTTTATATAGGGCATTTTTGAACAGATGGGAGAAGAAGAAAGATCCTCTTCAGATCCTGTCAGAATTCGAAAAATTAAGAAGAAGACCTAACGAAACAGTACAAGATTACATCATTAGATTCAATGAAGCATATAACACTGTTCCCCAGAACCTCAGACCCCCACCTGACTCTGTATTGGTTAAATTTCCAGATGGTTTTGACTCTGACATAGCTTATTCACTCAGGGAAAGAGCTCCCCAAACATTAGAGGAAATGCAAAGCATAGTGGTTAGTGTGGAAGCAAATCTGATAGAAAAACGAGCCAGAGCTAGGGAAGAAAGAAGAATGCCTCTGAATGATGAACCTTCAGCTTTTGAAAAGAAGCTGGATGCAATCATTAAAGGTATGGAAAGATTAGGAGACAGAGTGGAGACAATTGAAAGAAAGTCTACTAGTGATAATCAAAATGTTGTGAGAAACCCAAACTTTAGGAGGAATCAGAACCAAAACATTGGGAAGAATGTCCTTGACCAAAATATTAGGCCACCTTTCCAAGAAAACTTTGTTGAAGGTTCAACTTCTGAAGAACCTACAGAAGATGTAGAAATAAACAATGTAACTGATGACAAAAATGAACCAGAAGTTTACCTATCCCAGGATGATCAAGAGAATCACATCCTTGAAACATTCCAAACTCATTCAGGTGAGACTTTTGATTTTAAGGAAGGCTATGACACAGCAATTTATGAGGTTCATAAATAGTACAATTTGAGAAGCAAGCGGATTGATGTGCCAGAGAATAGCAAACAGAAAACTGCAAAACAAAATGTCAAAGGTAAAGTTAACATCCCTCCTGTACAAAACATTCCCCATGTACAAATTCTGTCTAGGACAACTCCTAACCCTTCAAATCCAATAATTGAAGATGTGTCTGACAACCAACCAAAAAATAAACAACAATCTAATACTTTTCCTCCTGTAGGAAACGTAGAAGAAACAGTAGAAGTTAGTTCAGATACCCCTTCAAAAAAAAATTTCATTCATGAAAAAGAGAAAAACATTGAAGACCCAAAAAATAGAGAAAACACAACTATGCAAAACACTAAAACTCAAACAGAAAAACCTTTCAATCTAGAGGCTGAAATAGGCAAACTAAAGATAGTTGTTCCTTTATCAGAATTGGCTAAACATGATGTCTATAGAAGTCAAATTAGCAAATCCCTAAACATTAACATTACTGGATTGGATGATTAAGTAAATATTCTTGATGATCAACCCAAACTCCTTTTTGGCCCCGAGGTAAATGGCAAACCAGAAAGTGGAGGAACTCCTCCATTTTATGTAAGCCTGAATGTTCATGACAAGATACTCCATAATGCAATGCTTGATTCTGGAGCATCTCACAATTTGATGCCAAAAGCAGTGATGGAAAGATTAAATCTAGACATTACCAGACCATACAAAGATTTGTTTTCTTTTGATTCTAGTCAGGTGAAATGTCTAGGTTTGATTAAAGATTTGTGTGTTACTTTAGTACAATACCCTGCTAAGTCTGTTTTGATGGACATAGTAGTGGCTGATATTCCCCCTAAATATGGTATGTTATTGTCTAGATCTTGGGGTGCTAAACTTGGAGGGTCTATTCAACTAGACATGTCATATGCAACTATTTCAGTATTTGGTCAGCCTAAAAGACTTTACAGAGAGACATTGATGAAATATTTAGTCGATAGCCATGAGAAGCCTGAAAACTTCCCTGTTTACTCTATACATTCTGATATGGACTCTTTTATTTTATACAATGTTGAAATGGATCTTCCTACTGAAATAGAAGCTCCAGAATTGGAAACTACAAACAAAACTACTGTTAAAATTGAAGAGATTTCTGAAAACAAGGAAACACCAGATGATCAAGAAATACCAGAAGAAACTAAACAACTAGCTCCTGTCAAGAAACATTTTAAAACAATTGATGAGGATTATGAACATGAAATTCTGTGGCATTTGGAATTTGATGGCTCAGTAAACAAATTAGGAGCAGGAGCTGGGATTTGGTTACATAATGTTGAAAATAATCATGCTGAGGGTCATGCTTATAGGTTGAATTTCAAATGCACTAACAACATGGCAGAGTACGAAGCTCTATTGTTAGGGCTTAAACATGTCAAGAAGTTAGGAGAATTTAGGGTATCAATCATAGGAGACTCCGAGCTAATTATTCAACAAATTAAAGGAGAATGTTCAACAAAAGACATGAGATTGAAACAATACAGAGAAACAGTTGTGGAAATTCTCAACACCTTTCTACAAGCTCAGCTTGCCAAGATTCCCAGGAAACAAAATTTGCATGCTCACAGTCTCGCAATGTTCGCTAGTACATGTAAATTATCTTTTGTTCCTAATCATCAGTTTTCAGCTGAGATTAGACATAGGCCTGCTATACCGGACAATCTTTTGAATTGGCAAGTATTTGTAAATAACAATCAAATCAATAGTTTTTTGACACTTCAAAATGAGTTTTCTAACTGTAATATAGATGAAGACATAACTATTGATGGATTTGATCAAGAGAAAGAACAAAAAATAGAAATTTCAAGAGAAAATGCAATTCATATGCTACACCCAACCACATTCACAGAAAAAGACATGCAGACTTTGAAACACATGAAATCTGATGAGATCATAGAAGATGAGACATAAATCATCAATTTAAAAGATAATTATTTGCCCAAAGGATTAACTCCTTTGGAAGATCTTTTTGACTCAAATGATATTCCATTTAGACCTAAAATAGAACCTGTTAAAACTGATATGGAAGAATGCAACTTAGGAACCCCAGAAAATCCCAAAATGGTTAAATTGTCCAAATCTCTGCCAAAAGATCAAAAGGTTAAATATGTTGAACTATTAAGAGAATTCCAGGATGTTTTTGCCTGGAGTTATGAAGATCTGAAATCATATGATACATCCATCATTCAACACACTATACCTTTGAAACCAGATCAGAAACCTTTCAAACAAAAGCTTAGAAGAATAAATCCTGTTTTAATACCCTCAATTGAAAAGGAAATTAAAAGAATGTTTGAAGCAGGGATTATAGCTCCTATCAGATTCTCAGAATGGGTTTCTAACCTGGTACCAACAAGGAAGAAGACTGGGGAAATTAGACTGTGTGTCGATCTAAGAAATTTGAATAAATTTTCTTTAAAAGATAACTATCATTTACCAAAAATGGACCATATTTTACAGAGGGTAGTAGGATCTTCTAGGATATCTCTACTGGATGGATTTTCAGGGTACAACCAGATTCTGGTTCATCCTGATGATCAAGATAAAACAACATTTACAATACCATGGGGTACGTTTAAATATGTCAAAATGCCATTTGGACTCAAGAATGCAGGAGCTACATTTCAAAGAGCAATGGATATTGCTTTTGCTAAAGAAATACATGATTTTCTGGTTATTTATCTAGATGATTTGACTGTTTTTTCTAAAACAGATCAAGAACATTTAGATCATTTAAGGCAAGTATTTATAAAATGCAGAAAATATGGGATTTCTTTAAACCCTAAAAATTCATTGTTTGGTTTGGAAGAAGGAAAGATTTTAGGCCATATTATTTCTAAAGATGGCATTAGGATTGATCCAGAAAGAATACAAGCAATTTTACAGATACCTCATCCTAGAAACATAAAAGAGTTGCAAGCATTCATAGGAAAAATTAATTTCTTGAGAAGATTTATTTCTAGTTTAGTTGAATTACTTAGATTGCTTACTAACATGTTGAGGAAAGATTCAAGCATTGACTGGACTGTAGAAGCCAAGCAATCATTTGAGGAAATTAAAATGGCTTTAACAAGAACACTAGTTCTTACCAGTCCCAAATTTGACAGAGATTTCATTATTTTTTCATTTGCTTCTGAACATACAATTGCAGCTGTTTTACTACAAAAAGATGACCAGGGATGTGAAAAACCAATTGCCTTTTTTAGTAAAGCACTTAGAGATGCATCTTTGAAATACAATATCATGGAGAAACATGCTTTTGCATTGGTAAAAGCAATTAAAGATTTCAGAGTTTACATATTATATTCTCATGTGATAGCTTATGTGCCTAATGTTGTAGTTAAAGATATCTTGACTCAAGATGGCATTGAAGGCAAAAGAGGTAAGTGGATAGCTACCATTTTGGAATATGATATTGAAATTAAACCAACAAAACTCATAAAAGGTCAAGGTTTAGCTCAACTTATGACTGAAACTAATTGCCAAGCCTTAGACATCAACGAACTGGATGACGAACAGGAGATGGCGACTCCACAGATCAGTCAAGATTTCTTAGATTCACCCTGGTACACTGATATCATTCATGTTTTATTAAACCTGCAAGCTCCTCCAGGGTTGTCCAGAACCAAACGAAGATTTTTGAAAATGACATCTTTAAAATATTGTATTTTAGATGGCACTCTATTTTGGAAAAATCATGAAGGAATCTTATTGAATTGTCTATTAAAAGATGAAACTGATAAAGTTCTTAATGAATTTCATGCAGGGGATTGTGGAGGACATCTCTACTGGAAATCAACTGCGGACAAAATCTTAAGGGCTGGTTTTTACTGGCCATCCTTATTTTCTGATGTTAAGAAATTTGTAACATCTTGTCATAAATGTCAGATATTTGAGGGTAAAAGAAAGTTGTTACCTTTACCATTAAGACCAATTTCCACAGAAAGACCTTTTCAACAATGGGGATTAGATTTTATTGGAGAAATCCATCCCCCTTCTTCCGGGCAACACAGATGGATTCTTACTGCCACAGACTACTTCACTAAGTGGATTGAAGCTATCCCATGCAGACAGGCCAATGATTCTGTGATTATAGGGTTTTTAGAAACCAATATACTTTCAATATTTGGCTGTCCAGAAAATATTATAACAGATAATGCTGCTGCATTTAAGTCAAAGAAAATGATTAGTTTCTGTAGTAAATATCATATTACTTTAGGCCATTCAACAGCTTATTACCCTCAGGGTAATGGACTGGCAGAATCCTCCAATAAAAGCCTTATTAATATCATTAAAAAATTATTGGAAGAAAATAAAAAGAACTAGCATAAGAAACTTACTAATGCATTGTGGGCAGACAGACTTACAACTAAGAAATCAATTGGGACTAGTCCATATGAGTTAGTTTATGGTCTTGAAGCAAGATTCCCATCCTTTTTAGGAATTCCTGTTATGAAATTACTTCAGGAGGCTCAAGTGGAACCAAATGACATTCAGAGAAGAATTAATCAAACAATCCACTTGCAGCAAACCAGAGAAGAAGTATACCAACGATCTCAAGTCTTGCAGGAAAAATTGAAGAAAATGTTTGATAGAAGAACTAAGGCAGAGGATTTTCAACTAGGAGACAAAGTCCTAAGATGGGATTCTAGAAGAGAAGAAAAAGGGAAACATGGGAAATTTGATTTCTTGTGGAAAGGGCCTTATATCATTCATGCCTTGCAGGGAAACAACACATACTTTTTGAAGGATTTGGACAATTCAGAAGCTGAGGAAGGACCAGTCAATGGTCGAATGCTGAAGCATTATTTTGATTCTATTTACTAGGATGTTTTGATTTTCTAACTTGTACATAATATATCCTTTTCTAATGCAGTTTTGATTGGATGGTGACTTCTTGAAGTTGAAGCCCGAAGTGAAGGCCCTAAGCTTCAAAAGTTTCACTATCATATGTACAATAAAGCTACCAGAAGAAGGAGATTACATAGTTCAGTTTGAAGACATGTTTAGGCATCTGATCTGCTGTTCTTGACTTTCCACAAGGAAAAGCCATCCCTAAGTGGAGCCAGTGTTAGACTCCTATACCAATAGGTGTCATTTTTCATGATTGTCTTGATTGAACTATGGAATATGTTCAAACCTTTTTCTTGAGCAAAGGTGTTCCATATTCTTGAAAAACAAAAAATCAAAAAAAATTAAAAAATGTAAAGAGGGTATACCCTAAAAGAAAAATCAAAGGGTAAGAAAAATAAATTGGTCAAAAAAGTGAAAGAAATGAACCCCAAACAAAAATAGACCAAGGAAAGTGTGCAAATCCAAATGCCACTACTATTTCATTTTTTGTAAATAAGTAATTGTGTGCAACTTGTCAAACTTTGCCACAATTTATGAAGGGTCAAATTGTTTAAACTTGACTTATTCATATTTCAATTTCATGTTGTAGAATAGAGAATAAATATCTGACCAAACAGTTTAATCTTGGCAGATAAGTAGATAGGTAGAGTTAATAAAAGGTGCTCAACAGTTTAATCTGAGCACTTGGATGTAATAAGGGTAGAATTAGATAGATTTACCATGTAAAAAAAACAAGATTGATAAGGGTTTGCAAGTCCAAATGCACCCTAATAAAGAAGAAAAAATGGTAGTGTAAAGTAGATAGGGTAGGTAGATAGTGTTGCAAAGTTTTATATGATGAATGATGGTGCTAAATATGTTTGATCTTTTACCTTCATCACAAGTATTGAAGCAAAAAATACACTGAAGAATTCACAGAAAGAAAAGTCAAAATCATTAACTTCCCACATCACTTTCTCCCTAAGTTTTTACTAATTTCCCCAAAGTGCTAAGGTATTTGGAGATCAAAAGGGCTCAAGGCATTTCCTTGACTTTTGGAGGGATCGGACCCTCAGCCTGATGATCAAAAAGACCTAAGTACTTGAAGTTATCCATTATCATTCACTTTCAATCTTTTCCTAAGTAAAATCCCATTTTGCTTAGGAAAATCATGCAAAATTCCATAAAAATCCCTCAAAATAACTTACTATTCTAAGTTTAAGTGTTGAAGATGAGATATTGTAATTTACTTCAGAAATTGTCACTTTCTTAGATGTGAAAAGTATTTTGAGTTCCCTTGTCCCTTTGTCATATTAATGTTTAACTCTAGTTATTAAATCCCTAGTGAAAATCCTTTATCCTAAGTATATAACTCCTTTTATGTAAATATCCAAAAAACCCATCTTATTATAAAGTTTAACCAAAGTATTTATTTCCCAATTATTCATTAAAAACCCGCATTATGTGCCCTTTGGTTAAATATACCATTATATAATAGTCCCGCCCCTTATGGTAGTTAAAGTGATTTAATTGATTACCATATAATAAGAAGTATCCAAATAACATTTAAACATATAATTTTATATGTTTGAAAGAAAAATGAATAATGCCGAAATTTTGATTTAAACTAAAACATCGGAAAAAACCCCCATGCCACCGTGGCCCATCCACTTGGCATCCCACCCGACACTTTAACTATAATCAAAACCCCGCCGCAACCACCTTTATAACCATTGGGATTAATTAATTATCAGAATTAATTAATAACCAAACTTTTCCGCCTATTAGACGCCCCCCGGGATATTTAATAAAGTTAATCGTGTTTAAAACCCCGCCGGGCCCGCACGATAACGCTCTACCATCTCCCTGTCCCTCCAACCGTTGGATCGCCCCTCCAAAGATCAACGCTCCACAGCAATTCCACTAGTTGTCCCTTGTCAGATCTTTAACGCGCGGGGGCATGGTGGTATTGGACTAGTCCTCCGGCCACGAGTCCATTGATTAGTGGAATCGCTGCCCTCGTGTTTAAAACCGCCATTGCTCATAAGCGGTGCGGGGATTACCGCTTACCACCCGACCCCTGCCACACGTCAGCCCGTATTGATATGACGTCATTCCTCGAAAAAATAAAAAACCCCTTTTTTACTTTGGAAATAAAACAAATTTTCGTGTTTTTTATGTCATTTTCATTATTTGAAAACGACTGCGCCTTCCGCTACGAAATTCAAATTTTCACTGAAATCTACTGTTCTATCCGATTTCGCTCCAGAATTCCGCCGGACCAGTGTTCGAGCATCCTCTTGCCACCGCCTGATACCTGTTAAAACCCAGTTTGCCTCCAAGAACAGGTATTTATTCTATTGCGCTCCGAACTTCAAAAGAAACTCTGTTTTCCTTGTTTTCCACTGGATTAGTGATTAAATCTTATCGCTAAGATCATTCCCTGAGGTTTAAAACTGTGAATTGTTCCCCTGAAACTGCAATTGTGCTAATTTCCTTCATTTAAACTGAAATCGCGCCCTGGCTTGTAAAGAAAACCCAGAAACTTCCATTTTGAATACACAAGAACCAAAATGGAAGCTCCGGCAGCCCTGAATGTGACTCCACTGAATGCCCCCCACAGAGAGTTAGAATATTTTCCCTTAGTGGATAAAGATTTTCAGATTAAAGACTTGCATTTTGATGAAAGCCCCCTTCTGAGTTATTGTCACTGCAGAGATGATTATTCGAAGGGGCAAGATGTCATTGGGTTGTGGGAATCCAATCTCCCGAGATATCTCATCCCCTCAGTCATTACTTTCCCAGAAATTATCCACTATTGCCATTCTAACTATGATCCCACTCAAAGAGCTGTAATATCCCCTGACCAGAGTGTTATTTTCCCCATTACTCCCCAAGCTATCAATGCAATGCTACATTTTGAACCAGATCAAGAGCTAGCACCTTTGTCTATGGAAGAACTGATTGAAAAGTCTAATCAATTGACCCCAGAAAAATTGAAGTCCATTTGCCAGAATTTCATGTTGCCTGAACACCAACCTAAGGGCCCTCCTCCCTATGGTTTTTATTATTTTAATAAGTTGGGAAGGCTCATCTTAAATATGATATCTTTTGTCTTGGGTTTCAATACAAGTGAATATGTTGATGAAATAACCCTGGTTTTGCTATCCATTTTTACTCCTGGGCAACCTCCTGCAGTAAAATATGACTTTGCATCTTTCATAGCCAATAAAATCCACGACCAGTTCATGAGGCTAGATGATGAGAAAGTGTTTAAATATTCCTCAGTTATTTATCATCTCATTATCTATTATCAGTCAGAAAAGTTCCCTTTCCCTGTTAAAAAGCTTGATGCTAAGGGAAACCCTAGGTCAGTTATATTTTGGTCTCCCACAATTCACTCTTCCTACAATTCTCCCTATTCCTATGCTGATTTCATCGATCTTTTTGTATATCCTGCAACTACCTTGTTGACATGAATTCCTCCTCCAAGGCTCAGTAATGAAATCAAGAAGACCTTGCAGCTTTCAAGGACATATAAAGTTGGAGATTGGTATTTATATCAAAACCATTCAGTCATCAGAATCTATGGATGTGAATTGCATCCATTCAAGTTACCAAGATATGTGCCCATGAGACTTTTTGCCTTGGAATATTTCAGGCAAATGAATAATTCAGATGTGATTCATTTTTGTAGTGTGAAAAAGAAAGCCCAACTCAGGATTAAAAGTCAATTAGGTCCCTACATATGCAACTCTAGGGATGCTGAGCGAGAAGCAGAAGTTATACTACAAAACCATTGCAAGTTCCAAAGAAGTTTTCGTTGGGTTCCCTATGATCCATTTGGTTTTATCTGTGAAAAAAGAATAAAGAACAAATCATCCCCTTACATGCACCACAAGATTCCTGAAATAGAAAAATATGCAAATCAAGATGAATGGGTGGAAGAAACACTAGTTGAAGAAGAAAGTGAAGAAGACAAAATGAACAAAATTATGAAAGATCTTGAGAAGAAGTATGACCTAGAATCTTGTGGTCAAGTGCAGGTACCTCACATTGGCACTTCTTCAGCAGCAAATCTACAGCAGAGATTACAGGAAGGCAGTTCATCAATTGCAGCAGAGTCAAAAGGCAAAGGAAAGGAACCTGAAATACAGGTCATTGAAAATTTAGTCATGGAAGAGAAACCTCAAACCTCCAGAGCACCTGATCAAACACAAGTTTCTCCCATTCAAGTAAATCATCCTGAAGTTTCAGGATTACAAACTCCATCCAATGTAGAAATGAGCAAGAAAAGGCAGGTTCCAGATACTACTCCCAAAGAATCCTAAGAGCTACATCAAACCAAAAAGTAGAAACTCAATACACCCCAGAAGTGGAAATAATAGATGAGATGTTTGATGATGGAAGAGAAGATAGTCAACTAACTGGCTCTGTTAGTATGACACACACGGATCAAAAAGGAAAATCTTTACAAAAGCAGTTGAGTACTGAAGTATCCTCTTTTAGGCCACCAAAAATAGATACAGGGGATATTAAAAGAACCTTCATTAATATAAAGGCAAAGAATGATCCATTGAGAATGAAAGTGTATGATCAATATCTGAAAATGGCTCCACATAATCAGGAAAGGTTAATGTCAGCATTTGACATTTCACAAGGCAAAATGATGATGAGCCACTTCAAGTCCAAGGTGCCAAAACCCATGACAGCAGCTGATTATATTAGAACAAATTTTGAGGTCCTGGCAAAGGACATTCATCCTTTGGACCAGATAGAGCTGCATAAACAAACTGGGGAAACGGTCTATTCCACTCTTACTGATAAGGCCATGGCAGCCCTAAGGCTGCAAGATTCTTTAAATAACACAAGCACCCAATTGAAAATTGAGAAGGCCTCTTCTCAGGCCAAAGATAACAAAATAAAGTCTCTGGAAGACATAATCATCAGCTTGGGCCACAACCCCAAAGATATCAAAAGCATTGAGGCACTAATTAAGAAGAAAAATGATGACATAGCTGCATTGAGAAAGCAGCTGAAATTTCCAGCCTCAAGACATCCCCAGACCCAAGAAGTTTTAAAGGGAAATTCACAGGAAGAGATAATGGAGTTGCTCTTAAAGATGACTGAGCAACTGACTAAAACAGAGAAAGAATTGGAACAAGCTTTACAGGAAAAGGAAGCTATCATGCAGGCATCCATCACAGAAGCTACTACAACCACAGGTACTACAACAGCAAAGCAACAAACAGAGCCAGCGCAGGTAAACACTTCTAGTTTAAGTTCTGATGAGTTGACAAAGCAAATGGAAAGTTTAAAACTAAGAGTCATAGAACTTCAAACCACAAAATTGCAGTTAGAAAATTTGGAGCAGAAATATGATACATCTAAGAAGACAGTTGCTGATAATACCAGGGAAATTAAAAGGTTGGAAAGATTAGTTAAGGCTTTAGAAAAAGATCTTTCATTAGAAAAGCCTTTGAGGGAAATAAATAAAATTCTTTGGGGAAATATAATTGAGTTAATAAAAAGTATTTGGCCCTCTGTTCAAGCAATTTTTGAACAAAATGACTTGATTAAAGTAGCTCAGGAAGAAATAAACAGAACACGAGATGAATTAAGAGGCAGACCTGAGCAGGCCAATCAACTTATTCAATTTTTGAACACTTGAACTAAGCAACAACTTGCAGTATTAGGAATTGAGGACATGACCGGCACCATTTTGGAGATAAAAAGAGTTTTCATCAAAAGAACCTTTATGCAGAATTTGGAAAGGAAGTGCTCAGATATTTTGGCTGATATTAATACTTTCAGAGGAAAATTTCAGATTTTGTTGGACAGTGGGTTACCCAGTCCTATGCTCTCAGAGGACCAAATAATGGACCTGGAAACCTATGTTAAGAAAATAAATATCCATGCTCAAAATACAATTGCTTGTTCTATCAGTTTGCCAGAAGCAACGTTGCCAACAGGGAGAAATCTCTATGACAGGTTGAAGAATTTATTTCATCTTTAACATGAAATAAAGTATTTGTTCCCTGATCAGCCCACTTTTTACAAACTCAAAGAGGCTGATGAAACGTTGAGAAAACTTAAAAGAACCATAATAGCAGAAGATCAATGGTGGAACGACTTATTGGAAATTCTATGAAAACTTATCTTCAGGATGAGAATTTTATCTTTTTACTATTACGTAAAGGATAAAAATGAGCACAGATGAAAGAGTATCAGTTACACAGGTTAAAGAGTATCCGTAGAAACAAAGAGTGTCAAACAAGCTAAAGAATTACTCAAAGGGACAACATCGAGCCCTATTATAGCACCTGCCTCCAGCACGTCCTCAAAAGTGGGAAACAGCACACCAGCAATTACTTTTTGTCCTATTTATGAGACCATTTGTCTCCTTTTTATTGTAACTTACTCATTAGTCACCTACGATTATTGGCTAGGTTAGTGTGAGATTTTTTCAATTATTTTTTATATAAATAAACCCTCAAAGAGAGTATTGAGGGTGGATTCTATTACTTTGCTGTGACATTGAAGTTTTTGGAATAAAAGCATTTTGGAGAAATTTATTTGGGGCTTACTGGATGACAATTTTAAACTCAGGACTTTTTGCAGGATTCATGTGTCGGACTGCAGTTCAATAAGTCTTTCTACCCTATGTCTTAAGTTTTATATCAGTTTATAATATCATTGTGTCCATTTCTGAATAATTTACATAAATGATTGAATCAGAATTTACTTAATTGTACTCTGATTTCAGATGTGATTATTCTTAATGTTTTCCTCTAAATTGGTTATAAGCACGAATTCTTAAATGCTCTTGCTTTGCTAATTTAAACATTCTTGATTACTATAATAAAGAATTCTTCATTGCTCTTTGTTTGTAGTCATCTCATTTCTTTCTTTTGAACATGGTGAAATATTCTTAGCTGCCTTTCATCCCTTCAAAATCATCCCATCCACTTTAAATTTTAAGGATTGTTCTCTGTCTGGCTATCTTGCCCTGCAAAACCATCTTGTGTGTAGAATAGAAATCCAGTAAAGCCATCCTTTGACTCCATAGCCCAATGGACTGAAAATCTTCAACCTTGCCCCTAGTTTGCAGATTCCACCATTTTCAAACAAACTCTTGGATCTATACCTAGCCCAAAACCTTCTAAGAACAAAGATAAATCATAAAGAGAGAGCCCTCTCTGGATGCAGATTGGCTAGATTCTGCATCTGAAGGTTGGTTTGTGGTTACCTCAGGTATACTTTCCTTTTCCACAACTTCAAGGAAAACCTGAGTGATAACACAGCCTATCTAATCTATCACAAACAGAGTTCCAAGGGCTAGTGAACACTATTTACAATCAGAAGTTTTTTTCTCAAATATATTTCCAAGTTTTGCAACCAACATCTCACTCATCTTCTGTAGAAGTATATATAGAAGAATGAGGAGGTGAGATCTGATAAAAGATCTCAATTACAATTAATACAGAGTTAATGGTTTCTTGGCCTTTGAGGGGCTCAATGAATAAACTTACATGGGTGTACTCTGTATTAAATGTCTTTTACATAAAGATTAAGCTCGGTGGGAGCTTTTGTTGACCTTTGAGGCTCTGTGTAATGTTGAAGTAACTCTACTGATATTTTGTCATTAATTTTCCTTGCAGAAGTAACTTTCTGGCTGTGCTGAGGCAAAAATCCTCATTTGATCAATAACTTTGGCTTCTGATTGAGTACTTTGAGGAATAGGTGGCACTGTGGTAGATGAGAGGAATCAATTTGCCTCAGATGTGGCGGTGGAGGCATTTATGTTTGATAGAACACTTTAGGTTTTCTGTAAATTGTGTTTTAAATCGGGGATTAGGATTTTTATAATAATTCTTAGTCGTAATCCCCATAAGCCTGTCTTTAATCTTCTGCTCTGATACATTCTCGTCTTTGACACTGATACTCTTTGATCATGCCCCTTTCATGGTGTTTTTTTTGGTGTGCAGGGCTGCGCAAGGTTCATAAGGCATCAATGGTTCATGAATCATTGATAAACGTGAATTATAAACCCTGTCAGTGATCTCCTGTGGTGAATCGAAGGCGGGAGGGTCGTCACCCTCAACCTTCTTAATTTATTCAATGTAGCGGAAAAATACATTAAAAACCTGCAAAATACGAAAAACTATTATAAAACCTGCATATATAGGTTAACTGCATCGGGAGGCATGTGAAGAAAGCGGGGCTGTTGGATGGCATCATCCAACGGCCAGGATTGATCGGGAGAGATCGTAGAACGGGTGGAAAAAAGATTAAATCTGAGTCGTCGATCACGTAGAGATCGACGATCGGGAGCAGCGGTTGAAAGTCAAACGGAGGAATCGGGCGATGGAATATGGACCGTTGATCTACAGATCAGATCAACGGCAGAGATTGATCGAACGTCGCGCAGTAGCCCGTTTTAAACATCGAGCATATTCGGCGAGCGATAGCCGTTGGATGAGCAGGTTCAGATCTAACGGCTGTGGTCAATATCGCTGGGCAACCTCGTCTGAAATTTAATGCACGATGGATGGTGGTTTTGCAAATAGTACCCAGGACACGTGGCGGCAAGTGTATGGAATCGCTGGCCATGGGGGGGAAAAAACATTTTTCCCAAAGGCGGTCCGATGGATACAGCCGGTTTTGCAATCGGTTATTGGATGGCGAGGACCACCAGGCTTGATGGATTCCGCACCGTCGGATCTGTAGATCAGATCGGCGATGGAGATTGCTCGGATTTCGGACCAGCAGAAAACCTTAGAGAGATAATAAAAACCAAAGTTTTGATAAATAACTTAAAATTTTAATATTTCGTGGGCGGAAAACGTAAAAAATAGGGTTAGGCGCCCGACTGCGGGGCTGTTGGGCGCATGGAGAATGATATAACTGGGTGGTTAAAAGGGAAGGGGCTTATCGCATATCGGAACTTCGGGCCTGGGCTTTTCAATCAACCCATTGTATTTTCTGCGATTGCGATTGCGCGATCGGTCTTTCAATATACCCATTTTATATTCAACACGTGGTTATGGTTTTTTAGTTTAAACTTTGGATAAATGGGTTTTTAACATTTACAAATGGTAAGGTTAAAGAGTGATTCTTTAACTTGTAAAGTGATTTTCATGAAGGGAGGAAGAGGAATCATGAAAAAAAAGGAGTTTTTGTGGAAGAAAAAGGGGAGCAAATGAAGGTTAGTTTTGAAGTGGGAGGAGGAAAAAGGCCTTTGCAGCAGTAATTTGGCTTGGAAATCAGCAGGATTTCTGAATGGGGAATGGGAATATCAGTGAATTTTTTAACAGAGAAAAGGCAGGAGAACTTCAAGAGTCTTCGAGAGCCAACAAATTTTAGTAATGAAATTTGTTCCTTGAAGGCTCAAATAGTCTTAGCCACCTTTTGGTATAAAAAATATTTATAGGTGGCTAACAGTGGCTCCACTTGGGGATGGTGCCTTCTTGAAGGCATCAAGAATTCAGACCTGGATTCTCTCGGAGGCTAACCATGTGCGTCATCCTTTTATGTTCTCTGGGAGGCTGATCAGTTTCCTAATCCATTGGGTTGCGTCTCTTTCTGTGGATAGTGTGATCTGAAAACATATTAGCAGCCATAAAAGCAATGGATCTTCATCAATACAACTTTCTACCTACCCAATCCTACTGATCTAAAATTTTTTCCTTCATTAGAGTGCACTTGGATTGGCAAACTCTTTTACAACATTTTATTCTTTTGAAAGCAGTAAATCTAATCTAATTATACTCCTTATTTCTCCCTGAACTCAGATTTAACAGTTGAGTTCAGATGATTCTCTACCTAATCTACCATCTGTTGGGATTAAACTGTCCAACAGATTTTCATTCTCTAAATTTCTAAAACATGATTTAAAAACAGTCAAGTCAAGATTAAGCTATTTGACTTGTTGTGATCTATGGCATAAAAACAAGCTGCACATAGACATTTATTTTGCAGAAAAAATAAATAAAAAATGGAAGGCTTAAGATCTGAAATTTGAAAACATTTCCTTCCTCTTTTTACAGCTCTGTTTTGGCTCTTGTTTGAGATGTTTGCCCCTTTTTTCTCTGGTTCAGATTTTGAGTTAATTAGAACCAGATTTTACATCTCTTGACTCAGAAAATAACACAGATTTGAGTCATTCTTTTTGGAAACTCAGGTTCATATTTTGATCTTGTTTGAATATTTAATTTCTATCCTAAACTATCTACTGATAAGCCAAGATTAAACAGTTTGGAAAATCAAATTCACTACCCTATCCGCAGAAAATTTAAAACTAATTATTCAAGATTAGGTTGTTTTATTAACTAGAAGTGTGGTTTTCAGGAGTGGTATTTAAGCTTGCACACTTTCAGAATTTATTTCTCTTTTTTGGTATGGGGCTACACCTTTCTTGTTTTCACAATGTGCCCTCTTTTCTTTCTTTTCTTTGTTTTTGTATTTTTGAATCTTTGATTCTTCTTCAAAGCAGAAAACAACAACTAACTACATGCTCAGAACTGAGCTTTATTGACATTCCTATCTAAACAACTCTAACTTGGAATATTTACATGTTTTAGGTGATACAATAATGCCAATGCATCCAGTTGAGTAATGTTAAGAAGAAGTAGAAACTCTGGCTGCTTGTTAGAGATATCCATAGAACATATTGAAGATTAACCTTCAATATCAAGGCTATCACAGATGGTGACAGCTTTTCATGTCTCTGGCTCTTGCAAAGGATCACTGCTTGATAATTTGAGCCAGTTGGAATTTCCACACACTCTTCCATAGGATCAACAAAGAAAAGATGAAGATTCTCTTCTTTTTTCTCCTCCATGTCTGGTAGATGGTCTACTTCCAAGACTTTAGCTTTGAGGAGCATATCTTCAGAAAGTTGTTTGGAAGCATCATCATCCTTAACCTGCATAATAGCAAATAGTGAAGTATCTTCTTTCTCTAAATTTATGTTTGCTTCTGATATAAATTCAGGTTCTTTAAATGGCAGATTGATATCAATGATAGGAGAAGTTTCTTCTTGAAAATAGGGTATATCCACAGTAGCATAGTCTGGTATTTGTTTCTCTCCTTCTTCTTTATCATCATCTGAACTAGAGGACTCATCATATTTGGCAGTGTTGTCCTCTTGTAGCCCTGGTATGCTTTGGTTTAGTGGATTGTACTCTATGAGGAGGTTATTATATTCTTGAGAAAGGGTATGTTTAATTGCTTCCTCTTTTTTAACAGAAAGCTCCTTGATTTCCACCTGCCAAAAAATTTCTTCGTTTCCTTCCTCCTCATCCTTTGAGTTGAAAGTCTGCTGATTCCCAATCACATGGAAACTATTGCTGATGATCTGAAATGAAACAGAGCAAAGATCCAATGAATCTTCACTCACTTCTAGACTTTGAAAAATTTCATCATCAGTATCATAAATAGTCTACACTGGCTCATTACTCTTTTGAAGGAGCTAATCTTCCTTGCATAAATCTACTAATGATGATACTGCAAAATTAATCTTTGTTTGGGAAGCATCATCACTAGGTAGATCAAAGTTAGGAGAATCACGAATATAAGTAATACTACCAATCAAACATACTAGGTTATCAGCAGGTCCTTCTTCATTCTGATCTACAAAAGAAATTTCTAAATCTGTACAACAAAGTTCTCTATGTAAATGGGAAAGAGTGTTTGTTTTGCAGAAATTTTCAGAGGCTGATTGTTTATAAATAGTCTGATCTATTTCCTTCTCTGTCAAAGGGGAAGATGTTTCCATGTCCCTTTGAACAGAAGTACAACCGTTCTTTGTCTCTTGTGAAGACTGATTTCGAGGTTGGATGTCTTCTTGAGCCTCAGCTATAAGGGATGATGAATCAAAATTTGAGTTTTCAGGAATATCTTGAGGAATGTTCTTTATTGCTTGGATCATCTCTTCCTCAACTGATTCATCTATTTTCTTGAATTTTTTCAATAGGATATTAAACTCATGAATGGCTGTTAAAAGATCTTCAGGATGCATCTCTTCCAAAGCTTCCTCATTATCTATAATGTGTTGGGTGATGTTTTGTGATGGATCATAATATATTGCACCCAATGATAATGATGTAGTGTTTTCTTTATAGTTCTCATATAACACATATTCAAGGTCTCTTAAAGAAAACAAACTAATAGATCTCAAGCATTCATACCAATCCCTAGCTTTTCCTTCTAATGTTAACATGAACATTTTCATTAGGCAGTCTTCATGCCATTCAACTTTCAACCTCCATACATGTATATGAAATTTGATGAGATGTAATAAAGGGTCATAAAACTTTTCACCTTGAAAAACAGGCAGGTTGTCATCCCAATTCACCTGGGGCATCTTATGTGGAAACCCAGGGATATGATCTCTACTCATTGGGGCATATCTTCGTTGTATTCTTGGAGTCATTTTTGTAAATAAGGAAAGAGGTCACTGTGTCTGGTCCATCCATTCAGGGTCTTCTACCAGTGGAGTCATTCGGTCTTCTGGGAATTTCAGAGTGTGGAGTCGCCAGGTGGAAAATTTTTAGCTCCAAAGGAGGTAAAAGGTTTAATGGTCCACCACCATGTGTTTCTTGTAGAGCTGCAAGGTTTTCAAGAACTGAATTAGCTCTCAAGGGTGATCTGAAAATAGTTGATAATTTTATCCTAGGAGACTTCCAAAGGATGCTTTCTGGGTCATCAACTATCTCAGGTGGATCTGGGTCAGGATGGGCTCTAGTGTGAGTATTTTTAGGAGCCAGTATGCTATGTTCTTAGACCCAAATAAACAAGAAAAGTTCAACCAAGTATGACAATCTTTGAAAGGTTAACTAATATGTTTAGACAAATCTTAGTCCTACAGTCCTCTAACTGAGTTTGAATAATATTTAATGACAAGGGTTCTTCCCAGTGGAGTCTTAAGGTCTGTTCAGGATTGTGGAGTCGCCAAGTGGAATTTTTTAGCTCTTTTCAGAGGTAAAAGTTTTTATGGTCCACTACCATGTTTATCAGATACCAATCTGAAATATTTTTGGTTTTTTCTGAGTTATTTTTGAGTTGTGTGGTTCCTAAGAATGTCCTAACTCTGTTTCAAAACTTATCTACAGTTATGAGACAAAGATAGTCAATTCTTATGGCTAAGCCAACTGATTTTTCAAGGTTAGATAAAGACTTAAGAGAATCCTAGGTCTTACCTAGTTTTTCACTAATTCAAACAAGTTTCATCACAAATACCATTGCTTGGTAGTGCTTGAAAAGGCTACTTTTTACTCACAAGGTTTTCTTGAATCAAGGGGTTCTCTGAGGTCTTTAAAAGGTATCAAAAACACTCAGATCCCCAGTGGAGTCGCCAAAAATGTTAGGGATCTGTAATTTTAGCAGATTGGTAAGACTAAAACTGCAGAAGCAACATCGTTTCAACCAACTTTGGGATTCTAGGATCTAGCCCTCCTGAATCCGGAGAGGGATCTCTCCAATATGTACAAAGATGGATTTGTCTTTGAAGTTTGGGGTTATGATATTAGGCTAGTTATGAAGGCCAAGGGTTTGTTTGTTTTTAGATGGTTGAGCATGAAAATTACTTGAGGGGGAAGTTCTAAATGCAAAACAGTTTCAAAAGTGAGAAGTTGCAAGTGAATAGAACATCTTAGGCTAAAAAGATAGATATAACGCTGGTTTTTAGTCCATTGGGCTATGGAGTCATATCTGGGCTTTAATTGAGCAACAACATCAAGAGTGATCCAAAGGGAAAGTCATTTATATCACAATATTATTTGAGATTAGAGTGATGGGATGGAAACAATAAAGTGTTGGAGATGGGGGAAACTGATAATAATTTCACAAAGGATTTATAGTTAATCCAAACAAGAAAATCCTCTTAAGTAACTGTTTAAAACCAACCAAGTGCAGGGCTAACCATTGACCTCTTGGGAAAGTTTGTATTAAAGCAGCTTAATTGACAAACAATCTAGTAATCCACATAATTACCTTCAGAAGTATGAAAACATATAAGAGAAACAAAGTGTAACTTAAGATCAGATAAAGTACTTTTAAACCTATTCTGCTTTCAGTCAACACCAAGGGAAACTTTCAGAATCTGCTTTTGGAGAAAAGACTAGGACCAGGGCACACCATATCTTCCATAGTCATATTTAATAAGAAAATAAGGAAAATAACTTTCAAGAACAAGGTTTAAATAAAACAGTAGGACGAGGGAACTCCAACATTCCTAACTTCTTAAACTGTATTAAATCATTCTTAAATGAACAAGTTAGAAGAAAACATTGAGATAAAGCTTTCGGTTAGAGAAGGTTACTGATATATAGTAGGTCCTAACTCTATAAATTATGTCCTTTATCAGAGAATGGTGAAACAATATGACATACATAGAAGGAAAACAATAACAAAGAAAGAAGCACTTCACCTGTGATATAGACCAGGATCCCAAGAAACAGCTTGTTATTCATGTCAAACCAGTTACAGTCTTCAAGTCCAATGTTTTAGTTCAACAATCATCTTCACTATTCAGCCTATCTAATCTATCACAAACAGAGCTCCAAGGGCCAGTGAACACTATTTACAATCAGAAGGCTTTTGCTCAAATATATTTCCAAGTTCTGCAACCAACATCTCACTCATATTCTGCAAAAGTATATATATAAGAATGAGGAGGTGAGATCTAATAAAAGATCTCAATTACAATTAATACATAGTTAATGGTTTCTTGGCCTTTGAGGGGCTCAATGAATAAACTTACATGGGTTTACTCTATATTAAATGTCTTTTACATAAAGATTAAGCTCGGTGGGAGCTTTTGTTGACCTTTGAGGCTCTGTGTAATGTTGAAGTAACTCTCCTGATATTTTGTCATTAATTTTCCTTGCAGAAGTAACTTTCTGGCTGTGCTGAGGCGAAAATATTCATTCGATCAATAACTTCGGCTTCTGATTGAGTACTTTGAGGAACAGGTGGCACTGTGGTAGATGAGAGGAATAAATTTGCCTCAGATGTGGCGGTGGAGGCATTTCTGTTTGATAGAACACTTTAGGTTTTCTGTAAATTGTGTTTTAAATCAGGGATTAGGCTTTTGATAATAATTCTTAGCCGTAATACCCGTAATCTTGTCTTTAATATTCTGCTCTGATAAATTATGGTCTTCGACACTGATACTTTTTTATCGTTCCCCTTTCATGGTGTTTTTGTTGGTGTGCAGGGTTGCGCAGGGTTCATAAGGCGTCAATGGTTCATGAATCATTGATAAACGTGAATTTTAAACCCTGTCAGTGATCTCCTATGGTGAATCGAAGGCGGGAGGGTCGTCACCCTCAACCTTCGTAATTTCTTCAGCGTAGCGGAAAAATACATTGAAACCCTACAAAATATGAAAAACTATTATAAAACCTGCATATATAGGTTAACTGCATCGGGAGGCATGTGAAGAAAGCGGGGTCGTTGGATGGCATCATCCAACGGTCAGGATTGTTCAAGAGAGATCGTAGAACGGGTGGAAAAAAGATTAAATCTAAGCCGTCGATCGCGCAGAGATCGACAGTCGGGAGTAGCGATTGAAGTCAAACGGAGGAATCGGGCAATGGAATATGGACCGTTGATCTGCAGATCAGATCAACGGTGGAGATTGATCAAACGCTGCACAGTAGCCCGTTTTAAACATCGATCATATTCGGCGAGCGATAGTCGTTGGATGAGCGGGTTCAGATCTGACGGTTGTGGTCAATATCGCTGGGCAACCTCGTCCGAAAGTTAATGCACGATGGACGGCGGTTTTGTAAATAGTACCCAGGACACATGGCGGCAAGTGTATGGAATCGCTGGCCATGGGGGGAAAACAACCTTTTTCCCAAAGGCGATGCGATGGATACAGCCGGTTTTGCAATCGATTAATGGATGGCAGGGACCACTAGGCTTGATGGATTCCGCACCGTCGGATCTGTAGATCAGATCGAAGGTGGAGATTGCTTGGATTTTGAACCAACAGAAAACCTTAGAGAAATAATAAAAACCAAATTTTTGATAAATAACTTAAAATTTTAATATTTCGTGGGCGGAAAATGTGAAAAATAGGGTTAGGCGCACGATTGCGGGGCCGTTGGGCGCATGGAGAATGATATGACCAGGGGGTTAAAAGGGAAGGGTCTTATCGCATATTGGAACTTCGGGCCCGAGATTTTCAATCAAACCATTGTATTTTATGTGATTGCGATTGCGCGATCGGTCTTTCAATCTACCCATTTTATATTCAACATGTGGTTATGGTTTTTTAGTTTAAACTTTGGATAAATGGGTTTTTAACATTTACAAATGGTAAGGTTAAAGAGTGATTCTTTAACTTGTAAAGTGATTTTCATGAAGGGAGGAAGAGGAATCATGAAAACAAAGGAGTTTTTGTGGAATAAAAAGGGGAGCAAATGAAGGTTAGTTTTGAAGTGGGAGGAGGAAAAAGGCCTTTGCAGAAGTAATCTGGCTTGGAAATCAGCAGGATTTCTGAAAGGGGAATGGGAATATCAGTGAAGTTTTGAACAGAGAAAAGGCAGGAGAACTTCAAGAGTCTTCGAGAGCCAACAAATTTTAGTAATGAAATTTGTTCCTTGAAGGCTCAAACAGTCTTAGCCACCTTTTGGTACAACAAATATTTATAGGTGGCTAACACTCTCCTTGCCTTAATGTTTTCTGCTAAATGTGCTATCTAAGGATCAATTTCAATTAATCTAACCAGTGTAGTGGTTTGATATATTTATAGCTAATGTACGGATTAATGGAGTCTGTTTTTAGATGTTCATGTTTAGATTTAATTAAATGAGTTGAGAACACTGGGAGGTTTAGAACTCTGTCTCTACCTCACTAGGATCTTTCCATTTCATTTAAACCTTTCCAATTTCCCTCAGTTTGTCCCTTGCCTTTCTTTGGGAGTTTCCTAAGAGTATGTCCAAGCATGTTTGGAGTTAAATGACCTCTGACCTGATATACCGATAGAAATTGGTTTACCCTCACTCTTTCACATTCTTTCCTTGATGTTCCATACCACACAATCATTTTAGGATCCAATGCTTTAGATGACTAGCCCAACTGAAAGCTTGCACATTGAACAACAAGTAAATCCTTTCCTAACTCCATTTCCCAATGGCCTTGATGTTCTCTGAGTTATCTACCTTTTCCTAAAATCTTCTTTGCCTTGCCTGGCCTTACATTGAATCCTTTATTCCTGATTCCCAACAACCAAATCAAAATAAATCAAACAAACAACGCTTGTGCCTATAACTAGTCTAACATCTCAAACTTTGAGCTCAAAGACACATACCTTTGAAATATCTTAGAGAGATCCCTCTCTGGACCCAGGAGGGCTAGATCCTGAGGTTTGAAAGTGGTTTGATGTTGTCTCATATTTTGGTCTTGCCAATCTGGCCAAAACATGGGAACCCCAATAATAGGAAATTTATCTCTATTAATGATCTGAATCCATTCTCTCAATTTCTTCATTCAAAAAAGCCCTGATGATGGATCCCCATTGGGATTCGAAACGTCGACACTCGTTCCTTAGTATTGTGGATAATCTGGGAAGATATTTAAAAAAAAGTATTATATGTTGATGATTTAATTTTAACCGGTGATGAGAATTTGATCAAATCTGACAAATAGGATCTTGCAAGAGAATTCGAGATGAAGGACATGGGACTCATGCATTATTTCCTAGGTTTGGAAGTATGGAAAGGAAATGTGGAATTGTTTTTCTCTAAGGGAAAATATGCCAACGAGATACTAAGATGTTCTACATGGAGAGTAGCAAACCCATGGACACTCCCCTAGTAGGAAGTTGGAGGAAAGAGGATGCCACTTCAGATGAGGAGGTGGATGCCACTATTTACAAGCAGTGTTTGGGTTCACTCATGTATTTGGTGAAAACATGACCAAACATGTGTTACGAAGTTAACCAAATTAGTCAAGAAATGGTTAAGACAACCAAACTATATTTGAAGGTGGCCAAACATGTGTTGAGATACCTCAAAGGAACTACTCAGTATGGTATTTCGTACATACAGATAGAGGGAGTGAAGCTTCATGGCTTCATAGATGAAGATTGGGTTGGTATTCCATCAAATTGGAAGAGAACATTAGCAGGAGTATTCAGTATTGTGTCAGCAACAATTTATTGGTACAACATGAAGCATAGATCAACTACACTCGGTTCAGCAGAAGCAAACTACATGGTTGCTAATCAAGAAACTTGCATGACTATCTAAATGAGTAAGATTCTTATTGTATTATTTGGTCAGATGATGGGTCTAACTCTGATTTGCTGTGATAATCAGAGTTTTATCAAAATCTCTAAAAATCCATTTGTTCATGATCGATCCAAGCATATCTAAATTTGGTATCACCATCTATGAGATTGTGTGTAGAGGCAGATTATGTTGTTGGAATATATTCCTACATAATAACATCATGAAAATATGTTGACAAAGGCATTGTCTAGAGGAAAATTTGAATTCCATAGAGGCAGGATTGGGGTATCTAAAAATACCTTTCTTGTTGAGAGGGAGTGTGGAAAAATGGCAACGTGAAAATCCTGATTTAATTTTCCCTTGAATTAAATTAAGAGAAAATTGTAATTCCACATCACAAGAAAAAAATAATGTGTTAACTAATTTATTTTGACTTATTTGGCTCAATTAATTTGAATTGAGGGCCTAAATTGAGTCATGTAGAGTGTCCTAAATTTTAGGAGCCTAGGTTTAGTATAATTTGAGTTGTAATAATTTAATTCAGTTAAACTGAGTTAAGGTTAGTTAAACTAGTTCAAATTGTTGGAGGAACTAATGGGAGGTAAATTAGTGGGGTGTGTACTCAGTGATCAACCAATTAACTGATAAATAAGCCATAATTAACTCATGCATGCATGATCTACGAGTTACCCAGTTGATATTGGAGTCCAAGGGAAGTGTACTATCAGTTGTATAATTGTCTAAGTTGTATAGGTGGTGCATGAAGTAAGAGAAATACCTATAGATATTATGTGGTTCAGTATGGATTTCCCTAATTAATAGGAGGCTAATTTCCAAGGAAATAGGAGCTTGGTAGGCAGGAAAATTGGCTAAGTATTTTCCAAAGTCATCTTGTGAGGCAAAGAGATAGATTATACTTGTACAAAGATTATTCAGGCTTAAACAAGCATTATGTTTCTTCTCTATTTTCTAATCAATGCAATACAAATAGGAAGGGCTTTTGAGAAGTGAATTTTCCCTAGATATATCGTTGTGTTATGTGTTTTAATTGATTCACATCAGGTTTTTGATATTTCTTCTCAATTGTGAATTGATTTCGGCAGATGAGTAGAACTAGATTTGTCTTATTTTTTATAACATTACATGAGAAATATTGAATCTAAAATTAATTTCTACATGAATACTATGCTCATAAGAAAACCCTTGAGCCACCCCTTGTTTCATAGTACACGACACCCCTTCGACATCAGGCTCTTTGGTGAGGCATCATGCTAGTAGGAATACTGAAATGAAACTTAGGACTATGCAATTGTCCCTCAAAAAGGGTTTAATTAAATGGAAAATGAGCTAACTAAGAGAATTTTTAGTACCTATGGTTGATAACTGGGAATGGGAAAATAAATTGATAGTGAGAGAGTAAACAAAGGGTACCAAAAGAAATGTAGAAGGAAAAATCCAAGAGTGTTCTAGTGTGAATTCCAAAGAAACTCAAGTAGACCTATTTTCATGCCTTCACAATTAAGGGAGAGACATTAGAGTTGTTGCACCAAAGATGGCACTCAAAATCAGAGAGAGATCTATGATGAAACAAATCCAGACAAGCACATAGTAGCAAAATGTTCAATAGAAACTTAACCAATGAACCTTATCTCCTTATGGCTGTTGGCATAGTTTATTCACATTGAGTTGTCATAAAACACAAAGTCTCATCCAAATTATATCATTATATCATTTTCTATCTATCTTGATGATTTCATAGTGGAAAAATTGGAGGAATTGGTTTACAAGGCCACTTTTATTGGTGGGTTCTAGTTTGGTGAATTAGGGTTTGAAACCTTATGGAGGAATTTTGAGGCATTCAACAAATATTTTTTAGGTTTAAAGAATATTTTGTGTGCCAAACCTCCTAGCATTTTTCTAAACTCAAATACCTTTCTAAAATTGCAATAAAAACATCAAACAATGTTTGTATGCAAAATTTATGCCACCTGGAAGTTTACCTTCCTATGTTTTCCACCATGATTCGAGAGGATCCCATGTAAGCTTTGTTACATGTGGAAAATAGGTTATCCACGTGGGTACTATAAACAAGACTCTAGAAGGGTCAAAGTTGTAAATCTAGTTGAGATTCGAGGGAGTGAATCCTAACGATTTGAGGGAGTGAAACCTAACCCCTGGTTGGTTTATGAGTTGTGTTATAATCGGGCCACTACGAGGAAAATGGGTTGGATTCTATTCAAGTGTGTTTTTTTCCATAGTGGAGATGAGTAGCTGGGAGTGGAGAGAGAGAGAGAGAGAGAGAGAGAGAGAGAGAGAAGAACAAAGGGGGTTTGTGTTTAGTAGCAACCCATAGGCCACAGGTCTCAGGTAACTCCATAGAGAGTGCCTTCTCCTTGGTATTTGCATAATTTCCATTCCAAAAAAAAGAGAGAAAAGGAGCCTTAGCTTCTAACAGGTTTTCCTCCCAAAAGGGTTTCCAAGAGCATATATTGGATTTTTTTTTTGATTGGTTTGTGTAGTATTTAATTGCTCTATATTTTGTGCATTTTATCTAGTGCATGCATAAACAAGAAATCAATGATAAAAAATCGAGAATCTAATGGAAATATCCCTTCATGGTATATATTTCGTTTTATTTTAACATATATGTTGTGCTGAACTATCTAATGGAATACCCACAACAATTTATAGATCAATTTCCTTCACATTCATACCAACATGTTGGAACTAAAACACTAGTGGATGAAGAGGGTAGAAAATTAATAGTGGCAGTAAAGAGACGTGTGTGAGCTACATGATTAAAATAGGAGGTAATTTTCCTTTGCTATGTGTGGGAGGGATGACATGACATGTCCCTTCCCATATTTTTTTTGTTGGACAACTTCGATGTTGCCCCTCCACTTGGTGCTTCCCACATTGCCTCATCCAGAGACATTATTCCTTGAGAGTTGAAGTTGGGAGATCCAGCCAATCCATGTTGAAAAAATATGAGTGGTGATCACATCCCTCATTGGTTATTCTACCCACAATCTTATTTCCACCCCCTTGCCATAAAACGTAACTATGACTAGTTTTTGGAGAGGAGAGTTAATACTCGAACCAATCCAACTTCCAATTGCGAACTAGAAGACACTTTGGTTGGATATGATCCTTTAATGATCTTCCTAACCATAGATATGATAATTTGGGAGTCACCTTATATCACTAACTTAGAGAATTTTCAATATGAGGATACCTGTAAACAAAATTCTAGAGTAAAGAGCTCAGTAGAGTTGTTGCCATTGTATCATGTGTAAGATACATAGAGGCTATTGGTACTACATGATGATCTTTGAAGACTCTAATAAATCCAACTACCCTTGGGTTACTTTTGGATGCCCCATTGAAATTTAATTTGATGAAATATTTGGGTTGTAGAGACTAGGTTATTGGAATGTTGGTGGAGGGATGGGGTTCCCAATGGGAGGTTAAAGTGGGGTTGGTAAATATTTCCCAAAGTAGAAGTATGGTAGAATCCTCTCATGTTATATCCACTAAGAAAGGAGCATTGTATCCCTGATATTTCGTTGGATTTTAATACAAATGCTAGCAACTATTTGATTTTTATCATGGAATATTCCTCTATTTCTTTCTTTCTGTAATTACCACAAAATGAAGTCAGGGAGGAGATTCCAAATTTTGTCGGAGGATTTATTAAATACTATTATACTTATTAATTTTATTTATTATTTATGAGATAATACTTTTCTTCTATATAAATGTTTATGAATATATAGGTTTAGTTAATTAATAATCGTTTTTTTCAATATTATAATATTAAAGTTTAGGAAATAAATTGAGTATCATTAAGATAAGGATCAATATTCTCCATTTAAATAGTTAAATTTGTTATTGAAATTATTTCAAGATGAGTATATATATACTATAATATAAAATAGGTTGAAGATGAATAAAATGTATTTTTACCCCACCTCCAGTTCAAGTGGGGATGACATTACGATGCCTAGTCTTAACTGAATTATTAGGGATAAAGGGTGAGATCATTTCACACAATAAATATAATGCTAACAATATTATTATGCAAAATTTAAGGAGAAATTGTGAGGTGATAAAGAGTTATAAGGAAAAAGGAAACTAAGATTAAGGAGGCTATCAAACCCAATCTAAAAATAAAAAATATCTCTCTATCTTGATTAATGTTAAGAAGAAAATAAATATTAGTAAAATAAGAACAAATTATTATGAGATTCGTAGTGAAATTGAGCATTGGTCAATTCAAAAAACACCATAGGATCAACAATTCTAATACCTTAGTGACAATAAGAGGGTTGAAGATGAAAATAAATTTCTCTTAGATTGTCCATATAATACTCATTCAATTTAATTTTCAAAATATTTGTCTCACTACCAACCTTCTTGTCCTTTTAAGTCAACGAATCTATGGTGATATTCAAATTCTTCTCTTAATGCTTTTCAAATATTAAAAAAATGCTAAATAATTTTGAGTAATATTTTACCTTCTTAAGGTCCAATAAATTGTATTGATCAGTTGATGTTAATCATCATCTTCATAAAATATAATTTTACCAAAATTTATAATTTATTTATTTAAAAAAATTATAATTAATAAAAAATAATAATACTTTTGACACACACACACACATATATATATATATTATCTAATACTTTATAATTTGAAGTTAAATTATGTTAATCTTTAAAAAAACACTAATGGTCATTATCAAAATTGACAATAAATAGATTTTACATGAGCATTTATGTATTTCAAGTGAAGAAGTCAAGTAATGCCTTGGATATTTGTTAGTTATGCAATAATTTAATTGCTTACAACATTGCTCATAAGAGGCGATTCAAGAGCATCTCCCTAGGAAAATTCAATAAAGGTCAAAATATTTATTAGAGGAAGTTTGTTTCCTTCATTTATATTGAAAATGTAAAATTTAATATTTTCTAATTTGTAATACTATAGGAGGTATCTCTATGGTTAGAAGGTTTGGTTTGGAGGTTTTGATGAATGTCAAGTATTTTTCCGTGTAATAGAAAAACTAGCTACATGAGGGGGATTATTAGATAAACTAGGAGGAGGTTGAGTTGTTAGTATTTTGTTGCAAGAGTTCTTTTATATGAGTTTTTTTTTTTTTTGAAATGTAATTAGAACAATTTGAGAAAAATTACGAGTGATTAAAGAGCGAGATAAAAGTGTGTGAAGATATTTGACGAGGTCAAGATGGTGGCAGTGTAATTTCAATTATGGGTGGAAACGTGAAGCTGGGTTACACTTTTGTGCGAATCGGGGTGCGAAATTTTTTTTCAACAATAGTTCGGCCGAACATTTTACAAAGTTCGGCCAAAATCTCTAATAGTTCGGCCGAACTCGTGTTTCCGTTTAGATTGACGGCACACTGACGGCGCGGGCAAACAGAATTTTTGCCGGAGATTGGAAAACCGGCAGCAAAAGTTCGGCCGAACTTCTAAAAAATTTCGGCCGAACTATGAGTTCGGCCGAACTTTTTATTTTAAAATAGTTCGGTCGAACTATTTTCTATAAATAAATCACCCGCGAAAGTTTATGGTCTACCATTTTCATTTCGCACGCCTTTCGTTGTTTGTGAGTGTTGTCGCTCTGTTGCTGCTGCCGGCCGCCCTGGTGCTCCCGCCGTCCGCCCTGGTGCTCCCGCCGTCTGCGCTCGTCGACTGCTGCATCGGGTATGAATTTCTAAACATTTTGATCCACTCGATCAGTAAACGAACAAAAATTGGTTAGCTAAAAGATAAACTAGTGTAATAGAAATTTTAGCTTACTTGTGAACGTATTGCCATGTATTTATTCATGTGGATCAATACCATCAAAGCTCTGAGGGAATTGCGTATGTATTGCCATGTCTTTCCTATTTTCAAAACTACGTATAAATTTTTTTTTTAAAGTAAAAATTCTCTCAATGAAAGTTTGTTGGGAAAAACAGGAAAGTACAAACCTGAATCATTCCTAGATGGTCTGTTTCCAGGGCAAGGAGTTCCATTTTGTGTTGTCAATCCTTCATTTGGAAGATTTTTTTCTGTAGCTACCAAAGCATTAATACAAACCTTGAATTATTTATACTCTCTCTGTAAATCAAAGATAAAGAGTGGTTTTATATATTTTTTAAAGCAACAACTTCAATTTAGTCCAAACAAACCTTCATTGTTGTTTGTTTTTGTAATAAATGAAGGTTGTAGTTTGTTGTTGGGATAGTCTATATTCTAAATAAAGTACCTTTCTGGTGCATGGGGTTCAATGTTAAACTTCTTGCAGAATTGAATCCTCTTCTTTGAAAACTATGAAGTTTCAGACAAGGCTTGAAACATTAGCATGGAAGTAGCATCATGTGAAACATAGCAGAAAAATTTTTCTATAGCATAATGCTCAAAAAAACCCCATATTTACCTGTGTGTTAGCTCTGCAATAAGAGTTCCTGCCAGCCTCAAGAATCTATGATTTACATGCTGAAAGTAAGTTCATAATGTCGGATGCCCATAGCAAGACAATGGAAAAACATAACCCCTGACATGTGGATATCTGGTGATGGAGTCTATGTATTAGCCTAATAAACAGTTAAACATAGTTCAATTGATCAGACGAAGTAGAGAAAAAGGGTAGACAATGGTTGGCCTAACCATTTTCAAGAAGGAAACACATATCATGTGAAACATAGCAGAAAACTTTTTCTATAGCATAATGCTCAAACAAACCCCATATTTACCTGTGTGTTAGCTCTGCAATAAGAGTTCCTGCCAGCCTCAAGAATCTATGATTTACATGATGAAAGTAAATCATCGAAACATTAGCATGGAAGTAGCATCATGTGAAACATAGCAGAAAACTTTTTCTATAGCATAATGCTCAAACAAACCCCATATTTACCTGTGTGTTAGCTCTGCAATAAGAGTTCCTGCCAGCCTCAAGAATCTGTGATTTACATGCGGAAAGTAAATCATCGAAACATTAGCATGGAAGTAGCATCATGTGAAACATAGCAGAAAACATTTTCTATAGCATAATGCTCAAACAAACCCCATATTTACCTGTGTGTTAGCTCTACAATAAGAGTTCCTGCCAGCCTCAAGAATCTGTGATTTACATGCTGAAAGTAAGTTCATAATGTCGGATGCCCATAGCAAGACAATGGAAAGACATAGAAGTCATTTATCTCATGGGCCTTCAACCTAAATTATATATCTAGCACTACATTAAGCTATAGGAGATCAATCAAAGAAGCATTTGAATGTAAATTAAACATGTGTAATAATTATGTCCTTTAGTTTAATAAATAGATAATAATTTGCAAATGCCATATCTAAGCTATATTTCATCTAAGTAGCTTTCAATTTAAACTTATATCTAATGTTAAATTATATAAAAGAATAACAGTAATCCAAACTTCAGAAAAATATTTAGAACGTTAGTATAAAATGTGACATATAATTTTCCTCTGTGGAAAAACATAGTTATAATTACCAATCTTATAATATTATCCAATCTTATAATATTTGAAACCTAAGGTCTTTCCCATACCAAAGTATGTTCTTTTAAAACATGTTTTCTTGGTGATATGGGTGATTTAGAAATGATTGGGAGAGCTAAATTCCTCATTTAATATGTACAATATGTTTGGTTCATGCCACTAAGCCAAGAATTTTAAATTCAACTGAATTTTAATATAACCAACTAAATCCTGCAAAAAAATAATAAAACAATTTATGTTAGGGTTGTGGATTTAGGCATTGAAACAACACACCATGATATTTCAAATTTAAAAATAATGGTTTGAGTCCTAGGTAGCTTAGAATCCTATTTCTTTTCAAAATAAGGATGCACTCCCATTTGATTCTCATGATTAGGTTGTAATCATGAGGCTCTCGCTCAAGAGTGGACCTTCCCAAAATCTTGTGACGTCTTGTCACAAACAAAACCATAAAACTGAAAACACATCATGCAAGAAACATAGCTCGCTGACATATCATTTTTCTCCTTCAAAGAAAAAAAAATTCACATCATGTGAATATCTCCATGTACTCTTACATATTGGTGTACAAAACCATCAACCAAACACAAGTCAACAAAACATGCCTCTTCAAACAACTGACTCCCAAGTCAAATAATAGAGCTCATGTACAAATTTCCATATTTGTTGCATTTAAGTGTTTCAACATAACTCTACTTTCAACATCTTGCTTCATGCAACATGCACCATACTTTGAATTTGCAAAGAAATTCATGAAACATCAAAATACATGCTAGGCCTTAATTGGATAGGAAATCTAACCATCTGTTAGCAAACCATTTCAATGGCGCTTCTTTTAGTTGCACTTCATCATGTGAATCATCTTGACCCTCATCGATTATGAAATCCTCTTTTCCATTCTTGTCATTATCTCATTCCACCTTCTTCAAATGTTGTGGATGACTTATTGGATATAAAGTCCAACACTTGTCCAACATCTATAAACATTATGATTATTCAAACCAAAAAAGGAACATGCAAGTTCTTTTCCAAATCTTATGTGAATATTTACCATATTTATCATAATCAAAAGCAATTTGATTAGAGGCAAATTTATACCTTGAACATTCATCGTTGTCGCCTTCTTGAGGAGGTGAATTTGATGAGGTAGTGGCTCTCCTTTGAATACTAGCAATGAATTCAATGACTCTAGAGCTTTCAACATCCTCTTCTTTTACATTCTCATTAGCTGCATGATTATTAACATCTTCTTGCAAAGTGGGTGTCAAACTTTTCCATTCAACATGAATACAAACTTCACAAGCTTGATGCACCCCTTTCATGTATAAAAAGATTACCTTTGCTGGGAGTGGCCTTTTACAACTTCTGAAAGCATTTGGTTCCACATTCATTCCTCCGGCAGACGCTGTCTTGTAGATACCATACATTTGTCTAAGGTTAAAATCATACAAGAAGAGCTTCATTCCGGGCTTCACCTTTTCTACAAGCTCCTTTTTGGTTGGTGGCAACCCAAACACTTTGTATCGGAAACACTCTTGCTTTGTTTGAAAATTACACATAAAAATCAAGCCGGAAAACTTATCTTTGCCACTGCCATCTTCATTGTTTGCTTCCTTTCTGCCTTGTTTTTTCTTCTTATTTTGATCAACCTTTGACACAACAGGGTCAGATAAACCCTTGGGTTTGTTCTCTGTCTCTATTTTAACAGTCTTATCCACAACATTAACCTTTGACACAACAGGGTTAGATAAAGCCTTGGGTTCGTGGTATGTCTCTATTTTAACAGTCTTATCAACAACATTAGTTGGTGCTGCATCCTGCAACATATATCCACAGATTTGTTTCAGGCATTTGTAATCTTCCTTAGAATATCCGCAATTTGCTTCACACTATATGCAATCTGCTTCATACTATACTATCCACAATCTGCTTCAAAGATGACTGAACAATATATCCACACTATTTTCAAACTCTTTAAACTTCACACTGAAAGCCCATCAACATATTCGTACTGAATCTTACAAGAATCTGTAAACTGTTTTCAGAGATTGCTGAATTATTCCTTATTAAAAGAGCCATAGACAAGGTATATAAATATAGATAGAATTACTTCCTTTTAGGCCGACCAACACTTTGCCATGTAGGCTGATTTGTAACACATCATAATAGTTCGATTTTTCAACGTTGATGTAGAGCTGAAATAAACCATTGGTTCATGTTTTCTTTGACTAGGTCTGGGTTTCTGGCTGAATCTATATGCACATTTCTGTCTAGTTAAATACCCTTCTGTTTGCAAGATTGATTTATCTTTTAAGATTTTGCATTTGTGTGTTGTATGTATCAAAGATATCTATTCCCAGTTTTTCTATGCACATCAATTCAATTGCACAAACAATTAAATCTAATTTAATATTATTGTTTGCTAGAAGTTAGTTTATGTTTTAAAAATGTTCAATGTTGTATGTAGAAAAATATTCTACAAGGTGACCTTTCTTATGGCAATGAGTAATAAACAATTGCATCTTATTTTCAGCATCATTTTCCTTGTCCAATGGGCCTTTGAATTTTTGCCTCATTTATTTAGAAAGTTTCAATGTGTATGGATATCTTCTTCCAACATCTATAAACATTGTGATTATTCAAACCACAAAAGGAACATGTGCAAGTTCTTTTATATATCTTATGTGAATATTTACCATGTTTATCATAATCAAAAGCAATTTGATTAAACGCAAATTTATACCTTGAACATTCACCATTGCCTCCTTCTTGAGGAGGTGAATTTGATGAGGTAGTGGCTCTCCTTTGAATACTAGCAATGAATTCAATGACTAGATAGAGCTTTAAACATCCTCTTCTTATACATTCTCATTAGCTGCATGTTTATTAACATCTTCTTGCAAAGTGGGTGTCAAAATTTTCCATTCATCATGAACACAAACTTCACAACCTTGAGGTAATGAACACGAAATAAAATTCCTTCTTGGAACAACTTCATGTGCCTCCTTGGCTTTGGAGCATTTTCCATGTTTTCCATAACCAAGACCCAAATAATTAGGCCCTTCTTGAAGAACATTTGGCTCAACTATGCCTTGTACATGCTTGCCTTTAAAACCCTTTACTTTCATAGCACATTTTCATAAAAAATTTGGACCTTATTCCTCTAATGTCTCTCAAAATCACGTACACATTCATTTTCAGAGGAAATTGAAGACAGAAACCAATAGCTAATTCTTCTAACTAACCTTGACTAAAATGAGCTAAATTGTACTTTGATACGAACTTGATTTGAATATGGACAACCTAGTTTGTTGGGGAAGGGGTTTATGTGTCAAGCTTGAAGTGTATTTGTGAGAAATTTATGAGTTAATTAGATTTTAAAAACTCATGTTTACACATTTATAAAATGCAAAATTTTTAATTCTAGGAAAATCTTTTCCCTCAATCCAAATTCTGATCATTGGACATGTAAGAGGAAGAAAGAGGGAATTCACTTTTCAAATTCTAGACCTTGTCTAGACCTCCTAGTGGCCAAGTATTTAACCTAGCGTGATAGCCAACTAGGTGTAAGATTTGACTCTGTCCAACACTTGTCCACAAGGTGACCTTTCTTATGGCAATGAGTAATAAACAATTGCATCTTATTTTCAACATCATTTTCCTTGTCCAATGGGCCTTTGACTTTTTGCCTCATTTATTTAGAAATTTTCAATGTGCATGGATATCTTCTTCCAACATCTATAAACATTATGATTATTCAAACCACAAAAGGAACATGTGCAAGTTCTTTTATATATCTTATGTGAATATTTACCATGTTTATCATAATCAAAAGCAATTTGATTAAACACAAATTTATACCTTGAACATTCACCATTGCCTCCTTCTTGAGGAGGTGAATTTGATGAGGTAGTGGCTCTCCTTTGAATACTAGCAATCAATTCAATGACTAGATAGAGCTTTAAACATCCTCTTTTTTTACATTCTCATTAGCTGCATGTTTATTAACATCTTCTTGCAAAGTGGGTGTCAAACTTTTCCATTCATCATGAACACAAACTTCACAAGCTTGAGGTAATGAACACGAAATAAAATTCCTTCTTGGAACAGCTTCATGTGCCTCCTTGGCTTTGGATCATTTTCCATGTTTTCCATAACCAAGACCCAAATAATTAGGCCCTTCTTGAAGAACATTTGGCTCAACTATGCCTTGTACTCAACTATGCCTTGTACATGCTTGCCTTTAAAACCCTTTACTTTCATAGCACATTTTCATCAAAAATTTGGACCTTATTCCTCTAATGTCTCTCAAAAGCATGTACACATTCATTTTCAGAGGAAATTGAAGACAGAAACCAATAGCTAATTCTTCTAACTAAACTTGACTAAAATGAGCTAAATTGTACTTTGATACGAACTTGATTTGAATATGGACAAACTAGTTTTGTTGGGGAAGGGGTTTATGTGTCAAGATTTAAGTGTATTTTGTGATAAAGTTGTGAGTTAATTAGATTTTAAAAAATCGTTTACAAATTTATAAAATGAAAAATTTTTATTTCTAGGAAAATCTTTTCCCTCAATCCAAATTCTGATCATTGGACATGTAAGAGGAAGAAAGAGGGAATTCACTTTTCAAATTCTAGACCTTGTATAAACCAAAATAAACTAGAGGTTTGGTTTTCAAATACATTCACTTATTTGGAAAAGTTCGAGTCAAAACTCTGTGATCAGAGTTGGATGCGACTTCTCAAATAAGTCGAGAAGCAAGAGATGTTATGATCGACAATGTTCATAGCGGATTGAGTGGAGTCGATCTTTGTTTAAATCGACAAATAGCACGTGAAAATGCACGTGCCAATTTTGTTTATCATACAGATGAGGATATTTACAACATGAATGTTGAAGATCTCCGAAAATATGCAATAAATTGTCACAATGGTCTGCAAGACCTAATTTTTCATGAGGAAGAGCGCACCAGAACGGTATGTGTTAGTGACGTTAGGGTTTGAAATTATTTTTACATATACATGTGTACAATTTGTAATAAATACATGTGTATGTACATGTATACATTTATTTTTATGTGTACATTAATCTAATTTAATGTATGATTATATGTTAAAACACCATTTGCAGTTCTCAGGCATGATGCGTGATGAAAATGTTAATATTACGTTCGGGACCTCCGGTTCAAACGATGCAGATGGGTCTGACCATCATGATATGTTTGCACATGTATGTTAGTGTTTTTTAAGTGACTCTAAAATAAATAATTGTTGCCACACATGTAGATATATATATATATATATATATATAATTTGATAAAATGTTTTAACAGGTACCAATTCCGTCTGATGTTTTTGGGATGGAGGTACCTTCTTCTTCCTTAGGAGATATACCTTCTACTTCATTGGGAGATGAGCCACGAGTATGGACAATTTTTCACTTGAGTTTAAAATTTATGTTTAAAAGTTATATATATATATATATATATATATATATATATATATATATATATATATATATATATATATATATATATATATATATATATATATATATATATTCTAAATCAAAAAGTTCCATTAAAATTTGAGATATATATATATATATATATATATATATATATATATATATATATATATATATATATATATATATATATACAGAGAGAGAGAGAGAGAGAGATCTATATTTTGAGTTATTTAAAATTTTTTGAATTTAGGTTCCTATAGAATATTTCTTTAATCCGAGGACTCTAGCGATGGAGATAGGAACATCCACAGCATTTGAACAAGTTGTCTTTAGTTCCTTTTTTTAATATTATTGAAAATAAGTTTATATACATGTACATGTGCATTTTCATTTGAAAGTTTTTAATTTATATATATATATATATATATATATATATATATATATATATATTTACATTTAACTGTATATGTATATTGTACAGTTTACCACTGCAGATGTTTCTATGGGAGAACCTGTTCATCAAATGGAGAGGGAACTTTACGAGGTATTGCATGATTTTTTTGTTATATTTTGTTTTTTACATGAAGTTCTAGATATATATATATTCTCATTCATTTTTAAAACTTCAAATTTTAATGTTCAAGTACATGTGCATTGTGTATGTAGGTTTCCTATTCACAGGATAGGGTGCTACCCGAGACCCAGACGCTAGATCCTCCATTTGATGGACAAGATTTATAGTAGATTTGATTTCAAAATTTAGATGGTTTTAAAATTTGTTAAACTTGATACAGTTTGATACTCAAGTGAGATTTACAATTTTTGGACATATTTTATTACATGGTTATTATATAATTTGTTTTATTTAATTTTTGGATGGTTTTAGTACTTTTGGCATGTGAATGTGAAGTAATGTTGTCATCTGAACTACATTTGGCATGTGATATTTAATGTTAAATGTTTTTTTTGGATAGTTGAATTATAATTGGCATGGCATGGGAAGTTTTTAAAACTCAAGTTTTGGATGGTTTCAATCTACATTTTGCATGTGATATTTAATGAACTTTAAATGTTTAATGTTTTAATGTTGCAAAATATATAATCAAAAGGGTTTTAAAACTTAAAAATCTTGCATGGTTTCAATCTACAACTTAAAGTTTTGGATGGTTTCAACCTACATTTGCACATGTGGTAAATTGAAATTATGTTACTTGTAACAAGAATTTCCCCATTGATTTCATTGTATATGTTGATTTCTGATTTGATATAATTGCATGTATGATGGTACATTACTTGTAAAGTCATTGGATTAATAGTGTTCATTGATTTCAGTGTAAGCGCAAAAAATTATTGACAATGTAGAGCGATTTTTGTGTTATAATAATTAAACCTAATAATATTGGAGAGCAAGAGAGACTTGAGGTATGGTGTTTACTACAAGAGTTCGAGCTAAATATTTAAATGGTTTATGATTTATGATTTTTACTTTCTTTTTAATATAATCGATACGGAAATATGACAAAACTAATAAGGGTGACAATAAGAATAGAAGAAGAAAATAGTTTAAGATTGATCACAATAAATGCTATTTTTAATTGATTACATTCTAATTATTCACATTCTATCATTCAATATTATTACATTGTCACTTGGCATTCAAAAATTTTATTTGATCATTTTCCATTATTAAAGTTATTCTACAATATTTATCATCTCAACAAATTGAGGTAACTAAGAAAATTTAAAATTAAAATGACTTGATAAATCTCAAACATATTTAGCATATTTAAAATGGTTTATCGATATTTTTTCCTTGGTTGCACACGACTGAAACCAACCTAGATCCATCTTAACTACGGATCTATCAAGCGTCGAAAGGGATCAAATCTCTCGAGGTGCAAACCTTTCCTCAAGTTTTGCACTCAAAAAAGAGGTTTGCACCTCTAGATATTTGATCCCTCTCGGCGCTTGATAGATCTATAGTTATGATGGATCTAGGAAAATAAATTTCTAAAAATAAGTAAGGGAAAAGCAACATAGGGAACAATTAGGAGTAAATTTAGGAACATGTGATAGTTGGGTGAGATAAAATCATATTTTAATAAAATAATGGGAATTTGTAGGAGAGACAAATAGTGGATATGACATGTATTTTGGTGAATAATCAAATTTATGAAATTAAACAATTAATTATTTTTGTATGTGAAAACAAGATTCACACCTAATTCTCACCTAAAAGACTAAATTAAACACATTATTATTAAGGGGACGAGGAGCTTTCTAGGTTTTGAGCTCCCCATTGTTAGATGAGTGTCGTAATGGAATTCCATGTATTTTTGTGAGAACTTATGATATTGTGATATTCTAATTACGAAATAGTGATCTTGAGTACACGCTGGATAATGTAGTAGATAGGAACTTTTTGATAAGGGGAGATTAGGGATGTGACCAAATTCCTATCAGTGAAAATTTTGTTCTTAACCTTCCTATAACTCCATTGTAGCTTTGGGGGCCAAAGGTAAGAAGAGTACCTTGGAATTTCTTGGGTGAAAAACCAAGTAGGTCACCAACTTTGGTCTAGTGCATTGGAATTCATTAAAAAATTGGTCATTGGAGCTGCTTCAAGCTAGGAGTGAGCATCGTCAAAAACCTACATTGAATATTTTACGCTCGCTAGGGTGAATGATACTTTAAATTGATTGACAATCTAAGACTTTCGAATTTTTCCGAATGCCAAATGATCTTACAAAGCTAGTATTTATAATATCCTAGTAGGTCATTCGGTGACAACTTTTACCGGAAACTTGAAACAAAGAGAATCTATCCTTGTCTAGGACATCATGTAAGATGCCTGCCATAAATAGTAAAATTGTACTTAAAAGCTGAGATTCGGGCAAGTGGGGACAACCACTTGTTATCTCGTCCCTTGGAGGCTAGGCCATATGGGGACCGAATCTGACCTTACAAAATAAAGTGAAATAATTTGTACCATACGGTCAGAAAACATATACAAAAACAATTAATATACAAGAACAATTAATTTCATTCTAGAATATATATATCCAATACATATAACATTTTTCATCAATGCACATGTATAGAAAAACTACTTTCAGTTGATACTAGAGCACGTGCTTGTACCCAAACAATTTGTAACATGTGCAAACCACAAATAACATAAGCAACTCAATTTTTAGTTGAGTATTGGAAGTTCTAAAACATATTTAATCCAAAGATAATAAATTGTTGGACACTTCACTCAAAAAAATTCTAATGGAATTCCATCCTCAATAATCCGTTCATGATCGGATTTTGACATTTTCCATTTCTTAATTTTTGATTTTTTCTTTGATTGAACTTTTATCAACTTTATGCGTGCTGCACACACCAAGCGACTATATTGACAACTTATGGAATCATGGTCATAGTCTTCAAAGTAAACAAAGTCTCCACTTTGACGAGTTTGTTTGAAAAAATAACCTTTCAGTATAATAGACCCTCTGTCATACTGAAATCCGTGATCATTATAGTCTTGTAATAAATTCATTTTTCGTTCAGTGCAATGCATCAAATAATACTTCACATTTTCATCGTTGTCAATAGGTGCAATTACAGCAAAAAAATCTCCTGCACAATAAAATAAATTTAACATTTAATTATGCATATTTAAATTTATTTCTAGATCTTTAAATCATTAGAAATTAATTCAAATGTTACCTTCTCTAACAAGATCAGAAACTCGATCACCATCGGATGATATTGTAGTTTCCTCTGATTTCATTTCTTCAAACATTGCAACAGACATTTTTCCCTTTGTATTTAGCTCTGCATGTTTCCAATCGTTCACATACATTTTGTTTTCACAAACGTCATTGGATTTTTTGTTGTCTATGCAAACATCACAAAAACAAGAATATTTTCTTTTATCCAATGCAAACACATTTCTTGACAAATTTGTTTGAATTGAATGCAATTTTCGAGTCCCTTTTATTGTTTCAACTTAATTTCCAATTGATCTATCTACGTCTTCGATTCCAATATGCCAGAAAAACCTTTATATGGAAAATTAGAAAAAGAATTTGTAAATATGATATCAAAATACAATTACAAATAATCATTGCATGATAAATGTACAATGTGTTTAAAATTAGATTTCCAATATAAATTAAATTGAATGTACCTTCGCACTTCTCTTGATGGGTTAATCTCATGGCTTAGAGCAGTGTTGCACCATTGAACAACTTCTTCAACATTCACAAGTCGGCGTGCAGAGTGGTTCATTTGATATCTTCGAAGTACTCATTTTATGCATGCTCCTGCACCATCATGTTCTCCTTTTCCATGGCCAGTCTCAAAGAAATTCCAACAATGTTTAATGCAGGTTTTCTTATGAAGAAAACACAACCAAAAAAATGATCGTGCAGATTTGAATTGACCTGCGCATCCGTCTAACCATATCCAATGTTCATTGAATGTTATTCCACGATTTTTCAACGAATCATAAATTCTTCCAAAACAATTTTGTACAAAACATGTATCATGTGTACGATCGTCACTGATATAAAAGTGATATTCTTTAATGATATGTCGATTTTCACTCGTGCTTTCTATATGATCGACATTTTGTTCAGCATGTCTATATATAATATGGACGAGCATGGAGACTTGGTCAGAATGATAGTATTCACTCTGAATTTCTTTTTGTGGAACAAATGTGTAGTTTTCTGCAAAATCAATCACTGACAAAATGGTCCCTGGTGGAAAAACTTCACGAGATTTTTTGAATTTCAAGTCTTGCCATCGAGCTCTATGGGAATGCTTGGTGTATTTGTAAATTTCTGCCTCAAACTTTCTCAAAAAGTCTATCAGAAAAATTTCGTCTTCAAGTAATTCGATTCTTTTAACACTATCTGCACCTTGAATCGATGTACCGATATATTCATATCTCTTCCATTTCACTTTCATGTTGGACAATGATTGATCATTTATATCAATACGATATTTGTTTTGAAATTTAGTCAAATTTCCACAATCATCGCATTTTTTACCACCAACACATTTCCTTTTGTAAAATAGTTCATCACTTTCTCTTTCACATAGAATTTGAGATATGAATTCATGGATAGTGGAAGGAGGAGGTGAATCCTTCCATAATGTTCTACCGAAATCAAGGAATGTGTCATAATATAACTCAAATTCCACATGATAACGGCAACAACAAGTGTCGCGTACGGTGATAGGTTTTACATACCATGGATTTTGTTGAACAAAAGCACTGAGTGAAACTTGAATTTGACGATTCTCTTCTTTGAACTTGTTGAATAACTCTATTTGAGTGGTTTCCAAGAGATGTTTTTCATGTTCTTCGTATTGATTTCGTGCTATTCTTCTTCACATCACATGTCTTGCAGTCGGTGAAACACGCGAATTGTTCTTCCAATATTCATATATTATTTTTTTAACATCTTCTCCAAGTCTATCTTTGTATGGTTGCCTACAAATAGCTCTCCAATAAGCGAGTTCATCATTTACATCTATTTGCAGTCGAAATTTTCGATGTTTGTGCAGAGTTTTTCGCGAGGTTCCCGGTGCTCGTGCCATAGATGTTATCAAACGATTCTCTTGAGTACTTGGTGAAACCATTGCCATCTGTATTCCTCTATGTATATTTGAAACATCTTTATCTCTAGATCTCTTAATTGACTCTATAGCACTACTCATATTTTTTATCACCTCTTCTTTCATTTTTTTATCTTTGGTTGATTTTCGAATACCCAATAGTGTCGTCGCTTATTTTAATTTCCTTGATGATAGGAGACCTTTCAACATTTGAGCTTGAACTGTCACTTGCTCATTTTTGAAATACTTTTCAAAAATTCTATCGACACGATATCGTATAACATGGTCAGGTTTTTTATCTCGATATGTGTGAGTGTCGACATTTTCTAACATCTCATTATTGATAGTGATTTCATCTGTACATATTCGAAAAAATAGTACATATTCAATAAATAACTAAATTAATAAATATGTCAATAAATATTAGGAAAATTTTAAATATATCAATAGATCATAATATTTACATTTACATACCCGATTCAATTTCTGCTTGAGGTTGATTTTCTTCTTCAATATTTTTGAGGAGTATCTCTGTCTGTTTACATTAAACAAAATATTTTTCAAACTAGTTCATCAAATAAAAATTAAGCTTCACATTTTACATTGGGAAAACTTTAAAAATATATTAATAGATCATAATATTTACATTTACATACCTGCTTCAATTTTTGCTTGAGGTTGATTTTCTTCTTCAATATTTTGAGGAATATCTTTGTCTGTTTACATCAAACAAAATATTTTTCAAACTAGTTCATCAAATAAAAATTAAGCTTCACATTTTACATTACGAAAATTTTAAATATATATCAATAGATCATAATATTTACATTTACATACCTGCTTCAATTTCTGCTTGAAGTTGATTGTCCTTTTCAATATTTGAGAGGGCTTCTAACTTTCTTTTGCGATATTGTCTCGTCTCTTCTCTACGTGCCTCGGGGTCTCTTTTTCGATCATATTTTCTTGCACAAGTTCTTCGATTTCCCATGATAATAGGGTATGAAGTTCAAAAGATTTCCTTCAAAAAATTAGACAATAATTCAATTACAAAAAATATCACAAAAGATTTAATTTAAAAAAAAAAAATTAAAAAATTCAGTGTAAATTTTTTGTAAAAAATACGTAATCCAATCCAAAACACACACTTTAAAAAACACAAAACACGTACTTCAACACAAAATACATACATACCTCCAAGAAAAATCACGCCGCCTCCAAGAAATGTCTTGCAAAAAAATTCTTTAAATCCAAAATTGTAAAATCAATTTTCTTCCAAGAAATGCTCTTAAACCCAAACTTTGAAGAAAATTTTTTGAACAAAGAAGCTCAAAATATTTATTTCAGCACAAAACACGTACATACCTCCAAGAAAAATCACGCCGCCTCCAAAAAATGTCTTCCAAAAAAGTTCTTTAAACCCAAACTTTGAAGAAAATTTTTTGAACCCAAACCAAGTCTTTGTAAAATGAGATGAAGTGCGAAATGTGCGAAAATTGTGAATCATTTCGCGGCAATTTATATTGACGCGAAATGTGTTTTTTGTAGGGGGCTCCACAAAACTTTCCGGCTGACGGAGAGTTACACAATAGTTCGGTCGAACTTTTGATAAGAATTTCGGCCGAACTATTAAGACGTTAGATTTAGCGACTCGTAAGAAGAAAACATAGTTCGGCCGAACTTGGACTAAAAGTTCGGCCGAACTAACGTGTCACAAATTACGCAAAAACCAGGCTCTGAAAACAGTTCTGCAACTTTGGACTGATTAAACTCCATGAAAGGTTGTTAATTAACTGTCGTAACCAAGACAAGCATTTTCAGAATTGAATCTACTTTCAGGAAATATAACTTTTATGGAATTTCGTAAACGTTTATTAATTTTAATTATTTTTCTAATAAAATGGGTGCAAACAATTTCTGAGGGTCATTGTGATTCAGTGAAATCAAAATTTTGTATCTCCCAAAATACATTGTAAAAAAATTTGAAAAAATTATGGGGCATTACATTGGTCTGTTGACTCTAATGGGTAGCTTTTAGATTTTTATTTTATAACTTATATGTTAAGAAATTTGTTGCCACGCGAAACATATCCAAAAACGCAGTTTTTTGTATTGGACCAGTTCAAAAAATTCTAGTAATTATGATATGCATCCATTGGCTTTGTAAATATGACGAAAACAAAGTAGACTCTGTCTAGATTGTTGTAACACATTTTTTTTTTTCAAAAACACAAATTTTCAATGAATACAGCATTGCGACATAACATGACTTCTTATGAATCCTTTGATTTTTAAGAAACACACACTCAAAGAAACGCTAAGTTGACATATCAAATCTGCATAAAAAAATTTCAAAAAATAAGTAATAGAAAGCTAACAAAATTTCTCACAACTTTTATTTTTATCACAAAATGAAATTCTACACAAAAAAATTGTTATAGTTTGCAGAAAGTTGAAGAACCGAAAAAAAATGAATTTTTTTTCTCAAAAAAGGGCAAAAAGTGTAACCCAGCTTCACATTTTCACCCTATATATTTGTAATCATTCATTCTCTATTTCAGTATTGAAAACACTCGAAATTTGTATTTTCTTGTTGGTCAATTTAATAGTGTTCTTGTATTGTATTAAGGTTATGTTATTCCTTCTCAAGTACCACTAGCACAATCGATTGAGGGTGGGCCTGGTCGATAAGGCGGCCCAGGATCAAAGCTCACGGTGGGTGGTTGTGCCCCATGCTAGGGGAAGGATACATGATAAACAATATAGTCTACTAAGTGCTGGTGTGGCCCGGGCCGGGTGTAATCCTCGAGTGACTTTGATAGCTTAGATGCCCCTAGTAGCAACTTCTCAATCCACAAGTAAAGCCTAGAGGATCACAAACAGCTTGACAAATAAACAAAAAAAAGGTTATGTTATTCCTTCAAATAATTTTTATTACATTAATAAATTGGGCTATTTTCATGTACATGTGATAGAGTTAACTAGGTGACTATGCAAACCAATCAAGGTTCAAAAGTAGAGGTTCCAACCCCTTAGAGTCCAACCTGAAAAATATTTTTCCATATTGGCTAATCCTCCATTGTCATGAGATTCCAACTCGGATTTATATAGATATCTCGAAAATACATAACAAACAAACCTTGCAAATATTTGATATCCTAAGTGATTGTTGTTAGTTGAAAAAAATAATATTTGCACTAGCTTCCATCTATTATCGAAGTCTAGTCTTCTAGTGTCAGGCCAAGAGTAACTTCGAATGAAATTGTTGTTTTTGCATTAATATATAACATGGATATATCAATGAGAGGGAGACTATTGGGTTCATCTCACATTGTCTCTTTGTTTTCTAACTTCCTTTATTTATGATATTTACAATATTTACATAATTTTCCTAATCCCAAAGATTAGGTTTCAACATTCTCCCCCTTAATCTGAAGAGATGTTGGTGAGTCCAAGCATTATTCTGTATCTTTCAAACTTTTCCCTTCCAAATGCTTTGGTGAATATGTCTGCAATCTCCTCATAGTCAAACAATGTCATAGGTGGATTGTTTTCACCTAAACATGATGTTAGATCATATGGTATTTTGTATTAATGTGCTTCATTCAATCATGGAACTTTGGGTTCTTAGCCAAATTTATTGTAGAAATGTTGTCAATCAAAGGAGTTGAATGCATTGATTTCTCTTGCAAATATTCCATAACTTTCCTAATCCAAACAATTTCCTTTGTTGTTTCAGCTGGTGTGACATATTCTGCCTCAATTGTGGAATATACTAGAATTGATTGTTTGTGTGACCTCCAAGAGGCAACTCCTAATCCAAGACTCATAACATAACCTGAAGTAGATACTTTATTTTCTTTATCTCCATCAAAATCTGAATTAAAGTATCCAATCAAGTTGAATTCACCCACCTTTGTGTACTTGAGTCCAAAGTCTTAAGTTACCTTCAAGTACTTCAGAACTCTTTTTGCAACAAACCAATGACCCTCACTAGACTTTTGCATAAACCTGGAGATGATTCCAACAACAAATGAAATCATTAGAGGAATTTTTAGGTCTAAAATGCCTCCTTGGTAAATTATAAAATAATGGTGGAAATAATAAAATAAGATTAAATTTCATCATCAAATTTTAGAGGGAAAAAATTAAAAACTACTTTTTTCAACTTGTATTTTCAACTTATCTCCCTATGGGTTTACTCAAATTTTGAGAAGGAGCGCTTATTGGATGCAGAATTTGATTCCTCATCTAAGGAGTACCCATGTTGCATACTTTTGATGCACCCTGCTACATGAAAAACGTGATTGTAATCACATTTTTTCATGTATTTTTTATTTTTTGTGTAGCAGGGTCCATCAAAAGTATGCAAAATGGGTACTCATTGGATGAGGAATTAAAATTTTCACCCAATGAGTGTCCCCACTCAAAATTTGAGTAAAACCTTAGGGATATAAGTTGAAAATATGAGTTGAAAAAGTAGTTTAATTATTTTATTATTCTTTAATGCTTTTACTTTTTTACTCCAAAAATGGTGAATCATCCACCATGGTTGACAACATCATCTTAAATCCTATTGGCTCTTATAAATTTTATTTTTGTTGTACGTTTTTCTTAGGAGGCCCATTTTAGACCTCCAAATTTCTCTAATTGTCGAGTCTAGTAATAGTGAGGTAGTTGAGACTTCATATGAGTTGTTTGTACTTTGTTGCATCCTCAAATTCTTTTCCTTTAGTGGATGTGAGCTTTAAGTTATGTTTCATTGGATTAGTCAAGGGATTTCACTCAACCATGCCAAACCTTTTCAACATATCTCCAATGTACTTCTTCTGAGAGAGGAATATAAAATTCACATGTTGGATTACTTCAATACCAATATAGTAGTGAACATAGTCCAAATATGTCATTTCAAAACCTTTCCTTAGTTTTTTTATGTATGGAAGCAATGTAGTTCTCATTTTTCCCTGTCATCAAAAGATCATCTACATACACCACAGGATATACAATTTTTTTTTCCAACTTTCTTGACAAATAAAATTGAATCATCAAGATTATAATGTTTGAAATTGATTTTTAGAAGATGCTCAATTAATTTATCATACTAGGCTCACAGTGCTTACTTGAGGCCATACAAATATTTTACAAGCTTGCATACTTTGTGTTCCTGATCCTTCACAACACATCCTTCTAGTTGGGACATAAAAATATTCTCTTTCAAATCTCCATTCAAGAAACCAGTTTTTACATCCATTTGATGGTATTTCCAACCGTTCTGAGCTGCTAAGGCAAAGAGTGTTATGATGGTAGACCATTTTGTTGTGGGGGGGAATTTCTCCTCATAATCAACCCATTCCTTTTGTGAAAAAAACTTTTCCACTAGCCTAGCTTTATTCTTGTCAAGTGAGTCATTTCATTTATACTTGTTTTGAAGACCCTATTGTAGCCAAATGGTTTGGTTTCCAATGGAGGATCGACCAGCTTACAGGTTCCATTCTTTATAAAAACATCATATTATTTTTGCATAACTTCTTTCCATTAATCATGAGAAGCGAATTATTTGAGTAAATTTGGTTTGGAATCTATAGAAAAATTCAATTCACAAACATAAGAAAAATCGTATCAACGAGTGAATCAATATCGTCTACATCACCCTCATTCTATCTCGTTGAGCTTATTATTCCTATATTTCCAACATCATCATGATGAACAATTTCAAGTGTCTTTGTCAAACATTTTGGATGAATTTTCTAAGATGGCTCAGGCTGCTTAGTTGATTGAAATCGGGTTGAATCAAGAATTAGCCTCCCAATTATGTCAATCACATCACTCAAAGTGTCATTAGTGGTTGGATCTTCATGTTGGGGAGAGAGTGATTTAGAAGAAGATTCCACATATTTATCTAGTATAGGGATCCCCCCTTCAAGATTTGGAATCTCATTATCAAACTCTTGAAAATACTTTGCATGTCCAAATCTATCCAAGTGATAAATTTGTCGCTTAACAACATTGTCAGTCTTGGAAGATTTAAGAAATATCACAAATCTAGATATTATAAACTTCTTTTTAAATTCATCATAGAGACAATATGCTTTGGATTTATTTGATTAACCCATTAAGATACATTTGTGACTCCTAGCACCAATTTTTTTTCTCTGTTTCTTAGGTATCAAGGCGTAATAGGTGGAACCAAAAACCTTGAGATGCCTCACTGAAGAAATGTGTCCATACCACATTTCATAGGGAGTCTTGTTTTTTATAGAATGATATGGAAACCTATTTTTTATATACACAACACATATAAATACATCAACCAAAAACATCAGCTTAACATTCTTGAAAAGCATCATTGAACGTACCATATTTAAGATTGTCATGTTCATTCTTTTAGCTACTTTGCTATGTTGGGAATTATAAGGCATGAATTTTTTATGTTTGATCCCATGTTGGTGAAGATATTTTTCAAATTCATTTGAATTATATTATTTTCCATTATCGGTATGAATAGAACCAATATGAGATTATGCATCATTTTCAATCCATGCATGAAAGTTCTTGAACATTTCAAAAGCTTCAAATTTGTTCTTCAATAAATAAACCCAACACATTCTAGTGTAATCATGAATAAATGTCATCATATATTTATTACCATTTGCAGAAGGAACAAGCATTGGGCCACATAAATTAGAATGAATGAGTTCAAGTTTTCTATGTGCTCTCGAATGAGAATCATGGAAATATTGTTTGTTGTGCTTTTATAGGATATAAGCATCACATTCCTTAAGTTTCCTGGGAATTGTAGGCATTAGGGGAATTTTGAGGTCTAAAATGGGCCTCCTAAGAAAAATGTACAAAAAAAATAAAATTTATAAGAACCAATAGGATTCAAGATGATGATGTCAAACATGGAGGATGATTCACCATTTTTTAAGTAAAAGGGTAAAAAGATTAAAAAATAATAAAATAATAAAACTACTTTTTTGAACTCGTATTTTCAACTTATCTCTGAATTTTTTTACTGAAATTTCGTGTAGGATTACTCATTGGATGAAAAATTTAATTCATCATCTAAGGAGTACCCATGTTGCATACTTTCGATGGACCCTGCTACACGAAAAATGAGAAATACATGAAAAAATGTGATTTCAAGCACGCTTTTCATGTATTTATCATTTTTTGGGTATCAAGACTCATTAGAAGTATGCAACATGGGTACCCCTTGGATGAGGAATTAAATTTTTCATCCAACGAGTACTCTCGCTCGAAATTTGAGTAAAAAATTTGGGAGATAAGTTGAAAATATGAGTTGAACAAATAGTTTTTTTTTTCTTTTTTACCTCTAAAATTTGATGATGTAATCATATCTTATTTTATTATCTCCATTATTATTTTATAATTTCCTTAGGAGGCCCATTTTAGACCTAAAAATTCCCCTAATTCGGAAAACCAGTAACAACATTTTTCTTCAACAAACGAAGGTTGTCATAGTTCAAGTGTCCAAATCTAGCATTCCATAAGAGACTTGATGGAAGTGCTCCTTCATCATAATGAGAACCGTATGAAATTTTTTGTGCATGAGTAGAGGTTCCTTGCAACTTCAATAATCTTTCTTCTTCTATCCCATTCATGACAAGTGAGTGATCTGATGCTTTTCTAACCTCAACCTTGCCATTAAATATATGAATAGAGTGTCCTTGTTAGAAAATGTGGACCAAAGACAACAAGATTCTCCTTAAATCCAGGAGGTATAGGACATCATGTAGAAGAAATTATGGAAGTCCAAGCAATTTGAGCCTGATGGTGCCAAGCCTTGATGGCTTGAGTTTTGACTGGTTTGTAAAGTATAATGCTCCATCTTCATGATCAATGAAATATTCAAATAAATATCTTATGAAATTCATGTGGCAAGTTTTTCATGAATCAAGCAACCAAGCATATTTCCATGAAGTATGTGAAGCATTGAATAAGTCTTCAGTTACTCCAATGTTGCAATGTGCCACAACATAATAAGAAGACTTAGGTGTTTTTCCTTTCCCTTTACCAGGTGTTTTACCATTTTCTTCATTTCTTTCTTGCTTGATTCTGTCGCGAGGCAACTTACATGTGGAAGCATCATGTCCATCTCTATTGAATCATATGCAATGAATATCATAACTTTATCCTTGGAAATATCTTCCGCCCTTGCCTCTAAAATTATTCCTTCCTCTTTCTCTAGAAGAATCTTGTGCAAGGAACACAACTTCTTCAGAATATCGAGGAGTTTTCTTCTTCCCAAAATCCTTCTCTCTTTCAGAAAACTTCTTCTCAAGGGAGTCAAAGGGAATCTCATAAAGTTTTCCACTTTCTTGAAATGAATCAAGATAATGTGAATATGTGGGATATAGAGCCTTGAAAAAGGTTGTGAGAGGAACATTTATTTCAACACCGGTGTCTTTTATGTCATGCATAATGGATCTTATTTCTGATGCTAAGGTGGGAGGGTCATCATTTTTCAACTCAAGGTTAAACAACTTGATCATCAATTGAACAAATTCAAGTTTAGAGTGTGAGTCATATAATTACTTCAACTTCTTTAAGGCTTCAAAGGCATTTGAAAATGGTAAAAAATGAAGACTCGCCTCTTCATTTATTGATTCTGCAATCAAGGCATAAGCCTTGATTTTCTTATTTTCCCAAATGGAAAACTCTTTATCTGAAGTAGGTTTTTCAGGTGCATTTTCTCCTTCTCCTTCACAAATTTCTTTCCAAAGTTCATTGAAAATGATGGTGTGTTTTATTTTTCTATACCACTCATGTTAGTTCTCTTTTCCTATGAGAACCAATCGCATTATGGAGATGAGTGAATTCATCATATAATATGACCCATTCCCAAAATAATTTCAATAGTTGCAAAACAAAATTGATATCTTTGTAATAAAATTGATTGGTTATTCCTTAAAAGATATTCAACTAAAAATGTAGGCTCTGAATATACTTCCATAAACCATGCAAATTCATACTGTATGAAATAATGCTCTCATACCCTACTACATACCACTTATGGTCTTTATAAAGTGAAGGGCACATGAATATGGTCAATATATATTACATATATACCATATTTTTCATAAAAACACATTAATGCACCAAGCTTTTAAAAACACTCAACGCATATACCATATGCACTTTATATGTAATGTCACTTTATGTTTACCATACATGTTACTTCATACCATGTTAATTTATATGAGCCAAACATATGTCGTACTTAAAACTTCAATGCACCAAATGAAAAGGAATCCAAGGCATACACACTTCTCAAATCCAATGAACCATGCACATCACATACCATTCACTGCAGTAATTAACACATAGCTCCAAGCACAAGGACTATTAGTGGTTTTATATATAATTGTTTTAATATCACAAGAACATCATTATATACCACAAATTACATGGACAATGTCAGCTCTTGGGTTGAACGGGAGACCACGGCCTTATCATACTCTATCACAGCAAAAAAATTATTCACATATTGCAACATTCACTAACCACACACAGTGTATTTCAACACCCTCAAACCATCAAAATTTCATGCACCACACCACATAAGACTTCAATCAAAGACCGAGAAGCATCACAATGTGTTAAAGATTCAAATAATTTTTACTAGCGTTCAACCAAACACAACACCAAAATTTTACTTCAACATACAAGAATGAGATAGTGCACACATGGATTTGAGATTCAAAAGGAATGTGAAACTAAATTTGAGTGGAAAAAGGGTAGAAAAGAGTTTTAATGGTAGGAAATTGAGAGGAGTTGCAATGCAAAAAAATAATTTTGGGAGGTGGATTTGATACCATGTCAGTCCAAGAGTAACTACGAATGAAATTGGTGTGTTTTCATTAAGATAGAACATGGATATATACAAGGAGATTCAGACTACTAGGTTTCATCTACCAATGTCTCTTTGTCTTCTCACTTCCTTTATTTCTTCTATTTACAATATTTTCATAATTTTCCTAATCCCAAAGATTAGGTGTCAACATCTAGTGTCAAGGTTCTATAATGACCCTCACTATTTTACAACTATTTAATTTTTATTGTATTTTTGAGATATACAATATACCAGGGTTTTAAGCTATCAACTAACGAAGAGTTGTGACAAAATTATCACCATCAAGTCCCATCTGCCATACTACTATATCAATATATCAAAACTCTTAGTAAAAACACACAAGTTTACTTTCTTGATATTCTAATATTGGTTGACCACCGATACCATGATGTGTTGAACTTCTAGTGGTGTGAAGTTATAGAGAGTCACCCAATAATTGTCATCCATGACATCGGCGATATAAAAAGTGCTAACCCATTGAAAATTGTTGAGAAGTGTAGCAATAAAGGCTCAATTTTTCTTAGCCTTGGTCAATTTGAGAAAAAAAAAATGAAATTTCCACTTCAGCAGATAACCTGGAGGTATTTAACTGAGGTGACATGGCTCTAGTCATGTACTTAACTCAATAAATTCGAGTAAGTGGGCTTGGAGTTCAATTTCATGTGTTGATTACTAATTTGTAGCAATCCAATTCAATTATTTCTAGTTGTATTCAGTTAAACTAGTTCTAATGGTTAATAGAATTAGTTGGAGGTAATTTGTGCAGTGGGACAATAATCTAACTTAGAGATAATCCAGTTAGCTAATAAATCAACAAAAAATTTCTCATGCAGACAACAAATTTTAATTTCTTAGCTATGGTGGAGATTCCAAGGTAGTGTAACATCAGTTGTAGAATAATCTTGAGTGTACAGTTGTTGCATGCAATCATTGATCAATCCTTGGGAATTGCACAACCATTTTGGAGGAAATTCCTAAATAATAGGAGTTAATTTCCTCAGCATTTGCGCAAGGAAATACAAGCTCAGGTGGGGGAAATAATTGACAAATTCTGGTTCAGAGCTTCTCATTGAGAAAAGAGAACAATTATTATTTTGCAGGTTGAGGTCAAAGTTATAGTTGTAATAGATTCTCTATTCACATGATTAATGCAAGAAGGCTTAACGAGAGTTTACCAGCTGGTTTCTGCTAGATAAACCTTTGTCCTTGTGTATGCGATTGTTGCATGTTTGTGAATGTTGTTCTAAATTGTGAATTAATTTTCGCAAAGCAGTACATTATAATCGTGTCTCTTGATTTACATTAAATTTCTTGAGCGGTTTCAATTCTATCACCATATTTCTACATGGTATCATAGCATCATTCAAATTATAAAAAGAATTTCTAATTTTTTCCTCACGAGGTTCGAATTTGCAGCTTCAATGTAGCAGTATTTCCTCAGATTTGGGAGCATGGCCTTCAAAAAATTGCAATTTTTCAATATATGAATTGATTTCCATCAATTGAAAAATGGAATATTACCATCAAATTCCATCTATAGCCAAGTCCAATTGTTTCAATGTTTTAGCATAGGGTTTCATACGAAGCCTTGTTTTTTTGTAGTGATTTCCTTCTTTTTTCATTTCGGTGATATCCAATATACCCACGTCTAAGGTTGAAAACTAATAGAGAGTTGCAATAGACTTATCATCATAAGTCCCATGTGTCATACCATTATAATTATATAATATGAAAAAACCTTGGGAAAGACATCCTTTCTATGTTCTTGATATTCCTATGTCGGTTGACCATTGGTACCCAAGTGTGTTAACCTTCTAATGTTTTCAATTAATGGATATTTACTCAAAAAATGTCGTTCGTTACATCAATGATATAAACAGTGTTATACCATTGAAAACATCAATGAACAGTGTTATGGTAAGTGCTCATATGTAGTGCTTGGTCGTGTGGAGACCTAGGTTATAGTGCTTGGGTGCTAAGCTTAGAAATTTGGTGAAATAATGGTGTGTTTACATTATCTGTTTGATAGCAGGAGGTTAATCCCTCGATCAAAAATTTATTGCAAATAAGGATATTTTATTGGGTTAGATTGAAAATTTTCACCAAGGAGTGAGTGTTGTTTTAGGTCGTCATCTAGAGGGGTAGTCAACACATGAAATCTATGGAGTAATTTTTTTTTTTTGTAAGCTATATGAAAATATTTATATTATGAGAAAACTGATTTTACATTGATATCATTTGTGTCCCAAAAATCATTGTGGGATCTCATAGACATATGGAATGACCATAACTTGTTCCCATGATCCAAAATTTATCCAAAAAAGACAACAAGACAAACTTAGTAACATACTAACTGTTTCTCCCATTAAGAGTTCCATGCATTTGAGTTGTTGGGCATTCAAAATAAAACAATGTACACATATAACATAGTAATCCATATTGATGTCCATGAAAACATAGTAGAATTAGGCATAACATAGACCAAAAAGAAACCAGGCGCCATGCAAGACTGCTAGTCTAAGATAATGTCTGGAGAAAGAGAATTATAGTGGCCTTGAGGTGAAACATATACTTGTTCGATGTGCATTGATAACAATTATAGTGTGAGGTTGTGAACTGGATCCAAAGAATGAATCAGACACCACAACGTGTTCAACCTGAGTTAGTATGGTGACTATGTTGTCTAGGTTGTATATGATGTCTTGAAGGATCCTTTTGATATCCTCTTGTTGACTTTATTTTCACATATGACCATATGCAACAAGGTCCCTAATTTTTGGTGTAGATCCACTGAGTGGAGAAAGTGAAGTCTCCTTTTGCATAATTTTCTCGGGTCTGAATTCCATCTAAATTTGTTGCCACTAATTTTAGAGTCAGAGTAATATGTGCTCACTAGATTACTTGGCTTCCAAGTGAACAATCCCATTCCTCACTTCAGGAGGGACAGAGTAAAAGTGGTAAGCCATAAAATTCCAACCAAAAATATGCCAATGTCGAGAGGTAGAAGTTCCTACCTTGCCACCCTGACGACTAGGTTGGCAAAGCCAAGGTGCTATAAGGACAATTTTTTGAAACCAATTTGGATGGGTTGGGAAAAAATCGATGAAACTGGTAGTATAGATAAACAAAAATGACATGAACATAAGTTGACCCCGAGTACTAAAATGTTGGAATCATATCAACTCAATAATGTAATAACTGGTGGGATAATGAAAGTGGTATTGTAAAAAGACGTCATCAACCATGAACTGGGAAAAAAAACCTACACACCCTAGGTAACCAACATCTCTTTGAAACTGTATTGATAAGAGGTGGCATGTAATAACTCTGAAAAATAACCCTTGGAATGGTATTACCATAAAACTATCAAAATCAAATTGAAAATGTCCCTGAGTACTAGACACAAAATACAAGGATCGAGTAGATAAATGATATACATATAGATCCATGGATTTGAGAGGACGCAGAAGGAAACATGATGACTAGTTCAAATTAAGGACCCATCATTATGTTGTGGATAAAGATTACAAAAAAAATGGGCACCTGTAGTAACTAGCTAGAGTGCCAAACCCAAACCAAAAAGGAGAGTAAATGGAGTGAGAAGAGAAGGGTAACCAGAATGAGTGTAAATAAATTGATGAACCTACCTCAAATTTTCCGAGCACCAACATATATTAAATGTATTCAAGGGAGAAGAGAAGATGGTATGTGGGCATGGAGATGATCCTAAAAATCCACCACCTTGAGCTGATATCTCTAAACTTATAAAGAACACCCACAACTTGATTATTTAATAGACTGAAAATATTGTCTGAAGGAAAAACCGTGAAGGAGGGACACATGTCTGTTATGACATACATATTAACACCTGAATTAAAAACCCAAAACATGTGCTCTCTTCCCTGGAATTCCTCCATTATTGAATTCATCTTCTAAAATCTACGAACCAGAGGAATGTCAGACAATAACTCCTCTCCCTCCACTTGCCTATTTTTAAAGTGATTTGACAAAATCACAGAGGTTGATCATATATGTGGTGGGAAGGCCACACGTACCAATTCCAAACAGGTAGTGACATTGTTAGTTCTCCCCATTCTTACCTTCCTCTTAGCCATTATAATCTCACACATGTCAATCATGTGAACCGGCCCCCTTAATAACCATAAATGCACCGCCATTAGGGGCTATGAAGTACAACTTTAGTATTACTAGTAGAGTGACTTTAATCTTCTAAAGCAAGTGATAGAATAACAAGCTCAAGGTTTAAACCAATTAGATGTATAGAGTAATTTTTGGGGTCATTACTCTTTTGAAATTGGTGATACAATAACAAGTTGAAGGTTTAAGACACTTGGATATACACAATAATTTTTTAGATCATTATTTATTTTATAAATTAAATTCAATGTCATCATATTTTGACATTACATAAAATAAAAATGATATTAATATTAAAATAAAACATATAAAAATACTATTTTAAATTATATATATATATATATATTGATATTGTAAGCTTGGTAGGACCTTTCTTTTTCATTAACTTCAAAAAAGGGAAAGTTACATCCATATCCATATGGTTAGCTGGCATTAACCTTCCCAGAGGGAAACTAGATATGTTGGCCACCTAATGGCATGGTAAGCCATTGAAAATAAAATGTGATAAGTCTAATCATCCACGCCAAGTAAGTCTGATTTTCCTTATACTGCCTAGACTCTAAAGAACTGTAAACATAACTATATACATACTTAAAATTATAATACTTTTTCATACAATAAAATGTAAAATGGGGGGATTTCCACCAAGCTAATCATCATCAATAGACTCTATAAGAGCATGGTCCTTTGCACTAGAGTCAGGGAGCTCGGTTTGAGGGATACATGAGATTTTTTGCTTCTGAAGGTGAAATTAAATTTTCTGAAATTCCTTGCTATAATCTGGAAACCCATGAGTGGCTACAACCACACTAGATGGAGTTTTCTCTAAGGCTTTTTCTAGGAGGATCTTCATCAACCAATACAATTGAACTGTTTGTTTGAACTGAGATTCTCTTCCCCGGGAGTGACTAGGATTAGGCACTAAAGTTTTCCAGTCATCCAAATCAATATCCAGAGTCCCTACTTTATGGTTAATCTCATCTTCCCATTCCTCAATCAAATGATGAAATTGGGCCGAGCTTCCCTCATGATACATTATTGTTACTTCATTAATAATACTGGAAACTGACTTCCGACCCCGGGATTTCCCCCCAAAGGATTTGGGCTAGCTAGCCATAGGAGATTCCTTCTAACTTTTCCCTCGACCTCGCGAACTCTTGGAAGCCTTTCCCTTTTCAGAGGTGGTTCAAGCCATGATAATCAGATACCTACAGTGACTTTGAATTACAAATAGAGACCTTGTAAACCACCCTGAGGAGAGCTTAAACCTAGAAACACAAAGCTTCCAAGTGTCTCCACAAAGTCGGGTACCTGCCAATGTAAACATATGAGAGGGTAGAAATTGGACCAAACCCCAATTTAATCGCTTGTTACATATATGAAGCCGAAAATTAAAATCCCCTTGAACCCATCATGCATCCAATTCCTCTCGAGGAGCTGGAATATGGAATTGTGGGTTGGGTCATCCATATATCATAACACTAGAGGTTTTGACTCAAAACCATTGACATACATATAAGAAAAGAAGCCCTAGAGGTGGGGATGTAGAAAAAAAAATAACCAGGAGCAGCATGATGACCAAACCTAGTATAATCCCATGCATGCTAGTAAAATTCTAGACAACACAGACATAAGAAGAAAAGAGACAAAAGAAACCACTTCTAATTTTGTATTATCCATATAGAGATCCACATATGCCACCTTCCTCAGTGACCAATTTGAAACAAAGCCATTCATCTCGAGAGCCAATAGACAGATATAATGAGCCATAGGAGAACCGATAGAGGGACTGTAAATATACCCATGAACCAGAGCTTGAACAAGTCGAGACTTAATTAAATGGCCAGTGAAGACTCATCGGTGGTGCCTTCTCCAAGCCACCGTTCAGTGCAGACTAGAGCCTAGGGAAACATAATTCACTAACAACAAACTTTCCAAATTTACCAAACAAAACTCTGGTAATCACACCCACACTTATGTCTCTACCACCTTCGGGGTTGGCATTAACTCCTCGCATGTGAAGATCCACCGCTCTATGTTCTTCGTGCATGTGGAAAGTGGTGTGGGGCCACCTAGGGATTAGCATCTTCTTTCATATGTGAGTCTTATGGCCTCTAGATCACATCCTAATCGGGGATGAAGATCGATGTCTTGATTGTTCTGCTGACTATCTCTCATATCCTTCTCCAAGAGAACTTTTAAGGGGTTCAAGTTCGCTTCTAGGGGCTAGGGAGGCCAAACCATCTCCAAATATTTTCCTTGATGAGAACAACCCCAGTTTGCAAGGAAGTCCACAACTTTGTTTCCCCCTCTCCAGATGTGAGAGGTGAGGATGTAGTCAAAATGAGGTATAATATCACCCACTTCTTTCACTAATCATTCCGTAAGCAAGATGTGGCTGGGATTTTCCCATATAACTCCTTGGCTCAGCTTCTTAGTAATTTCAATCACCAATTTTGAGTCCCCTTAAGTCACTAACTTTTTGTATCCAAGTTTAATGGTTGTAATGATGCCTTATTTCATTGCACTGAATTTTGCCTCATTTTTGCTATAATACCCACAGTTAGGTGTTTTTGTAGCTCCTAGAGACAACCCTGAGTTACAAAAGACCAGTGTCGAGGACATCTTAAAATCAGAGGTTAAATGTGAACAATTGTATGAATACATATTTTAGATATATAGGTCAAGCGAACAATAGGATTGGTGGTTCAAGAATGGAGAAGAACATTTGAGCATGCTTCATGTGAATCCCCAAAGTGGTAAGAGGGCTCAGGAGGCTGTAAGGCTGATGGCTTTTAGATGGGCCAAGTATAAAAAAATGAGAAGAAGCTTTAAAATGTGCAACAACATTGAGGAAGAGAGGAGAAGGAACCCACAAGAGACAGGCTTGAGAGATTTAAGAATATTTCCCCCACAACCTTAGAGGAAGCGGATATGAATGAGATATGGATGACAACAGAGGTTCATGGAGCACGAATTAAGGGAGTGCAACAAGCTTAATACATGAGCGTTAACACCTGAGCGTTATGAAAAAATGAATTCATGAACAAAATTGCAGACTACCGGCAACTACATTACACAAACCTTCAAAGAAGCATAGTATGACAGATGATTATACATAGAAAGGATATTTAACAGAAGAAAACAGATACATACTACTCATTTCTCCATCTGGAATCCAAATAACAACATTGTATCATATTAAGTTCAAACAACTCTCCCAAATATATGTCTCAAAGCATAGGGAGCACAATCATACAGAACTACAACATATTTATTTGGAATTCCGAAACTCTTCTTTGATCTTAGAAATTAATATATATAGGGTTTCCCTGGAGGGTCTACGGTACTTAATCAATTATGATCGACCCATATCTATGAAATCAAAACATCCTACCTAACTTGTAGAGCATACATTGAGAAATTACTTCTGTACTGAGAGAATTAAAATAGGAATGGGGTGAAATTTGGATTTCGCCAACAAAATCATCAAAATTAAACCAATAACAGAAAGGACATAGTTTCCCATTGAGGCTAATAATGGGATCCTTCAAGACGATATGGCGAGGAGTGTTTGTAGGTGGACAGACTGATTGTCATTTCACGATTCCATCTATTGCCTGCAAACCTCCACTCCCTCAGTCTGGTAATTTCCACTTAATCCATTATAAAGAGGCCTGTCATATTGATTGCACCTGGTTCTTCAGTGGAGATCTCCTGAGCAGATCGCATAAACCATAACTGCATGTTCCACCTCAAAAGCCGATGCGGTATTTTTGAATTGCAAAATAGGAACCCAATTTTGGAGGGGGTCTCAAGTGGTAAGTAGTATTGGAGCAGCGTTGGGGTTGCGAAATGGCGAGAGGATGACATGTGGAGGAGTGGGTGGTAATGGATACTGCCCATTTCGGAACACCCCCCCCCCCCACATGGTTAAAGTTTGAAAACTGCAGGGGGTGTGAAATGCAACAAGGACCATCAGATGAGGAGGGATTGATCGAAGATGGAGGAAAGCTGGAGGGCGGTGAGGAGAGTATTATGGTGGGGCCAAACCACATTGCAATCGCAAATATTTACCATGAAGTCGTGGAGGTAAACTCTAAAATGTGCGATGTGTGAAGTGCGAGGAGAGAGAAGTGACGTGGAGGGAAAGTGGGACCGGACTGCAGCCCGCAGATCACAAACTTTAATTTTTTTTATAAGCGCGGAGGAGGTAAACACCAAAGAATGCGAATTTCGAAGCGTGGGGAGGAATTAAGTGATGTGGTACGGGAAAGTGGGACCGACTGCGTCGTAAATCACAGATCTTAGCATTTTTTTATAAGCGATAGGGGTTAAAATCTAAAATTTTTGAAGTGTGGGGAGAGGGACCCGCCCGCATCGCACATCGCAGAATTTAGAATTTGGGAAATATGGTAAATGATTAAAACTACGAAGGGCGATTTGCGTTTAATGGAGGATGATGTGTCAGGGATAAATGGAGCCCACTGCAATCGGCAGAGTTTATAAATCAGCAAATTTTTTATGCAGTAAGGAAAAGGTTTTATGATGTTTCATAAGATATGTGATACATATTGCAAACGGCCTTAAAGTGGGAGGCGGAGCTGCTATGGTGGGGACAACCGCATCGCAACTTAAACAAAACACTTTGTGGGCACTTAAGAGGTAAGTTATAAAATGTGTGAAATGAGACATGTGACGCGCTAGACGTTGCAAAGTGCGAAAAGGCGAAAGGTAAGGAAAATGTAGAATACAAGGGTTTGCATGTGGATTTGGGGGGATGTATAAAGGTTAGGTGGGTCCCACCAAGTCTCATCGGCGGCAAGATAAGTTTCGGTAAGTCTTAAGATATAAAGGTTAAAACTTGCAGGGAGCGGCATGCGATTTAATCTTCACCATCCATCTCTCTGCTTCAATTACGTGCTTTTATCATAACTGCCTATTTTCCCTTTGCATCTCTTCCAGAAACCTTAAGTTCTTTTATTGGTCCAGCTCTTGAACTGCTCTTTGACTATGGGGCGTCCTTCCAGCCCCATGCTTCAATAGCTTGTCCTTCCCCTTATACATTCATGCCTCTTCCCTATGATTTCCTTTTAGGGACCACTTCTCCATGTTATGCACTGTCAGAGGCCAACAGGTGCAAATACAAGCCAAGTTCTAATGTGAATCCCAAAAGAGCCCCCCAAAACCAACAGTGCCTCGATTTCCCTTAGAGCCACCATCAAATCTTAACTTAATGAATCCCTCTAGAGGAGTAGAGAAGTGATGAGGTGATACAGTAGGGGAAACAATAAGTTTTTAGGAGCTTGAGCCTATCATGCTAGGGGAAAGATTCAGTAGGTTGAGGATTCTAGCTTCATGCAGGGCAACCTATCAATCATCCGGGTATCATTTCTCCTCTATGATTTTTCCCTAATATTATGATTTATTCCTTTCCAAACATCTCCCTGGGGTTTTTGACAGTCTTTGAAAATCCTTCTATTTCTTTCCTTCCAAATAACCCATAGAAGAAATCCAAACGCCATTTCCCAAGCTATGTTTATCACCACACTAGAGAATATGCCTTTATGCCATAAAAGGATAGATTTCATGACACTTTGTTGGTCTCTGTCTAGACAGATAAAGAGGTCTCCTAGCTACCTCGATTTTTTATCTGGAAAGGGACATGAATTGAAAAGGTGTTCCAAGTCCTCATTATGTTGGCCACATAAGAAACAAAAATATGGCCCATGGATTCCACGTTTTTCGAGTTGGTCCCAATTGAGGATTCTCCCTCTACACGTGTCACAAGAAAGATTTCATCCTAGATGGGGAGGATAAGAATTCTCCTTTTAACTACTCAAGCTATACCTAGTTGACTTAAAAATTTTAGAAACATCATGTCCCACCCTCGAGCACTTAAACAAGAGTTATATTGTTAGCACCTTACTAACCTTAATTGACCCATTAGGGAAAATATGGATTTGACCATGGGTGGGGAGGATAACAACATCTCCTATAAACTACCCAAGTAACACCTGATTGAGCTTTGGTTCCTTATACATAACTCCCCAAGAAACTCTTACAAAGACTTGTACAACATGCTAGATTATTGACAATTTCCTATGACAACAATGTACAATGTCCTAGTGACGACGATGTCAAATGATTGAACTAACCATTAAAACTATTGATTCCCTTGAGTTATATTGAACAATATAAACATTTTATGCCTAAATTATTAAAAATAAATATAAACAAATTAATTACATATCAATAAAATAGATTATTTATATATATAATAATTTCATCAAATACATATTATTTAGAAAGTTTAAAATAATTAAACTTATTAACATTAACCGTTGTTCCAATTAATCAATTATATTAGAATTTATAAAGAATTTAAAATTTTCTTTCCCAAAATAAATTGTACACTCAATATGAATAAACATTGCTTAATTAAAAATATACTAATAAACATTGCTTAATTAACAATATACTAATTTAAGAATTGTATGATGTACCTAGATGAAACATATAAAATATAAAAAAATTATATATATGAAAAGTACAATGTCAAAATAAAATAAGTAAATCTTTTCCCTGCCACGAACTTTACTTATTTAATTAAACATAATCATATGGATGTCATTTTCTACTAATAATTAATTTATAACCTACTGCACCTAATGTGTTTTTTTTTCTTTCACTTTATGCATATATAATTCTAAAACCAATTTTTCCTTTAGCTTTTTTATCATGACTTTCAAGTCATATATTGATTTTCTCATCATAAAATTTGGGTAAAATGTGGCTAATCATAATAATCATATAATTAAAAAGAAAATTCTACACAATCAAAATTTGTATCAAAAAACTTAGAAAATTTATATTTTACTAAACCACCACTAGACATATACATAATAACATAAAATAAAAATGCTAAACATCATATAACCCAATAAAAAAAATTTAAAAGTTAGACTATTAATAGTTTGTTAACCCATTCTTTTCATAATCAATATAAAATAATAATATTGTTCTTATCAAGTTGCTAATATTTTCTTTTATATTTTATATAAGATATAATATTAATTTTATTAAGTTGCTTATAAATACATAATATTATATTTTCACATAAGATATAATATTAATTTTATTAAGTTGTTTATAAATACATAATATTATATTTCATATTAATAGTAATATTAAATGATTTTTTTAAATATATATTAACAAATAAGAAATTAAAAAAAAATCAAATTTTTAAATGCGTGATATGAAATTAATAAACATGTTTCTATCTTTCGAATTTAGAAATAAAAATATAAAATCAAAAATTTTAAATTAAACAAAATTATAAAAAAAATAAAAATTAAATAAGTTTTTATTCCACTTTAAAAAGTACAATTTTGCATTGTATGAATTCAAAGCCAATTAAATAATTACTTTATATTAGTTTTGTTTTGATGTTATCTTTTTTTGTCATTCATTTAATTTATTTCTATCTAGATAAAACTTATTATGTTATAATTTTAAAATGGGTAAGTGTAATAGTTATTGGTTGTCCACATGCAATCATGTCTATATTAAATTTCATTTATATACTTATTTGTAAACAATGTATCATTTCAAGTATACACATATGAGGAGATGTGTTATGTTTTTTAACATTAATCTATAGACCATATATTTGATAAGAATTAGATAGAAATTTATGCAAATCAAACACAAACACCAAAGTTAATCTAATTAACCATGTTAGACCAAATCAAATATGAAGACCAAGGATGATTGAACTAAACAAGTTGAACCAAATCAAACATAAACGTTAAAGCTGATCTAACCAACCAAATTGGACCAAATAAAAAAAAACACTAAAGTTAATCCAAAATAGAGAAAATAATATTTAACTAAAAAACTTACCAAAGACTAAAAACTACTAAAATATGAGCTTGGAAAACAATAAAGATGACCTTCTTCACTACTAAACACCAAATAAGAACTTGGGAAACAATGCAGATGACATTCCTAACTACTAAACACCAAATAAAAAATGCATATTCATACACTGAAAACCTAAGCAATGGAATAAATAAGGAGAAGTCACCAACACCAATAATCTATCTCGAAATGATAGGAAGCCTCACGGTATAAGATGGTAATAATCCATCTGGATTATTAACCTAGATTCTAACACATATTACATATTCCATAAATATTTAAAAATAGTTAATTTTAGTAAATTAAAATTTTAAAAGTTAATTAACAGATTTAAAATAAATTTTTTTTTCTAATATTATTAAATTGTTATATGTTTTAGTTTTTGTCCAAATGTTATGATATAATTTTGATTTATATTGTCATTTTTTATTATTTGAATTATATTTTTAAATATATAAAAAAATTAATATTGTAAAAAAATTGTGAAACACTTAAATTGTCAAAATTACACAATTCAAATTTATAATTCCAACAAATTTTTATTAAATTTCAAAAAAAAAAAAAATTGCACTACATTATTTTCTATCGTAAATATTTTTTTTTATCATAAATAAGTATAGATTGGACTACATATCATTGATACATAGGGTTAACTAAAAGGTTGGACCATTGATCGATAGGGTTAAAATACGTTTATGGTTGAAATACGTTTATGGGCTAACTCACAGACATACATATGAATGTGAGACTAGAGTAAACCAGTCCACCAAACAAGTCCCCAAGAAATAACACCCTACAAACAATGCAAACAACCACCACTCAATAGAGAAACAAAACCTTCAAAAAAGAAAGCCAGGGACCAATAATAAATTCCTTCACAAAACTTACATTGAATCGTACAAACACATACACTAAGAGAAGAAGAACATAACACCAAGAGAGCAAGATTACCAAGTTGATGCCGCAGAGGGGAGCCACAATCTGAACAATCAAGAACCTCGAGTCTGGAGTCCATCCAGTGTCACCCGACCAATATTCCAAGTGTTTAATATAGGATTTTTCTTCCACCTTGCTATCTCCTATTGCTACAATTCTCCCCCGCCACCAAAATAACCAGGGAATGATCGACACAATTCCTCCCTATCATTGCAACAACTCCAACATACCAATTTAAACCAAGAAATTTCCCCTCCACCTTTTTAATATTTGAGCAATAATCAAAATGGCCCAACATAATCAGAAATCAAGAGGGGGAGGAAAATCCCAGCCTTGTAAGGGAAAAAACAAAGGCAAGGGATAAAATTTTGTCTCTCTACCTAGAAACCACATTACAGAGCACCAAAGTTTGGATTGTCATATCAAACATACAACTCTCCACATGCTTCATGCATTTAAGATGGGGTAGTAGACCATGCCACCCTTTCTTAAATGTCTTTGCAAGTCGGTGGGATTGTAGGTGCCCCGATCACACTTGAAACTTGTTAAACCACCCCATCAATGAATAAAATTAATATAAGTAACTATTACAAACTATAATATATTAAACAAAAAATTATATGTTATGTTAAATTTAATTAATAATATATATATATATATATATATATATATATAGAGAGAGAGAGAGAGAGAGAGAATGTTTTCAAAACCCTTCGATAACTTTTAACAATTTTCACATACTTTGTATAGTTTAAGTATTTTAGGTTTTCTATTATTTAAATAAATATTTGTAAAATAAATATAATAATTAGGAGTACTTTAACCATCATATATATATATATATATATATATATATATATATATTAAATTTGGTGATACAAGTTTTTAAGGGATTGCATATTTTAGTTATTTAAAATGCATTTTTAAACATATAATGGATTCAACATCCTAAAAAATTATTGGGACACTTGAAATGTGTATGTCATATAGATCAAACCTACCATTCCAAGGAATGTCATTTGGATTTTAGTCAAAATTGATTGGAAAATATTACTGGAAAAAAGTAAAAAACGTCTCACATTCAAAATATGCATAAATTTTTTTTGAGTATTATATTAAGTAAGATACAAAAATAAAATATTATTTTAAAAGTATTAAGTTTCATTTAAGTTATTTTTTCTTTGAAAATAACAGTGCTTAAATTTTTTTTGGCACTTTCTTCGATTTAAGAATGCACATGGTGCTAACCACACGGTGTGTATTTAGAGCATCATATTTCATGAGAATCAAATCGATTGTCTTATTAATAGGGACACTCATTAACTCAGTCCTTGGGGTAAAAACACTATAGAAAAATCTCATTCCACTCTCAAGTTCTTAAAAAAAATGAGATGGTACCCTGCTAACCTAATTGACTCATAAGTGGTAAATGTGTCGCAAGAAATATTTCATCCTAGATGGGGAGTATAAGAATTTATCCTTTTAACTACTCAAGCTATACCTAGTTTACTTAAAATGTTTAGAAACATCATGTCTCGCTCTCAAGAACTTAAAAAAGAGTTATATTGTTAGCACCTTACTAACCTTAATTGACCCATTAGGGGAAAGGGGGATTTGACCATGGGTGGGGAGGATAACAATTTCTCCTATAAACTACCCAAGTAACACCTAATTGACCTTTGGTTCCTTGTAAATAACCCCCAAGAAACTCTTACAAAGACTTTTACAACATGCTAGATTATTAACAATGTCCTAGGGACATCGGTGTACAATATCCTAGCAACAGTGATATCAATTGATTAAACTAACCCTTAAAACTATTGATTTAAGTTATATTGAAAAATATAAGCATTTTATGCCTAAATTATATTTAAAATAAATATAAACAAATTAATTGCATATAAATCAAACATATTGTTTATATACATAATAATGTCATCAAATATATATTATTTAGAAAGATTAAAATAATTAAACTTATTAACATTAACTATTATTCCAATTAATCAATTATATTTAGATTTTTTTTTTAAATTAAAAATTTGCTTTCCAAAAATAAATTGTACACTTAATATAAATAAACATTAAACATATAAAATATAAAAAAATTATATATATTAAAAGTACAATTTCAAAATAAAATAAATAAATCTTTTCCCTGCAACTAACTTTACTTATTTAATTAAACATAATAATATGCATGCCATTTTCTACTAATAATTAATTTATACAAAACTTATTACACTTAATGTGTTTTTTTTTTCCATTTTCTTAAATTTTGTTTCATGACTTTGAAGACATATATTGATGTTTTTCAAAATAAACTCATAGAATTTAAGTAAGATGTAGCTAATTATAATAAATTTATAATTAAAAAAAAACATCTTTATCCTCACTTTTAAAAATAAATATAATCAAGCTTTATATTGAAAACTTTAAAAAAACATATTTTACTAACCCAATACTAAATATATACATAATAATATAAATTAAAAAAGTTTAAACATCATAAAAAACCAATAAAAAAAATTAGTTACATCCATCAATCTCATGACTATTAATAGTTTGTTAAAATATTATTTTCATAGTCATTATAAAATAATAATATTGTTGATAAAAGAACTTTCCAATTAATCACATCATTAGGATTAATGATATGATTAATCCGAAAGTTCTTTTATCTACATTATAGATCACAAAAGTCTTAGATCTAAAAATAATATTGTTCTTATCAAATTATTAAAATACATCTCCTATAATTTATATAATATATAATATTAATTTTATTAAATTGTTTATAAATACATAATTTTTTTTATTAATTATAAATATTAAATATATATTAATAAATAAAAATTGAAAAAAAATCAAAATTTCAAAAGTGTGATATAAAATTAATAAACGTAATTTTATCTTTTGAATTTAATAATAAAAATATAAAATCAATAACTCTTAAATTAAACGAAACTCTAAAAAAACATGACCTTGGATGTAATGATCCAAATTTTGCAATAAGGTAATTGGAACATTAATTTTGCAATAAGGTAATTGGAACATTAATTTTGCTTTTATGATAATAAAAGGGAATAAAATGGGTAAGGGACCCCATGTAGCAGCATAATAAAACTCTCCTAAGGTGCATGAGTCACTTAAGTGGCTAAATTTGGCATTCCCTAGTGTGAAAAGGGCCAAATGCAAGTTAACTAGACCATGGTTGACCAAGTAAACAACGTGGCTTAAAGGAGAAGCTTGCTCATGAAGATTGCGTAGTTGGAAAGGAGGGAAATTTGAAATGAGAGAAACCCTAATGTGAGTGGGGTCCATGTCAAGGAAGCATTCCTTGCATAAAAAGGTGAAGGAGAGCCATTGTTCATTTTCATGCTTGAGAATTTTGAATTGCTCTCTTCAGTTGTTCAACTGAGATAGCTTGTGCTGCTTAGCACAAGAGGAATTCCTGTTTAGGAGTTTCCTCCTCTTCCTTGGGAGGCCTTGGAGGAGTTGTTCTTCATCTTCCTCACAGCTTAGCTTGAGGCCAAAGCATTCATCTTCAGCTACTACGTTATTCTGTTGGGTAGAAACACTGGAGTTGTTGGTGTTGCAGTGAGGGACCATCCACACTCATTTCCGAAGCTTGTTTTGTAGAGGAGGAGCTCCCTCTTTCTCTAGAAGATTAGAAAAGGATATTTCTAGAGCTTCATTGCAGATTTTGGCATTGGGCCATTGTTTCATCTCATTCCCAGCGCAGTCCCTTCCTCTTACAACGTTATTTTCTGAGAGGTTTTGCAGGAGGAGTTCACTTGGTGCACTAGAGAGTGCAATCTTCAGTGAGAGGTGTAGCCTTTCACTTTGGAGATCATTGGAGGAGGTTTCTACATTTTTTTCAGCATCTACATCCTTCTCCCATGTTGTATTGTATTTGAGTTGCAGTTGCTGCTACTGCAACTCCGACATTTTGTATATTCAACATTTTTGCATAGATTTCAGCCAATCCTCTTAAAAGATTGTTGTATTGTATTTTCAGGGGTTTAGATCTCGCTCCCCCTTCTTATTTGAGCTGATATTGTTATATCCATGTGTTTACATCTATTTGCAGTCATTTTCCTTTATAGATTGCGTAGTTATAGATTTTTTGGGTTATGTAGCAACTTGTTTTCTCCATTGCATGTACATTTTCTATTGAGGTTGATTTAAGCTCACCTTGAGAGGCATTTTCCTCAAGGAGTTTTTATATCTTTCGCTGCTGCAGAATATAAATCAGATTTACACTCTTCTCATATTTCATGAGCATTATTTCATTGTTGCTACTGCTGATTAGAGTTCAGATGTTTTTGTAGCTCATTCTTTGAGCAAGATCTTCCTGAAGGAAGAAATATTTGCATAGCTATAGGCAGAGTCTGAGAAAGGACCAGGAAGCCTCCGGTTCTCATCCTCTCTTTAGAGGTGAAATAACTGGTAAAAACCCTCTCAGTCTATCTCTGACATAGCCTTGTTTATATTTCCAACAAAAGGATTGATTCAGCAGTACAAAAGCTGCTGATTTCCATTTTAGGACATTACAGTGGTATCGGAGCTTCAAACTTGGCTCAGCCTGTGAAGTTTGAATTTCAGAGAAGAAGAGGCCAGAATGATGTAGAGGATGAGATTAATCTCATCAATTTTCAGATCTAGAAACAACCTCTCCAAGGAGGTTAAGGAGACAGAAAAAGGAGAAGAGGAAGGACCATGCACTTCCTATTCTCATAGAGAAGCAGAGCAGAAGCATGAAGATCACTTGGAATTCAAAGTTCTAAGTGGGTACCTTGCTGAATACAGAACAAACCCTAGAGTCTTCCAAGAGACTCTATCTTTCCCTCACTATATTCAGCAGAAGGAGGAAAGAAGACCCTACAGTCATGGGATGATGAAAGGCAATAGATTTCTATTGTCTACATTTGATGGGTCACTCACATGTGTAGCAGAAGCTTGGGTGAAGAAGCTAGAGGCTTTCTTCCTACTACATCATGTGGTAGACAGAGAGGCTGTAGCAATTGCAGTGCTACACCTTGAGGGAGAAGCAAAGGCTTGGTGGTTCAGCTATGGGAGGCATGCAAAGGTTTCCAATCTTGCTGATTTTTCTCATACATTGATCAGATTATTTGGCCCAATGAGGGAGGAGCCCTCACCACCAACAAAAGAGGCACATGCCTACGCTGTCACAATCGCGGAGGAGCAGCCTCCATCTTTAGCAGTTGAGGCAACCAACATAGTTGGGGAAGAGATTCTTGCAGCTACACAAGACTCTCCCAAAATTTGCAAAGGAATGCATGAGTTTCCATTTTATGATGATTCAACACATTCTATGAGAGATTGCATACTATTGCATGTTGACTGTCTTGAGGAGGAGACTGCAACAACGCTTTGCCACCTTGATTGGATCAAGGGAAGAAGAAAACCTCATTATGCTCATGCACCATTGATGAGCCATATACCACATATGATATTGGGGTTTGAGTCATGGACCATGGAGAGGATTGCATTTCAATGTCCCATGAAATGCAAAGGTGACAATCTGTTTTGGGATGATGGCAGCTCTTGTTGGAGAGGTGCCAAGTTGCAGAATGATGGAAAGCATCCACTAGGAGCTGAGTGGATGTGGATGGGAGGCAAGAGGATGGTGAGCCTCTTGCAGATCTATGATACAGGGAAGCAAGAAGCCATGCTGCGTTGGCTACTCTTGAGGGAGTTTGGCCAACATGTGACCTATTCCTTTTCATGGGGTTTGAGAGGGAAGAGGAGATGGAAGGATACTTACACCATGGAGCAGAAATTAGCATGAGTGCATTATGATGGGATGGAACTCTTTTTACCATTCATCATGTTCCCATTTCATATTTGGCATGGTGGAAGTAAGGAGGAGAAGAAAAAATCCTTGTTGCTCAGATTTTGTTTGGTTGTTGCAGGAGCAAGAGGAGGCACTAGCATAGTGCAAGGAAATTTCTCTTTGACATTAGATGCCCATGCAACACCTTCTTCATGGGAGGGGCTCTCCATTTGCAGCAACATGATGGGAGGATTATTTGACAAGATTCATGTCAAATAGGGGAGCTTTAAGATGACAGTGGCCCTAGTCCAAAGGCCAGCAGCGCTGTCACTTGAGAGCTTGGATTACTTACTGAAGTGTTCTCAAATCCACTTCAGAAGTGATGTGTCTCGGAGGCATGTAGGAGAGGAGGATGAGGAAGTAATGGATGGCAGCATTCCTTGCTATGTTTTGATTATCTTGGCTTCGACTCACAAGCACAAGAAGAGACACCTACATGCAGCAACTTTGGATTCTTCTTTCCGGCATTCTCATGCATATTATCTATTGATGGAGGAATCCACTTGGGAGGGCTTTCTGATGGAGGCATATCAGCATATGGCTAGATGCATAGCCCAAGAGATGATGAAATGGTTGGCACAACCACTCCCCTACTATGTTGTAGTAAGGGGGACCTTTCACTTGAGCCATTTTAGCTCAAAGGCCAAAGTACATGATGAGGGAGGTAATCATTTGTTTCATGTTTTGCACTCTCTTATCTATATGAGCAGCATATTATACCGAGGACGATATTTCCTTCTTGCACACTATGTTTTGTTATGCTCATGGTCTATTGCAGCAAATGTGATGGCTATTCTAGCAGTGGGTTATGGGGGAAAGCCACATGATTTTCGGTGTACACCAATTACACCATTTTGTACTTTCATGTATACATCTTTTGAGATGATTGTGGCAGCTAACAAGTGGTTGGGAGAGCACTTGTTAATTTCTAGTTTTATGCAGGCAAGGCATGCACTACGTAGGTTCCATTGGTGGAACAATGGTCCACTTTCCGGTTTTCATGAGACAACTTGCTTCTATTGGTATTTGCTTCCATGCATTGTAGAATTTTCTTGGTACATGGGGAGCTTTGTTTGGAGAGTAGAACATGAGTTGATGATGCCCATTGGGAGTGTGATTCTCCCTACTTTGCATGTTGTATGTTTCAGGAGAAACAATGGGTAGCCCATGATTGCCAAGCTTCACCTCTTTCCTTCATGTGGGAGGAGCTATTTGGAGAGCTAAAATTTTTGGAGGAGGCATTTCATGGTTTGTATGATTGATGGGGTGGCTTGGGTATCTTTTGAATACCATTTTATTTCAGCCCTATATCAGCAGCAACCCCATATGAATCATGAGGAGGGAAGAACTCATTGGGTGGATGTGCCCTTTTGGGAGGAGAGACCTCCATTCTTTTTGCAGCACATGCTCTAAGGGGAGTATGGGAGATGATATGATCACCATGTTCAACCATTGGTTTCTCTTAGAGGTGAGCCATATTATTGGTTGGATGCCATATGATGATGAATTCCAACTCATCACATATGAGATTATTCGGGCCAGCTTGATTTGCAGCGTTGGAAGAGAGATATTTGGAGATCTAGTCTTCATCTTGCCACTTGAGGGCAAGTATTTTGCAGCCCAGGATCATCATACACTCTTCACTTATCCTAAGTGGAGAAGAGGACAATGTGGTGTAGGCTCTCTTTTCTACCATGTTAAAAAATTCAGCCCACTATTTCTCATGAGCACAAGGTGGAGGAGTACTTTCAGGAGTTGCCTAGTTGGAGGGTGACTCATTTCGCTTGGTTGATTGCTTGGGGGTGGAGGATCTACATGAGCATATTTCAGACTCCATGCCTTGAGTGGAGGGTCTTTTCAGTTCATCCTTGCTCTTGCTTGAGGACAAGCAAGTTTTGGGAGGGGAGGACTGTAATGTTCCAAATTTTGCAATAAGGTAATTGGAACATTAATTTTTCTTTTATGATAATAAAAGGGAATAAAATGGGTAAGGGAGCCCATGTAGCAGCGTAATAAAACTCTCCTAAGGTGCATGAGTCACTTTATGGCTAAATTTGGCATTCCTTGGGAGGCCTTGGATGAGCTTTTCTTCATCTTCCTCACACCTTGGCTTGAGGCCAAAGCATTCATCTTCAGCTACTACGTTATTCTGTTGGGCAGAAACACTGGAGTTGCTGGTGTTGCAGTGAGGGACCATCCACACTCATTTCCAGAGCTTGTTTTGTAGAGGAGGAGCTCCCTCTTTCTCTAGAATATTCGCAAAAGAGATTTCTAGAGCTTCATTGCAGATTTTGGCATTGGGCCATTGTTTCATCTCATTCCTAGCGTAGTCCCTTCCTCTTACAACGTTATTTTCTGAGAGGGTTTGCAGGAGGAGTTCACTTGGTGCACTAGAGAGTGCAATCTTCAGTGAGAGGTGTAGCCTTTCAATTTGGAGATCATTGGAGGAGGTTTCTATATTTGTTTCAGCATCTACATCCTTCTCCCATGTTGTATTGTATTTGAGTTGTAGTTTCTGCTACTGCAACTCCGGCATTTTGTATATTCAACATTTTGCATAGATTTCAACCAATCCTCTTAAAGGATTTTTGTATTGTATTTTCAGGGGTTGAGATCTCGCTCCCCCTTATTATTTGAGCTGATATTGTTATATCCATGTGTTTACATCTATTTGCAGTCATTTTCCTTTATAGACTGCGCATTTATAGAGTTGTTGGGTTATGTAGCAGCTTGTTTTCTCCATTGGATGTACATTTTCTATTGAGGTTGATTTAAGCTCACCTTGAGAGGCATTTTCCTCAAGGAGTTTGTATATATTTTGCTACTGCAGATTATAAATCAGATTTACACTCTTCTCATATTTCATGAGCATTATTTCATTGTTGTTGCTGTTGATTAGAGTTCAGATGTTGCTGTAGCTCATTCTTTGAGCAAGATCTTCTTGAAGGAAGAAATATTTGCATAGCTATAGGCAGAGTCTGAGAAAGGGCTAGGAAGCCTCCGGTTCTCATCCTCTCTTTAGAGGTCAAATAACTGGTAAAATCTCTCTAAGTCTATCTCTGACATAACCTTGTTTATATTTCCGACAAAAGGATTGATTCAGCAGTACAAAAGCTGTTGATTTCCATTTCGGGACATTACATTTGAAAACTATAAAGACAACCTTCCTTACTACTAAACACCAACTAAAACCCTGGAATACAATACATGTGACCTTCCTAACTACTAAACACCAAATAAAAAATACATTTTCATACACTGAAAACCCAAGCAATAAAATAAATAAGGAGAAATCACCAACACCAATAATCTATCTAGAGATGATAAGTAGCCCCATGGTATAAGATAGTAATGTTCCATGGATTATTAACCTAGATTCAACACATCTTAGATATTACATAAGTATTGAAAAATAATTAACTTTAGTAAATCAAATTTTTAAAAGTTAATTAACAGACTTAAAATAATTATAATTTTTTTTTAATATAATTAAATTTTGTTATGTTTTAGTTTTTTTTTTTTTTTTTAAATTTGATATAATTTTGATTAATATTATATTTTTTTATTATTTGAATTATATTTTTAAATATATAAAAAAATGGAGTTGTCTTTAGTGCAACTTTTTGGAGTTTTAGGTGCCGGAATCAGGTGAAATTTTTTGAGGTAAAATCTTGGTTTTTGTTATTTAAACTGGTTTTTTGAATCTATATATGGATTCAGCACCCTCTAAAACCCCTAGGGCACTTCGATTGTGCAAGGTTAGAAATCAAATTTCTCTTTTCAATAAATTCTTGTTGGATTTTAGAGAAATTACACTCGAAAAAACCACCATAAAAGCCTTCAAAAAGTCACACTAAAAACTACTCGTAAAAAAATTAATATTATAAAAAGTTATGAAACACTTATCAAAATTACAGAAATCAAATTTATAATTCCAACTCACTTTTATTAAATTTCAAAAAAAATTACACTATAATATTTTTTGGGCATAAATAACTATAAATTGGACTATAGACAATTGATCTATAGGGTTAACTATAGGTTGGACCATTGATCGATAGGGTTAAAATACTTTTATGGTTGAAAGCCTTGGCATAAAAGTCAATTCAATTAAGAGAGTTAAGTTCAGTACGGTACTTTGTTTTGACATGCTAAGGACCCTAAAATTTAATGCATGGTTCTGTTAAGGATGGTTACATTTGACACCAGAAGTATGGTACTTAATTCGTAGTATTAAAGCAACCTTCCATAATAGTAAATTTATTTTGTTTGCTTAATAACTAATATATACTTATAAATGCGTGAACATATTTCTTGCAAGGTTACGAGCATTCAATATTGTTGTTGTTGTTTAAAAAAATGTGAGGGAAAATTTTTTGGTATAATTTATATAGTGAAATAACTATAAAACATATTATAACTAATTAGCAATTAGTCTATTAAACTTAGTATGATTATATAGGTGTTCAATTAAAAATAATAATATTTAATTTATAATTAGTTTTTTTTTTTTAATATATAAATATATATAGAGAAGAAATGACTTATACATTTAAATAAATTACGAACAAAGTGTCACTATTCAGGGAAAATATTGTTCTTTATGGGATTAACTATAATCCATGTTTATTTTTCCCAAAATAAAGACCTGCAATGGAAATCCTTTTAAGTGTATGTAGTTGATTATACATGGATTTATTCACCTGACTCCAATCCCACACGCAAGTAGTATTAAATTAACATCCTCTTTCATAATTTCCTTGCCATGAACTACAATGAATGCCTGATGTAAAGGTCCTACAGTAAGACTACACTTCGATAATCTAATTGTGCTTCTTCCTTGCAGTGACATCCAAACTACATCAGTTGCATGTTGCTAATGAACACGGGGAACCACGATAGCAAGTTGGCCCCAATCCCGACTTTTCTTATAATTCCTTAAGAGAATATTAATCCTTTTTTGATTGGTCCTTTGGTAATGAGGTTTGATTTGGATGTAAATCATAGAGCCTTTTTTGATCATTTTTATGTCATTGGGGTTAAGGGAGAGGCCACCACCACAAATCTCCATTGGTTTCTAATTGTCCCACCTGGAGTTGGCATTCTCTATTTGCAGTCCTATCAGCTTCTAGATTTTGACTTCTCAGAATATGGAAGAATTTTTTCTACGTGTAACATTCAATGTTATACTCATAAAAAAAAATTACATTTCAATGTTTTACATCTCTTTATAAACCATTTCACACCTATGTATGTTAACTCACTTAACTTTAAAACACAATTTAATAATCACTTAACATTAAAACACAATTTAATAATCCACCTGCAATGAACAATTGTGTTTGCAAATTAGTTTTATGTAATACAAGCTACAATCTTATGCCTAAGGTTAAAACTTCAGGCCTCCCACTTTTCGAGGAGCTAACTGATAGCTTATCTAATCAGTTTAATGATCATCCTGTACTTGCATTCATGACAATATAATCTTTGATTAAATTATCTGGCCTATTCTGCACGATATATCTCTAATAGGAATATTGCAATTAATTTTGTTATCAGAAAATCCACCTCCGTGCTAGCAATTGTTTGTGGTGAACAACTGGATGGTCTCTCTACCATTGATCTGCCTACCCAGAATCCAAAGGTGGATTTGATTTAGGGTTACAGGGTAATGACCTCCCATCCCTAACTGTTTCCTTTGCCTTTGGAGCATTCTTCCTTGGCGCTCCACAGGAGGAACTTACTCCATCTGCAACAAACCCCTCCAGGGTTCTTCCTGGCGCTGACATGGTTCTGCCTTCATTTTTTTTTCACAGTAAGTATCTTACGGTGGTGTCAGATTTTCGAAAGAATGTTCACTGTGGATTCAGAGGTTTGATACAATTGACCTTATGCAGGGCTATTATGTTTCATATTTCTCCTTTAAGGTTAAATCCTTGACCTTCTTTCACGTCTGCCTCTAAGATTGAGCATGTTGCTGTCTAGGGTCATAGTGGTTGATTCTTGGCCATTCCTCCATTTTGAATTCCTCTTCTCAACCATGCTATTGCAGAAGAAAGAGTGAAACCCTCTGTCTATATTGTCAATTTTCACTGAGTTTGTTTAGAGTGTTCATTCCACCTTCACGGCTATATTAACCATTAAATCTTAATGGTAATGTTTGCAGGTTGACGCGTCCAAATTTCGACAAGGAACCCTTATAGGTAAGGCAGTTGGGTTATCATTTTAATGTTTCCTTCCAGCATTTAGGGTATGAGGAATTAAAATGTTTAACCCTTACTTTTTCTATTCATGTAGGTAAACCCGACTGGAATGGTTTTGTTGTGGATAATTCTTAGTGAAGCTCAGTTCGGTGCTTCTGCTAACTACTTCCATACCTGGTGTAACAGGTACCTCTTTCCTCTCGTGACTTGGTCGCGAAATACCAAGCTCTTGGCTTGGAATATTAGCTCACTATGGAACTCTCCGTCCTGTCATGTTTACTTTAAGCTTGAACTTTGATCCACGAGATATGCCCAAGTTGTGCATGCTGTAGTCATATATTAAGTCTGTTGTAGTTAATTTCTCTCCTTGCCTAATTTGTGTTCAAGAATGTTTTATGGCCCGAATTTTGCCCATCGTACCTCAAGTTTTGACTATGGACTGTTAATAAGATTTTTGAATGCTGGGTGAGGCGTGCACAGTCTCGTTTTTGTTTAAATGTCCATACTATGGATTGAATTATAAAGTTTAACTTGATGAATCTTTGGTTTTCTTAACTATACTCTATTTTTGTACAAGACTAAACTGGATATTCGGTTCACCTCCAGTAATATATTGTATTCCTTTAATCGTGTGAATATTTTGGGTTTAAGGTATTGAAAGTATTATCTCTGGACTCTTTTATTATAATTTTCAGAGGGTTTTCTTATGACTATACTCATAATAAATTTCTATCCCTCCATTGGTATTATACGCTTACTTCTTTTCAATGCTAGATTCCCTTAATGTTTTAACGGTTCCTTACCATGCATAAGAATTGAAATAGAGATTTCAACATTCTATTATTTCAATTTTCAGAGTTAGAATATACAATACATATTTACTTCTCCATACGATTGCTCAATCTTATTTCTTGTGTTCTGTTAGCAAAGAATATAATTTACAGTTTTTAACAAAGAATACAATTTATTCTTGTGTTCTGTCAGCAAAGAATATAATTTATAGTTTTTAACAAAGAATACAATTTATTCTTGTGTTCTGTCAGCAAAGAATATAATTTACTGTTTTCAACAAAGAATACAATTTACAGTTTCTAGTAGTAAATATAGTTATTCTTAGTTCTATCAATACATGTAATGTTCATCTTTTATACGGTCTGATCCAGTTTTCCAGTTATCTATAGAACAACCCTTTTGAGCTTTAAGGGTTCTATCTTTACTTTTCTTTCTGATGTTTTAATAATGTAGATGGCCAGACCATTATTTCCGTGTTTTATCATAGTTGTAGAGAACAACCAATACGGAACCTTCATCTCGAGGGTTATGTGTTAACAGTTCTCTGTCATACAATCTTTAATAATAAATCAATTCTATCTGACTATCTTATTTGTCAAAGAAACATATATGGAAGCCTTTCCTTTCACAATTTAAGTATTGTAATGTCTACAGGTTATAACACATAAATTGTCAATATTGTTCATAAATAAACTAAGATTTCCAATGGCAGATAAACTTATATGTCTTTCAATTACTGACTGTTGATTTCCTCCCTACCTCGAGAGAGGCAATCACGTCCTCGTCTCTCCCCCGTGCTCCAAGTCTGAGCTATGTGAGTTGACAGAGATACTGGAAGAGACTTCGGGACATTCCGGTCCAGTCTTCTATTCCAGACAATTCTCAAGAATCAGAGTATTCCACTGGTCACCACCAGCTCGGGAGTTCTTCTCTCCAAATTTTCTTATCCAGTTACCGAACAAAACCCCTCTTCCTCACTGGGATATGCCTTTATCCTCAGAGGTTGGGGTAACTGTTTGAACTGATTCTATTCAACTAACTCTTAGTTCTTGAATTATTTTTTACCATCAGTCTATTATTCTTTTATGGAAATCACTTCCATAACTAATTGTATTTGATCAAAATTAATTTCTTCTCATAATGTACTATTTAGAAATAAAATAACAAATAATGTCTTAGTGTCTTAACAACATAACATAATCATTAGTTAGCACTTAAGCCAACTGTTACAACTTCCCCCCTAGAAGTGAACACCGTCCTTGGTGTTCTCATTCTACTTTAGCAAATAGTTCTAGTTAAGCATCCCGAACAAAACCTTCATCCTCCCAGGTAGCTTCATCTGGGTCGAAGTGTTTCCATTGCAACTTAACTTGGGTGATGGCTCATTTTTAGAGCATGATTTCTCTCATATCAATTACACGCTGAGGCTCTACCAGGAACTCGACGTCTAATTTGACCTGCAATCAAAAAACTTTGAATTAATTCCTCATAAAATGTATTATTTCTAATCATGTTTTATATTCATAACCTGTCTGAAAGCTTTGCCAGTGGATTACGTGCTTTGGGTCGTGTACGTATAATTTTAATAACGATACATGAAAGACATTGTGTACACGAATATGAATAGGCAGGGCCAATCGATAAGCCACGGGCCCTACCCTCTCCAATATTTGGAAAGGGACACAAAACCTAGGAGCCAACTTGGCACAAGAGACCCACCTTAACGTTATTTTCTTTGGTTTGATCCTTACGTACACATGGTCTCCCACCTCAAATTCACGATAAGTCATTTTGTTATCTACATACACTTTTTGTCTATCCTGAGCTGCCTTCAAATTTTTCCTGATCTTCCTTACTTCTGACTCCATTTCAGCTAACATTTTTTGTCCAAGCATCAACTTGGTTTCTGGGCTACTCCAATTAATAGGAGTTCGACATTGTCATCCATACAATTATTTGAACGGACTCATCTTAAGGGATTCCTGATAACCGTTATTATATGAAACTTCTACTAGGTGTAGATATTCTTCCCACCTAGTTAGCTGCTTCATCACATACATGCGTAACATATCCTCCAAGATCTGATTCACTCGTTTAGTCTGTCCATCTGTCTATGGATGATAAGCAGTGTTGAAATTAATTTGGGTTCCCAATCCTATAAATATCTTTTTCTAGAATGCTGAAGTAAACTTCACATCTCTATTAGAAATGATAGTCTTTGGGATACCATGTAGTCTAAAGATTTCCCACATAAATATTTCTGCTATTTGCACTGTCTTATAAGTGGATTGTACTGGTATAAATGCGCTGCTTTTCTTAGTCAATATACCACTACCATTATGGATTCATTATGCTTCTTTGATTTTGGTAAACCAGTAATGAAGTCTAAGGATATAACCTCCCACTTCCATTCAGGTATCGGTATAGGCTGCATCAACCCGGCTGGGTGTTGATGCTCCACCTTCACTTGTTGGCACTCCAAAGACTTGTTTAGATATTTGTTACACAGCAATTTGTCACCGTCCCTGCAATCCCCATCCCGCAGATTGGAGGGCTCATTCCGTGACCTGTGGGCAGAGACAAGACTTGAAAATACTTTCATTGCATCCCTTTGAAGATGAGCTTTAATTGCCCTGAAAACATCTTCCTGCAAAAAACCCTAAAAATAGCTCTTTTTCCATTGGCGCGGTTCCACAGTTCAGCCCTCCCGCCAAGGGGGAAAATCCTCCAAAGAGGGCGCGCCAATTGGCGCTCTGTCATAGAGCCGCACCCGCGCCAACCATATTAAGAGGTGTTTTTTAAAAATAAAAGGCGGAAGTTTCATCCTAACAAATTCCTGGACTGACATCTATCTTGAGTTGGGAGGTTTGGCTATGGATTTCAATAGAGAGGAAGTGGTTTTCCACCTCTCATGGAAGCTTCCTTGATGATAGGGCCAATCCCATAATTATAGGGATCCCAACTCCCCTTCCTCCTTCTATAAAATCTTGCTCATCTCCATGGCAAGCTAATCTCCAAGTTCCCAAGAGCTTTCACATCCTTATGCTGCAAGAGCCTTCTTGATTCCCTTAAGGCCAAATCCAAGCAAGGAGACTATTGCCAAGTATCCGAAGAGAGAGGCTTGTCCCATCCTTGACAGGCTTTATCGAGACATGTTTTGCTGACGACCCGCCAAAGGAGAGTGTTGCGTCGAAGCTATGGTTGTATTCTTCTTTTGACTCATTAATGATAAGCAACTATTGGTTATGGTTCCACTCTTGTTCTTGATTATGTTCATGAGTTATGTCCTCTTCGACTGACATATAGTTGTATATACTAGATTTTATGCTTGCGTTTGTGTTGTTTCTTGCATGTGCAAGTGTCCGATCACGGAGATCGTGAGGATTGTGATCTGCCAGGGCAAAGGAACGAGAGCACCACCTCTTCTACAAACGACAGCGTTGGATTCCAGGTAAGCCTTCATCGCAAGTCGGTTTATTTGCAATTAGGAACCTGCACTGTAGCGTGTTTGATTGTTGCTAGACCCGATCTGGGCTAGTAGGGATCGCCTCTGTCCGCAGAGGGGATTTACCTCTTCAACAATTTGGCGACTCCACTGGGGACTCAGCTTGTTGTTTGATTTGTAAGCTATAGACGGAGCCTGAAGTGCAGCCAGATAGCCTTCGAAACGCTTTTGCTCTGCATTAGCGGAGTAGATCAACGCTGCTTCAGTCAATCTCCGGTTTAGTTTACGGACTGAACAACTTGGAGTATTGTCTTCTCTTTTCGGTCAATTTCTTGGCCTTGCTTGCTTGGTCAGCTCTTTGGACTGTTTTTTCTATTTGTTTGGCTTTGTTTTAGCCTTGTCATCACTTGTCTATGTCTGAGATTGCTTGTTTTTCATTTTCCCATAGTAAACTCGGCTGGCGCGCTTTTTAGTGTGACAGTCGCGCCCATTGGCGCAGGTTGCCTGTGTATCACCCGCGCCATTGCCTTTCTGGCGCTAATTTCAAGCTCACAGTCGCGCCAATCCTGTGAGCTATTAGGGTTTGCTGTGTTTCATGCTTTCTGGGACTGACTTGTGATTTTGATCTTGTTTTTTCGGCTGTTTGAGTGCACTGGAGCCTAGTTTGACTGATTGTAACCTCCATCCTTTGGTTGTTTGCCTATTTCTTTCGATTTTGCATTTGAGCCCTAGGGCATCTAGGTGCTTTTGTGAGTCGAGCCTCCCTTGGGAGTTTTTGGTTTTCGTTCGTTCAGTTGACTTTGGGATTGCTTCCTTGCATTCGTTTGACAGTTGTCTATCATTTTATTGCGCTTTTTGAGTGACTGATTTCGTTTTCATTCGAATTTCGCTTTGCTTCATTTTGGGCCTAGATTACACGGCTCATTAGTGTCTTTGGGACTTTTCTTGGTTTTGAGAGACTTTTGGTCGATTTGAGATTTGATTGTTTGTGCCATTGAGTGAAATATGCTTGTTTTTGCTCTCTTATTATCATTTCTCGAATTGCTTCTCATTTGTTTTCGGTTTTTTTAGTGCATCTAGCTATCAAACATTGAAAATAAAAAAAATCTCTTTTGCTTTTGATTGATTAGTGCAAATTAAAATATTTTCGGTGTTATTAGCAATTAGTGACTTTGAAAGAAAAGTTTTTAGTTTCATTAGCTGCATTAGAGATATCACTGATTGTCTTCTGATCATTTTGTTTGTGTAAAAATATCTTAACTCTTCTATAGCTAGCTTTCATCGAACGAAATGATATACTGTGGCATGTAGTTTTTCATTTAGGATATTTTTGAGACATCACATTCATTAGGGCCTGAAAACTGAAACTTAATTGAAGATCAACATTAAAATTTACTCAATTTACACTAAGGCAGCATTGAAATCTAATGAAACACATTTTAGAGGTCTAGGCTAGAGACGTGTTGAGGCGTCTTAAAACCTAGTAGCTGTCGTTCGCCTCTTGGCTTTAGACAGCGCTAGTACGGACTTGTGCTCCCCGTACTGTCGCATATATAAAGGGAGACCCCACTAGGTTTCAATCCTTTATCCATAGGAAGCCGAGTCTGCCGCCCTATACCCATGATACACCGGACACAGCATTCGGGGAGATTGCCTGCACGTACGTTAAGTCCTTGGTTGATTTCTCTTTCATTTTGAAACCAAGGTGTATATTGCAATTCACGGTTATTTGGTACACCCTTTGCCTAGCATTCCTGAGCAGTCATTTTGATCTTTTCTGAATCTTTAAATTTGAAAAGGATCATCAAGCACTTTTCCTTTCACGCTTGTTCCCAATGTAAAAGTGATAGAGTCACCTTTTTCCTGTTTCTCGACTCTTAAAAGATGAAATGATAGAGTTTTGTTTCAATGTTTTAAAAATTAACTGCCCATGAAATATTCCTGGTTAAAGTTAGTTTCCTTAGGGTGTTGTTCTGAAGATCGCTTCTGATGGCAACTTTTCCGGAGTTCACCAACCAAGGAATCCCCTCCGATGGGAATCCTGGTCCGTTTCCTCCTTTTGTAAATGTTGGTGCTCCTTATATGGAAACGTTGTCCCTTCCTAGGTTAACTGTTGGGTTGCCTGTTTGGTTGTTTTCAACGTCTGTGGTCCCGAATGTCTCAGCTTCTGTTCAATTAGTTCCTCCACCTGAGCAACATCATGTTGATTCCAAGGTGGACCTCTCCCATTCTTTGCCTGTTTTTGCGTCCTCCTCTTCTAATTCGCCTGGTGAAAGTTTGGATTCGAGTAACCAGGTGGCTAAGAAGAAGAAGAAGAAGAAGAAGACAAAAAAAAAGAAGTCTGATAAAAGAGAGGCTAAAGCTGCCACTACTGTTTCTGAAACATCTCCTCTTGATATACCTTCCAACCCTCCACGGAAATTCAAGTTCCCCTGCATGTTGTGCACGGGAGACCATCTTCTTCGAGACTGCCCTGGAATTCCCAAGGTGCTTGAAGCATGGTCCAACGGCCGTCCGCCGTTGCCTTTGACTTCCAGGAGCCAAGTTGGGGGCATGTCTTCAACTGGTGCTGATAAGGCTCCTAAGAAGCAGGGTAAGATCACCAATCCCTGTAAGTTGTGTGAAGGGCACCATGCCATTCACCTTTGTCCTTATATGGATGAAGCCAAGCGAGTGTTGGACAACCCAGCTGCCTCCACACCATGCCTCCCAGCTGGTTATTAGCAGCTCTCTTTGAGTCTTCCACCTATTGGTGATACAATTGGTCAAGAGTCATCTTTGGTCCATTCCACTCCCTCAGAAATTCAAATTCAAGAATCTGTCCCTGACCAACCATTAGTCATGGGATTGGTTGAGCTGGCCCCGTCCGTGGTGCACTAGATCTTTTCTGTCGAGAGTGGATCTCCCATTTCTCATGTCCTTCTGGTTTCTTCAGATTCTTTAGACTTGGAGAAAGATTCTCCTGTCCTCGTACCTCAAGGAGCTACTCCTCAGCCTCCCACCATGGAGGCTCTGGAGGATACCCCTCCCGCCTTCGAGATGGAGGTTATGGAGAATGCTCCTCCTTCTGTAACACCAGGGGAAGACCTTCTTGGTTCGATGGTAGCCCCTCCGAGTAGTTTGGTCGCTTCCTTTGATTGGAATCGATTTGCAGGATTTCGCCTTCCATCCTATGTGCCTTTCGAGATCATAGTACAGACTTTTGGTCTGGTTGTACCCAGTACTATTATAGACGAAGGCGCCTTTGTTAGTATTCTATCCTCAACTACCTAGCAATCTTTCGGTTCGCCACCACTTGCGCCTGTTACGTAGAATCTGTTGACTTTTAACAGAAGGACGAGTCAACCATTGGGGATCCTTCCAAGGTTACCTATTACTTTGGGAGGTAAAACTGTCCATATGGACGTGATGGTCGTTCCAGGCCCCTTGGATTTTAATCTGCTCCTGGGGCGTGATTACACCTATGCCATGGGAGCGCTCGTATCCTCCCTTTTTCGTGTGGCCTATTTTCTGCATGAAGGACGGATCGTGACCGTTGATCAGCTTTCGTTCTTTGGTCCTAATGTGGCAACTGGCCCGCCATCCCCCCCTCCTGGTTTTTATCCACCCGTTGTATCTGCCCCACCGCAGGTCAACTATGTGGCTACCTACCCCGTACCCGCACTCAGTGACGACGCAGTCATGCATAGCGTGTTGGGGGCCTTGGGTCCTGACTTCCAGGATGTTTTCCTTCCACCGGGAGTGGAACTCTTGGGAGCTACGACCTCCTGTTCATTATGATGAAGTTCATGCGGAGCATAGTTCGTCTTCCTGTGTCAAGCTCCTTACAAAATGAAACCAAGTTCTCGGAGCATGGTTCCTTTCCTGTATCAAGCTCCTTAAAAAATGAAATAAGGTCCTTAGGATAGTTCTTTTAATGTGTCAACCTCGTTAAAATAATGAAACACGTTCCTGTTCAATTCGAGTCTTTGATAAGATCTCATAAAATCCCAGTCGAGTCTTTCTCTTGGTCTCATAATTTGAACCTTCACTCCATCTGCCTTTCATATGGACTGAAGCTTGGGGGGCATGTACCTCAAATTGAGTCACCATGCTGGGGGGCATGCTTACTTTGTCAAGCATAGTTTGTTTTCGTTTCAAGCTTGTGTAAAAATGAAACCGGTTTCAAGCATAGTTTATCTTTGTTTCAAGCTTGTGTAAAAATGAAACCAACTTCAAGCAGAGTTTTCTGATTTCAAGCTTGTATAAAAATGAAACCATCCCCATTTTACGTCTTGTGATTTCCATTTTATCAGCCTGTTTTTCCAAATGAGCCTTGGTTTTGTCACTCCATCGTCACTATCTGCTTGGCCGATCATATGTCTTCACTTGGTTGTTTTACCCTTTCCTGAGGAACCGCTGCGATGAGTGGTCTTGTTAGCCATCCTCTTAACCTTTATTTGTTCAGAGCAGTTCCACCATTACCGGAACCAGTTGCTACCCTTTATACCACTCGTTCCTCTAGGTGGAGTCATCTTTCATCTCTTTTCTGATTCTTTAAACATGAAAAGATTGCCGAGGCCCTTGTCATTTCGATCTCGTTAAAGTGGTCATGAAACGACATCTGCCCAGTATATGTTTACCCCTTTTTCGGGCTGGGACAGATTACTTACGAAAAATGAATACCCTAGCCTATCGCGACTAGGAGGTTTTCTCAGACATACTTTTCTACCTTTTCGGATCTGAGGAACTATTTATGAAAAGGGACCATTGGAGTTTACTTTTCAGCTGTCTTTTCAAACTCTCTAAACATGAAAAGACGTCGAGTTCTTCCTTTGTCAGACTCGTTAAACCTTGATGACATTGGATTCAGTCGAAATGACGTTATTCGAGTCGCTCCTTCCTAGGGCTCGTTAAATGTACTAAGATGGATTCGCCCGAAGGTAGGACTTATATTACAATCATATGCTATCCCCTTCAAGCTTGTTATCAAAAATAATTGGGGTACTCGCCAGAAATGGTGGGGGAAAATGGAACCAGCATCATTGTCGTGTCGGCAGTATGTCGCTCTTGAACATGGCACTTGTCTGCATTCGTGTCGGGTTGGGGACATCTCATCTCGTTCTTCACTTGCCTCCGTGGGTTTGGATAATCCCTTTTGACCTCTCATCTGCTCGTTGCCTCGTCGCCATGACCTCTGATCCATTGATGTCAAATACTGCCAAATCCACTATTGTGCCGTTATATGTTCAAGAGAAGTTGACCTCTGCAAAGTATCAACCTTCCTCTAATTCTCATATGATCCTGATTCACAAAAAACATCATGTTTCTCTGTCTCGTGTCGATGATGTGGGAAACATTATGGCCCACCTTCGATCAAGGTCACTTCCTGTCGACTTCAGCTCATTATCCAGGAAGTTGATCTAGAGACTCCCTTATGGTACCTTGGAGCCTGCATGCCTCAATGGCAGGTTCGTCGCATTCGACGTGAGGTTTTCATCATTGGCCTCCGATCGAGTGATTCTATGGGTGTTCGACGCCAACTCATTGATTCACACGCCGTAGATTGTACCTGTAGTACCTTGAGGGCCATTGTCATTATTGGTGGTTCCTCTCGCGTCTGTTAACAACTTTCATCATTGGCTGGTAATCAGACGATGTTCTTTCATGTTCGACTTCAGCTCACATATTCGCATGCTTGAACTTGTACTTTGTTTGGGTCGAGATGGAGCGCAAGACCCTGGATTGTGTCTGTTGTAATCCAGGCTGCGATATTGTGGATTATTATTTACATGACTCACTGATTGGATGGCTGCGACCATACCTGAGTCTATTTATCGATCCTCACTGGATGGCTGCGTCCATGCCTTGGATCTAGATTATTGTACACTCTGTTATGGATGGCTGTGCCCATACCACGCATATATATCATGTATTTGAGACATCAGTTGTACTTCGCTCTGCAGGTTTTCCGATGGCGGTGTTTTCGGTCGGCATGTTCTCGTAAAGCATTTCACCCCTCTCTCTCTCTTTCGGGCCTCATGCTTTAGGGGGCATCTGTTACACAGCAATTTGTCACCGTCCCTACAATCCCCATCCCGCACATTGGAGGGCTCATTCCGTGACCTGTGGGTAGAGTTAAGACTTGAAAATACTTTCATTGCATCCCTCTGAAGATGAGCTTTAATTTCCCTGAAGACATCTCCCTGCAAAAAACCCTAAAAATAGCTCTTTTTCCATTGGCGCGGTTCCACAGTTCAGCCCTCGCGCCAAGGGGGCAAATCCTCCAAAGAGGGCATGCCAATTGGCACTCTGTCATAGAGCCGCACCCATGCCAACCATATTAAGAGGTGTTTTTTAAAAATAAAAGGCGGAAGTTTCATCCTAACAAATTCCTGGACTGATATCTATCTTGAGTTGGGAGGTTTGGCTATGGATTTCTATAGAGAGGAAGTGGTTTTCCACCTCTCATGGAAGCTTCCTTGATGATAGGGCCAATCCCATAATTATATGGATCCCAACTCCCCTTCCTCCTTCTATAAAAGCTTGCTCATCTCCATGGCAAGCTAATCTCCAAGTTCCCAAGAGCTTTCACATCCTTATGCTGCAAGAGCCTTCTTGATTCCCTTAAGGCCAAATCCAAGCAAGGAGACTATTGTCAAGTATCCGGAGAGAGAGGCTTGTCCCATCCTTGACAGGCTTTATCGAGACATGTTTTGCTGACGACCCGCCAAAGGAGAATGCTGCGTCGAAGCTATGGTTGTATTCTTCTTTTGACTCATTAATGATAAGCGACTATTGGTTATGGTTCCACTCTTGTTCTTGATTATGTTCATGAGTTATGTCCTCTTCGACTGACATATAGTTGTATATACTGGATTTTATGCTTGTGTTTGTGTTGTTTCTTGCATGTGCAGGTGTCCGATCACGGAGATCATGAGGATTGTGATCTGCCAGGGCAAAGGAACGGAAGCACCACCTCTTCTACAAACGACAGCGTCGGATTCCAGGTAAGCCTTCCTCACAAGTCGGTTTATTTGCAATTAGGAACCTGCACTGTAGCGTGTTTTATTGTTGCTAGACCCGATCTGGGCTAGCAGGGATCGCCTCTGTCTGCAGAGGGGATTTACCTCCTCAACAATATTATGCAATGTCTCTTCGCATACCTGGCCAGAAGTATTTCTTCCTAATTACTGTTAGCATCTTTTGATACACAGGATGTCCAGAGTAGTTACTTTGGTGATACTCATTTAGGATTAGTTCCTTCAATTCCATTCAATTTGGAACATAAATACTCTCCTTGAAAGTTAGCAACTGATCCTTGCTAATCCTGTAATTAGTAGATTTTCCTTGATTTCGGGTCTCCTCTTCTTGCTGCCACATAAAATGGTATGCAGGATCCTTATCAGCTTCTGTTTTTATTTTTTCCAGAAATTTATATTCAACTTGATTATAGTACAGTTCATAAACAAAATGCAACTTTCTACTTAATGAATCTGCTACTCTATTCTCCTTACTCTTAACGTGCTGCATATCAATGTCAAACTCGCTTAGGAAAGCATTCCATTGTGCTTGGCGAGAATTAAGATCATCTTGCTTAAAATAACTGGTTAGGCTGCTATGATCAGTTTTGAGTAAAAATCTCTTTCCAAGCAAGTAGTGCCTCCATACCCGAAGTGCATGCACTACTGCTGTCAGCTCCAAATCAGAAGCTGAGTATCGTTTTTCATGCTCTTTTAGTTTCCGTGATTCATAGGCAACTGCTTTACCTTCTTCTGACATAATTGCCCCAACTCCTTCTTTACATGCATCTGTGCAAACTTCGAACTTTTTTTAGGGATTAGCTAATCTCAATACAGGATTTGTAGTCAATAGAAGTTTTAACTTTTCAAAACTGTCTTGGCATTCCTTCATCCATTTAAATATTTTTCCCTTCCTTTGTAAGGAATTATTTTGGAAGGCAATTTTTGAGAATCCTTCAATGAACCGCCGATAATAACCAGCCAAGCCCATAAAGGATCGGATGTCTACCACATTTTGGGGTACCTTCCATTCCATAATCGTCCTAATTTTCTCTGGGTCAAGTGTGATTCCCTCAGCAGAAATACCGTGACCAAGGTACTTTATTTCTTCCTTGAAGAAATCACACTTGTTGAACGTAGCGTATAGCTGATGTTTCCGTAACATCTCCAGCACTATCCGTAAGTTCTCTTTAGATCTTCTACATTTTTGGAATAAACTAAAATGTCATCAATAAATATCAACAAAAAATTATCTAGAAAGGGGTGAAATATAGCATGAATAAGCCTCATAAAGGTTGTTGGTGCATTAGTGAATTCGAATGGTAACACTATAAACTCATAGTGTCTGTATTTGGTATGAAAAGAAGTTTTATAAATGCCTTTATCTTTTATCTAGATCTAATGGTATCCCAACCTTAGATCTATATTTGAAAATACATTAGCCCCCTTCACCTAATCAAACAGATCATCAATCCATGATAAAGGGTATCTATTTTTTACAGTCAATTCATTGAGTTGGCAATAACCCATGCACATTCGCATGGTTCTGTCTTTCTTCTTTACAAATAGCATTGGTGCTCCCCAAGGGGATACACTTGGTCGGATGTACCCTTTATCCAATAGTTTTTGTAACTGCATCTTTTGTTCGGTCAGTTCTAGTACGCTCATTCGGTATGGTTTCCTTGAAATCGGTGATGCTCCAGGTATCAACTCTGTAGTAAAATCAATGTCCCTTCTTGGTGGAAAACCTGGTATTTCCTCTAGAAATACGTCCATAAAATCTTGCACTATCAGAATTTTTTCCATCATCAGAGTCTTCTCTTTGGAATTAGTAAAACCCACTTGGATGGCATATAACTGGCATCCTTTCCTCATGCACTTACTCATTTGAGATGTTGTAATAGGACGTAGCTGTAGGGGTTTCTGTATACCCTGAATCTCCTTACCAGTTTCATCCTGCATTCTGTAATATATAAATTTTTCTTTACAATCTACTAATGTCTAGTCCTTATCTAACCAATCCATGCCAAGTAGCACATCGTAGGATCCCAGGGGTAATATATTCAGGTTTACAATTAGCTGTTGTTCACTAATTTCTAGTGTATAGTTCGGAATTTTGGCACAAAATTTCCTCTTTGCTCCCGTGGCTAACTGTACCATCCATGGATTTCTGAATTTCTGATTCGTAACTTACAAATCTCTACTAATTTGGGACTTACGTAGCTTAATCTTGCACCTGGGTCTACCAAAATAGAAACAGGTTGAGAGAGTAGCTTACCTTCCAAATCTATCATTTTCGATTGGTAATCTGCCTGCTAATCTTCCAAAGCTATATTAATTCTGGGTATATTTCTGGCTACATCTACTACTATTGAGGCTTCTTGTAAGTTCGTAACTGCCTCGCTCCTTCCTCGCTGTCGACAATTTCTGTAATAGTGAGCCTCACCACACCCCCAACACTGTACGGGTGGTTTCTAATTTTGTGCTTGATATGGATTGTTGGAAGCTTCCATGGGTTTATCCTCTGCAGGCCATATTATTCTTTTATGATTTCTACCAAACTGTTTTCTTACAAAACTTCTAGCAGCGTTTTCAAAATTATCGGTTCTGTTTTTCTTGAAGCTTAAGCTACCTTTTTGTTATTTCTTTGACTGTCGGCTTTTAGCCAGCTCTCCTTTTGCCTTAGATTGCTAATGGCACATTGTTTCCTTCCAGATTGCCTCGTCCATGATTTTTGGATTCACAAACTCAATTCGTTCCTAGATATGAGTCAAAAAACTTCTCAAGAACCGCTGAACTTTAGCCTTTAGGTCCCTTAGATAAGGAACATAACAAAGTAAATAAGTGAACTTGGTGATGTATTCATCCATCGTCAATTGTACTAGTGTTAAATCATGAAACTCTCTATATTTTTCTTCATAGAAGCGCTCAGTTAAATACTTATCTTTAAAATATTTCTGGAACGAATCCCAAGTCACATCCAGCTCATCAATACTATGAACATTCTTAACTTCCTCCCACCATAGTGTGGCTTTCTCCCTCAATTGATAGATGTCCAATCTGGATTTAAGATTGCTGCTATATTTGTAAACTTGAAAATAATTATTCATATTTATCAACCATGCTTCAGCCACCTCTTCCTCTACTCCATCAAACGTGGGCAGTTTTATCTTTTGAAACTCACCTTGCAGCTCCACTTTCTGCTTCTTAACTTCTTGATGATCCGTCACATTATTTGACTCAACCTCATTGTAGTTTTTATTTTTATCACTCTGCTATGAATTACTTCTTTCCATTTTGTTAGTTGTGTGGTCTCTTGCTTGTTGCTCGTTACCTTCCTGCATGTCTTTATCAGGAATGGGTTGTTCCATTCCCTTATTCTGCTTATCTGAAATGCTTTTATGTATCCTTTCTTGTTCTTGCATCAAGCGCTCGTTATCACTTCGAACCCGCACCATCTCTTCTTGTATCTTCTTCACTGTATTTAACAAAATGCTAGTTTGGTGTTGATTTTCCTCCATCAGTCTACTTATTTGCTGGTGTTGATCCACACTCAACTGAATCCACATTTCAAGATTCATTTCCGGTCGTGATTGGGGTTCCTCGGTGTTCTGGGGTGGTTGTTGCATATATCCCCTTCTCATAACGTCTTTGGTTATGCTTCCTTAACTGTGCATCATTTATGCACAATTTACCATATTAGGTGACCCATAGGGTCCCAACGTGCGAACAGTGCTCTGATACCACTTATAACATGTAATGTTATACTCATAAAAAAAATTTACATTTCAACATTTTACATCTCTTTATAAACCATTTCAGACCTATGTATGTTAACTCACTTAACATTAAAACAAAATTTTATAATCACTTAAGATTAAAACACAATTTAATAATCAATCTGCGATGAACAACTATGTTTGCAAGTTAGTTTTATATAATACAAGCTATAATCTTATGTGTAAGGTTAAAACTTCAGGCCTCCCACTTTTCGAGGAGCTAACTGATAGCTTATCTAATCGGTTTAATGATCATCTTGTAATCACATTCATGGAAATATAATCTTTGATTGAATTATCTAGCCTATTATGCATGGTATATCTCTGATATGAATATTGTAATTAATTTGGTTATCAGAAAATACGCCTCTGTGCTAGTAATTGTTTATGATGAACAACTAGATGGTCTCTCCATCATTGACCTGACCTACCTAGAATCCAACGGTGGATTTGATTTAGGGTTACGGGGTAATGACCTCCCATCCCTAACTACTTCCTTTGCCTTTCGAGCATTTTTCCTTGGCGCTCCACAGGAGGAACTTATTGTCTCTGAAACAAACCCCTCCAGGGTTCGTCCCGGTGCTGATAGGGTTCCACCATCATTTTTTTTGTCATGGTAAGTATCTTACAGTACTATGAGATTTTTGAAAGAATTTTCACTATGGATTTAGAGGTTTGATACAATCGACCTTATGCAGGGTTATTATGTTTCATATTTCTCTTTTAAGGTTAAATCCTTGACCTTCTTCCGCGTCCGCGTCTAATATTGAGCATGTTACTATCTAGGGTCACAATCGTTGATTCTCAGCCATTCCTCTGGTTGGAATTCCTCTTCTCAACCATGCTACTGCAGAAGAAACAGTGAAACCCTCTATCTATATTGTCAATTTGCACTGAGTTTGTTTAGAGTGTTCATTCCACCTTCACAGCTATATTAACCATTAAATCTTAATGGTAATGTTTACAGGTTGACGCATCCGAATTTCGGCAAGGAACCCTTATAGGTAAGGTGGTTAGGTTATCATTTTAATGTTTCCTTCCAGCATTTAGGGTATGAGGAATTAAAACGTTTAACACTTACTTTTTCTATTCATGCAGGTAAACCTGACTAGAATGGTTTTGTGGTGGATAATTCTTGGTGAAGCTCAGTTCGGTGCTTCTGCTAACTACTTCCATACTGGCTCTAACAGGTACCTCTTTTCACTCGTGACTTGGTTGCGGAACACCAAGCTCTTGGCTTGGAATCTTGGCTCACTATGGAGTTCCCCGTCCTGTCCTATTTACTTTAAAATTGAAGTTTGCTCCATGAGCTATGCCCAAGTTGTGCATGTCATAGTCGTATATTAAGTCAGTTGTAGTTAATTTCTCTCCTTCCCTAATGTGTGTTCAAGCATGTTTTATGGCTCGGATTTTGCCCACCGTATCTCAAGTTTTGACTGCGGATTATTCATAAGATTTCCAAACGCTGGGTGAGGCGTGCAGAGTCTCGTTTTTGTTTAAATGCCCATACTCTGGAGTGAATTATAAAGTTTAACTTGATGAATCTTTGGTTTTTTTAACAATACTCTATATTTGTACGAGACTAAACTAGATATTCGATTCACCTCCAGTAATATATTTTATTCCTTTAATCGTGTGAATATTTGGGGTTTAAGGTACTGAAAGTATTATCTCTAGACTCTTTTATTATAATTTTCAGAGGGTTTTCTTATGACTACAGTCATAATAAAGTTCTGTCCCTCCATTGGTATTATACGCTTACTTCTTTTCAATGCTGGATTCTCTTAATAGTTAAATAGTTCCTTTCCATGCATAAAAATTGAAATAGAGATTTCAGCATTCTATTATTTTAGTTTTCAGAGTTTGAATCTACAGTACATATTTACTTCTCCATAGGATTGCTCAATCTTCTTTCTTGTGTTCTGTCAGCAAAGAATATAATTTACAGTTTTTAACAAAGAATACGATTTATTCTTGTGTTATGCCAGCAAACAATATAATTTATATTTTTCAACAAAAAATACAATTTACAATTTCTAGTAGTAAATTTAGTTATTCTCAGTTCTGTCAATACATGTAATTTTAAGCTTTTATACGGTTTGATTCAGTTTTCCAGTTATCTACAGAACAACCCTTTTTGAGCTTTAAAGGTTCTATCTTTAATTTTCTTTCTGTTGCTTTAATAATGTAGATGGCCGAACCATTCTGTTTATGTTTTATCATTGTTGCAGAGAACAACCAACATGGAGCCTTCATCTCGAGGGTTCTGTGTTAACAGTTCTCTGTCTTACAATCTTTAATATAAATCAATTCTATCTGAATGTCTTATTTTCAAAGAAATATATATGGAAGCCTTTCCTTTCACAATTTAAGTATTGTAATGTCTACAAGTTATAACACATAAATTGTCAATATTTTTCATAAAAAAACTAAGATTTCTAGTGGAAGATAAACTTATCTATCTTTCAATTACTGACTGATGATTTCCTCCCTACCTAGAGAGAGGCAATCACGTCCTCGTCTCTCCCCCATGTTCCAATTATAAGATATGTGAGTTGACATAGATACTGGAAGATACTTCAAGACATTCCGATCCATTCCTCTATTCCAGACAATTCTCAGGAATCAGAGTATTTCAGTGGTCACCACCAACTCGAGAATTATTCTCTCCAAATTTCCTTCTCCAGTTACAGAACATAACTCCTCTTCCTCACTGGGATACGCCTTTATTCTCAGAGGTTGGGGTAACTGTTTGAACTGATTTTGTTCAACTAATTCTCAGTTCTTGAATTACTTTTTACCATCAATCTATTATTATTTTATGAAAATCACTTCCATGACTAATTTTATTTAATGAAAATTAATTTATGCTCATAATGTACTATTTCCAAAGAAAATAACAAATAATGTCTTAGTGTCTTAACAACATAACATAATCATCAGTTAGCACTTAAGCCAACTGTTACTCTATGGAATTTCATCCAACAGCCTTGTTATTTTCTTCATAAGGTTATCCAAGTGGTTGTTTCTCACCCAAGTTCCTTTGCTTAAGTGTTGAATAGTGATAAGAGAGTCCCCATAAATAATAATGTTTATGTGTAGTATTGGATAGAATCAATCCTTGCAAAAAACCATGCATTATGCCTGGTTGTTGGTCATGTGGCCCAGACCCCATGCATACCTTTTTACCAATTTTCCATCAGGGCTAAACAAAACCCCTCCCCCTCTTGCCACCATTGGATTTTACTTTGAAGATCCATCCAAGTGAAGAATCCATCCCTACTGTGCCTTATTCCAATTTAAAATCTCTTGATATTTTAATCTGAGTACCCAACAACGGTTAGTTTTTTTTCTTTGCTTGCATTTGCGGTGTTTCGGGGCATTGATGTCATTAACTTAACTAGCCCATAGTATTCCAAGGAGTCCAAATATTGATCTAATTTTCTTGAGTTTAGGCTTCCAAATTCAACACACATGAATAAAGCTTTTGTGGTCGTTGATCTAGGGTCTTGGAGGTAAATTTTAAATATGTCATAATTTCTTGATAGCCATATTTTCCAACATAGAAATTTGGGGAGGGATTCCCCAAACCATTTGATTCTAGGCTTATCTCATAGTGATCCACTGTGAATTTGGTCTAGGAAGAGAAGAATACCTAGAGGTAAGTAGGCCAATGGATCTGTTATGAAATTTAGAGAGAGCTTTAGAACATACAAGCTTAGTATATGGGTAGGACAGGAAGATATGAATGGTCCTTTCTTCTTGTTGTTTACACATTGGACATCTTGAGGGCCCTTTTATTCCTCATTTCCGAATACTCTTGGCAATCATAATTTTTTTATGCACCAATAACCAAAAAAATGTATTGACTTTAGGATTCACATTATTTTTCTATCTTTTTCCATAGGGAATATTTTGGAGGTAATTGAGCTGAGAACAACAACTCTTCACAACCTTCTGTGACAATGTATGTACACATTTTCCAACCATTAGGGGAATTTTGAGGTCTAAAATGGGCCTCCTAAGAAAAATATACAACAAAAATAAACTTTATAAGAACCAATAGGATTCAAGATGATGATGTCAACCATGGAGGATGATTCACCATTTTTTAAGTAAAAGGGTAAAAAGATTAAAAAATAATAAAATAATAAAACTACTTTTTCAACTTATCTCCCAAAGGTTTGACTCAAATTTCGAGTAGGTTGGATGCAAAATTTAATTCCTCATCGAAGGCGTACCCATGTTACTTACTTTCGATGGACTCTACTACACGAAAAATGAGAAATACATAAATAAATAAAAACGTGATTACAATAACGCTTTTCATGTATTTCTAATTTTTTGCATAGCAGAACCCATCGAAAGTATGTAACACAGATACTCCTTGGATGAGGAATTAAATTTTTCATCCAACGAGTACTCCCACTCGAAATTTGAGTAAAAACTTGGGGAGATAAGTCAAAAATATGAGTTGAAAAAGTAGTTTTTTCTTTTTTCTCTCTAAAATTTGATGATGTAATCAAATATTATTTTATTATTTCCATTATTATTTTATAATTTACTTAGGAGGCCCATTTTATACCTCAAAATTCCCCTAATGCCAACTAGTCATCCTCTTAGAGCATAACCAACCAATTTATATTTCAAGATCGTCCTTAGGTGCATTAGATTATTTGTAATATCATTGAATTCCATCTAATCCAATGCCACTCTACATCCCATAATAATATTTCTACTAGCGAATATTTCCCTTGGGTTTCTAGGATTTATTTTAGGGGTGATAGTTCCAACGATCCTTATAGGGGTTAATTAGCCATGATTAGCCTGTTCCACACATCAATTTTTTCACCATTCCCCAAAATCTAGTAGATATTTCTACTAATGATAGGGGACACAATTGAGATTAACTTCTAGATTGTCAATCCATTTCAAGCGGGATGGATTTTATCAATATTCCTTTCTTTGTCACGATATTGGTATTAGGATCCAAGGACCGATGTCCATGATTCCTCTGGTTGCATCATAAATCACCAGACCAATTTGGCTCATATTGCTTGATTCATTAGAATGGTGTCACCGATTCCTAGATCCCCATGAAATTTGGGGGCCTCATATTATAGCCCATTTGATTAGGTGAAAATTTATGTTGGTTTATTTTCCACCTTCCCATAAAAACTTTCTTAGTTCTTTGGCCAAATGATTATGAACCCTTTTAGGAAATAAGAGGGAGAAAAATTTGCAAAGGGGAAGTGCTGCCTTGATAAGGACAATATGACCATCCAAGTTGAGCCATCTTGAACCCCATGCCCAAAATTAACCCTTTAATTTGGATAGAAAACCTGTCCAAGCTTTTGGAAATTGAGTTTTTAAACAAATGAGGATTTCAAAATATTTGAATTCTATTCAATATTCCATAGATTTAAATTCAAATATCTCTTAATTTGTGTCTTTTTGAATGTTGATATGTTCCAAGAATATATTTGGGGTTTTTCAACATTCATTTGTTGGCTATATGCTAGAATGAAGTTGTCTAGAACCTTCTTAAATCTTATTTCTATTATTGCCAATGGCTCACCAAAAATAAGTGTGCCTTTGGGAAATTGTGAGTGATTAATGCTCTAGAATCCTCTCACATATCTAATTCCTGGGAAGAATTTCATCCTTATTTGATATTACATCCTGCGACTAAGGTAGTTTTCCACGAGTATATATAGGAAGGGGGATAAAGGGAAGAATTTTTTTAGTTCTCTAGAGGCTTTGAAAAAACTTTCAACTCTTACATTCACCAATGATGTTATCCAAGGAGAAATAACGTATATATTTATATTCCATTGCATGAACCACTTGTGAATCCCAATTTTATCATCAATTTAAAGAGAAATTTGTGTCGAACCTGATCAAAGGCATTGGCTATGTCCAATTTGATTATCATTCATTTCTCTTCACATTTCTAATTAGATTCGATCGATTCCTGAACTAGGACTATGTTGTCTAGTAGTTGCCTCTAGGGTACAAACCCTCCTTGATTTTTCGAGATGACCTTTAGGAGAATTTTCTTGAGTTGTTTAGCGATAACTTTGGAAATTATATTATAGGATACCTTGTAGAGTGAGATTGGTTGGAAATGGGAGAAGGATGATGGTTTGGCTTATTTTGGGATGAATTCTAGAAATGAGGTGCTCATACCCCCTCCAATTCAATTCTTCTTTAACAAAGAACACACCATTCTTCATGGATCAAAATTTATTAACTCCTAGAAGGATTGGTAAAAATGTTCTGAGAATCCATATGGTTCTGGGGCTTTGTCCTAGATGAAGGAGAATTCCATATTTTTTTTGTATACTTCTAAGGGAGGCTTTGTGAGGTAGTTATTCATCTTGGCTGATATTAGTTTTAGGATGTGAGTCAGCATTGAAGTTCTCAGTTTCTTCAGGAGTTGTATCTACTTGGATATACAGAGATCGAAAGTGGTCAAAAACCTTTTCCTTGATTAGCTGGAAATCCTCTACCATTTTCCTTGAACCATTATTTCTTGAATCTTATTTTTCCATTCTTTTCTTTTGGCCTTATTGTTGAAGAAATTTTTATTCCTGACCCCTTCCCAGAGCCAAACACTTCTCGATTTTAACCTCCATGTTTCTTCTTATTCTTTTATAAGAGCATGATATGTAGCAAAAACTTCTTTCTCTTGTTGGAGAAGTTAATTTGCTACAAGGTCTCTCTCATGACACTAAGTCTCTATCCTTGTGGTATACACAACTTGCCCAAATGAAACAATTTTTTTTTATGCATGTGATAATCATTTTCCTCAACTTGATTCTCTTCACTCAAACTAGCATACACATCTTGAAAATCAGCATCAGATGCATATTGTTCTACGTAACTCTCATGTACAATAGAATCATTTTTAAGCAAAGTAGAAGCACTTATAATTGGTATTGAAAGCAGATCAACAACTTTATTGAAAATACCTTTCTTGTACCTTATAACCAAGTGAAACTGTTGAAGAAATCCCATCCATCTGAAATGTCGTGATTGCTGCAATTATGTTTTCGATTGCAAGTACTTTTATGTGATCGGTATGTATAATCGTCTCTTTACCCATTAAGTAGTGTTTCCACTTCTTGACACTTTGTACCAACACACTTTGTACCAACACATACAACTCTTTTTCATATGTAGGATAATTAGTTATAGCACCATTGAATGTTTCAGAATGAAAAGCGATAGGCTTACCATGTTTCAAAAATACTGCACCCATGGCATAATCACTAGCATCTGTTTGTATCTTGAATGGTTGTCTCAAATACGGTAATGCAAGGACCAGAGCTGAATTTATCTTGTCTTTTAAAGCTTCCAAATATTCCTGCCATTTGCCTCCCCATTGGAAGCCTTTCTTCACACTTTTCACTTCATGCATAGGAGCTGCTATGGCAGAAAAGTTAGCAATAAACTTTCTCCAATACTGAGTTGCACCTAATAAAATTATTACCTCAGTTATTGATTGGGGAGTGGGCCAATTCACAATGGATTATACTTTAGAAGGATCATTTCTCAACTCGGCTCCTCCTACAATGTGTCCCAAATAAACCAGAGAATTATTTCCGAATTCACACTTTGATATCTTAAGAATCAATTTCTCTTTCCTCAAAACATCAAGAACCATTTTTACATGCAAGACATGTTCTTCTCTTGTTTTGCTGAAAATGAGTATATCATCTAAATACACAATCACAAAGTCATCAAGAAATGGATGCAAAACATTATGCATAACACGCATGAAAGTTTCCGGTGCATTACACAAACCAAACGGCATAACCAACCACTCAAAGAGTCCTTGTTTGGTTTTGAATGCAGTCTTCCATATATCACTTTCTGCAATTATTACTTGGTGATATCCACTTCATAAATATAACTTATTGAAAAAAATTTCTTCTTTCAATTGATCTGGCAAATCACGTATCCTTGGGAGTGGGTATCGATTCTTTACCGTTATCTTGTTCAAAGCTCTGAAGTCGACACACATGTGCCAAGTCCCATATTTCTTAGGAATCAAGACTATGGGTGAACCACATGGAAAAGTGCTTGGCCTTATGAGTCCCTTGTCCAAAAATTCCTTGATTCTCCTCTTTATTTTAGCATTCTCCATTATCTACATGCGATACATGCTGATGTTTGGAAGAGGACAATCTTATTGTAGCTGAATCTCATGTTGAATCTCCCTTTTAGGAGGAAATATTGTTGGCTCCTGAAACATATTATGATGTGCATCAACTACATCATATAAATCTGATTTCAACTTAGGATCACAATCTTCAAATGACTCATGATTAACATTAGCTTTAGGTTTAATCATTAGAAGAACAAAATTCTTACTTGAATTCACAAGCCTCTTTACCTGTCTAGCATTTACCATTGCAATATTTGTGTTCTTGCGATGTGCTCTAACAATGTACTCCTTTCCATATTTGAATAAATGGTATTTTTTCTCATGGAGATGGAAGATCGAATTCTTGTCACACAAGTAAGGACTGCCCAACACAACAGCTATAATATCAAGCAGAACTACATCTAATTCAATCGTGTCAACAAAATGTGTAGTTATTGCAAAGTGCAATATGCACTTCTTTGAAACCTGTAAATTTGCATCCTTACAAATCCACCCAAGTGGATATGATTTTGGATGTAGAATGGTCTCAAGATTAAGTTTATCAACCAAGTCTTCAGAGATTAAGTTCACTTGTGACCCACTGTTAAACAATGTGTCAATATTGGTATGTTTGGATATGGCCCTCACATGAAACAATTCAATTCTCTCTTCTTCACTAGGAGCTTGTATGTGACAGTTTTAATTACTGGTACTGGTTTTTGTTTCAATTTCTTTCCCCTTCATGTTCTTCAATCCCATGGCTGCAATTTTCATTTCATCACCTGAATCCTCTCCTAAGTCATGTTGAGTTGTAGTTGCAGTTTTCTGCTTCCCTTTGTTATTGTTATACTTGGGTCTCTTTTCAGGATGTAATTTCCAAACAATTTCCTCTTCATGGCCTTCTCTTGAACAATTCTTACAAAAAAATTTCTATCCCTCTTTCTTGACAAATGAATTCTTTTTTCCTTTACCTTTTGAGGTCTTCTCGTTTTTCCCCTTAAAATGTTTGTTTCTACCCTCTTCAAAATTAATTTTTCCTCTAGCTTCTAGATGTGTGGCTTGAACACATACCTCATCTAGACTTGTAGGATTAAACATGAGGACAGTATGTTTAAGGTAGCTATGTAAGCCCCCTATGTACTTAAGCAAAGTATCTTGACTCTACAAATCTACCCCTATTAAGAGAGTTCTTCTCCTAAATTCTTGGGTGTAGTCTTGTACATTTTGTCCTTTCAATTGTCTAAAATTTTTTCAGTTCATGATGGCTTTCTGCATGTGAGCTAATGGATAAAACTTTTTTTTTATTGCATTAATGAAATCATTCCATGATAGAATAATATTATCATGCTTTTTGATCTCCTCCTTTGTCTTGGCTTCCCACCAAACAAGATTTGCACCTTCCATCCTCAATGAAGCTAGTTGGATTTTGGTATCATCATCATGAAGGTTCTGAATTCTCAAATAGACCTCCAATTTCCTAATCCAATTATCAAGATTTTCTGTATTGACTTCACCATTAAACACTATAAATTCAAACTTAATATCAAGTTTTATAAAAGGACTTTTACCGGTGTTCTTTGACTTGTGTGACTGGTGTACTGAGATGAAGTAGAGGATGGTGATGATGAGGGTGAGGATGGTGACTTTCCACTGCCTCCATTTCCTCCATTTACCTTCTTTGATTTATATTCTCCAATGTGACCTCCTGATGATCCTTGAACTTCCTTGTGAATTTTGGATCCTTCTCCTTCTAGTCTTTCATTTTTTTCTTGATAAAGGACTCACACCATTTCAGTCATGTCAAGGAATGCTTTCCTGAACACACTTTCTTCTTCTTTGGGATCCACCTCTTCATGGGTTTGTTCTTATCTTGGAGGCATGCTTATAGCTTCTTCTCCTTCTTTTGGAAGTGAACTAGGTGGTGGAGAATGTGGCAATCTTTCCCTCCTTTGTTGTGGCTCACTTTGAGAACCTCTTGCTTCCACCAATTTGTCTTCTCCTCTCTTAAGCTTGAGCCTAGTAAGCATGAAAACCCTTGCAAACAGTTAAACAATATTTGCACATAAAAACACCAGATATTAAACTCTAGATCTAATACCAACCTGATCTGAAAGGAGTGTATTAGTTTGTTGTGCTAAGTTTCCTTTTAGTATTAAAAACATGTACAATTTGTCTCCATTTGTTTGCTTAAGGAGTGAGTGTTTTAACCATGAAACATAGGTGAATTTGTGAACTATAGGCATGAAAATAAGCCTAAAAAACACTGAACGACAGTGTATAACATATAAATACAATCACACATAATTTTTACACAGTATGCATGATGAAGCAGCTTACCCCTCCCGGGCTACATCTGTTGGTCCAACTCCCAATGACATGTCCCTCTTTTTCATTATGCTCAAAATTTTAAATTGCATGTTTTTAGAAGCCTCTAATGGGTTTTTTCTCTATGCCAGTGGCTCCAGAATACTTAAATTATTCTAGGTAGACTCTTCTTTCACCCAAATTGGTCGAAAATTGACCTCCCAATGCATTTTTCCCAATGTCAGCTAGAAAAGCTCCACCAAAAGTGGAGACTGCACTTAACTATGGCTAAAATTAGTAAAAACCATAAATTTTAGGGCGTGCTCCAATTTCCACTAGAAAGACCCTTTGATTTAATATCAAATTGTTTGGGCGGGGTGGTCACATGCCGACCCCCCGCCGTTAACTCCACTTAAGATTTTGTATTAACTTCAAATATAAAAGGGAAACAGAACCATAACTTCATGTTCCGCAAAACTGTCGCATTAACAACCATGAAATTGTGCATGTGAACGCAACATCTATCGTCAGAGGTTATGGTTGAAACAACCGTCACGTTGAATTTTTTATGTCATATCATGACATGCGACCGCATCCATTAGAAACTGTCGGGATAACGTTTGTTGTAACCATCCTTTAAAGTTTGATGTTGATGTTTAACTACGGTCCATGTGACCACCAACCACGGGGCCGCTGGTAGGTTGGGACCGCCGGTGGTCCCCTCCCCCAACTCTAAAAACATAACACAATAAATTTATGTGGAATACTATAATGGTAAAAAACATTGGATAGGCGAGATGGTCGGAGGCTATGCAGGTAGGCCGGAGGTCATGGGGTCGACCCCCCCGACTCCACCAAACTTTTGCTAGATACTCCTGAGGACACGTGGCAGCCTCCGAGCTTGCCACATGTATCCCATCCAACGACCTAAACAAAACCTGTACTTCTCCATCCAAAGGTCAGAAAAAAATTCTGTACCACAAGATCAACGACCCAAATTAAGCCACGTGTCGAATTCTGATTGGCTGTAAGAAAAGGGAATATTCCCTAGAATATGCCATCTGCTGATTGTACCTACATGCCGACTAGGCATCCTAGTCACAAAATTTTAGCTATTTGGGAAAACGAACATAACACGATATCTTCCTCATATGACATCGATTTTTCGAACCATTCACGGCGTCAGAATCGCAACAACGAGACCTTTCTTATCGCTCAGGTTCAATACAGTTTCGAGCACTTTCAATTTTGAGCATAACACATGATCTCCTAATCACCAAACCATGAGGTAACTTGAAATTTTGTTGATGTGGACCCTCATCGATCACATAAAAGGCCATTCATGTGACTGAGGCCTTCAAATCACTCCCACAAAAGGAAATTCCAGTGAATGTGGACTTTTCTCAGCAGTTTTGAGCCAGCGACCCCAGATTCTGAGGCACTTTTTCAAGGCTAACTCTCAGGCCACTGCCCAGAACTTCATGAAACTTCTAGAAACGATAAATAAAATTGGAACAAGGTTACTAATGCAAACATTGATACAAGTACTTAATCTAACCCCTACTAGCCATGACAGGAATTTCTCAAAACATGTCACAAATATGTAATTTACAGGTCATAACAACATATCTGAGCATAGGGGTCTCATACGTATCTGAGATTTGTAAGGAATCATTGATGCCTTAACACAATAGATGCATTATCATCTATTACATAATATATTCATTTTAGATTCATTTACTAATTAAAACATGATGAGAGCCATACATCATCATTGTCATAAATCATGCTCATAACCAACATATAACCAACATAAATAGTAAGGATGTGACGCCCATAAAAACCACATATGAACCAATAAATTTACACATAAAATACCAAGGAGAAGAATCTCTTATTAATGATTTCATAATCCAACCAAGTCTGAGACTTCCACGTACCACCCAACCATAGATTGGCTAAACCAAAATTTTCTTTCAACCAATCACCCTCACGCCATATTCCAAGCATCAATGTGGGACTCACAGCAAAACTAACCAAGGCTTTCGAAGGCCAAACTGCCTCAACCTTCAGCAATAGAAACAAACTTTACCAAAATACCCACCATATCACTAGGCCCTAAATAAGCATGGATACCTCTGGATCTCTCCAACTAAATCAGGAGCAATTTATTTGTCTCAACCTCTCGTCTTTACCATTATCCTGCCATTACCAGTATACGAGGTCTCCACCCTTTGGGATTTACCATGTATCCCTCCATTACCGATCAAGGGATTCCTAGGCCCAATTCATGGTAATCACTGCTAAGCTTTACTGTTTATTCCGCTATTCACTGGTCAAGGGATTCCTAGGCTCAATCGAAATGTTCACATCTAGGATTTACCATGTGTCCCATTCCGAGAATCCTAGGCCTTGTGTATAATACTGAGACCACCCCACTCAACTTTGAATCCATCTGACAATCCAGCTCAACCAAATACAAGAGAACCTACAACACAATGTCTATCTGGAAATGGCAAGGGAAGGTTGAAGAACATTGTCACACCTAGAAAAAACCATGCCAATGACAGCAAGAGAACCAAAAACATACATGCATGTGCATGCCACATCTAGCAAGTAAATCACACATGCAAATCGATACCTGCAAGTAAACATGTTGTAGTTGATTGATCATGCTCTTCCTTGATTGATCTTTGCTTTCCTTTCCTTCCCTGCCCTTCCTTTTATTTTATTGATCTAATGCTAAAGTGCTACAAGAAAAATCTAAGAGTCTAAGAGTGTGAGAGAGAGAGCTCCATCCAAAAAATGTCAAAAGGCGATCCTCATAAGCCTTTTTATTAATGAGGCCTCTATTTTGTTCATTTTCCATTATTTTCCTTCATTTTCCTCCTCACATGAAACCTATGACCTTTCACCTTATTTTTCTCCTAATTTACTTTATTTTCATAAATAAAATGTCAATAAATGTAACTTTTCCTTTCCAAATCATTTTCCATTTCCTTTGCCAATTTCCTTAGTCATAATAAAGCAAAAGAACACCCACAGTAGGGATTTTTTCCCAACATTCAGCTGGGAATGCATGTCCCATGGCCTTGGTCTCATTTTTCTTTTATTAAATTTATTACATGGATTTTTGACCAGGGTTGTTACAACTCCAAGATAAAACTGACAAAATCTTTACACTGACAAAAGCTGTGAACTCATCCTCAGAAGCTCTTGTATTAATGAGGACTCTATTTTCTTCATTTTCGATTATTTTTTTCAATTTTCTCCTCACGTGCAACATGTGACCTTTGACCTTCCTTTTCTCCTATTTTCCATTATTTTCATAAACAACATGCTAATAAATGCCACTTTTCCTTTCTAAATTCTTTTCCATTGCCTTTTCCAATTTCCATAGCCATTAATTAATCATTATTGATCCTCTTCACTATGATTTTTCCCAACATTTAGCTTGGAATATGTGTCCCATGACCTTGGTTATTATTTTTTCTTTATAAATTTTATTACATGGATTTTTAACCCGTGGTTGTTACATGAACTAAGAAAGGAAGATCAATATCACTCATGATCCAAATTAACATAGGCCCTTTATGATATGGAAAACCACGATAGTTCCAGAATAAGATTCAGAGTGTTCCTAACTCCTATTTATTACTTTTATTCCGTAATTTATCTCTAATAATAGATTTTCTATTTCTAATGATTGCTCATTTCCCTTATTTTGTTGCCTCCTTTATCTTTTTGAACTTTTTCCTTAGTCTAGCTTGGTATTCTGGAATAAGATCTTCATTTATAAATATTCTTGAGCCTCTTAGGCTTGGATATTTACTAAGTATATCTAATTTATGATCATCACAACTAACCTTAACACAAATCAATCTAGGTTTAAGTTGAATTATTTTTCCCACCCTTGTTGCTTTTGTTAGATAAGCTGGTTGAATTTGTGACTTAGTTTTTAATTGTTATTTTACTATTTCTAATGTGTCCTCATCATTTTTTATCTTCTATGCCAATAATTATAAGGTTCAAGGATATTTTTTGATGCACATGATCTAGTTCAATGATTCAGGTGGTTTTGGAGAAGCTCAAAAATTGAAATATTAAAATTTTGTTAAAACTAGGACCAGATCGAATAGTTTTTCATCCTTATTCTAATGGTGCATGTGGTGCCCCGATTCGAATTTGTATAAGGGAGTTATTTCCAGTAAAATTTTCAAGTCAAATAAGTAGGTTTTTTGTCACCAGATAAATTTAGCGGCAATAAACCCCGCGAAAATTTAGCACTAAACAATAGAAAAATGGTTAAATTGTGACCTGGTTAATTTTTCCAGTGACCCCTACAAAACTGCAGTGGACGGTTTTGATTTGTATATATTAAAAAAAATTGGATTGGATTCTACATACCCGACCAACCCCCAACCAATGAATATATTACAATATATTAACCATGGGTTGAGGGTCGTAGGTATGACCCCAGGACCCCGCCCAATTTTCATGACATGATAGGGCCTACAGGATTTGAATTGGAAACCCTAACTTAAACGTCCAACAAACATTTCAAAATAGTGTAACAAAATAAATTAAATTCTTATGTGCATATTGGTCACGGATAGGTTTGAACCTGACCCATCTGACTAACAAACGAACCCTCCAACCAATACACCAGCTAGGGACACCTTTGTTAGTCTTCCAATGCCTACCAATTTTAGAAATGTATTTTCGAAACACCAATAGGGAAAGAGCCAACATATTCGAGGTGGAAAAAAACCATGTAGAATCAGCAAATGGCGTGCAACCAACAAAAAATTGATGCACAATTCCCAAGGCAGAATTTTCCAAGAGAGTATTCTAGATTCTAGGGGAATATTCTGATGTAGAATATTGTGAGGAACATTTTAGATTATATAGAGGCCCAAATTTAATAGAATGAGAATGGGGTCACCTTTATTTTCAAATTTCATGATTTTTTCACAAGGATCGTAACAGTGGAGTGTGTTTTGGAATTTGAGTAGTCAAATTTTAGGCCATCATCATATTAGGAGGTATAATGATCTGCTATTCCCTTTTACTTGTTTTTATTTCAGCGAAATAATCGATGTGGATTTGCATGTTTTTATGATTGTTGTAGCAGGGTAGTAAGATCTAAATATTTGTAGGAAATTCATCACTTTAGCCTTTGCACGAAAACCAAAATGGTGCAATGCTGAATGAGGGCCATGTTAACACATTCTGAGAAACTAGTTATGTTTACAACCATTGGTATCGTAATTTCAAGATGATTATGACGATGATGAGTACGATTTAAATTTGATGAACGGATTGAAGAGGGTCTATTTCCAGTTATGTGATAATGTCCATTTATGCCACTTTTGTGAGAAATAATTTCTTTGTCTTGTTGAAGGAGAAGTCTTTGTGGGTGAGAGTTCTTTGTAGGAGAACATATCTTTGTGGGAGAGACATTTCCACTCAAGATGAGATATTTATCCTTGTGCTGATGAATATCTACCATGCAGTCATTATCTTTTTCCAAGACTAATGAAGCGACCTCCTCACCCTTGACCTATGGATTGGAGACGTAGTCCACACTGGATGAATTCCATTATCACATCTTGTGTTATGATTGCTTCATGGTTAATTTTATTATGTTGATGGATTGGTGAAGCATTGTATAAACTATGTGATTTATCATGTTCCCACACAAATTTAAGTGTCAGTTAAAGGTCTTGCAATGAAGAGTTTTGTTTAAGGAAGTATTTAAAAAAAAAATCGGATCAAGTGGTATCAGATTGATTTAACCATTTTTCTAGGGATTGTTAATGACATAATCGAAAATGGATTAAAGAGAGAGACTTCAATAGTTGTAAGAGATTAACCATTGTGTTCAACTAGAGAATGTAGAGCTTAGGAGGCTTCTACAAGATGCATAAGAAGAGAAGAAGAGATTGAGGCTCATGTTAGAATAGGTTGTGGAGGACCAAAAGGGAGAATAAACACTACAAAAGGAGAGCTAGCCAAAGAAAATTATAAACTCTCACCAATAGAATTGAATTTAACAAAAGCTCCTTCTTCTCATGATGTTATTTCTATTGGAATCATATTTGATATACCTATTTTAGGGACCGAAATTAGAATCCTCAACAAGATGGGGTACAAAGGAGGGGGACTTGGTATTAATGGCAAAGGAATTACTCTACCATTGGAGGTTGCAACGAGGCCTCCATTTACAACACCAGGGTATATTGAAGTAGAATTTTCAAAGGAAGCAGAAGCAATGAGTTACTCGAACAAAGAATCCAAGCTATTTCCAAAACCATCGAGGAAAGAGGATATTGAGAGAACATCACAATCTTCCCATGATTGTGAGCATTGCAAAGGAAGAGCTAAGGAAAGTACTTCTCTCCAATATTGCACTAGAGACAACCAAGAAAGGTATAAAATGTCTTAGTATTCTGAAGTTCATTTTTATTACAGGAAAATTGATAATGATGAGAAAAAATTATGGCATAGAAAACCATGTACCTTTTGTGGTTTGAATAACCATGTTGTTGCTAGCAAGTGTTGGAAGATAATGGCAACTAGGAATATGCCAAGACATAAAGAACCTTCTCCACATCATGGTAGGAAGAAGGCTAGGAAGGTCTAAAGGAAGAAGAAATTTTGTAGACCTTGCAATAAGAAATGACATTAGAGAGCTATGTGTTGGAAGCTCCATCCATATATGTGTCTCAAGAGGGACCAGAAAGCACCTGCGAAGGAACCAACCAGTGAAGTTGTTCAACAAGAGAATCAAATATAGGAAGAGATATGGTGGCATCATAAAATTATGAGTAGTTGAGCATGGCCACATTTGTAAATCCCATGTTGTGAAAATGTTTGTAAAATTGGTGAAGTGTTTTCCATCACTTATGCATGCAACATGGTGATATTTTGGCATTTTAGTTGGATAGAAAAGGGTTTTGTTTATGTTGTAAGCTTGTTACTTGACCTTGAGTGTGTTATAAAATCTTGGCAAGTATGGGGTTTGCTTGGGTATTGTAAGTTGGACATGTATTAGCAGCTAAAATTTTTCATATAGATATAGGTGTTCATTTCATCATTCCAAGTTCCAAAGTACAAAGGTGAAGGAAAGGGAAGGTGGCCTGTCAGAGGCATCTACTATGAAAATAGATATTATAGATCATGTTTATGCTTTTGGAGGACAAAAAGCTCCTCAGTGGGGAGGAATGATCCAGGTGGCTCTGGAGAAGCTAAAAAATGGAAGTATGCATATCTCATTGAAACCAGGACTAGATCGAAGAGATTGTCATCCTAATTCCAACAGTGCAGACAACGTATGAATCTGACTTTGTATGAGGGAGTTATTGTTAGTAAAATTTTCAAGTCAAAGAAGTAGGATTTTTTTGCTGGATAAATTTAGAGCTTCACTAAATTTGGAAATATGGCTAAAATCAACGGCATTCCACTAAATTTGGTAGCAACAAACCCATCAAAAATTTAGCACTAAACAATGGACGAAAATGGTCAAATTGTCTCCTCGTTAATTTTTCTATTGACCCCTACAAAATCCGGTGGACTATTTTGATTGGTATATATTAAAAATTAAATAAATAAAATTGAGGCGGGATCGATAGACCCACCTAATCCCCAACTAACGAATATAATACAATATATTAGCCATGGGTCGTGGCCCACGGGTTTGACCTCAGGACCCCACATAATGGTCACCACATGACAAGGCCAATGGGATTTGAACCTGGTTCGATTGTCGGGCATCCCGCCAATTGGTGGCCCTAACTTAAAACATCGACCAACAATTCAAAACAACGTAAAAAATAATAATAAAAAATAAAAAAATAAAATAAAATAAAAAAATAAAATTATATTCATATTGGTCACGAATGGGTTTTAATCTTGGTTGTTCGGTTAATAAATGGACCCACCAACCTGTACACCAACCAGGCATACATTGGTAGGTTCATTGGCGACTACCATTATAAACAATGCATTTTCCAAAAACTGATGAGGCGAGAGCCAATGGATCAGAGTTATAGTAGAACACTGCAGGTGAAACAAAATGACATGGGACTAGTGGAACCTTGATGTACAATTCCCAAGGTAAAATATTCTGCATAATATTTTAGAATAATATTCTAGATTATAGGTGTTACTTTTTGTAGCATCAGATGTCTTCTAGCCACAAAACGTTGTGGATATGCTAGAATACATGAGTTATCCAAAACCTAGAAATCGTTTATGGAAATTTTGCCTAAAAGTATCTCAATTAGACTATTATTATTTTTTTAAATATTTCCTAAGTATAAACTTGGGGAAAATGGTTAATTAATCAGTATTAATTGAGATCAAGAGAGAAAAATATATAAACTCACACCGATCGAATCTAATATGATCCTAGCCATTGATTAAGATTTAATCTTGGATGTTGGTGATCCAACAAAGGATTATAAGAGGAGGTCGATGTGGTAATGGAGAACACACTTCAACAGTTTGATTTCATTGGCAGATCGACTTCTAGAGTAGAAATGTTTAATTGTCGGAGAGAGAGTCAAAGAGATCGAATTAGTGAGAGAGGCAGGGATAATGATCCAACATAAATATTTCCATATCTGGAGAGGCAACATCAAGAGGTTCGAGTTATCCCATAGAGGCAGCACAGAGGCTATACGGAATAGCTTTAGCAGACAGATTTATTTGGTGGTCAGAAAAATCGATCTTAGTTCCAGAAGTTGGATAGAGGCCCCAAAAGGCCGAACAGACGATTTTATTAGAAGCTAGAGGCAGAATGAGTTCATCAGAGTTATTTTTGAGCCACACGTGTGGGAGACAGCGCAGAGGCAATACAAAGGGGCTCACGCTAAGTTTTGGTCAACCATTTTGCTGAAGGAAAGTCATGCCAGAGATTGCTTGTGGGGGAAGGGTAATTCCCTTTAGTATTTTGCTCATATTTTCTTGTTGTTTGGATTTATAGTTTGGAATCCATAGATGTACTCATATTACACTATTTCATAATAAAATAAACCCTCATATGTTGCACCAATTTTCCTACATTGGGTTTTTCCGGGTACTTTTGTCCATAAATAACTGTGTTAATTTTATGTGTGTGTTAGCATTTCTTCCATCGTTTATTCTTCCGTGGTTTTATTTGTGTGGATTTCAGTGTGATTTATTTAGTATTTGTCGTAGCAAACAACAAATAAATTGTTAAATAAAATTAAAAATTACAAGAATAATTTCCAGTTGCTACAATAGGATTTTGATTTACGAATTTTCACATGGTATTAGAGCACAATTGATCAGTCGGAGAGCTCAAAAGTGAACAAAAGAATTTTTTTTGTTCAGTGTGGGCAGAAGATTGAAATTACCAGGGGCAGTGTAGTCACTTTGCGAAGAGGCTAAGTTACTTGAGGAGATTTGATTTTTCTGAGAGGGGTGCAAAAATTCGATATCTCAAGATCAAATGAGTCTAGAGGTAGAGGGAGAAACACAATATTTTTCATTGGGCAGATCCCTAGCTGGACATAGAGGGTTTCTGCAACAGTTTATAGATAAGATCCTACGTCAGGTAGAATAATACCACACATAGAAGGAAAATTTATCTTAGGGAACTTCTAGTCTCAGAAGTTCAAATTTCCAGCTGCAGATCAATAGTAGCACCTAGCAGAGCCACACATTCTAGGAGTGAGTGCGAGTAGCAGAGAAATAGCCGAGCATAGGGGAAGAGGGATTTTTTGAAAAAAAATTTAGAGATGGCCACTACAAGGCTGAGAGATCAGGATAGGTTGGATGATGCTTACAACTATGTCATATAGAAAGCAAGGATATCATTCCTTATAGATGAATTTGGACTGAAGGCGTATATTGATAACATGGTGGTAGATCCCATGGATGCAGATCAACTGAAGGAGTATGGAAACAAGATGGAAAAGGTGAAGCAATTGATCCTAGATGGAGTCAAGGATCATGTAGTCTCCCATATAACTGGAACATATACTTCCAAGCAGATGTGGGATGCTCTCGCCATGTTGTATCAGGGTACTTCCGAGCAGCGGAAGATGTACCTCGAGGAGAAGCTAAGATGCATTCAGATGCAGAAAGGGGAAGACATAGATCCCTTCCTTACCAGGATTCAGGAGGTTTGAGACCATTTATTAGATGTTGGGGAAGCGCCTCAACCCACGAAGCTAGTGATATTGGAATAAAACAGTGTCATTAAGGAGTGGAAAGTTCTTTTCTAAAGTAAATTTCGTAGAGACACGCTACCAGGATGGGAAAAAATGTGGGTTGACTTGCAGTAGGAGGAGTTGAAACAAGCTCTTTTGAAGAGTTCCATCAGTGGCAGCGGTGGGTAGAAGACGGTAAAGGAGGAGGAGAATGTGGCCCTCACATCAAAGGGTCCCAGTCAAGGACAATGGGAGTAGAGGAAGAAGAAAAACAACCCGTCGAAGGTCAAATTCTTAGGTATGGTGAGCTAGGGCACTACAATACCCAGTGTCCTCTAAGGATGAAGGAAAAGGAGGAGAAGCAGGACCAACAATTAGCTTCAACAAAGATTGATAGGATTTCCTCTAGGCTAGAGGAATAATTCATAATGTTCACAATATACCTCCAAGAGTGAGGTGGAGTGACCTGGTGTTATAGCCCTAGAGTGTTACAGATGGGTAGGATCCTCCTTGAGGATTCCACCTCTTAGATCAGTACCTAGCTACGGGAGCCCACAATACTCAGTAGGAGGATGGATTAGTGGCAGTTGATTCATTCATATACCAGAGCGAGAAATGCAGCAACTAGTAGCAATCAGATATAGGGGAGTGAAGGGTAGAGTTGGAAGCAGTGCAGAGTTAGCAGCATCACAGATTCCTTAGTCAAAGTGAAAATGATAGTAGCAGTCATTACTAGGGTGACAAATGCATCACACGGAACACAACTGCTTCGGTATTTTGGATGTTTTTCTATTGCAGATGTTGCAGTTACAGCAACAACAAATGAGAGGGAGTTTCAATGCATATGGTGCATTGGAAGTAGTTTAGGAGGTTCAACAACAACACATATGCAACACATATCTGAGTTGCACAGTGGCTGGTGCGTAGCATGAGAAGCTAGACATCAGCAGCGTGATAGGAGATGATGCAAAGATGGGGTGTTGTAGTAACATGTGCAACACTAGAACACATTCCTTGCTAAGAGGGAGTGTTATTTTTTGTAGCATTGGATGTGTTCTATCCATGGAACTTTTTGGAGAGGTTAGAATACATTATTTCTCCAAAACCCATAAATCGTTTCTGGAAATTCCTCCTAAAAGTATCTCAATTAGATTATTAAACTTAGGGAATATGGTTAATTAATTAGTATTAATTAAGATCATGCGAGAATAATCTAGAAACTCACACGGATATAATCCAAGATGATCCTAGCCATTGATTATGTTTTAAAATTTGACATGGTGCTCCAAAACAAGATTATAAGAGGATTTCGTTGGGGCAATAGAGAACAAACTTCAGCAGTTCGATTTCATTGGCAGATCGATTTCTAGAGTAGCAACAATCAATTTTCGGAGAGAGATTCAGAGAGATCGAAGCAGTGAGAGGGGAAAGGATAATGATCCATAGGAAATATTTCCAGATCCGAAGAGGCTACAACAAGAGGACCGAGTTATCCCATAGAGGAAATGTAGAGGCTCTGAACAGTAGCTTCATCGAGTAGATCAATTTGGTGGTGAGAAAAATCAATCATAGTTCCAGAGGTCAAATAGAGGTTGCAAAAGGCCAGAGAGATGCTTTTCTTAGCAGTTGGTGGTGTTAGTCATAAATAATTTTGATCTTATAAAAAGATGACTAAGTTGAAAATATCAAATTTCTAGAAACAAAATTTGCAGAAACATTGTGAGTTCTAAAAATCTCACAGCCTTCATTATCCTAAGTCTATCAGTTCACTAAAAACTTCATCTATGCCTTCTAAAAAGATCACCCCTCTGTTTAAAAAAGAATCTTGTTTTAGCCTATTTTCCCCCATTTTCATTTCACCCATTTTTCCCATTTTTACCCTTTATTTTCCTCAAAATTCCCCTTTAAACCTTGTAAAATCATTTTATTAAGGTTTTTATCCCTTTTTTCCCCTTATCGAAATCCTCAAAATCCTTCAAAAACCTTTAATTTCAGTCAAAAACCTTCATTTTAAAAAATAAGGCCTTAAGCACCCTTCGCTTAAGCCTGAGCCCCTTTTCTGCCATAAGACCATTCCCTGCGACCAAGCGCTCGGCCCATCGGCCTATCATCATTTTGGCTTTCCGCTGGTCCCCGCGACCTTTTTCCCTTTTAAAAAGAGTCCACCGCCGATGTGAAACCCTGATCGCATCTAGACCGTTCATTTTCCCCAGATTGGACGGTTTGCACATCCTTCCATTGCATTGCACTTCGGTGTTTCCCTCGTTTCCTCTTTCCCGTTGTATTTTCTTCCGCTGATGGCCGAAATCCTGATTGCATCTCCACCGTTGATCCTGTTTTATATCGATGGCTCTTTCACTTCGCCATCACATCGTTCCATTGGCACTTCATCACATCGGCACATCGCATTTCCAAATTTTCCTTATTCCCTAACCCTTTTTCCCCCGCCGATGTGATCCCCTGAATAAATCTCCATCATTGATATTTTCTGATCCAACGGTCCATATTCCATCACATTGTCATTTCCCCCCTAATCGTCCTTATCAGAGCCTCTATCCGATGCATTTGGGACCGTTGATATGGCTCCCCGAGATCTAACGATTGGCTCAGTTTCGCCTTTTCACCATTCCTCCAACCCGTTCACTCATTTTTATTTTTCTACGATCAAATCCTCACCATCCATTCTTCCCAAATCAACGGCTCAGGATCACTGTGGGGGCACCCGAACAAAGTGGCCCATACTCCCCAGTCCCCCTGCAGTTAATCTCCACCGTTGCTCTTCTCCAGATCCGACGGCTAGTATTTCCCCATTCACTGCAGAGGCACCCCGCCGGCGAGATCCTTCCGTAACCCTAGTCCCCCCACATTCAATCTTAACCGTTGATCTAGATCCCTCAGATCCAATGGTCTGCGCTATCTCGCATTATCGCTTCCTCCGCCCCGTTCATTCATTTCGGCCATTCCCCAATGTGATCTCAGTCGTCGATCCTCCTAATCTAATGGTCAACGCTTCATCGCCTCATCTCCCTTTTCCCCTCCCCTCACACCATTTATCATTTATGTGACCTGGCGATGAAATCTCCACCGTTGATTAAGCCCAATCCAACAGCCCATATTACTCCCGCACTTTCAACCCTGTCCTTTCATTCTCCCCCATCAACAGATCTCGACCGTTGATTCTCACAATCCAACGGCTCCCATTAATCGTCTCTTTATAACTCTGCCCAATAACTTTCTGCTACGCGCCAAGATAGCTGACGTCATCCGCTGGGTCCCACCGCTTTTCCTCCACCGTTGATCTAAATCTCCCTAGATCAGACGACTTGTGCTCTTTCGCATTGCCATCCTCCCTCCCATTTGTCCCCTACCAAGTCCATTTTAGCGATTTAAATCCCGACTGTCCATTTCCCTGATCCAACGGCCAGGATCTTATCACGCACCAACTCATCCCCCCCCCCCCTTTCGTGTGTGTTTAATGCGAAATAAGTGGTTTCGCCAGAGTTACGTGTAACCTCCAGAGCCGTATCGCGTGCATATGGACCTTTACTGCTTACCACCCTTTTCCAATGCAAAAACCGCCGATTTCACCCAAAACTGCCTTGCCTCTACTCGTGCCCAAATTCAAATATTTCCTCTGTTTCTTCCTGGTTTTATTCACAGAACCCTTCCCTACAATAACCCCTTCCTCCGCATTGCTCTATAACCCCTCCCCAAGCCTCTGTTAGCAGTCAAATCCACAAGCGCATGTTTTTATAAATGTTTTATGTTTTAAATTGCAGGTTTAATGGCGGCCAAATGTGCAGGCTCTCCCACAGTCAAGCAAAGTGACAAGGAGCCGAGGATGACGATCCTCGAAGGCTCAAAAAAATGCGGAAAAGGAATAAGAAGGGGTTTATTCCATGTTTAAGGCAATGTGTCATGAGCATCGACCATTCATTCAAAACCCTCCAGCGCAGAAAGCCACCTATACACCAGCAAAACAGAAGAAACAGTGAAGATTAAAGAAGAGTATCAGATAGATTAAAGTTCAAAGGTTAAGTCAAAATCATGAAAGATTAAAAGACTTAAACCATGCAGATTATAGATAAAGACAACATGATGAGTTATGAAGGCAAAAAGCAGATCAGGCCTTAAAAAATATTTTTGCGATGAAATGAAGAAAAACTAGGCTAAAAGGCCTCGAATACATCAACAAGAGGCAGTTATTTCTCCAAAAAATCTAGTTGCCATCTATAGCCTACCTTCTGTCTCAAAGGGAAAATTGACAGCTATTACACTAAGAAGATATTTTAATCTGTTAGGATAGTTATTTTAAAGATAAGAATAAGCCGTGAAAGTCAATCTTTTCTCTTATCTTTCTATCAGAAGTTAAGATAGAGTTATTAAAACAGAGAAGTAGTTGCACCTATTTCTGCCTTGTGCCTTGCATGGTTTTCAAGGCTAGAAATGCATTTAATCTGTAGTTAATAACATTTTGAACCCTAAATCAATTCCACCTCCTCATTTGCAGAATAAATACCGCATTGGAACTCATTGTAAAGTTGGCATTTGATGACTCTTTTGAAGTAATACATAGCTCTGCTGAATTTGAAAGGAAATTGATGTTTTGGAACCTGTAGATGCTTTTGACCTGTTTCTCGATGGATAAAGCTCTTTCATTGGATCCCTGAGCTTGGCTGTTGGTGAAGTATTCTAATTTGTTAATGTTTTTCCTGTTTTCCATTCTGTTTCATCATTTCTTATTACAGTAGAGTAAAAAGTTTAGACTAAGAAATGTCTTTTGGAAACACCTTAGTTCTGTTTACTCTTCACTGTCTTAATTTTTTCTTATGCTGAGGCATTCTAGATAATTCTTAATTGCTCTCTTGAACCCTTATGCGTTTTTACTTCCTAAATAGTTCAATACAGTTGGCCCCAAGAATGATTTATGGTTTTCCCTGCTTACTTAAAAACTGTTTCTAAAGTCTCCCTTCAAAGTACCATTGTCCAAAGTCTTCCAAAGAGGTATGTTTTGATCATACCATTTGTACTTGCTCAAATGATTGTTTTGAAAGTCTTTATAGCTGTAATCAAAGATGTCTAGGAGTTCCCTCTTCTATGACAGCAATTATTTGTGAATCTTGAATGTTTTCTTACCCTTGAAAGTAAAATCTTTGGATGAAATAGAGCGTTCCTCGACTCCTAGATTTTATTTGAAAAGTTTGTCTTGGAATTATTATTTTCTGAAGTATGATTTCTAGAATTTATGGTTAGCCCTGTCTATGGAATACCTCTTCATGTTTAAATGATGTTTTAAGTCCCTTTGTTGAGAAGTACATATATTTAAGGATTCTTAATTGCCCTTAGTTCTACTTTTCATTCTAAACCTTTAATGTTCATTTCATTTCACCTGAAAGACTTTGTAGATCCAATAGCCAAGTTAGATTTTCCCTCTGATACCCCTGATCTGTTTACCGACTTGTTACAATTTCCACTTGACTCCATTGCCCAATGACTTAGATATTTCCCTTTTCTATCTATGCTTCCTAGATTATCATGCCCAACCAAACAATCAAACAAACTCATGCTTCATAACTAGCGTAAACAACCTTTAAAAGAAAACAAGCTTACATCTTTGAAAACAATTGAGAGATCCATCTCTGAGACTAGGAAGGCTAGGTCCTAGAACTCTAAAGACTGGTTTTGATGTTGCCTTGTCACTTGGTATGCCAATCTTCCAAATCACAGCACCCCAACATTTTGGTGATCATGGTGGAACCTCTGAGTTTATAGTTTCCTAGCAAGTTATAATAAGCTCTTTAGTCCTTCAGTTACTACATAAGATTAGGTGATATGCCATAGAGTAGACTCTGTTTGTTTCATCACCTTAGCTAAGTGTTGAAACAGGTATAGGAAACTCTCACAACCATAGAACTACAAAAAAATCAGAAAAACCCAAAACATTTCAGATTGGTCTTTAAATAAATCATTGATGGTGGACCATAAAACATTTTACCTTCAGAAAAGCTAAACATTTCCACCTGGCGACTCCACTAGCCCCAGTAGCCCTATTACTCCTCTAGATCTCCAAATTTCCTTAAAACTGTGTTAACCAGCCTTGAGGAAATTTAGAAACCTAGTCCCCTATTATAGAAATCATTGTGAGAGGAAAAATCTTAAAAAACAGTCCTAAAAACCTCAGCCTCTCTAAATTTTGGAAACCGAAATCTAGCTTCACATAGAGTTAACACTAGATCCCATCTAGATCCTAATACTCCTACAATAGTTGATAATTCAGAAAGGATTTTGTGGCAAAATTCTAAATCTGGAAAAACAATTGTTGATAGGACCATCCCAAGAACAATAGTTGTCCCTAAAAATTGTATCGTCTTGAAAGATCCTCACTTTGACTTTCCTTACATAAAGAACCTATTCAGAAATAAATCTCAAAGTGATTTAAACCATGCTGACTTTGAAACCACATATTTGCAACAGAGCTTTAGCAGAGAAGCTTCACCTTCTACTCCACCTGACTCTCATCTTCTCCATCATTTCAGCTCCTTCCATAACAGATCTCATCATCATCAGTTTGCTGGCCCAAGTTTTTTTCCACTCCTATCCACACTTACACTATTCAAAACACGTAATTCCAGCCCATTTTCCCTCTTGTTAATCCACCTCTTGTAAATCCCCCATTATTTCCTATCATGGCAACATGGTATGCTCCACTAGTATTACCACAACCTTTGGTTCCTTTACCCAATGAATATCAATCCAAAATTCCCCATTTCACTAGAAATGAACCTACTACTGCTCAACAACATGTAGATAAAATGAATGATGCTTTCGATTATATGGAAATAGAAGACGAGACCATTAAGATGAGAATTTTTGCTCAAAGTTTAGGAGGAGAAGCCAAAAAATGGTTTAAATGCTTAACTCCTCACATCATAAATGATCTCCCTTCTTTATATCAAACATTCATAAACAAATGGGAAATTAGGAAGAACCCTCTCCAAATCCTTTCAGAATATACCAACCTCAAAAGAAACATTGGGGAAAGTGTCCAAGATTATAGCACTAGATTCAATAGTGTTTATAATGCACTTCCCCCAGACATGAAACCTCCACTAGGCCTAGCCTTAGCTAAATTCCTAGAGGGTTTTGATCCTGAAATGGCCTACCAGCTAAGAGAAAGAGATCCCTCAACTTTAGAAGATTATATAGAGAGTCTCATATGAAATACATGGTTAGCAACATAGATAGGCCAAACAACACTACTATGTATTCCATCCATTCAAACTTAGAATCCTTTATCTTATTTAATGAAGATGAAATCAGTCAACATGAAAAAGGAAACAAAGAAGAATTCAATCCACCAGAACAGTCGGATCTATCTTCCATTCAAATACAAAACAACCCAAACTTCAGCAACCTTTAGCAGCAGAAACAAAATGAAAATGAGACAGAAACACCTTGGAGAATGAGCTTTGATGGCTCTTGTAGAAGAACAAGTGCAGGGGCAGGTGTGTGGATACACAATACAAACCAAGAATATTCCTATAATCTAGATTTCCCATGCACAAACAACATTGCTGAATACGAAGACCTCCTCCTTGGCCTACGTTTTCTCAAAGATTTAGAAGCCAATAAAATCTCAGTTCAAGGAAATTCCGAGCTAATTATTCAACAAATTAAAGGGGAATATTCAACTAAGAACGCAAGACTCGGAGAATATCTAAATGTTGCCCTTGATCTCCTGAAGACCTTTGAAAAATATGAACTCATTTTCATCCCAAGAGCCTAAAATCATCTAGCAAACGAACTTGCCTTTGCTACTAGTAATTTCCAAATACCACAGATAAATGAACAACTTAATATAAAAATAAAAAAACAGACCTGCAGTACCTAACAATGAATAATATTGGCAGGTGTTTGAAGATGACAAACACATAGATTATCTCCTACAATCAAGGAATGATTTTTCTTTACCAACACCAAACATCAATCCTGAAGAAAGTTGTCTAAACTAAGAACAAATCCCTGAAACAGAGCTGCCATTTTCTGCTAATATAAATCAATTCGAACATATTTTTCAGGTAGAAATAGTTGACAACAGACCAAAAGGACCTGAAAGTTTTACAATATAAAAATGATACAATTCCAAGAGGCCTTACACCATTAGAGCACCTTTTTTATTTCAAAGATGTGGCCAAAGAACCAAGAATGGAGCCTATAGAAAAAAATGTACAAGAACATAACATAGGAAGCCTAGTAGAACCCAAAATGATCAAGTTATCCAGCACTCTCCCAACCCATATCAAGCTACAATACATAGAAATTTTCAAAGAATTTGGAGATGTGTTTGCATGGGGATACAAGGATCTAAAATCATATGATATTAGCATCATTCAACACAAAATTCCTCTCAAGGAAAATCATAAACCTTTCAAACAAAAAATCAGAAGGATAAACCCTATTTTATTGCCTTTAGTCGAGAAAGAAATCAAGAAAATGTATGATGCTGGGATCATAGTTCCCCTCAGATATTCACAATGGGTTTCCAACTTAGTATCTGTTAGGAAAAAGACTGGGCAGTTTAGGCTCTACATTGACTTCAGGAATCTAAATAGAGCCTCCCTTAAAGATAACTACCCCTTGCCAAAAATGGATCATATACTTCAAAGGGTGGTTGGGTCTAAAAGAATTTCACTATTGGATGGGTTCTCAGGTCACAATCAAGTGTTAGTACTTCCAAGTGATCAACATAAAACTTCTTTTACTACACCTTGGGGTACATTCATGTGTGTCAAAATGCCATTTGGTTTGATGAATGCAGGGACCACCTTCCAAAGGGCCATGGATATAGCCTTCTCAGAAGATATAGGCTATTTTATAATCATATACCTTGATGACATTACTATTTTCTCCAAAACTAATGAAGAACATTTTATTCATTTAAAGAATTTTTTTGAGAAATGTAGGAAATATGGCTTATCTTTGAATCCCAAAAATACACTCTTTGGTTTCCAAGAAGGAAATCTTCTTGGCCACATAATTTCTGAAGAGGGAATCAAAGTAGACCCTGAAAGGATTGATGGCTTATTGAAAATAAGCCATCCTAGAAACCTCTAAGAATTACAATATTTCATTGGGCAGATAAATTTTTTAAGGAGATTCATCCCCAACCTTGCTGAGCTATTAAGAAATATCACAAACATGCTTAAGAAAGAAATAGATGTTAAATGGAAAATACAAGCTAAACAGTCATTTGAACTAGTGAAACAAGCTCTTACTCAAACACCAGTTCTTATAAGTCCTGATTTCACCAAAGATTTCTACATCTTTTCTTTTGCATATAGCTGCAGTTTTACTACAAAAGAACACTATGAGGCAAGAAAGACCAATATCATTTTTTAGTAGGGCGTTAAGAGATGCTCCACTCAAGTATAAAATCATGGAGAAACAAGCCTTAGCCTTGGTAAAATCATTGAAAGACTTTAGAGTCTATATTTTTCATTCTCACATCATTGGTTTTGTCCCACATACTGTTGTCAAAGATATTCTAAGTCAAGACCCTGACGGTAAAAGGGGGAAATGGATCATTGTTATTTTAGAATATGACTTAGAAATCAGGCCCACCAAACTAATCAAAGGGCAGGGATTAGCAATAAACATGGCTAAGTCAAACTTCCAAGCACTAGATATGAATATGGTTGATGTTTTGGAAGAAACAGAAGAATTGAGAGCTCCATTTATTGAAGAAAATTTTGCGAATTCACCTTGGTATGTTGATATCATATATGTGTTGCTTTATCTGAATACCCCTCCCTCTCTGTCTAAAACTAAAGCTATATTTTTGAAACAGAAGGCTTTAAATTATTGCATACTAGATGGGGTTTTATATTGGAAGAATGTTGTTGGAATATTGCTTAAATTTTTGCTTGAGATTGATGCAGGAAAAATCATGCATGAGCTGCATGAGGGAGAATGTTGAGGACATCTTTACTGGAAGACTACAGCAAATAAAATCCTCAGATCTGGTTACTATTGGCCCACGCTTTTCCCAGACACTCAAAAACTTGTCATGTCTTGCCATAAGTGTCAAATTTTTTATGGCAAGAGAAAACTCCTACATTTCCCTTTACATCCCATCAGTGTTGAAGCTCCCTTTCAAAAATGGGGCATGGAATTCATTGGGGAAATCCACCCGTCTTCTTCAGCCCAAAATAAGTGGATCCTCACTCCCACTGATTATTTTACCAATTGGATAGAAGCCATACCTTCTAGGAATGCTACTGACTCTGTCATTATCAAGTTCCTTGAAACCAACATACTACCCAGATTTGGTTGTCCTAGAAAAATTATCACAGATAATGCTGCTGCTTTCAAGTCTAAAAGAATGGTTGACTTCTGCCATAAATACCATATTACCTTGGGTCATTCCACTGCCTACTATCCTCAAGGAAATGTATTAGCTGAATCATCCAACAAAAGCCTTATCAGTATTATCAAAAACCTGTTGGAGAAGAATCAGAAATCATGGCACAGTAAGCTTATTCATGCTTTATGGGCCGATAGATTAACCACCAAAAAGTCAATAAATATGTCCCCTTATCAGCTGGTTTATGGCATGGATGCAATCTTCCCAACTTCTCTAGGAGTTCCATTCATGAAACTCCTCCAAGAAGTACAAACTGAAGAAAATGATATGCAGAGAAGGATAAATTATACCATTCATTTACAAAAGTCCAGAGAGGAAGTATATAAGAGAACACAAACAGTCCAAGAAGACATCAAGAAATTATTTGAAAAAAGGACTAAAGAAAATGATTTCCAAGTTGGAAATATAGTTCTAAAGTGGGATTCTAGAAGGGAAGAAAAGGGAAAACATGGTAAGTTTGAGAATTTGTGGAAAGGGCCCTACATCATTCATTCTATAAGGGGTCATAATGCATTCTTTCTACAAGAGTTGAATGGAGAAAATATGTTTGGAGGTCCTATCAATGGCTGGATGCTCAAGCACTATTTCTATCAAGAGTCTTAGCTTCAAACTTTTTCATCCATTGTACATATCATTGCATGAAAAAAATAAAAAATACAAAAAACAATAGAAAAGAGGGCAAATGAAAAGAATAAAGGTACAACCCCATACCAAAAAGAGAAAAATCTGAAAGTGTGCAAGCCTAAATGCCACTAATTTAAAAAAAAACACTGTTGTCTGGTCATACAGCCTAATCATGACTAGATAAATTTCAATTTACTGCTGATAGGTTAGTGAAAGAGATTTTCCAAACTGTTTAATCTTGTCTTATCAGTAGAATAGATTAGGATAGAAGAAAAAATGGTTCAAACATGCTCAAAATCTGAACTAGAGAATCAAAAGAAAGAAAAAGATGGCTCTAAACTGATCAAAATCTGAGTCATAAAAAGAAGGGAAGGATGCTTATTATTCTCAGATCTTAAGCCTTCACAATTTTGTTTCAATTTTCTGTAAATTTTAGTTTCTGTGCAGCCTGTTTTTATGCCATAGTCTTACAACAAATCAGATAATTTAATCCTGGTTTTTTTGTATTTAAATTTCTGTTTTAGAATATAGAGAATAAGATCTGTCAGACAGCTTAATCCTGACAGATAGTAGTTAGGTAGAGAAGCTAATGAGTTCAACTGTTTAAACTGAACTCATGGAAGTTATAAGGGTAGATTTAGATTAGTTTCATGCTTTCAATAAAAGAATAAAATATCAAAGGAGTTTGCTAGCTCAAATGCACTCAAAAGAAGAAAAAATGCTAGGACAAGTAGGATTGGCTAGGAAGAGATGTTATGTGAAAGGAATATATATTGCACATTGTCAAAAATTTGTTTTTTTCAAAAGAAAGATCATCAAGAAAACAAATAAATTATGCCCAATGGATAAGGCACTGGTCTGCTAAAAAACAAGAGATTGATAATATGAGGTTATAGACACCTAGAAAGACAGTTGTCCTCCCCAAGTGGAGCCATTGTTAGTCATCAATAATTTTGATCTTATAAAAAGATGACTAAGTTAAAAATATCAGATTTCTAGAAACAAAATTTGCAGAAACATTGTGAGTTCTAGAAATCTCACAGCCTTCATTATCCTAAGTCTATCAGTTCACTAAAAACTTCATCTATGCCTTCTAAAAAGATCATCCCTCTGTTTCAAAAGAAGCCTATTTTAGCCTATTTTCCCCCATTTTTCCCATTTTTAACCTTTATTTTCCTCAAAATTCCCCCTTAAACCTTGTAAAATCCTTTTATTAAGGTTTTATCCCTTTTTCCCCTTATCGAAATCCTCAAAAGCCTTCAAAAACCTTCATTTTTAGTCAAAAACCTTCATTTTAAAAAATAAGGCCTTAAGCAACCTTCGCTTAAGCCTGAGCCCCTTTTGCGCCATAAGATCGCGCCCTGTGACCAAGTGCTCAGCCCATCGACCCATCAGCCCATCGGCATTTCGGCTTTCCACTGGTCCCCGCGACCTTTTTCCCCTTTAAAAAGTGTTCACTGCCGATGCGAAACCCCGATCTCATTTGGACCATTCATTTTCTCAGACTAGATAGTCTGCGCATCCTTCCATCGCATTGCACTTCGACATTTCCCTCGTTTCCTCTTTCCCATTGTATTTTCTTCCGCCGATGGCTGAAATCCCGATTGCATCTCCACTGTTGATCCTGTTTTAGATTGACGGCTCTCGCACTTCGCCATCACATCGTTCTGTCGGCACTTCATCGCATCGACACATCACATTTACAAATTTTCCTTGTCCTCTGACCCTTTTCCCCCCGCCGATGCGATCCCTCGAATAAATCTCCATTGTTGATCTTTTCCGATCCAATGGTCCATATTCCATCACATTGTAATTTCTTCCCACCTGATCGTCTTTATCAGAGCCTCTAGCCGATGCATTTGGGACCATTGATCTGGCTCCCCTAGATCTAACGGTTGGCACAGTTTCATCTTTTCACCATTCCTTTTCCCCTTTCACTCATTTTTGCCTTTCTGCGATCAAATCCTCACCGTCCATTCCTCCCAGATCAACGGCTTCGGATCACTGCGGGGGCACTCGACCAAAGTGGCCCATATTCCCTAGTCCCCCCACAGTTAATCTCCACCGTTGATCTTCTCCAGATCCAACGGCCAATATTTCCCCATTCATTGCTGAGGCACCCCACCGGCGAGATCCTTCCGTACCCCCAATCCCCCCGCAGTCAATCTTAACCGTTGATCTGGCTCCCTCAAATCCAACGATCCACGCTATCTTGCATTATCACTTTCCTTCGCCCTATCCATTCATTTTGTCCATTCCCTGATGTGATCTTAGCCATCAATCCTCCTGATCGGACGGTTAGCGCTTCATCGCCTCATCGCCTTTTTCCCCTCCCCTCGCACCAATTATCATTTGTGTGACCTGGAGATGAAATCTCCACCGTTGATTGAGCCCAATCCAACGGCCCATATTACTCCCACACTTTCAACCCTTCCCTTTCATTCTCCCCCATCAAAAGATCTCGACCGTTGATCCTCACGATCCAACGAATCCTATTAATCCTCTCCTTATAACTCGGCCCAATAGCTTTCCGCTATGCGCCAAGATAGTTGACGTCATCTGCTGGGTCCCACCGCTTTTCCTCCACCGTTGATCTAACTCTCTCTAGATCGGATGGCTTGCGCTCTTTCTCATCGCCATCCTCCCTCCCATCTGTCCCCTACCAAGTCCATTTCCACGATCTAAATCCTGACCGTCCATTTCCCCGATCCAACGGCCAGGATCTTATTGCGCACAAACTTGTTCCCCCCCCCCCCCCCCTTCCGTGTGTTTTTAATGCGAAATAAGTGGTTTTTCAAGAGTTAAGTGTAACCTCCAGAGCCATATCGCGTGCGTATGGGCCTTTACCGCTTACCACCCTTTGCCAACGCGAAAACCGTCGATTTTTCCAAAAACTTCCTTGCCTCTACTTGCGCCCAAATTCAAATATTTCCTCTGTTTCTTCCTGGTTTTATTCACAGAACCCTTCCCTGCAATAACCCCTTCCTCCACATCGCTCTGAAACCCATCCCCGACCCTATGTTAGCAATCAAATCCACAAGCGCAGGTTTTTATAAATGTTTTATGTTTTAAATTGTAGGTTTAATGGCTGCCAAATGTGCAGGCTCTCCCACAGTCAAGCAAAGTGACAAAGAGCCAAGGATGACAATCCTCGAAGGCTCAAAACAATGTATAAAAGGGATAATAAATGGTTTATTCCATGTATAAGGTGATGTTTCATGAGCATTGACCATTCATTCAAAACCCTCCAGTGCAGAAAGCCACCTGTACACCAGCAAAACGGAAGAAACAGTGAAGATTAATGAAGAGTATCAGAGAGATTAAAGTTCAAAGGTTAAGTCTAAAGCATGAAAGATTAAAAGACTTAGACCATGTAGATTATAGATAAAGACAACACGATGAGTCATGAAGGAAAAAATCAAATCAGACCTTAAAAAACAGTGTAGCGATGAAATGAAGAAAAACTAGGCTAAAAGGCCTCGAATACATCAATAGGAGGCAGTTATATCTCCAAAAAATCTAGTTGCCACCTATAGCCTACCTTTTGTCTCAAAGGGAAAATTGAAAGTTATTACACTAAGAAGATATTTTAATCTGTCAGGACAGTTATTGTAAAGATAAGAATAAGTTGTGAAAGTCAACCTTTTCTCCTATCTTTCTATCAGAAGTTAAGATAGAGTTATTAAAATAGATAAGTAGTTGCACATATTTCTGCCTTATGCCTTGCATGGTTTTCAAAGCTAGAAATGCATTTACTCTGTAGTTAATAACATTTTGAACCCTAAATCAATTCCACCTCCTCATTTGCAGCATAAATACTGCATTGGAACTCATTGTAAAGTTGGCATTTGATGACTCTTTTGAAGTAATACATAGCTTTGCTGAAGTTGAAAGGAAATTGATGTTCTGGAACCTGTAGATGTTTTTGAACTATTTGTTGATGGAGAAAGCTCTGTCATTAGATCCCTGAGCTTGGTTGTTGGTGAAGTATTCTAATTTGTTAATGTTTTTCCTATTTTCCATTCTATTTCGTCATTTCTTATTACAATAGAGTAAAACGTTTAGACTAAGAAATGTCTTTTGAAAACACCTTAGTTTTGTTTACTCTTCACTATCTTAATGTTTTCTTCTACTGAGGCATTCTATAGAATTCTTAATTGCTCTCTTGAACCCTTATTCTTGTTTACTTCCTAAATAGTTCAATACAGTTGGCCCCAAGAATGATTTATGGTTTTCCTTGCTTACTTGCTGCTACTTAAAAACTGTTTCTGAAGTCTCCCTTCAAAGTACCATTGTCCAAAGTCTGCCAAAGACGTCTGTTTTGATCATACCCTTTGTACTTGCTCAAATTATTGTTTTGAAGGTCTTTATATCTGTAATCAAAGATGTCTAGGAGTTCCCTCGACTATGACTTCAATTATTTGTGAATCTTGAATGTTTTCTTACCCTTGAAAGTAAAATCTTTGGATGAAATAGAGCGTTCCTCGACTCCTAGATTTTATTTGAAAAGTTTGTCTTGGAATTATTATTTGTTGAAGTGTGATTTCTAGAATTTATGGTTAGCCCTGTCTATGGAATACCTCTTCATGTTCAAATGATGTTTTAAGTCCCTTTGTTGAGAAGTACATATAATTAAGGATTCTTAATTGCCCTTAGTTCTACTTTTCATTCTAAACCTTTAATGTTCATTTCATTTCACCTGAAAGATTTTGTAGATCCAATAGCCAAGTTAGATTTTCCCTCTGATACCCCTGATCTGTTTACCAACTTGTTACAATTTCCACTTGAATCCGTTGCCCAATGACTTAGAGATTTCCCTTTTCTATCTATGCTGCCTAGATCATCATGCCCAACCAAACAATCAAACAAACTCATGCTTCATAACTAGCCTAAAATCAACCTTTAAAAGCAAACAAGCTTACATCTTTGCAAACAATTGAAAGATCCCTCTCTGAGACTAGGAAGGCTAGGTCCTAGAGCTCTAAACACTGGTTTTGATGTTGCCTTGTCACTTGGTATTCCAATCTACCAAATCACAAGACCCCAACAGGTGGTAGAATGAATAAATCAGAGGCAGTTTCAAGCCAGATATGTGTGAGACAACGCAAAGGGGCTCACACTAAGGTTTGGATGACCAGTTTGATGAAGGCAAGTCATGCTAGATATTTCTTGTGGGAGAAGGGTAATTCCCTTCATTATTTTCCCTATATTTTCTTGATGTTTGGATTTTCATTTAGGCATCCAAAGATATACTCAAATTTCACTGTTGTGTAATAAAATAAACCCTCATCTGCTGCACTGGTTTTCCCACATTGGGTTTTCCCGGGGCTTTTGTCCAAAAGTAGTTGTGTTAATTTTATGTATGTGTGTTAGAATTTCTTCCAACGTTTATTCTTCCACAATTTTATTTGTGTATATTGCAGTGTGATTTATTCAGTATTTTTCATAGCAAACAACAAATAAATTGTTAAACAAAATTAACAATTAGGCGAATAATTTCCAATTGTTGCAATAAGATTCCAATTTAGGAATTTTCATAATAGGGGAATATTCTCATGTAGAATATTATTAAAAATATTTTAAATTCTCTAGAGGCCCATATTTGAAAAATTCATAATGGGGTCACATTTATACTCAAATTTCACAACTCTTGACAAAAATCGTGATTGCATAGTCTATTTTGGCATTTGAGTAGTCGATTTTTAGGCCATCGTCAAATTGGAAGGCATAACGATGCATTATGACCTTTTACTTGTTTTTATTTAAATGAAAGGATGAATTTGGATTTGCAAGTTCTAGTGATCATTGTGTGTTGAAGCAAGGTAGTGAGATCTAAATCCTTGTAGAAAATTCATCGCTTTAGCCTTTGCATGAAAACCAAGATGGTGCAATGCTGAAAGAGGGGCATGTTGACACTTCATCAGAAAGTATTCATGTTTACAACCATTGGTCTCATAATTTAAAAATGATTCGGATGATGATGAGTATGATTTGAATCTAATAAAAAGATTCAAGAGGACCTTTTTCCACTTATGTGAGAGTATCCATTTATGCCACTTTTGTGAGAAATCATTTCTTTGTCATATTGAAAGATAATTATTTATGGGTGAGAGTTATTTGTAGGAGAACGTCTCTTTGTAGGAGAGACATTGTCACTACATATGAGAGATCTATCCTTGTGTTGATGAAAATATGCCATGTAATCATTATCTTCTGTTGAGATTAATGAAGCGACCTCCCCACTCTTGACAATGGGCTCGGAGACATAGTCCATACTGGATGAACTCTGTTATCAAATACTCTATTATGATTGCTTCATGGTTATTTAATTCTTTTTTATGTTGATGGATTGGTGAAGATTGTCTAAAGTATGTGATTTCTCATGTTCACATGCAAATGTAAGTGTCAGTAAAAGGTCCTGAAATGAATATTTTTGTTTAAGGAAGTACTCACAATTTTCTTTTGTATCATTCAATTAGTTTGTTAATTTTCTATTTTATCGGTTTGATATCAAATTTGTTCTTTGTGCTACTTAATGCTGAATTATTATTTAGTTTTTCTTTTTAATTTTTTAATCTTGTCTCTCATAATGCAGTTTTATTCAACCATTTATTGTTTTTTGTGTTCAATTTCATTCATCCTATCTCTCACTCATTGAAGTTCAACCTCAAGTGCTATCATTTTATTTTCTAAATATTTATAGTTTTTACATTGTAGATAAATTGAGTTTATGCTCCATGAAAATCGTCCATAATTTTTTCTTAAGTTTCCCTTCTCTCTTGTCTCTTTTCTTTTCTATAAATTCAATGTAATCGTGCATTGTGTATAGTTCTTGTTTAATTTTCCCTTATTTCTCTTCTCTTCTCTTTTCTACAGATTCAATTTAATCATAAAGATTATCTAGGGTAATTTTTCTTGGCCTCCCTTTGCTAGGGGAGGTTTAGAAATATGAGGAAAATTACTCATTGTTTTAATAGATAGAACTTAACAAGAAAAAGAGAAGGTAAGGAGAAGGGAACATATGCACATGGGATGCCACATCATAGTGAGATATATTGATGCAAATCTTCACAACCAAAGAGGTGTTTATAATTCGAGACTTCACAACCGATATTCCACACCACAAAGATAGATGTGATACTTTTCACGATCGCAGAGATAATACCTCCCACAGAAAACCTCGACACTGAGATTATAAAATCGCCATAGATGCTTGCATAGATTATAAAATTGGACTTAGATGTTTGTATACCAGCATAGATCCATATTAAGTACGGATCTAAGATGAGCAGAGAGGGATCAAATTTATTCATCTGCAAACTTATTTAGAATGAAAAATACAATGTGTCATTTTTCAGTGTTTAAATTATATTTCTAAATGCTAAATAAAGTATATATATGACCAAATAAACGTTTTAACCATAACAACTTAATTTTTCCATGATATCTACATAATTTTTTAAAAATGATATATAATATATATGTAATTTACATTAAAATATTTTACATCATATGTACATCTAGACATTCTATCACAAAAATTAAAATGATTTTTTATTATTAATATATTTTAAAGTATATGTCAATTTTAATTCATATTAAAATATTTTACTATAACCCACATCGAATATTTTTTTATATACAACATTAAAATGTTTTATTTTAACACTGTTTTTCTATATATAGATATATATGAAGTTGACATGGACATAAATTAGTTTACATAGATCTTCAAATAATTTATTTAAATCTCTTGTTGAATTATTTTTGAAAATATAAGTTTTAAACATCTTACACATAATTTTTTTTTGCATCTATTCATTTTTTTATTATAGCCCACATTATTTTTCTATTTAGAACATATTTTTTATTTTTATTTAAAAGGGAATAGAAGCACGAACAAACTTACACATCCCCTCATACTTACACATCCCCTGAAACTGGGTTGTAGAATTAGTCTCTCGGCTCAATGAGCCTCTCGACCCAATTATATTAATCATGGTGTATAGGGCCAAAAAGTGAATTTGTCGTCGATTTATTGAATTCGCCACAGAGAGAATGCATGTATATGGCATATATTCTAACTTATAAACTAAATGACCTTTTTTTAGGGCATTTTTTTGGTTAATTTTAACCAAAATCTAGCAGATATTTTTAAAAACTTAACTAAGGTTTCTCAAATTTTTCAGTGAGGAAGGGTATTGAATCCATTTATACATTCAAAAATGTATTTTAAACAACAACAAAAATCACAATTTTGCTTAAAATTATATTATGTGATTTCCATAAAAGAAAATTATTTTATTTATAAATTAAAATACACCTTTAACTAATAATAATTACTATTATGGGAGGCGATGAGAAGCTTTGCTAGGGTTTTCTTTCTCACGAGATTTTAGAAACCCTCATGACCTTGCAGACCTGCTCAGACTTGACGACGCAAATCTGAAACGCACACAGCATCTGGTAACCAGGCATGGTGACAAGTTCGGGGGGACAGCCAACCCCCCCCTGCAGACAATGAAGATACATGCGCTAATACTGACCAGGACATTGAAGCCTCTGACAAAGAGAAGAGGATGGCAGCATCTCAGACACCGACCACACAGAATCGACAAGACGCGACAGCACCCACATCTTCCACATGCAAGCCTATCACTCCAGAAAGACCCAAGATCGACTTACCAAGCAATCGTATAAATGCTCGGATCCAGTACATGAGGGATCATGCCCTCATAGGGAAATTTATCAGTTTCTGACCAACTGAAAAATCTCTGCAAGGATGAATCGCCTCCAAATGGAAGCGCAAGGGACACGTTACTCTCCAGCTTGGATCGAAAGGCTTCTTCACCGCCGTCTTCAATTGCATTGAGGACCGAAATAAGGTTATGGACGAAGGACCCTACTTCTTCAACTCAGCAGGGTTGTATCTTAGAAAATAGGTTTAAAGATTAAACCCAGATAAAGAAAATTTCAACTGGGCACCAGTATGGATACGCCTATACTCGCTGCCGCTTGAATACTAGGATGAATACTCAATCCAAGAAATTGGCAGAGGATTAGGAGAGTTCATTAAGATAGCTAAAGAGACAAAACTCCGCAGATACACCTCCTATGCAAGAATCTGTGTCTACATGCATTTGAACAACGCTCTGCCAGATTCGGTAAGTTTGTATTACGATTATTTTGAATGGATTCAACCTTTAGAATATGAACATGTTCCATTTAGATGTCGCAGGTGTCATGCTCATGGGAATTTGTTCAGAGACTGCCCTCTCAACTCTCAGTCCCTGAATAAGGAAGCCGAAGATAAATCAGAACCAGATGGCTTCACCAAGGTGCCCTCTCATAGAAGGCATAGTAAGAAGCCCTCAGTAGGAGGGAATAAACCTACCCCCTCCTCCAATGCTCCTTCCACCAATAACAACTTTGTCTTTCTCTCCAACTCAGACCCTTCTTCTGGGACTAACCATCTCTCCCCAGATCCAACCCTTAAACCCTCTGCTCCCTCCGGCATTCCCGATCATCCTAACCCTGTGTCGGCTCAGAAGGAGAAGCAATCAAGTGAAGCATCCGAGCCCAAATCCCCTCCTGCAACCACTCTCCTTACCTGGAACCCCATCATCATGTACATTGACGATCCAAAGGCCAATCCAAAAACTACAAATGAGGAGCATCCTGGAAGCAGTCAACCGAGTCTCATGGAAGAATACTCTAAAGGTTTAGACCTTGGAGAGATTGATATTCTAGGACTAGAAGATGCTTGCAGGCGCAAGGATTTTGACAAAATAAATCCTCGTCAAATTGAAAAACTCGAAATGGTCCTAACCAAAGTCCAACAGCAAAAGAAATTAGGCATTCAGTTAGGCAGTCACTGGGACAGCCTGAAAGTCATAAAGGAATCTAAGAAGAGAGGTCGAAAACTAGATTGGCAATGCACCATCACTTTAGGGGAGATGTTGGTGAACTCAGGAAGATACCCCAAGCTAACACGGTTCTTAAAACCTCTTGCTAATAGTTCCCCATGAAGCTCATATCATGGAATGTCAGAGGGCTCAATAGCCCTGGAAAATACAAAATGATCAAAAACATGATTCAGAAAGAATGACCTAATATTCTCTTTCTTCAAGAAACAAAATGTAACAGTGAGGCACTAAGCTCAATCTTATCCAAAGCTTGGCCTAGCTGTAACTCAGTTGCAGTGGATGCCTCACGATCTTCAAGAGGACTTGCAATAGCTTGGGATACTCAGACTATAGTGCTCGCAAATTTTCATGCAGCGCACAATCTTATTCAGGCCACTTTTCATCCTATTGGAACAAATATACATGGGATCCTCTCAAATGTCTATTTTCCCCAGGACCGATCCAGGAAAATAGCGCTTTTGAACACCATGGAAGTCCTAAATTCCAACAGATCTTATCCTCTTTGGATTGTTGGAGGAGATTTCAACATGATTACCAAGCTGGAAGAAAAAACTGGAGGAAGGCCAAGACTGGATCCAGAATGCTCTCACTTCAAATACTTTATAAACAACAGTTGGCTAATAGACCTCCCTTTCTCAAATGGCTCCTTCACTTGGAACAAAAGGAGAATAGGGAATCAGCAGATCGCCTCAAAACTGGATCGATTTCTTATTTCTGACAACGCCATCTGTTTGGGAGGGGACCTTTCTACTTCGATACTTTCGTTGGTAGGCTCGGACCATTGGCCTATTTCTCTCCATTGGCAAAATATCGGTACCCAATTCAAAAGGCCTTTCAAATTTGAGGCCTTCTGGCTCTCTCACCCCTCATTCAAATCCATGGTCAACGCTGCTTGGAACAACTTCACTCCACCAGAAGGATCGAATATGTTCCAGTTCCAGCAAAAGCTTAAACATCTAAAATACCTCATCAAAAATTGGAACTCTTCAGTCTTTGAGAACATATTCCAAGAGATAAAGACACTTGAAAACAAAATGGAAGAAATTCAACAAAAAATCATCCATGAAGGAAGGACAGATCTCCTGGCATCCAAAGAACGGGACATACAGAAACAGCTGGAGGAGAGGCACAAGAAAGAGGAAATATTTTGGAGACAAAAATCCAGAATACGCTTGTTAAAATAAGGTGAAAGGAACACAAAGTTCTTCCATAGATCTACAGTTCAAAGAATAATGCAAAATTTCATTACCCACATCACCAATCCGCAAGGAGAACAAGTGGAGCAACACGAGGAGATTGAGCAAGTGCTTCTGACTTAATTTAAAAGCATACAGCAAGAAGAGCTCAATATAGACATGCAACTAGCCATTGATAAAATAACGCAGCTGATACCCAAGCTAGTCAATGCCGAGCACAATCAAATGTTACTGTGCCCTGTCTCCCTTCAGGAGGTTGAAACGGCGATGGCTCAATCTAAGGAAGGCAAAGCTCCAGGTCCTGACGGTTTCACCTCAAATTTCTTTCACCACTTCTGGGATCTCATCAAAATGGAAGTCTGGCAGCTTGTAGAGGAATCAAGAACTTCACATTGGCTTCTCTTCTCTCTCAACGCAACCTTCATAGCACTAGTTCCAAAATAAGAGCACCCAAGTACTCCAGATTAGTATAGGCCCATCTCTCTCTGCACTGTAATCTACAAAGTCATATCCAAAGTCATAGCCAATCGGCTCAAGCCCCTTATTCTGCTTTTAATATCGCCTGAGCAAACTGGATATGTGGAGGGACGTCAAATAATGGACGGCATCATTTTAACTCATGAAGTCATTCATTCTTTAAAGAGTACCAAGAAGCTAGGTATGCTCCTTAAAATTGATCTTTCTAAGGCGTTTGACAAATTATGTTGGCATTATATTCAGCACCTCCTAAGAGCTTTTGGCTTCAATCAGATGTGGATAAGATGGATAATGAGCCTTATCACTACCCCCTTGTATTCCATCCTCATCAGTGGTATCCTCTCCACTCCTTTTTTTCTGACCAGAGGCATCAGACAAGGGGATCCTCTATCCCCCTTTATTTTTGTTCTCATTGTTGAGGACCTCAGCAGACTTATCCGTCATGATGTCCATACCCGGCAATTACGTGGTATCTCCCTTCATGACTCTCCCACTACTACCCACCAACAATTTGTAGATGACAACATGCTCTTTGGATTCCCCTCTGCCCAAGAAGCTCGATCCTTTAAAGCCATTTTTAACCTCTTCTCAGCAGCCTCCGGTATGTCAGTCAATGAATCCAAATCCCAGCTCTTCTTCTTCAATACTCCTCCCCAAACCCAAGCCAGCATTGCCCGAATTATTGGTTTCTCTATCACTTCTCTTCCAGCCAAATACTTGGGAGCTCCGCTCATAGATACTGCCATTAAACACTCTTCCTCGAACCTTCTCTTGGAAAAATTGGAAGCCAGACTTTCTTCTTGGACTTTCAAAGTGCTCAATCTGGCAAGCAGACTCATTCTCATTAAAGTTGTGTTGCAATCCATGCCTCTCTATCTCTTCTCCGTCGTTGCAGTGCCGAAATGGGTTCTCAAGCAGATTAAGGTTTTGCAATGCAGATTTCTTTGGGGTTCTTCCGACCAAAATTGGAAATGAGCATTAGTCAACTGGAACACGGTTTTCTCCCCAAAAGAGGCAGGATGACTTGGTCTCAGAGATCCTCTTCACAACAATGAATTCATGGTAGCCCGTCTTTGGTGGAAATGGCTCTCAAATCCTCACATGCCCTGGGCCAAACTTTGGACAGCCGAGTATGCAAATAATAGACCTCCTGAAGATCTAATTAGGCTGGCCCCAGAAAGCGCTGGCTCCCTCATCTGGAATGCAGCCAAACAACATTTTGCTCTCATACAGCAACATAGCTTCTGGGAAATTCGCAATGGGAACACAGCCAGATTCTGGGTTGACTCATGGCAGCAAAACCCAATCTGATTGATACTCTCATCCTCAACGGCGGAAACATCACTAGACCTGAGGAAGTCAAAGTCAGCCAGTTCTGGCTCCCCACTAGATGCAATGAATACAGACAATGGCAACACCCTACTCATATCATTCCTCACATACAGGACAATATTTGGGAAACACTCAGTGAGGAATTACAACACAGGAAAATCAGATATTCGGAGGATCCTGATATTCTTCGATGGGGATATTCGACTCGAGGCATGTTCTCCACAAAAGAGGCATTCTCCCTCATGCATCCTGTACCTCTACCCCGTGATCCTCTATGGAAATTTGTTTGGACTCCAGGTACATGGCCCAAGGTCTCAATGTTTCTCTGGTTACTCAGCCACAAAAGAATCCTCACTTGGGACAATTTTCTCAAACGAGGATTATTTGGTCCTTCACAATGTCCTAACTGCAAACAAAGTAACGAAACAGCTCAACACCTTATGATCTCCTGCAAGCTAGCCAGCACTCTTTGGGAGAAAATATGCTTTAGATGTCAAAAGAGAAAGCCAAATGGGGACTTAACTAACATCATACGCAACTGGCCCAGACATCCTTACAGCAGCTCTCTTCTAAATACTCTTTGGCAAATCATTCCGAGTCTTCTCTTTTGGTCTCTTTGGAAAGAGAGAAACAAAATAATTTTCAAAGATCAAACCACTCCTTTGGACACCTTGTGGAATAACTTCAGTAATAACCTCCAAGAGTCTCTTTCTCTCCACTCTTGGCAGGAAGAGGACCTTCCCAACCAACCAAAGGAAATCACCATATGGAAAAATTGGCAGCTCAAAATATCGACTATCTCCAACTCCAACAGTCGAAAGAATCCAGATTCCTCGCTTCATTGGACTCCTCCTCCTCCAGGGATCATCAAGTTGAAATTTGATGGAGCCTCAAAAGGCAATCCAGGTCAAGCTGGATTTGGTGGCATATTCAGAAACTCCAAAGGAGACGTCCTTGCAATCTACTTCGGCTCCATAGGCTGGGACACCAACAACTCAGCAGAATTGGAAGGGCTTTGGCAAGGGGTGAATCTTATTCATCACTATAACTTCTCCCCCTCCATCATTGAAGGGGACTCCCAGATTCTCATCAACATGGCCAACCAGCTGCTTCATGGCACCAGTTCAGTGAAAACAGCCACAAGTTGGCGATTGGCTTCCAGAATTGAGAGAATAAGCAACTGGCTGAAAAACAACCAGGCAATCTCCTTCACCCACACCAATAGGGAAGGTAACAAAGTGGCAGATCTCCTAGCTAATTTAGGAGTCGATAGTATCAATATTCTCCAGCATGGATCCCTTCAAACCATCCAAGACAGAGATACTCTTCAGAACTGCATCAAGTTGGTGCACAATGATCGCCAAGTTCCAGATGCAGATGATATGGAAGCTTGACGGGACGTCAGTCCCCGGCCACATCCTGAGGAGGCTCACATGGGTTGGCCATATGGCCCCCTGCGGCTCCATTAACAATGCCATTACTCCGCCAGCTCCTAGTGCATTTACTCCCCCTCGCCAGCGATTTCTAATTCACTTCCTGCTCAGCTGGTTCATAATGGATTTTGTTTTGGGCGATTCGAATTACTCCTGCTCCGATTGCATCCGTTATCTACATCCTCTGTGGAGCGCCTGCCCTACTGCTTGTGCCGAGCCAAGCGCTTGCACACAGACAGGGCGATGCTGCTCTCTTTTCAGTTGCTTGGAGACCACTCCTGGTTCGCATTTTACCCAAAGTTTATTCTTCTGCTCCAATTCTTGTTTGCCTTTTTACTGTGATGACCATTGCAGGTTCCCTCCGACCCCTCCCAGCTCTTTGTGTCTCAGGTAGACTCATAACTTTGCATTCGCCATGCTTAGGCTGCGACACCGGATGCGCTGTCGCCGGGGGCCAAGTCGTGGCCGGTCTGCGCGCTCATGTCCCTCCACGAGCTCTGATGCAGAGACCTCCTCTGAGACTGCTGAGTGGAGGCGCTCTCCTATCACCCGTAGCCACAGAGGGCATGACAGCCATCCTAACTTTGCGCACGCAGCTCAGCCCTATCCACATCCTTCTACTGCTCCGACCAGTCCGGTTTCCCCTGCCCTGCTTGCTTTAGATAGACCCACCCTTCGCCAAACCTCTTAGAGGGTAGAGCTCTGCTTTGACTGCTCCTTAAACCGGCCTTCTATCACTGTCTTTGTAATAGTCACCCTGAGAGAAGAAGTGTCCCGCGGACCTACTCCCATATCTGGTCCAAACCCCCCTCCCCTGGGTCTCAGCCCCGCGCTGGCTGCGAATGCTCCTGAGAGACCGGTCGAGACCCCAGGTTCAGCACTACCAGACCTGGATAAACAACCCATGCAGGTGGACGCGGGTACCATGCACAACGATGGCGAACAGAAAGGTGACGTTGAAGAACCGGAAAGCGATTATTGGTGTCGTATAGTGGAGGAGCCGCCTTCTCCAGCTCACGAGCAGTAATTCCCGCCTGTCCTGGTTGAACATGGTACACTCATTCTACTGTTTTGGAAGATTCTATGTTTTTTACTGGCTTTCTACACCAGCAGCAGCTGCCAGTTACTCTTGTCTTTTTTGTTTTATTAGAATGTATGCAATGAACAATGAACCAGTTTCTCTCTCAAGGGCGGTGAAACTTCTCTTAAAAAAACTAGTTTCCCACTCTGGGCAGTTCGATATTTTGTTAAAGCATGGACATCAAGCCCAGTCTTCAGGCTTCCATCGTTGAACTGAGACAATTTTGTAACAATATGTCTTCATAATAAAATTAGTATAATTTAGAAAAAAAATAATAATAATTACTATTATAAATGTATACATAAAGTGCATAGTTTTTTTTTTATAATTTAAATTACACCTTTAACTAATAATAATTATTATCATAAATGTGATTTTTTTTTTAACAATGTAAACTAATAATTCTTCTTAACTGCATATTCCTTTGTTTTTTAAAGTTGAATCCATAAAAATTATTATTTAGATCATTTTTAAAATAACTTGACTGCATATTCCTTTGTTTTCTTGAGTTGAATCCATAAAAACTATTATTTTGATCATTTTTAAAATGATAATAAGTACTATGAGTTGTAATAAAATGTGTGCATGAATTTATTTTGACAAAAACGTAGTGTAGACTAATAATGCTTATTGAGTCGCATAGAACGTTACCTGTCAACGTGAGCATAAAATCTCGTAACCGCATTGGGCACGTTTCATCGTGAGTAAATAATAAAGATATGTGGCCCTATCCTACCAAACCAAAGCGGCTACCTAAGTCGTATGATGAATGTGGAAATGAAGGAGGAACACTCGACTTATTTTAAAAAAAAACATTGATCTTGTCACAATTTTGGCCATCACAAAAATATAGAATATTTGTGGAGTATTTAATATGTTTAAGATTGATATTAAACTAATCTAGATTTATCTTAACTCCGGATTTATCAAGCGCTGAGAGGGATCAAATTTCTCGAGGTGCAAACCCTTTTTTTAAGTGAAAAATTTGAGGAAAGGTTTGCACCTTAAGAGATTTGATCCCTCTCGGTGCTTGATAGATCCGGAGTTAAGATGGATCTAGGCTGGTTTCAGTTGTGTGCAACCAAGTAAAATCTATCAATAATATAAGGAACATATGATTAATTTTATCAATAATATGTAAATACATCTAATATTAATATAACCATTTTAAATATGCTAAATATGTTTGAGATTTATCGATTCATTTCAATTTTAAATTTGCTTAGTTACCTGAGTTTGTTGAGATGATAAATATTGTAAAATAACTTTAATGATGAAAAATGATGAAATAAAATTTTTGAATGCGAAGTGACAATGTCATAATATTGAATGATATAATATGTGAATGATATGAATGTAGTAAATTACAAATAGTCTTCATTATGATCAATATCAAACTATTTTCTTCTACTCTTCTTATTGTCACCCTTGTTAGTTTTGTCATCTTTTCATATCGATTATATGAAAAAGACAGTTGAAATCATAAACCATTTAAATATTTAGCTCGAACTCTTGTAGTAAACATCATACATTGTCTCTCTTGCTCTCCAATATTACTAGGTTTAATTAATATAACACAAAAGTAAATCTACGTTGTCAATAATTATTTGTGCTTACACTGAAATCAATGCAAATTATTAATCAATGACTTTAAAATTAATGTACCATCATACATCCAATTACATCAAATCAGAAATCAACATATACACTAAAATCAATGCATCTAAGCCAAAAAATAAAATAATATTATAAAACAACATCTACACTGAAATCAATGCATATAATGAAAATAATCAAATAGGATTAGAAATCAACATCTACACTCAAATCAATGAATCTAGTGCAAGTAAGCAAATAAGATTAGAAACCAAAATATACACTAAAATCAATGCATCTAGTGCAAGCAATCAAATAAGATTATAAACCACCATCTACACTCAAAACAATGCATTTAGTGAAAGCAATAAAATAGGACTAGAAATCATATATATTAAAATCAATGCATCTAGTGTAAGAAATCACATATATTTAGAAATCATCATCTACATTGAAATTAATGCATCTAGTGCAAGCAATCAAATAAGATTAGAAATAACCATCTACACTGAAATCAATGCATTTAGTGCAAGAAATCAAATAAGATTAGAAATCATCTACATTGAAATCAATACATCTAGTGCAAGTAATCAAATATCATTAGAAATCAAAATCTACACTAAAATCAATGCCTCTAGTTCAATAAATCAAATAGGATTACAAATCACCATCTACATCGAAATCAATGCATCTATTGCAATAAATATTCTTCCCTCTCTCCCCCCTCCATATATATCTATATGTCCCTCCATATCTCCTTCTTTGTCTCTTTATCTCACCCCCACAAACACACACTCTCTCTCACTCCATATTTATCAATCTCTTTGTCCCTCCCTCCCTGTCTCCATCTATCTCTTCTTTCTCTTCACCTTTCATCTATATCTATATCTCCCTTTGTCTCTCTATATCAACCCCAAAACATACACTCTCATTCTCCAATCTATATATCTATCACTCCCTCCTCCTCTCCTTGCCTCTCTCTCTCTCTTCCCCTTCTCTCCCTCTCCCCCACTTATATCTCTCTTCCCTCCTACTATCCTCTCTCCCTCTCTCTCCATATTCCTTATCTCTCTCTCTCTCTCTCTCTCTCCATAATTCTTTCTCTACCTCTGTCCACTCTCTCTCTTCCTTTATATCCCACCTCTCTCTCTCTATCTTCACCTTCCAAATTTGTTAATATATGTCTCTCTCTCTCTCCTTCTCTTCTCCCTTCTCTCCATCTATCCTTAATTATCTCTTTATCTCACCCCAAAACATATACACTCTCTCTCTCCATCTCTCCTTTGTCACTCCCTCTCTCTCTCCACTTGTCACTCTCTATGCATTTCATCTTCCCTCCCTCTCTCATAATCTCTCTCAAGTCCCCGCTCCTTTCCTTCCTATCTCTCCCTTTCTATCCTACCTCCCTCTCTCTTCCCACATCACTCACTCTCTCTCTCTCTCTCTCTCGTTCCCATACAATCCCCTCACTCCCCCCTCACTCTCTTCCTCTCTCTCAAGTTCTCTCTCTCTATCTCTTTATTCCTCCTCTCCCCTCTCCTTCATTTATCTCCATATTTCCTTTGTCACTCTGGCTATTTCTTCACCTCTATCATATGTCTCTGTTCTGCCCTCCCATATATATCTAGAGTTTATCTATATATATATATTATAATATAACAAATTCCATATTGTATTAATATAAAGTTGTTAAATTTAATAATATTAATATGAATATTAGATTTAATAATAATAATAATAATATTAACATTAATATATTAATATTAATGTTAGGGTTAATAATGTTTTTTTTTGCATGCTATTATTATTAACTTGGTCCATAGGCTTCATATATAATTAGATGTTGATTTCTACTCCTATTTGATATATTTTTATTTATTTACCTTAACTTTTTATACCTCTTTTATAAATATAGTATTGGGTCGGTGGTATTTGGCCCATGGTATTAATAATAATTTGTCCATGGTATTTGACCCATAACATTCACCTAAGAGTTTTTGTAAATATAAAGAGGTTTATGGAGTTATATAAAAAAAAAGTTTTATTTATTTACCATACCTCCGGAGTAAGTAGAAAATGAGGCTTTATTTATTTAACATACCTCTATTTTATTTATATTTTTATTTATTTACTATATCTATTTTTTTAGTGTCCTTAAAACTCTTCATATTTTAAATTTATATTGTTTATTTATTTTTAATTGTTTATTTTTTAGTTTTTTTTAATTTTATTTTGGCTTATGGGTTGTATGGTTAATAATATTTTTTTTCAATGTTATTAATAATAATTTAGTCCATGGTATTTGGGCCATAGACTTCATATATAAGAGAAGGCATACATTTGAACTAATAGCTTGCCCCTTAGCCCATTACTTGAAGGAATATATATAAGGGGATAAAATCAATCTTGGCATAGCCTTCGTTGTCCCTCTAGGGAACTCTTGTGATTAACAAAATAAGATCTTAAATTCCCTTCCTTACATCTCATGTGGGAGCACCTCCTATTAAACCTTTGATGAGAGCCCCTCAGTGCATTCGTCACAATCTCCAAATTAACTTCAGAAGTGAGGAAAAAATGGGAATTCTTAAACCTATATTCTACAACACAAAACCAAAACCTATCATTCACCAAAGAGGAGATGCTCAAGAGAAAGTGCAACCCAAAAATGTCTCAATCAACCAAGTCTCAATTTCCACTATTTCTTTTTGTATTTCATTTTCCTACCAATATAAATTTATCTTAACTTTAAATCAATTACACATAAAAAGGTATAAAAAAACAATTAAAATACCAATTTCTTGGTGCTAAATTTTTTAGAATTAAGATAAATTTACAAGGGTGTGCTTTAAGCCAACCTTTATTAAATATGAGATAGACATCTAAATCTCTTTAAATTTAGATTATAAAATATGCCTCCTTTTAATGTCATTTTAAATTTAGATTATAAAATATGCCTCCTTTTAATGTCATAAATAAGTATTATTAACATATTATTATATTTAATATTTTATATAATAAAACATAATTTTTATAATTAATTTTCTTTTAAATATGTAATATTTTTTATAAAAACAAATGTGAATAGCATCTTTACAATATTTAGAAATATATATAAGATGGTACGATTGGAATGCAACCCATTTATAATTTCCAATGAAACCCTTTGAATATGATATATGGGTGTTCTAATTTATTAATTATAATAAATATACTACATTTTTTATTAAAAAGTGTTATTTGTGATGATATGTATAATTACACTTAAATTAGCTATAATTCATTGAACCATCACTTCAACAGTGATTAAGATCGCAATCTCTCTTTCTCATAAAGTGTCCCTTGGCCCATTCATCAATTACAAATGTAATGGTATCTCATGTTCACTATTCTATTTTTTCTCTTGTGAGAGCCTTTTTCTTTTCCTTCAACTATATCTTAATTATTAAAACTACAACCTTGGCATTTGTTGTGAGAGTTGCTTGGTTAGAAAAGGGGTCCACATCTTTACCTAAAAAATAAAAAAGAGAAGAAAGTGTGACGTTGATTATGCAATTGGGGAATACACTTTTTCAATTGGACAACTTATTAACCACTTTGACCACTTTTTCAAATATTTTTTTAACCACTTTATTTGAAAATTTGATTTAGATGGTTGTATCCACATGGCCATTGATTTAGATGGTTTTTTTTGGTCCATTTCATTTTATAGTATAACATATCTTCATTTTCTGGGTGGGTTATTACTATGGAACATGGAATTTATGCACTTTAATTTTATATAATTTTGTATTTTTAATTTGCACTTTAATTTTACATAACTTTATATAGAGATATAAAGTAAACTAAGGAAAAAAATAATAATTTTGAAAGAAATGTAATTTCTTCATTACTTAATATGCAGACTAGTAAAAAAAAATAATTTACTTTTTACTATTCACTATCAGAAATAGTACTATTGATATTACATCATGTGTGCAGCTCATTTTACATTCAATCTACATGTATATTTATAACAAAAAAATATTTTACTCTTGAAAATAAGTAAATTATTTCAATATCCATATTAAATAACATAATTTTATTGCTACTTTATATCGAGAATTAAAAAAGTTATTGTATTTTCACTTTAGAGATATATAATTTATTTTATTTCTAATATGGAGTTGATGTATAAGATTAAAAATATCAATAACAAAGAAAAATTTAATGTAAGTTATAAGTAAAAAAACTCAATTTCCATAACTAGGGAGGTGTATAATTTATTTTATTTATAATATGAAGTTGATATATAAAATTTTAAAAATATCAATAAAAAAGAAAAATTTAATGTAGGTTATAAGTAAAATATTTCAATACGCAGGTTGAGTAAATGTTTTTAACATGAAACATATATAGAGAGTTTGGGAGAATTATTATTCCATTAATAACTATTTTCTAATTCAATGTATACTTAATATGAATTTAATATGTACTATTTTAGAAAATATTAATAATAAAAATAATTAAATGTATACAATATATATATATATATATATATGAGGAGGCATGTTTTCACATTTTAATGTGGATAATACAATATTTTAATGTCCATATTAAACAACATAATTTATATCTATTTATATAGAGAAAAGTAAAGTAATTTAAATTAAAAAAGATCTTATATTTTCACTTTCCATAACTAGGAAGATGTGTAATTTTTTTTTATTTCTAATATAGAGTTGATATATAAGATCTAAAAAATATCAATAACAAAGAAAATATATCAAAAACAAAAAAGTTAATGTAGGTTATAAATAAGTCAATAACAAAAAATTTAATGTAGGTTATACATAAAACATTTCAATATGAAGGTTGAGTAAAATATTTTAACATGTATTCTATTAATAGCTACTTTCTAATTCAATGTGTGCTTAATATTGATTTTATATGTAATATTTTATAAAATATTAGTAATAAAAATAATTAAATGTATTCATACAAGAGGAGATATGTTTTAACATTTTAATGTGGATAAAGTGAATTATAAATAAAATATTTCAATGTCAACTACATATATATTATACCTTCCTAGATCCATCTTAACTTCATCAAATCTCTTTTCACTCTAAATTATGTTTGCATTTCAAGAAATTTGATCCCGAGTTAAGATGGATCTAGGTTCCTAATAGTGTTAAGATACTTCATTGAAGTGAGTTTAAAAAATAAGAATATGTGGTTTTTCATTAAAGATCATATATTTAAATTTAGAGTGTAAAATATTCACACCTTCTTAAACTTTAAAAGTAAAATTGTTAAACAAAAGAAGGTCCTTTGTGCCATAGATAAAAGAGTCTCATACATCAATTTGGTCTCTAGCTTGACTATGACATTATTATTATTATTATTATGGTAGAGAATTATTATTATAAAGCATGTTTTGAAATAATTCTAATGAAGTTAGAAGGAGGGTATCTTATGCATATTCCTTTATAATTGTCGAGTTCACTTTGTTTTCCTTTTATCACTCGTATTTTTTCAATTCTAATCAAATTAAAGGAGTAGATAGGAAAAAAATATATCATTACATAAGGGTTGATCATATGAAGAATTGCCATATTATTACTATTATTATTATTATCCAATTTTAAGGTCACGGCCAAGCCAAACACCAAATTGGTGTATGAGACCCCCTCCGTGTAACGATTTGACTGCTAAGTCTATGAAGGCATGCATACTCTACCCCCCTCTAGTTTTGAACATGCGACCTCTTAGGAGGAAACACATGCTCTTAACCATAGTGAAATAGAAAAAATGATTTTCACAATAAAAGAAAATGAAGGACAACAACTTATGTCTCACTTATTCCATGGGAAATGAGGAATTCAATCTCACATAGTTGGGGAAGCTTCCCATCTAGTTTTTGCTACATTGAGGTGGATAACAAGTTTTTTTTTTCAAAAGTGTGATCCACTCAGATATTATGTTGTTTTTTTCTACTAACATAACATGTAGTTTTTTTTTGTTAGAAATTATCTATGGGAGGGGAAGACTAACTAATGGTTGTAATACAAAATCAAAGAGAGAGTAGGCATTTGACCTAATAGCTTTCCCCTTCGAGTGCTTGTTCGAGCACATTGCTTGAAGGAATATATATAAGGGGAGAAAATCAATCTTGGCATAGTCTTCATTGTCCCTCTAGGGCACTCTTGTGATTAACAAAATAAGCTCTTAAATACCCTCCCTTCCATCTCATGCAGGAGAACCTCCTATTAAACCTTTGATGGGAGCCTCTCCTTGCATCCGTCTCAATCTACAAATTGACATGAAAAGTGAGGAAAAATGAGAATCCTTAAACCTATATTCTAGGACGCAAAACTAGAGCCTCTCATTCACCAAAGAGGAGATGCTCAAGAGAAAGTGCAACCATAAGCGCCAATCGAGAAAATAGTAAAGGTCAACCCTTGGGTAGTGGGTCCTAACCCCATATCTTTTCATTGAAGAGGGAGGAAAGTGATCAATTAACCTCTAGGAATAGTCCCCTTTATTTTTCATGGTCCAAGGCTAACCCAACAATGTCCTAATCAATCGAGTCTCAATTTTCACTATTTATTTTTGTATTTAATTTACTTACTAATATAGATTTATCTTAACTTTAGATCAATTAAGCATCAAAAAGTATAAAAAAACAATTGAAATACAAATTTCTTAATTCTTAACATTTTAAAATTAAGATAAATTTACAATAACGTACTTTAAACCAACTTTTTTTGAATACAAGATAAACATCTAAATCTCTTTAATATTGGATTATAAAATATGCCTCCATTTTTAATGTCATAAATAAGTATTATTAACATATTATCATATTTTATATTATATATAATAAAACATAATTTTGATAATTAATTTTCTTTAAATATGTAATATTAAAAAAAAAAAGTAAATAGCATCTTTACAATATTTAGAAATATATATATATATAATGGTACTATTGGAATGCAACCTCACTTATAATTTCCAATGAAACCCTGATAAATGTGTGTTCTAATTTATTAATTCTAATAAATGTTTCCTCCAATATATTAATTATAGTGTATGCCAAATGCTAACCTGCGGTATTATCATTTACCATTTTATTCGAAAATATACTACAATTTTTATTAAAAAAGGTTATTTGTGATGACATGTATAATTACACTTAAATTAGCCGGAAATCTATAATGCTATAATTCATCGAACCATCACTTCAACAATATTTAAAGTGATTGCGATCGCAATCTCTCTTTGTGAGAAAGTGTACCTTGGCCCATTCATCAATTACAAATGTGATGGTATCTCACGTTCACTATTCTATTTTTTCTTATGTTGTTTGACATCATTCCCTAACTCGCTTGACCATATATTTTCCTCGTGAAATGGGGTCCACATCTTTACTCATCAAAGGGGTGCACAAACCAATGGATGTGGCATAGCCATCAAATGGGTGGAGGGACATTCTCATAAATGCATAGTGGAGGAGACAAACCTTTTATATGGATGAATTACTTTAGTTTGATTCACACAACTTAGTGGGAATTAAAAGAACAAAAAAGAGAATTCACACTAGAGTTAGAGTCATCCTTGTGGGACTTTAGTGTGCACAAGAATTCTACCCAATTCAGTGGTCATACTAAAGCACTTTCAGTAGTGGAGTACTTTAGTGAACTAGGAATATATATATTATATATTTTACATATCTCGGTATTCTCTAGAGTGGACAAGAATTCTACCCATTTTAGTCGTCATACTAAAGCACCTTTAGTAGTGGAGTACTTTTGTGAGCTAGGAATATACATATTATAAATTTTACATATCTTGGTACTCTAATCTCATCTACTGATGTAAAAGAAAAATATTAAATAGTCTATATACTATCCCAAGTTGCAAAAAAAACTATTAAAACCAACTTTCTCCTTTACCAAAGAAATACAGATTTCACAACATGAAAACTTAAACTTCCTCTCTTTTCCTAAAGAAAAGTCTCCTCATTTCCTTCCTAGTAAAAAAAAAAAATCTTTTACTTTCTCATTGAATCCCCATAAATGGTAATTAGAATTCACGAATATGCTTAAGGAGAAATTAGGGTTAAGGTGGAAATGAACTTTCCATAATGAAACTCACTAACTCAATATAAACCTAGAACCTATACTCTACAAACCTTAATTCGCTTAAGCCATAACATTACCCCAACCAAGCGATAATTACATTTACTATCTCGCAAGCTATCTAGGGTCACCCAAGCTTTCGTCATCCCTACTAAGATGAAGTCCTTCTCAAGGTGTGAAACCATAAAGGTTTTCATAATAAATATTTTAGCTTTAGCCAATTTGGATTTTGAGGAAAGTAATCACACAATCATTATACTTATATACATAATTCAATAATATAAATAATTATAAATACAATATAGCCTTAAATTAGTTCAGAATATAAGTTAAATGGCTTATGAACATTAATAAGTTTAAGACTTCAATGCAAGTAAGAAGGACAAATATGGAATGGGGTTGGAAAAAATTCAAATTTTAGGGCTGGAAGTCAATTACATGGCTAAAAGACCCTTTTAATAACACAAATAATCACAAATCCCCATCTATAAAATGCAAGTAATTTAATAAATTTAATCACGACTTTTCATGAAAGGATGACGACGAAGAATATTTTTTTTATTAAACCTTAAACATACACATACTATTTGTAATAAAAAATCTAAAATATAACATCATCTTTCTAATAAAGATACACCTATCAACATAATAATAATTTTTATTTCATTTCCTAAAATTCATTTACAAAATAATATCAAAATATTCATTATAAAATAACATAATATCGAAAGAGAAAATAGTTTGATCAATAAAAGGAAAACAACCTAAAAATAACATAATGATATATAAAATAACATAACATCAAAAAAACCGTAATGTTAATAATATAACAAAAGATGAAATTTTACGAAAGAATGTAATTCTATAAAAAAAATATCACAACACGATAAAAAGATCTCACAACATGATACTAATATCAAAAGTAAGGTCAAACCATCACAACATATTCAAAAAATATAATAATCAATGGGATATTGTTTTAAAGAAATAGTATTGAGGTTAGATTTCAAGATATGATTAAGATTTTCCCATGGGGCGTAGAATATATGGCGATGGGGTGTTTTATTAAGACACTTCATGATGTGAAGGTCACTAGCTCGAATCCTCGTCGGTAAAAAATCACACCATGTTAAGGATTGGTGTGGCCTAGGGTGGGTGAAATCCCCATGTGATTTTGATGACTTAGATGTCCCAAGTTTGCAATTTCTCAAGCAAAATGATAAGTGGGCAGTCATCTTAGGACTCAGACCACTTAAGAAAAAAAAAAGATATGATTACGATTTTATGACTAGTTTATAAGACAAGTGATGACTCAAAAACCCTAGATAAAGGGAATCTAGGAAATTGATGTATATGGTCAAAAGGAAAGTGATAGTATAACACATATTTGTAATGAAGAATATGTGGAGGGAACACCATACGTCTAGCATCGCCATCATTAGACTACAAGCTCCAAATTTAGTGTTCCATGACTCTACTTTTAACTTTCCATAATATTTAATGGAAAATGGTATAATAGATTTACTATTATATGGTTTATTTAATTTTATTTCTTGATAAATATGGGTTGATCATTCAAAGTAAAAGAATACAGTTAAGGGAGTAAGGATGAAAATAGTGAACTAATTTTGGTTTTTGAATAATAGAAATAAGAACTTACAACCATCATCATGAGTCCTAAATTGAATGGTTTATTTCAATATTTAATAGAATATTATTTTCTAATGTTATTGGGATCATACTATTAGTTTTGGGTCCATTTTCCTTATAAGTAGGCTCCCTCATGGATGGAAGGAATTTTTTTCATTGGTTTCTTATTATATAATTTATTCCATGCTCGAGTTCAACTTTGTATCCCATCAAGAGAATCATACTAAGTGGTGTTAGAATTCCTTATTTGCTCAAATTTCCTATGCATAAGTGGTCCTTCATAGATAAAATGGGATCGTATACTCTATTCTCTTTCAACCAATATTTGTGTTTTTCACATATACACACTCCTTTCAATTTTGAGACTCCATATTCTTCACGTTTTTCCATAAAGTATTGGTGGCCTTAGACATTTATCCTATAGGATGCATTGATGTTGTATTGACATATTTATGTACTTTGACATGACCTTTCAGTTATTTTCCCATGAACCACTTTGATGTTGTAACCACCCCTCCCACATTTACCTAATTTCATCAAACTACTAGGGTAAACATGAGACAAAGAGTTACTATGACATGACCCAACCTCCAATCTCCAATTATGGAATTTGGGTCGTCAAACTGAAAACTCACAACATTCCTCAGGGATATAGGACACTCAGGGGAAGAAGTACCACACTACGTGAACAAACCTTGAGTTGGGGCTCTTTTTCACTTCCTTAATCCCACAAAAATAGGAATGAAAATGGCAGGGTGTCGTTATAGGCCTCAAACCACATGCAAAACACCGCCTCAATGCAGTTATAGCCCAAAACCTTCAGTTCAAAGGGTGTGGTCCTGAGATCTTAGTCACCTCTTCAGGCTAGCCTCCAGGCCACTGCCTAGAACTTCTTGTAACTTCTTAGAATGATAAATGAAATAATGAAAAAAAATTTCATACAAAACTTGGACAAGAACTGTCCCAAGACATGCCTAGTCCATAACAAACATTTCGTCAAACACATAGTGAACATGTGAGCTACAGGTTATGAATTCATATATGATCATAATAGTCTGAGATTCATCTAAGGATCACCAAGAAGGCCCTATTCCCTCTCCACATAGATGCAACAATACTTATTAGTCCATATATTCATCAATCGATCAATAATTAAACAATTCATAACAAGAACCATAGATAATACACATCATATAACTAGCATATAATTAGAAAATAACCAGCATAGGAACCATGGCAACTCGGCCATAATATCACCAAAATAATCACTATAAATTCTCATAGATCACAATAGGAAAATGTCTCATATTAACATGTGAAAATGCCAACCAAGTCAGGTACTTCCACGTACCTTCTGACCATAGACTGGGTTGAATCAAACCTCTCTTTCAGCAAATCACCCCCACACCATATTCCAAGCATGAATGTGGTATATCATGGAATAAACCCACAAAAAAAAAAAAAACAAGCCTTCCAGAGGCCAAACCACCTCAACCCTCATCCATAGTGATTCCACCTCTATGGTTGGACATCACTAAAAACAACTAGATCTATCTCTACCCAAGTTGTCCAAGGCTCCAAGAACTAATAATTGAACCCATAGTCTTCCAAGGCTCCATATAATTTGTCCAACCTAGCTCCAGGGACTAGTAACTCAACCCACCAAGGGCTCCAGAGTGTATTTCCCAACCTAGGCTCTAGGACTAGTAACTCAACCCAAGTTGTTCCATAGCTTCAAAAGTGTTTTTTCCAACACAGAGCAATAAGGAACATGAGCACCAAACAAAAAAATAACAAGTGTAAAAACCCATAACACCATGGCTATCTAGGTAATGGAAAGGCAAGGCTAAAACCACTATCGATCCAGGAAAATATCTATGCCAGTGAAAAAACATAACTAGAAAATCACATGCATGTACCATACATCCAGAAATCAAAGAGGAAATCACACATGAAACCTATTACCTACAAAGAAATCCATCCATAGTTGTTGAACCCATGTTCCTTTGTGATTTCCCGATTTTCTTTTCCTTATTTCTCCAATCCAAGTGAATCCTAAAGTGCCCCAAGCATTCTCCAAGAATGCTCCATGATTTCTCTAAGTGTGCAAGAGTATGAGAGTATGAGAGAATGAAAGATAGCTCCAAAACTGAACTAATAAAAGGTTGTGAACTGATCCTCAAAATCCTTTTTATCATTGAGGCCTCTATTTTCTTCATTTTCCCTCTTGTGCAAATTGTCGCCTCTTCATCTTCCTTTTCTCCTATTTTCCTTTATTTCAGAAATAAAATGTCAATTAATGCAATTTTTCCTTTTCCAATGGCTTTGCCAATTTCCATATCTATAAATTAATCACAAGTTATAGCCCATCACTATGTTTTTTCCAACATTCATATTTGAATATGTGTCCCATGACCTTGGTCTTATTTTATTTACATAGAAAATAAACCAGGGGCTATTACAAACCCCTCCCCCATGGGGGAACACCGTCCTCAGTGTTCTATGACACCTATGACCAGCAAACCACTAAAAAATAAAACATACTACCGATGGAGCTTTATAACATAGCTCGATGTATTATTTACAATGAACAACCACTACAGACCATTACCACCATAACAAACATGACAATCATATCGCTTATTGGAGATTTATAACACAAATTGTTGTGGTATCTACAACAACATCCATATAGACATATACATATAAAAAAAAAAAAAATTCTCAAACCGACAAATAATGAAGGATACATAGCCTGCATCTGATTATCCATCTCACATGTAGCTTCATTAGGACCAAAGTGCTTCCACTACACTTTAACTTGTGTAATCGCTCTATTCTGAAGCATCAGTTGTTTCTGTTGCAAAATGCATTGTGGTTCTGGTTGGAATTCTCCCTTGGGTTCCACCTAAAATATAGACCAGTAATCACATGATCAACATCATGTACATACTTCTTAAGCAATGAAACATGGAAACATCATGGACTTTCACTACCGGAGGAAACACAGCTTGGTAGGGAACTGGTCCAATCCTCTCAAGGATATCGAAAGGCCCACAATACCGAGGTTCCAACTTGTAACATGATACAATCCTCAAGGATCTCCACTTTCACTTGATGTTCTAGTACACATTCTCCCCAACCCGAAACTCCTTAAATACCCTGTGTTGATCTTCATAGTTCTTCTTCATGTCCTATGATGCCTTCAAATTCCTTTTAATATCATTCATTTATTATTCCATCTCAGCCAGCATATCCGGTCCAATCAACACCATGTTCACTGGATCACTCCAACTGATGGGATTATTACAACTCCTCCTCTAAAGTTCCTTAAACATACTCATTTTGAAGGATTCTAGATTCCCGTTATCATATGAAAATTACACCAATGGAAGATACTCCTCCCACTTTCATTATTGATGCATGACATACATCCTCAACACATCCCCAAGAATCCTATTGACCCTCTCTGTCTGTCCATATTCATGTGGATGATAACTGTACTAAAGGTCAAATTTATCCCCAAACCTACAAACAACTCTTTCTAAAACCTGAAAGTGAACTTGGCATCTCTGTCTAGTACATTTTTTTTGGAACACCATGCAATATCACTATCTCCCTGATGAAAATTTGAGTTGCCTCACTAGTTGAATTCATAGACTTAACTACAATGAAGTGCAATATCTTACTCAACCTATCAACCACAACCATAATAAAATCATGTTTTTTCGATTTCCTCGGAAAACTTGCAATAAACCCATGGAAATGACCTCCCATTTCCACTATGGAATCAAGATCACCTTGAATAAACCACCTGGATGCTTACACTCTGCTTTTACATATTAACAGTCCAAACATCTCACAACAAACTTAGCCACCTCTTTCTTAAATTTTTTTCAATGGTAGAACTTCTTAAATTTTGTCAATGTCTTCTAATATCCTAGGTGATTTGTGTTGGGAGCCAAACCTGCACATCTTTTCCTTCCATTTTTACCCACTTTCTTTATCCATTTGTGTCATTAACATTTGATTCATGTTCTAAAGTTCACCGGAAAACCCCTCTACATGTCTTCTTGGAATATTTATTCAATGAAGTAGAGTCACGAGGATTATCACCTAAAGCGATTTACTAATCTAGTTATTTTCGCAGATTCGGTGGTTGGATGACCATACTCGCAATATCAAGAACAATTTTGAGTTGGAAGCGCTATTTCAGGCAGCATTAAAACAACACAATAAATCCAGAACCTTTCTCTGATTTCTTTCGCATCTAGTTTGTCTATTATAATACTATATAATTGTAGGAACTAGTTGTCGGGATCTTAGGAACTGCTATTGTAAACATTTGTATAAGAGGGGCTCTGAAGTTGTGAGTCATGGGTTGGCTAAGAAAAGAATTGAGATCTGTAATAGAACATTGTTACTAAGTTAATGCAAGTTATCTTCCTATTCTTCTTGTGAGTTCATGAGTACATCGCAACCCTAATTAAAAAGTTGGGCCCACTCTCCTGATTAGGTGTTGTGTGCTTTTTGTGTGTTTGTTAATTCCATTTCTTGTTTTGTATATTTCTTAACTGCTGTGATAGTAGATGTAATTGTTGGGAGCTTTATTAATTTGAATGTATTGCAAGCTTTACAATTCATTACTGTTATTTTTTTATTATTGTTATAGTGATTATTGATTTGCTTAATTTATCGAATCCATGATTGATATAGAATGTCCTATTGTCATTTGCATATATTTTGTGCATTATCCTTGCAATAAATAACACACCCGGATTGATAATCAATGTGGGAAAGGGTTTGAATAATCATTCATGCTTGGACACCAACATTTTGGCGCCATTGCAGGGAGGATATCAAATGTGCAAGAACACGATTCATATTGATCTAAGGATCAATCTCTCGTCCTAAGGAGAGAAATGCTAACCTACTCTAGGTCTTGAGCATAGTTGTTTTGTTTTTTATTTTTGATTGATTTATTAGGAACCAATCTCTCGTCCTAGGGAGGGAAATTTTACCCTGATCGAGGTCTTGAGCGCTAGTTGTTTTTTTTCTTCGCTTTTCTTTCTATTGATTTCTTAGGGCCCAATCTCTTGTCTAGGGGAGGGAAATGCTACCCTACTCCAGGTCCCGAGCTTAAGATTTCATTGATTTGCTTTCTTTCTTTTATTTTTGTTAAAAACCCATTCTCTCATCCCGGGGAGGGAATTTCTCTTTCCCTGCTCCAGGTCCCGAGTGTAGTAGTTTTTATTTAAATGTTTTTCTCCTCATCAATTGTATGAACAAAGATCTGAATAAAAGGGGTAGAGGAGGAACCCCAAAGAAAGGAAAAAAGGATTTGAGAAGGACCACCTATATCCAAGAACTCATCGTGAAGGCTAAATTAGAAGCATCTTCGCGGGTCGCTGTCAGGGTAAGAACTCAGAAAAAATATAAGGGGAATTTTGTCGTGCAACCAGTTCTATCCACGACACCAGAAGAAAGCCTTTCAATGGAACAAGAGGAATTAAGCAGAGTTCTAGTAGAAGGAACACCCCTATTTATGGTAAAGGGAGAGGAAATCGAAAGTAGGGGATCTGAGGAATCAAACAATTCCAACGAGGAAGAAGAAGATATAAAGGAGTTTGCATCACCATGAGACCAAGGAAGTGATGTTAAACCGACTCAACCTCCTGTGGTATACTTACCTCAATCATATGTTGCAGAACCAATCTAAATCCCGAGTGAGTATTGGAGAATATTTATGGCATCTACAACTTCCTCTATTAATTTCCCAATTGGGGACGTGAGAGGTGACGCATCATTGAAGCTCATCCCTTTGATATATTTACCTAATTTTTATGGGATTTCCTTTGAAGACCTCGATACATTCCTATTTTAATTCGATATTGTCTTTAGGGTGTACGACTACATATTTTATGCTCAGAAATTGAAGATATTCCTTGCTACGTTGAAGGGAACAACCTTGTGATGGTTCATGGGTTTAGGGAGGAAAACTATCTCCTCATGGGATGACATGAAAAACATTTATTTGGAGAAGTATCAGGATTACTGTAAATCCCGTGATATCAAGGAAGAAATTTTTAAATTTATGCATAAAGAAGACGAGAGCATGGAATATTGTGTGGAGTGATTTAAATATACACTACAGAGGTCAGGCCATAGTAAATTGGACAAAGATATCTTGAAATTCATCCTTCTCCAGGCTTTAAGGGAAGAATATTTGGAGCTTTTAAACATAGTAGGAAAAGGGGATATATCGAAAGAATATTTCGATACTATCTGTGAGTTGTGCATCCAATGTTCGCAAGGAGCCGTGAGGAATAGGCAAGGGATTCGGTCACCAAAAACATCCAGTGGAGGGGTCACGAAGGAAGAAATTGGGAATCTGTTGGATAATCTGAGGACCGATATCTTGAGTACACTATCTGCCCAGATGGACATGTTGCAAGCAAAGAAGAAGCAGGTGGAATTGGAGAAGACCATGGCCATATTCTGCCCCCAATGCTGAAAGAAACATCCACTGAAGGAATGTCCATTGAACATAGTTGAAGCATGTGCAATTTTCAAACAGAGTCATGCAACCATCGCATGCCCTTCCTTGCCAAGATTGAAGGCAGTCTTTCAAGGAGAAAGTGAAGAGGTGGATCAACTTTATTTCATGGGATCTAAGAAGCCATGGTAGCCATGGCCACGGAATATGAATCAAGGTATGCCTAAGGACCCATCTTGGTATTTCAGTATTTTGAATATTGGTCCCTAGTCTGTACCGTTTTCACCTGCGTGGACCTAGTACTGGGAATATCCACCTTGGAAATCGTGGTTCCTTCAGACTAGTTCGAACCCTTCATGGACCCAAAATTGGTGTGGACCTTCTCCTCCTAGAGAATTCCCCCAACCTATGCCATAACATAAAATTTAGTTGCCTTCCAATATTCCTTCCATTAATCCACCCCTTCGACCTCAGTTTCCCATCCAACCCAACCCAAATCGTAACAATAAGGGTGTTCAGCAAGCTGACACTCTCAACCTTCCTTCATACAACATCTCTACCGCAGTGTTTAATGGAATAAATTTATGATTTGGGTGGTTAGTGAATGCTTAAACTTCACCTATTATCATTGAACAAGTTGACGGTGAGGTCATAGAACCAAAACCAAGAATAGTTGGGGATAAACAAAACCAATACATTGAAAATAAAACACTTCCTCAACCGACTGCTAAACAGGGATGCCAAGTCAATCCACCTTATCCTGAAATATTAGCCCTGAGTAAATAGAGCCCTCAAGCATAATTTGAATTTTTAGGGGAACTAAAAAAGTTGTTCATTAAAATTCCCCTACTTCAAGCTATAAGGGATGTACCAATCTACGCAAAACCACTCAAATAATATTTCTCTAAAAATACTGGAAAGAAATCAAAGGACCTTCTTACCATCCATGTGATGGAAAATTTGTCTGGCATCATGCTGGGAAATTTTATGCCTATAAAATATAGGGATCCAGGGAACCTGATTCTGATGGCACAAATTAATGGGATTGAAATACCAAATGTACTGGTAGATTTGGGTGTTGCCATAAATGTCATTACTATTGAAACTATTCACACATTGGGTCTTCAAAACCTTAAACCTACTCCTATTGTCTTAGAATTGGAAGATAGATCTACAGTAAAGCCAGTAGGGAAGTTGGAATATATTAATATCTTGGTAGACTCATGGCACTATCCCGTGGACCTCTTGGTATTACAAACACAGTCCCCAGTTGGTGATCATCCCTTAATCCTGGGGAGACCTTGGCTTGCAACCACATATGCCTATATTGGGTGTCGGTCTGGAAATATGGTTATATCTAATGGGAAGGTCACGAAGAACCTCGTTCTTTATCCTCCTACAGAACCAAGCCCATTAGAGAAACCATCATTCAGATGAAAACCTCTACCAATGGAAGGATCAGAACCCAAAAATGAAGAACTTAGACCGATGCTTACCATTGTCAAGGCCCTTCAATTTAAAACATAAAAAGAGGATGACACTATTAACACTTCTATTAGCGATCCTTGTTTAGTTTCTGATTCAACTTGTCAGATTCTAGAATCTGCTATGAGCTGTGAAACACAGGAAAACATTAAACCAGAATATGAAATTGAGAACATGCCTACGAATTTTTCCCATGATAGTATTCCCATTGAAATCGAACTGGGAAAAACATTGAACATCAACCCGAATATTTCATAATACAAAAAAAAATAGCTCGTAAAAGTTCTTCGAAACCATAAGGAAGCCTTCGCCTAGGCTTCCTAGGATTACACATATATGAAGGGGATTCCTGCTAATTTATGCACCAATCATACACACATCAATTAATATTATCATCTTGTAAGACAACCCTAGAGAAGAATGCACCCTGCCTTAAAGAGCATTGTAAAAAATGAGCTTCATAAATTACTGGATGTAGGATTCATTTACCCCATCTCGAATAGCCAGTGGGTTTCTCTTCTGGCTATTGTTCCTAAAGATAATGTTAAATGGAAGATCTGTGTAGAACATAGGGAATTAAACAAAACAACTCAAAAAGGCCATTTACCTTTACCATTCAATGACCAAGTCCTTGATACCTTGGCTAGGAAGAAGTTGTTCTCCTTCCTGGACGGGTTTATCCGATATAATCAGATCCAGATAACCCCTAAGGACTAATATAAAACCACCTTCACATGCCCTTGGGGAACCTTTGCATACCAAATCCTTCCATTCGGACTTTGTAATGCACCTGCAACATTCCAGAGGGAAATATTGGGGATTTTCACTAATCTAGTCGACGACAACGTTGATATTTATATGGATGACTCTACTCCATATGGGAATTCATTTGAATAATGATTGGAAAATTTAGAAAAATTACTCGAAAGATGAAAGCAGACCCATGTCTCTTTGAGTACACTTAAATTTCACATGATGAGGGAATAGGGAATAGTTCTGGGACACTTTCTCTCAGCTGCTGGAATTTGAGTTGATCTGGCCAAGGTAGAGGTAATATTACATTTTCCTATACCTAAGACACCCACACATGTACGTAGTTTTATTGGTTTCGTTATCTATTATAGACATTTTATACAATTTTTTTCTAAAATAGCATCCTCACTTTTTCAGCTGTTAACTAAAGATGCAAAATTTTCATGGATAGATGATTGTGAAGCAGCTTTCATAAAAATCAAGGAACTTGTTTGTGAAGCTCTGATCCTACAAGGAGCAGATTGGGCACTCCCATTTCACATCCATGCCAATGCCTCTCAGACAACAGTTGGGGAAGTTGTAGGACAACAGGAAGAAAAGAAACCATATGCAGTTTACTATGTCAGCAAGAATTTGACTCCTGCTGAATTGAACTACACAACAACTGAAAATGAATTCCTAGCTATTATCTATGCTATCAACAAGTTTTCACTCTATATTATTGGGTATTGTGCCTTTGTGCATACTGATCATGCAGCAATCAAGTATTTGATGAATAAATCTATCACCTTTGGTCGTATTACAAGATGGTTGCTATTTCTTCAAGAACCTGATATTACAATTGTAGAAAAAATAGGGAAGGATAATGTAGTTACTGATTTTCTGTCTAGATTGGATAATAATGACGAAGGAACACCCATAGAGGATAGTTTTCCAAATGAACATCTTTTTTCAATTTATATTAATCCTCCGTGGTATGCTGATATTGCTAACTATATTTCTATAGGAAAGGTGCAGTCGTCATTTGTCATATAGGGAACAACGAAATATCCTTCATCATAGTGCTTGGTACTCCTGGATAGCAGGGTATCTCATCAACACAAGGGTCGATTAGCAAGTTTGGCATTGTGTATCTGACAATGTCATCTTTGAAGTGCTGAAGGCTGATCATGATGGTCCTTGTGGAGGGAATTTTGTAGACAAGAGGAGAGGGAATAAGGTATTACAGATGTGATATTATTCGCCCTCTATCTTCTAGCATGCACGAGACTACGTCCGACGATGTGACAGTTGCCAACGAATGGGTCAACCTAGTCGATGAGATGAAATTCCATTGCAACCCTAGGTAGTCATTGAACCTTTCGAAAAGTGGGCTATCAATTTTGTTGGTCCTTTTAACCCACCTTCACATCATAAGGTTCACATTTTTGTTCGCATGGACTATGTAACCAAGTGGGTGGAAGCTAAGGCTGTTGTGAAAGCAACATAGGAAGTTGTTTCAGATTTTCTATTTGAAGAGATTTTTGCTCATTTTGGTGCTCCGAGAGAGATTGTTTCAGATGGAGGAGTGCAATTCACATCACACATGATAGAAAGGCTTATGCAGAAAAATGTAATTAAACATAGAGGCGCATGGTCAAGTGGAAATCATGAAAAAGGTATTGGAAAATACCTTGAGAAATACTGTGGCAAGACATCGTCAGGATTGGGCTGAAAAAATTCCTGAAGCTCTCTGGGCATACATAAAAACATAGCGGAATACAATAGGGTTTTCACCATTTGAGTTGGTTTATGGGAAATCCCCCTTGTTTCCAATAGAATTTGAGATTAGGACGCTCATAACATCTCTTTAGGTAGGACTGGATCTGTCAGATGCCCAAAAACACTGGCAGGAACAACTAAATGAATTAAATTAAATCCGTTCGATGGATGTCCAGAAGACTGTTGCGATTTAGCAGCAGAGAACAAAATGGCACGATAAATTCATTAAAAATAAGGTGTTTCACAGAGGAGATTGGGAATTACTCTATGATTCCCATTTTAAGGATTTAAAAGGAAAGCTTTGCTCTCGTTGGATGGGATCTTATGAAGTGGACACAATATTTGATAATGGAACAGTCAGACTTGTCAAAATTGATGATACACATGTTTCTTTAATAGTAAATGGACATCGTCTGAGACTGTATCACCGCCCAGCTTCTAAGGTTGCCTTTATTAAACATCTCTATGATAAATCTGGTTTGAAGGTTGTTAGTGCAGAGAATTCCTCCTCTACATCCTTAAAAAATAAATAAATAAATAAATAATCTACGTATATAGTAATATAAATAAATTATTTTTACTACTCAATTTCTTTTTTGCAAGATCTATTATTGGTGTACAATTGTGTGGAGATGAAAATTTTTATAAGTGTTGGATGTTGTTACTCCTTCAATACTGTTACTCCAAAAAAAATTCTAAGTTGGGTGTTGTTACTCCGTAAAATTTTCTAAGTACCTGGTGTTGTTACTCCTATGATGCTCTTACTCCGGAAAATTTTCTAAGTGTTGGGTGCTCTTACTCCTCCTATTTTGTTACTCTAGAAAATTTTCCAAGTGTTGGTTTATGTTACTCCTTCGATGTTGTTACTCCGGAAATTTTTCTAAGTGTTCGGTGTTGTTACTCCTCCAGTGTTGTTACTTTGCTAGGCTATTTCTCTGCTGAGGTAAGTCACTAGGTATGTCCCTGCCAAATTTTACGGATTTGATTGAATATTCCATTGAAAATACATTGACATGCTCGTAGACGGTCATTTATTAGTTGGGGGGGGGGGTGTTGTCATAACCAAATAACGGCGTAATAAAATCACATAATTATTTTCCAACGTCGTTATTAGAAATCGTAATGATAGTACTATTAGTCATCCATAATTTTCACTATCTGAAAATAACTAAGTATTGGTCCTATATTTCTAGAAACAAAGTTCATAAACATTGTGAGTTCTAGAAATCTCACTGACTTCATCATCCTAAGATAAAAATTTCACTATTTTATCAAACTATCTAGTCAAACTGACCCACCACTCCCGGAAGACCCATCATGGGCTCAAGCAATTTATTTTAACCCTAACTTGTCACCCATTTTTTCACCATGTCTTGCCTTTTGGCCTAAATCGTCTGTTTTGTTTACCTACAGAATTCCCCACTACTACCTAAACCTACCAATCAAATAAATTTGTTGTCTCTTCCATAATATTCTCAAACATTGATCGCCTCTGCAGGCCCTTTGGATAGTCAAGTATGTTGGATCTTGGGTCTTCAATACACTAAGCTTATCATAAATACTATCTTGTACTTGGTGATCCCTAAAGTCTAAGTCTCTGTCGAAAGTCCAAGTCCAAGAAAGTCCCCATTAGGTCACCTAAGGTTTCACTAAGTCATAGGATGGGTTTGGTGCCCAACAAGTTATGCCTTCCTGCATGAAGAGATTGTTTTCAAAGAGGAATAAAATCAATAAATTTGATCCAAAGTCATTCAAGAAAAGCCTCCTTGGCTTAGAGCACAAATACTGCAAGGCACAACTACCCTTGTTCACATTTCTACAATGAATATCCAAGGTGGCCACCAGCAATAAGAAGAGGTAAGGTAATAAGATGTAATCATCACTAGGAGGCAGACACAAACAAGACAAAAGCAACATGCCTATAGGTAAAAGAGAATCAGGGTTTGTTTTGGTTGATTAACAAAACAGTGGTGAAAAGTAAGAAACCATCTCAGAGATTTTGAGGACAGAAGCCACCTCTTTAGGGTTTTGACAAAAATATCATTTCTTCACCTACACTAAGAGAAGAAAAGACAAAGAGTATCAGTTTAAAAGGGATCAACTTACCACAGGGCAAAAAACAGAGTTTTTGAAATAAGATCAAAGGTTGGGCATAAGTTATTATCAAAACGGCCTAAAAAGCAAGTGTGTCCCTGGTTTGCATGTTAGCGGTAGACCCCCAACAAAGGCCTCCATGTCAAAAATATTGTTCTGCAAAAGATGACAGAGGCATAAGTAAACAAAATTTCCAAAAAGTATCAAAAGTGTGTTTCATGGCAAATATTAGTCAAAAGGCACACTAAAATATAGGGGACATTAACTTTGCAAAAGTGGGTTTTATCTTATAAAAAATTACTTTTCAAAACAACTATAAAAGGTCACTTGAACCTTTCCCACACATCATTTTCCATTTTCCAAAGTGAAGAAGCTGTTGGGAGAATTTTTTTCAAAGTTTTCAAGCCAAACTGTAAGACATTTCGGGCGCTACGCACCTGACCTTCGGTGCTACGCATAGGAGGGAGGTGGGCAGTGTAAAAATACACTATGCTATGTGCTTAGAGCTTGAAGCTACGCACCTGGCCCGGCGCTACGCACAGGCCCAACAGAGACCGGAAACACCCGGGACACCGCCCAGTCTGCCCAGTGTTGCGCATGGGTGCTATGCTCTAGCTAGATTTCTCCACATTTTCTCAAAGAGCTCCAAAATTTGAATTTTCGTCTTCAAAACATTTGTAAGCAGAGCCTAAGGTTGGTGAAACTTTTTCTTCTCCCAAGCTTTCTTTTTTTCTAAAAACAAGGAAGTCATCCATAGTCAAAGTTAGACCAAAACCTAGACTATATAAAGATCAATTATTTAGTCTTTGAGTTAGGGTTTGCAAGTGAAATTGGTTTTGAGTATAAAAAGAAGATTGGGTAACTATAAGATAACCTCTAACCCCAAGTGCAAGCTCTAAAAAATCATTTTCACCTTAGCCTTCGTTTTGCAAATAGTTGACCTAAAAACCACTAAAAGCACCTAGTTTGCCCAAAAACCCTCAAGAAAATTCCAAAGGTCCTACTACTGTTTTTGGACTAGTCATCATGTCAGAGGGAGATAGTCACACCAGTAGTGATGAGAATCATACTCCCACCAAGCAAAAAAATCATGGAAGAAAAGCAAAAAGATTTGAGCCCCTAGACACCACTCCAATCACTTCATCTCCTATGATCCTTTCATGCTTCCAGGATGTAGGGTACTAAAAATTTTGTGAGAGGGTCAAGCAAGTCAGTAGCCATTCAGACTTAACTATATTGTTCATCTATAGCTTACAAAACCATCAATTCAATCTGGAAAGGGTACAATTTGAGCTCTCATCTAAGATCATTTCCAAAGCAACAGGTATACTAGACATTGGTGAGGTGTGGTTCAAACAAAAGAAGCTGGAGTTGAGTTATTATGGGCCCTATTTGAAACCCATCTATCAACAACATTGTAAGGTTTTTTTCCCTTTTTCCCATTTGCTAGAGAGGTATGCTGCATTGATGAGGCAGATTATCAGTTTTTTCACATGTGAGGGGAGATACTCCCGGATCTACTCATATCATATAAGGTTGCTGATGCATTTTATTAGGGTCAAGATGATGAACCTACCTTACTATATTTTCCGAAGCATTGATAAAATGGCCTCAGTTGTCAAGAAGAAAATATATGACCACCAAATGCCAAGCCTCTTTCACCACTCCCTGATCAAAATGCTTGTCCTATACTAACTAGAGCAATAAGGAATATCTTGGGAAACCTTCATCTCACATGATGTGTTTACAGACCCCCGAGCCTTCATCCAGTAGAACTTGCCTTCCACTTCACAACCATCTACCTCCACACATCCATCATCTCCCATGTGCCTTCTCCACAAAGAATTTCACCTCTTACCTCTTCCCCTAAATTTCCAAGTGAGGGTGCTAACAGTAGCCCTAGTGAAGAACAAATAGAAGGCAACAGTCAGGGGGAAATTGAGACAGATAATGATGGACAAGAAGGGAGCAGTGGAGAAGAAGATGATGAAAATGAAGAAGACAGTGAAGAGTAGGGAAGTAGCCATGAAGAAAGAAGTGATGGCAATGATGAAATTAGTGAAGGCAGCCACAAAGATGAGAGTAGTGAGCCCGATGAAGAGGAAAACAGAGATGAAAGTAGTGGGAAAAATGATGAAGAAGAGTAGCAAGATAATGAGGAAGAGCAGCCAGATGGTGAAGAAGAGTAGCAAAATAATGAGGAGGAGCAGCTAGATTATGAGGAGGAGCAGCATGATGAAGAGGACAACCATCAAAGTACACCAGACAGTCAAGCAAAGAGTCATGATAGTCATGAAAATAGTCATGACTGTCTTGACAAAAATTAGTCCATGGATGACAAAGAAAATCAGAGTAAGGCAAGTGTAGAAGATATCAAGAAAACTAAAGGTCAAAATGATGATAGCATTGCCTTTGAAACTTCCATTGTTACCCTCTCACATGCACATATCACAAAGGGAGAAGAAATGTGTTTGCTACCTCTAAAAGGCAAAGGGCCATCTCTTCTCAAACAACCAAAACATTAGACAAAGGAAAAGAGAAAATGGAAAAAGTTGAGCAGAAGGTACAAGTAAGAAGGAGAAAAAGGATCAAAAACACTTCTCAAGGGCCTCTTTTTATTGATCTAGATAGTGATAATGAGGACCAAGGGATAAGTACTAAGTTGCTCCTCTTAGAAAAGGATGCCCAGCTTCAAGAATGGGAAAAGGATTTTGAGAGGGCACAAAGGGTAATATACTATTATAAAGAGGAGCATAAACATTTCAAAGAGGTGAAGAGGGGCCTTTCCTTACAGAAGAGAATGGTCAAACACTATGCAAGGAAGAGCATGCTTGCTAAGGCCAAACTAAAGCAAGCCCTCATGGAGCTAGAAGAGCTAAAAAGGACCAACATGCATGAAAGCCTAGGGATATTGGCTGATGCTTCTCAACAGGTATCTAAAACCCCTTGAGGGGTCTACACACCAATTTTGAGGCAAATCTGGAAATTTTTTGTTTTTTCCAAATTTTGACCCCTAGGAGCGCAACACCCTTGGCGCTACACACAAAATTGGGGCATCCTCAACTGTTGGAGTTTACATTTTTGGATTTTTCACATCACCAAAAGTCTACCCACAACATTTCAGATAAATTGGAGCATTTTTTCCCCCTCAAAAGGTCAAAAAACACCTCAAAATTGACCTTTCTGCCTCCTTTTTAGGCCTGGCGTTGCGCACAGATCCGTCATGGGAGATTTGATTTTTGAGACGGTAAATGGAATCCATTCAGCACAAATTAAGTATTTTTGTAAATTAGACTCATCAAGCTTTCCAGCGAGCCATCACAAGGCCAAATCCGATGCCGAGAAGGGGTCCAAAATTCAGCTGCAACAGACCCTATTTTTTGTTGAAATGGTGCTACGCACAGAGACAACCTTTTGCCAAAAAGTCAACAAAAGACACTGATTAATGACAAATTGGTTTTTTAATTTTTTTTTGGACAAATCACTCCTGATTTGATTTGGGAGTTATGTTTTGATGTTTTGCATTTATTATCTTATCTATTATGTGTCTTGGGCCTTGCATGGTCATTAAGCACATTTATGACATTTATGGCTAAATTAGGGTTTCTGGAAGCCTCTTAGGGTTTCCACCTCCTCATTTGCTCCATAAATAGAGCATGAGGCTCTTATGTATTAGTTGTATTTTGATGACTTATGCTGAAGCAATAGATATTGTCTTGGAGTTTTTGATAACAATTTGATGTCTTGGAGCTCATGCATGCCCTGGTTTGCTTGTTGATGGAGAGAGATTGTTTGCAAGATCCATAAGCTTGTTTGATGGTGAAGTTTTATTATGTTCATGTTTTCTATTTTTCCATCTTTCTATTTTGTAGTATGACAAAAAATTTAGATTAAGAAATGTTTTCTGATGGCACCTTAATTTTGTTTGTCCTTCACTGCCTCAATGTTTTCTTCTATTGAGATATGTTAGGGAATCCATCTCTTGCTCCCTAAGAAGTTCTTAGCTTTTCCATTTCTTGAATGGTTTAGATAAGTTAGTTTCAAGTATGATTTATGGCTAGCCCTGCATATTGTTGCAACTGAAATACTCTGTTCTTGGAATCATCTCTTTATAAGCATCTTTTCCTAGGTTTATCAAAGAAGTATGTTTCAATCATGCTCTTTGCCTTTACTTAGCTAAATTTGTTTCAAGGAACCTTAATAGCTGTAACTTTAGATGTTCATGGTTTTCTCTCCTTCTATGGTTATAGCTACTTGTGCATCTTAAATGTATTTATGCTCTTAATGATGAAATCTATAAAAGTTAAATAAGTTTCTTGCCTTTCTATGTTTCATCTAAATGTTTGTCTTGGTTGATTATCTGATTTCAATCTGAAATCAAATGGATTAGGTTTTTCTTATGCCTTTGATTCTCTTGCTATGTTCATAAATCTTCTAATTCTCTCAGTTTACAAGTACATAAAGGATTCAGTTTTTGCCCTTTATTAGCTTATTGTTCTCAAGCTTAATGTTCACCTCATGACCCTTCACAACCTTAAAAGATCCACCAAACAAGTTAAAATTTCCCTGAAAATTCTCTTGAAACCATTAATGAAGTTATCATGACCTTGTTAGACTCCATTGCCCAATGACTTAACAATATCCCTTGTTTTCTATCTAAATCTATCTGAGCATCATACCCAACCAAAAACAATCAAAATACCCTGCACTTAACATCTACCCTAAAATCAACCCTAATCAGCAAACAAGTTCACATCTTTGCATCTAATAGAGATATCCCTCTTCGAATCTAGGAAGGCTAGGTCCTTGGATTCCAAAGCTTGGTTTTATGTTACCCCTATCCATTTGTATCTCAATCAATCTAGAAAATTACGAGGACCTAACATAATGGCGATCACGGTGGGGCAGAGTTCATAATAGCCTGACAAACTTTTATAGACTCATATGCATCCCCAATTTGACTTAAAAAATCAACTCATAGCTGAGAGTAGAAACTAATTGCTTCACCATCCTAGTAAGATGATGACTCAGCTAGAGGATACTCATTGAAACCTTAAGGCTACATAAATAAACTCAAAAGCCCAAGATACTCCCTAGATTGATTTTTATCCAAACTTTGGTGGTGGACCATTCTATACATTTCCTAAAAATTTCAAAAACATCCACCTGGTGATTCCACTAGCCTCCAGTAGGCCTTTTTTCATCTCACTGGTCCCATAGGTTTTTCTAGGATTGTGTCAAATCAGTCCAAATAAATTTTTAGGGCCTAGTTATACCTTGTGTGAGTAAAGCAAACACTAAGAGAGGTCAGACTTCCAAAAAACAGTCCGAAACCTTCAGCCTCTCTGATTTTTGAGTAAAGAGATCTGGCTTCACGAAGGATCAATACCAGATCACACCCGGACCCAAATCCTCCTACCGTAGTTGATGACCCAGAAAATATTTTCTGGAAAACTTCTAAAGATGGAAACTCACCCACTATTAGGACCATTCATAGAGCAATTTTTGCACCAGAAAACCTTACAATTTCACAAGATCCTCAGTTTGACTTGCACCATACCAAGAGTCTATTCAGGACCAAGTCACAAAGTAGGGTTGATCAAACTGACCTTATAGATTTGCAGCAAAGCTCCAGTAGAGAAGTTTCTCCTTCCACTCCACCTGAATTTCAACTTCTCCATCACTTTAGCCCTTTTCATCTCAAATCCACTCAGAATCAGTTCTCCAGTCCAAGTACCTTAGCTACACCCATTCATACCACCACTGTGGAGACCACCTCACTCCATCCTACTCCACCTCTCACAAATCCTCCCCTTGTAAATCAGCCCTTATTTCCTTTTCCTCCCATCATGGCAGCCTGGTATGCTCCACTGGCTCTACAACAACCACTATTACCTCTGAGAAATGACTACTAGTCCAAGATCCCTCACTTCTTGGGGACTGAATCCATCATTGCTCAAAAGCATGTAGATAGAATTAATGATGCTTTTGACTATGTGGAGATAGAAGAAGAAACCATACATATGAGGATTGTTTCTCAGAGCCTAGGGGGAGAACCCAAGAAATGGTTTAAAAACTTACCTCCCAACAACATACATGATCTCCCTACCCTCTACCAAACCTTTGTGAACAAATGGGAAATCAAGAAGAACCCCCTTTAAATTATTTCCGAGTATAACAATATTAAAATGAATCCAGGAGAAAGTGTTAATGACTACTCCACTAGGTTTAACATTGTTTACAATGCCCTCCCACCTCACATAAAACCTCCTCAAGGCTTAGCCTTAGTAAAATATCCCGAAGGCTTTGATGCTGATATGGCCTATCAACTTAGGGATAGAGATTACATAACTCTAGAAGACATGCAAAAAGAGGCTATGAGTGTAGAGGCCAATTTAATTGAGAAAATGGCTAGGATGAGATCAGAAAAAAGGGTGACTTATAAAGATGACACAACTCCTACAACCTCCTCTGCTGACACCAAACTTGAATCCATAGTTAGGACAAGGGAGAGGATGATGGAAAAAATCAGTTTAAATGAGAGAACACCTCCTAGGGAAAATCAAGCAGATATTCAAAACAGGAATAGGAGTCAAAATTTTAGGAGAGACCCTCCTCAAGTCAGACAAAGAGAGAGTGACCAACAAATCAGACCTCTTTTCCAAGACAACCATGTAGATGAAGATGAAAGAGAGCCTGAGAAGTTGGAAGAAGACCATGTAAATTTCATAGGTTCGGATGATGAGGACAACACCTTTCTTACCAAAGAAGAACAAAGGATGTTTTCTTCAAAACCAAAATGAGAAATCGTATGAAGATTCTGAAGACTATAGACTGGGATTTGAGAATGCCATTATGGAAGTCCATAGGAAATATGACCTTAGGAGCAAAAAGAATCAAGATGTTCCTAAACCAAATCAGCCAAACACTGTTGTAAGAAATACCTCTGAACATATTCCTAAAAAGATAGCATAAAACACAAATAATATGGCTAAGAAAGATGACCTAAACAAACCAAAGACTAGCCAACCTAGTAATGATTCAAGCTGCCCTAGTACTTCAACTAGTAGCCCTAAAAAAAATTGTTGTCCAAACCATCAAATTTGAATTAGAAAATAAAAAATGTAGAAAATTTTATGGTTGATAAAGCTGATGTAAATACAATGAAGACACCTACACCTTTCAGCTTTGAGGGGGAGATTTCTAAAATCAAGATAACCATACCCCTCACTGAGTTGGTAACCCCAGAGGTATATAGATCCCATATTTTCAAAGTGTTAAATATAGGGAATGATACTGACACTTTAAACTTAACTGATGATAAACCAGAGCTATTTTTTGGTCCTGAAGTAGAGGGAAAATATCAAGAAGGACTTGTCCCTCCTTTCTATGTAAGTCTGAACATACATGAAAAAATTCTACATAATGTTATGCTAGAGTCTGGCGCCTCACACAACCTCATGCCAAAGGTTGTGATGGAGAGATTGGGCTTAGAAATCAAAAATCCCTACAAAGACTTGTACTCTTTTGATTCCAGTAGGGTTATGTGTCTAGGCCTAATCAAGGATCTGTGTGTCAATCTGGCACAAATCCCCACTAAGAGTCTAGTCATGGATATAGTTGTGGCTGACATCCTCCCAAATTATGGCATGCTTTTATCTAGATCATGGGGGGGCAAACTCCAGGGTAGCCTTCAAATGGACATGACTTATGCCACCATCCCAATCTTCAATCAAACAAGGATATTGTACCGGGAATCCCACATGAAATACATGGTGAGTAACATAGATAGGCAAAATAGCGCACCGGTTTATTCCATTCACTCAGACCTTGGCTCCTTCATCCTGTACAATTAAAATGACATAAGTGAACAAGTGGATGACAAAGAGAGAGAACTAAGCCCCTCAGAACAACCAAGCCAATCCTCTAACCAAGCAAAAGACACCCAAAACTCTAGCAGCCCCGAAGTGCAAAACATTAACAAAACTGAAATTAACACCCTTTGGCATATGAGCTTTGATGGCTCTTATGGTAAGGTTGGCTCAGGAGCAGGGGTTTGGATCCACAAGACAAATGAAGGCCATTCCTATAGGCTAGATTTCCAATGCACCAATAACGTTGCAGAATATGAGGCTCTCCTTATTGGTTTACACCTACTCAAAGACCTCAAAGCTAAGAAAATATTGGTTCAAGGAGATTCAAAACTGATCATAAATCAAATTAAGGGAGAATATTCAGCCAAAAACCCTAGACTAAGGGAATATAGGAATTCTGCCCTAGACCTTCTCAAAACCTTTGAGAAGTATGAGCTCACTTTCATCCCTAGGGCCCAAAACTGCCTTGCCAATGAATTTGCCTTTGCTACCAACAATTGCTCTTTACCTTATGAAAATAATCAATGCCACATCAAAGTTAAGAACATGCCTACTTTACCGGACAACTTGAACCATTGGCAAGTATTTAAAAGTGATGAGCAGATAGATGATTTTTTGTAATCCAGAAATGAATTTGCAAGCACAAAACAGAGTTTAAGATTTGAAAGAAATAATTTTGCTGAAAATGAAACTCCCAAAATAGAGCTGCCCTTTGATGAGGATATAAACCACCTTCAAAACCCTTGTGTTGCAGAAGTATTTGATAAATCAGATCAAAGAGAACTTAAAATTTTGCAGTACAAAGATGACACCTTTCTAAGAGGCCTTACACCATTAGAAGAGTTGTTTTATTTTAATGATGTAGCTAAAAAAACCCAAGATGGAATCCACTGAAACAAATATAGAATAATGTAACATTGGAGGGATGAAAGAGCCCAAAATAATCAAGCTATCCAAAACTCTCCCACCTCACACAAAACAAAAATACATTGAGATTTTTAGAGAATTTAAAGATGTGTTTGCTTGGGGGTATGAAGATTTGAAATCCTATGACACCAAAATCATTCAACATAAAATTCCTCTCAAGGAAAATAAAAAGCCATTTAAACAAAATTGAGAAGAATTAACCCCCTCTTTTTACCCTCAGTTGAGAAAGAAATCAAAAAGATGTACGATGCCGGGATCATAGTCCCTGTCCGATACTCAGAATGGGTGTCCAACCTTGTGTCAGTTAGGAAGAAGACCGGGGAAATTAGGCTTTGTATTGACTTCAAAAATTTGAACAAGGCCTCCTTGAAAGAAAATTACCCCTTGCCTAAAATGGATTACATACTCCAAAAATTAGTTGGCTCACAAAGAATCTCATTACTAGATGGCTTCTCAGGTTATAACCAAGTTCTAGTCTTTCCAAGTGACCAAATCAAAATTGTTTTCACTACACCTTGGGGTACATTCATGTATGTTAAAATTTCATTTGATTTAATGGATGCAGGGGCTACTTTCCAAATGACATTGGACATAGCTTTTTCAGAAGACATAGGTTACTTCATAGTCATATATCTTGATGACATCATTGTCTACTCTAAGACTGATGAAGAGCACTTAGTCCACTTGAGAAAAGTCTTTGAAAAGTGTAGAAAGTATGGCCTATCCCTAAATCCTAAGAAAACTTTGTTTGACCTTCAGGAAGGAAAACTCTTAGGTCAAATCATCTCTGAGGAAGGAATCAAGATAGATCCCAAAAGAATAGAATGCATCTTACAAATCAACCATCCTAGAAACATTAAAGAGCTACAATATTTCATTGGAAAGATTAACTTCCTAAAAAGATTCATCCCTAACCTTGCTGAGCTCCTAAGAAATATCACAAATATGTTGAAAAAGGAAGTAGGAGTGAAGTGGAGTATGGAAGCAAGATAATCTTTTGAGTTGGTAAAACAAGCACTCACACAAACACTAGTCTTAATCAGCCCTGACTTCACCAAGGACTTTTACATCTTCTCCTTTGCCTCTGAACATACTGTGGCAGCAGTACTATTACAAAAAAACATCATGGGGCAAGAAAAACCCATAGCTTTCTTCAACAAATCGTTAAGGGATGCTCCTCTAAAGTATAACATTATGGAGAAACAAGCCTTTTCCTTAATCAAAGCTTTGAAGGATTTTAGAGTTTATATTTTGCATTCACATATCATAACTTTTGTCCCACACACAGTTGTCAAAGACATACTTAATCAAGACCCTGATGGTAAAAGGGGCAAGTGGATTGCTACCATTTTAGTATATGATTTAGAAATCAGACACACTAAATTTATTAAAGGACAAGGACTTGCAAAACTTATGGCTGACTAAAATTTCCAAGATTTAGACATGAATATGGTTGGTATGTTAGAAGAAACTGAAGAATGTACATCACCAGACATTGAAGAAATTTTTTTAAATTCATCTTGGTATGCTGATATTATTTATGTGCTTCTTTATCTCAATGCTCCCCCTTATTTGTAAAAAACCAAAGCTAGATTCTTAAAACAAAAAGAATTAATTTTTTTCATTTTAGATGGAGTGTTGTACTGGAAGAGTTTTGTTGGTTTGCTACTTAAAATTTTTCTTGAAGATGATGCAAAAAAAATCATGCATGAATTACATGAAGGAGAATGTGGGGGTCACCTTTATTGGAAGACCACAGTGAACAAGATCCTTAGAGCTGGCTACTATTGGCCTACCCTATTTCCCGATACTCACAAACTAGTCATGAATTGCCATAAATGCCAAATTTTTGATGGCAAAAGAAAGCTCCTACCTCTGCCCTTGCATCCCATCAGTGTTGAAGCTCCTTTTCAGCAGTGGGGTTTGGACTTCATAGGAGAGATCCATCCTACTTCATCTGCCCAACATAAGTGGATCCTCACTGCCACTGATTACTTCACCTAATGGATAGAAGCCATCCCTTCTAGAAATGCCACTGACTCAGTCATCATCAAATTCCTTGAAACCAACATCTTGTCCAGGTTTGGTTGTCCTAAAAATATCATCACCGATAACGCTGCTTCCTTTGCATCTAAGAAAATGGTGGACTTTTGTTACAAATATCACATCACCCTGGGCCACTCCACTAATTATTACCCACAAGGTAATGGACTAGCTGAGTCTTCTAACAAGAGCTTGGAAAACATCATTAAGAAGCTCTTAGAACAAAATGAAAAAGAATGGAATGGAAAACTAGTGCATGCATTATGGGCTGATAGACTAACCACCAAGAAATCTATTGGTAGCTCCCTATCAACTAGTGTATGGCATGGATGTAGTTTTCCCCACCTCTTTGGGAGCTCCAGTCATGAAGCTTCTTCAAGAAGTACAATCAGAAGAAAATGACATGCAGAGGAGGCTGAACCAAACCATTCATTTGTAGCAGTCAAGGGAGGAGGTTTACAAAAGGACACAAGCTATTCAGGACAATATCAAGAAAATATTTGATAGGAGAACCAAAGAAAATGATTTCCATATTGGAGACATGGTTCTGAAATGGGATTCAAGAAGGGAAGACAATGGAAAACATGGCAAGTTTGAAAATCTATGGAAAGGCCCTTACATCATTTAGTCAGTTAGAGGCAACAATGCTTTCTTTTTGCAAGAGCTTGATGGAAATGAAATGTTTGGAGGTCTGGTCAATGGGAGGATGCTTAAACATTACTTTTTTCAAGAAACGTAGTTTTTTTTCCTCATTCATTGTACATACCACTGTTTGATAAAAAGAAAAATCTCAAAAAAAATATAAAAATAAAAGAGGGCAGAGTTTGAAAGAGAGGTATAGCCCCATACCTAAAAAATAATAATGTTGAAAGTGTGCAAGTCTAAATGCCACTGCTTATTTCAAAAAATCCTTTTTCAGTCATATCATGGCTAAACATATTTTAAATTTGTGGTTGATAAGTTAGTGAAAAAGAGTAGGTCAAAATTTTCAAGCTTGACTTGTCAAAAGATAGATTAGAAATGAGAGATGTTGGTTCCACGTGCTCAAATCTGAACCAAAGAGGAAAATGGAGATGTTAAAAAAATGACATATATTTCCCTCATGTTTCCTAAGCTTTGTCTATAAAAAAATAACACTTGTGTGCAGCTTGTTTCAATGCCACAACTCATGGTGAGTCAGATTGCCTAATCCTGATTTATCGTGCTTTAAATTTCATGTTAGTAGGATAGAGAATAATTTTTTTTCAAACAGCTTAATCTTGACAAATGAGTAGATTAGGTAGAAAATAAAGAGAGTTCATTAGCCTAATATGAACTCTTGGAAGAAATCAGGGTACTAGATAGTTTGATTTTTGTTTCCAAAAAGAGAAATATCAATGGTTTGCCAGTTCAAGTGCACCCAAGGAAGAAAAAATGTTAGGCAAGTAGATTGGGTAGGTAGAGATGATGCTGATATGAATCATGTCTTTTCAGATCTCAAAGATTACAGACTCGAAAAAAACATCAGCAAATGAATAAAGAGCACATCTTCCTAATGGAAAAGGCACTAGTCTCCAAAAGCCAGAAAAATATGAAGTTCTGGACATCTCCTGAGAAGGAGCTGCCCTCCCCAAGTGGAGCCACTGTTAGTCATCCATAATTTTCACTATCTGAAAATAACTAAGTATTGGTCCTAGATTTCTAGAAACAAAGTTCATAAACATTGTGAGTTCTATAAATCTCACTACCTTCATCATCCTAAGATAAACCTTTCCCTCTTTTATCATCCTATCTAGTCACGACTGACCCACCACTCTCGAAAGACCCATCATGGGCTCAAGCCATTTATTTTAACCCTAACTTGTCACCCATTTTTTCACCATGTCTTGCCTTTTGGCCCAAATCCTCTATTTTTTTTACCTACAGAATTCCCCACTACTACCTAAACCTACTAATCAAATAACTTTGTTGTCTCTTCCATAGTATTCTCAAACACTGATTGTATTTGTAGGCCCTTTGGATAGTCAAGTATGTTGGATCTTGGGTCTTCAATACACAAATATTATCATAGATTCTATCTTGTACTTGGTTATCCCTAAAGTCTAAGTCTCTGTCCAAAGTCTAAGTCCAAGAAAGTCCCCATTAGGTCACCTAATTTTTCACTAAGTCATAGGATGGATTTGGTGCACAACAAGTTATGCCTTCCTGCATTAAGAGATTGTTTTCAAAGAGGAATAAAATCAAGCAATTTGATCCAAAGTCATTTAGGAAAAGCCTCCTTGGCTTAGAGCACAAATACTGCAAGGGACAGCTGCCCTTGTTCACATTTCTACAATGAATAGCCAAGGTGGCCACCAGAAATAAGAAGAGGTAAGGTAATAAGATGTAATCATCACCAGGAGGCAGACAAAAACAAGAAAAAAGCAACAGGCCTATAGGTAAAAGAGAATCAAGGTTTGTTTTGGTTGATTAACAAAACAGTGGTGACAAGCAAGAAACCATCTTAGAGATTTTGAGGACAGAAACCACCTCTTTAGGGTTTTTCCAAAAATAACATTTCTTCGCCTACACTAAGAAAAGAAACGACAAAGAGTAGCAGTTTAAAAGGGATCATCTTACCAAAGGGTAAAAAACTGAGTTTTTGAAATAAGATCAAAGGTTGGGCATAAGTTATTATCAAAACGACCTAAAAAGAAAGTGTTACCCTGGTTTGCATCTTAGCAGTAGACCCCCAACAAAGGCCTCCATGTCAAAAATATTGTTCTGCAAAAGATGACAGAGGCATAAGTAAACATTTTTTCCAAAAAGTGTCAAAAGTGTGTTTCACAGCAAATATTAGTCAAAAGGCACACTAAAATATAGGGGACATTAACTTTGCAAAAGTGGGTTTTATATTTTAAAAAATTACTTTTCAAAACAACTATAAAAGGTCACTTGAACCTTTCCCACACATCATTTGCTATTTTCCAAAGTGAAGAAGCCATCGGGAGAATTTTTTTTGGGGTTTTCAGGCCAAACTGTAAAAATATTCGGGCGCTACGCACTAAGGCCGGTGCTACGCACAAGAAGAGGGCGGGCAGTGTAAAAATACATTGCGCTATGCGCTCAGAGCCTGGTGCTACACACCTGGCTCGGCACTACGCAGAGGCCCAGCAAAGACCAGAAACACCCGGGACACCGCCCAGTCTTCCTGGCGCTGCGCACAGGTGCTGCACACAGGCGTTGCGCACAGGTGCTACGCTCCAGCCAGATTTTTCCATATTTTCTCAAAGAGCTCCAAAATTTGAATTTTCATCTTCAAAACTTCTACAAGAAGAGCCTAAGGTTGGTGAAACTTTTTCTCCTCCCAATCTTTCCTTTTTTCCAAAAACAAGGAAGTCATCCATAGTGAAAGTTAGACCAAACCCTAGACTATATAAAGATCAATTATTTAGTCTTTGAGTTAGTGTTTGCAAGTGAAATTCGTTTCGAGTACAAAAAGAAGATTGGGTAACTATAGGCTAACCTCTAACCCCAAGTGCAAGCTCTAAAAATCATTTTCACCTTAGCCTTTGTTTTGCAAAGAGTTGACCTAAAAACCACTAAAAGCACCTAGTTTGCCAAAAACCCTCAAGAAAAGTCCAAAGGTCCTACTGTTGTTTTTGGACCAGTCATCATGTCATAGGGAGATAGTCACACTAGTAATGATGAGATTCATACTCCCACCAAGCCAAAACATCATGGAGGAAAAGAAAAAATATTTGAGCCCCTAGACACCACTCCAATCACTTCATCTCCTATGATCCTTTCATGCTTCCAGGATGTAGGGTGCTGCAGATTTTGTGAGAGGGTCAAGCTAGTCAGCAGCCATTCAGACTTAACTAGATTATTCGTCTATATCTTACAAAACCATCAAGTCAATCTGGCAGGGGTACAATTTGAGCTCTCATCTGAGATCATTTCCAAAGCAACAGGTATACCAGACATTGGTGAGGTGTGGTTCAAACAAAAGAAGCTGGAGTTGAGTTATTATGGGCCCTATTTGAAACCTAGCAATCAACAAAATTGTAAGGCTATTTTCCATTTTTCCCATTTCCTAGAGAGGTATGTTGCATTGATGAGGCAAATTATCAGTTTTTTCACATTTGAGGGGAGATACTCCCGGATCTACTCATATCATATAAGGTTGTTGATGCATTTTACCACGGTCAAGATGATGAACCTACCTTACTATCTTTTCCGAAGCATTGATAAAATGGCCTCAGCTGTCAAGAAGAAAAGCTATGACCACCAAATTCCATGCCTCTTTCACCACTCCCTGACCAAAATGAGTGTCCTATACTAGCTAGAGCAGCAAGGAATATATTGGGAAACTTTCATCTCACATGATGTGTTTACAGACCCTCGGGCCTTCATCCAGTAGAACTTACCTTTCACTTCACAACCATCTACCTCCACACATCCATCATCTCCCCATGTTCCTTCTCCACAAATAATTTCACCTCTTACCTCTTCCCCTAAATTGCCAAGTGAGGGGGCTGACAGTAGCCCTAGTGAAGAACAAATAGAAGGCAACAGTCAGGAGGAAACTGAGATAGATAATGATGGACAAGAAGGGAGTAGTGGAGAAGAAGATGATGAAAATGAAGAAAATAGTGAAGAGGAGGGAAGTAGCCATGAAGAAAGAAGTGAGGGAAATGATGAAATTAGTGAAGGCATCCAAAAAGATGAGAGTAGTGAGCCCGATGAAGAGGAAAACATAGATGAAAGTAGTGGGAAAAATGATGAAGAAGAGCAGCAAGATAATGAGTAAGAGCAGCCAGATGATGAAGAAGAGCAGCAAAATAATGAGGAAGAGTAGCCAGATGATGAGTAGGAGGAGCATGATGAAGAGGACAACCATCAAAGTACACCATACAGTCAAGGAAATAGTCATGATAGTCATGACAGTAGTCATGACTGTCTTGAAAAAAATCAGTCCATGGATGTAAAAGAAAATTAGAGTGAGGCAAGTGCAGAAGATATCAAGAAAACTAAAGGTCAAAATGATGATAGCACTACCTTTGAAACTTTCATTGTTACCCCTCTCACATGCACATATCACAGAGGGAGAAGAAATGTGTTTGCTGCCTCTAAAAGGCAAAGGGCCATCTCTTCTCAAACAGCCAAAACATTGGACAAAGGCAAAGAAAAAATGGAAAAATTTGAGCAGAAGGTACAAGTAAGAAGGAAAAAAAGGATCGAAAAGACTTCTCAAGGGCCTCTTTTTGTTGATCTAGACAGTGATAATGAGGACCAATGGATAAGTACTAAGTTGCTCCTCTTAGAAAAGGATGCCCAGCTTCAAGAATGGGAAAAGGACTTTGAGAGGGCACAAAGGGTCATATACTATTATAAAGAGGAGCATAAACATTTCAAAGAGGTGAAGAGCGACCTTTCCTTACAGAAGAAATGGTAAAACACTATGCAAGGAAGAGCATGCTTGCTAATGCCAAACTAAAGCAAGCCCTCATGGAGATAGAAGAGCTAAAAATGACCAAAGTGAATGACAGCCTCAGGATCTTGGCTGATTCTTCTCATAGGGTATCTAAAACCCCTAGAGGGGTCTACACACAAATTTTGAGGCAAATTCGAAAACTTTTTGTTTTTTCCAAATTTTGAACCCTAGGAGTGCAGCACCGTAGGCGCTACGCAAAAAATTGGGGCATCCTCAGCTGCTAGAGTTTACCTTTTTGGATTTTTCACATCACCAACAGTCTACACACAAAATCTCAGGTCAATTGGAGAATTTTTCCCCCTCAAAAGGTCAAAAAACACCTCAAAATTGACCTTTCTGCCTCCTTTTTAGGCCTAGCGCTGCGCATAGAGCAGTCATGGGAGATTTGATTTTTGAGCAGTTAAATGGCATCCATTAAGCATAAATCAAGTATTTTTGGAAAGTAGACTCATCAATATTTCCAACGAGCCATCCCCGGGCCAAATCTTATGCCAGGAATGGGTCCAAAACTCAGCTGCAACATACCTTATTTTTTGCTGAAATGTCGTTATGCACAGAGACAACCTTTTGCCAAAAAGTCAACAAAAGAGAGTGATTAATGAAAAATTGGTTTTTTAATATTTTTTTTTGACAAATCACTCCTGATTTGATTTGGGAGTTAGTTTTTGATGTTTTTCATTTATTATCTTATCTATTATGTGTCTTGGGCCTTGCATAGTCATTAAGCACATTTATGACATTTATGGCTAAATTAGGGTTTTTGGAAGCCTCTTAGGGTTTCCACCTCCTCATTTGCTCCATAAATAGAGCATGAGGCTCTTATGTATTAGTTGGATTTTGATGACTTATGTTGAAGCAATACATAGTCTCTTGTAGTTTTTGATAACAATTTGATGTCTTGGAGCTCATGCATGCCCTGGTTTTCTTGTTGATGGAGAGAGACTGTTTGCAGGATCCATAAGCTTGGTTGATGGTGAAGCTTTCTTATGTTCATGTTTTCTAGTTTTCCATTATGTTTTCCATCTTGCTATTTTGTAGTAGGACAAAAAATTTAAATTAAGAAATGTTTTCTGATGGCACCTTAATTCTGTTTGTCCTTCACTGCCTCAATGTTTTCTTCTGTTGAGATATGTTAGGGAATCCATCTCTTGCTCCCTAAGAAGTTCTTAGCTTGTCCATTTCTTGAATGGTTTAGATCAGTTAGTGTCAAGTATGATTTATGGCTAGCTCGACATATTGTTGCAACTAAAATACTTTGTTCTTGGAATAATCTCTTTAAAGGCATCTTTGCCTAGGTTTATCAAAGAAGTTTGTTTCAATCATGCTCTTTTCCTTTACTTAGCTAAATTTGTTTCAAGGAACCTGTTAGACCCCCTATGAAATTCTTGACAAGCAAGATGGGGGATGAATGATTGTTGAGCCTTCAAGGGATGCCTTTCCCTGAAAAACCATTCTCCTTGAAGTCTTTGAGTGCTTTGCCTTGTATAAATCCTATCTGCTGATCCATTTCTCAAAAGGCCCACTATTGCCCCTTTATACCCCTGCAAATACCCCCATTTTACCCTCCCCTTTCCTTTGTCAAAATCCTTTTTCTTCCTTTTATCCCCACCATCACCCTCTTAAATTCTCCAAAATCCCCTTAAACTCCCCCATCACCCTTTATTTCCCTAATTCTCCACCTCCCCTCCCTATCGTTCCTTCCCTTGGGCCTAAAAATGCTTTAAAATGTACAAAAATCATATTTTAGGCCTTGGCCCCTTTGGCCATAGCCCCGCGCTCCTTTTTCTCTCCATGTGACCCGACGCCATGACCGAAGCGTTTCCCCTGCGGGGGCTTTACTCTATCCGTAGAGTCAAACCATGGAGCTCCCGTAGTTGCCCCTCGAGATGTGGGAAAATCCGATCGAACGACTGTTATTCACTACGGGGGGTCACTCCAAAATCTTATGGCCGTACACCTTGGCCCCCCCGCAGTCCATATCCGCCGTCCATTCGCCCGACATATCGACGGAGCGGAGCCCATCCACCCTGTGGTCCCCGATGCACTGTTCATAAACTGGTGGTTTCATTCCGCACCACCCATCCATAGCCGGCGGTATTTCCCGCGGACCCAGCGATTCCATACGCTGGGTGACGCGTGTCTGAGTGTACTATTTCGAAAACCGCCCATTTCGCGCATTATCTCCCGAATGAAGGCCGGGCAGCGGAATAAATGACAGCTGTCAGATCTTGGAGCCCTCATCCAACGGCACTCATTCATCGAACCTGTGCACTGCTTAACGCCCGATCATCGTACCCGTTGGCCCACCGTCTGCCATTCTCAACCGTCGATCTCCACCCTGATGGACGGCCCAGGTTCTTTTGTCTTCCGTTGATCGTTCCTCGTCACCCTGCCTCGCCACATCAGCTCCACGTGCACACTTCGTACTCCCTCCCTGCCCATTAAGTATAATTGGCTCTTTTCGTATCTTTTCACGATTATCATTCATTTTTCGCGTTTATTCTCTTCGTGCTCCGCCAACCATATACCAGAGTGATTTTCACCATTTCTTCCGCAATTTTCTCCTACAGCTCATCAGCATAGCCATGATTGTAGTCCTCGTCACCTTCACCGTTCCTGCCCATGTTTTCTCTTCACAGTCTGTTGTTTTGCAGGGTTTCCAAAGGTGAAAGACCGCCATGGTTCTACGTGACAAGCTGTGCAGGTAGAATTAAATCCAAGAACCAGTACTACTGTGAGATAGTCAAAGAAAGTGGCCAGCCAGATTCGCATTAAGTAAAAGGCAGATTTCAAACACTGGGAACCTTTCTACGCCATTAAAGACCGAGCTAACCTATCAGAGATGGAATTGAAGCAGCGAAGCATTCTAGTACAGAGAAAAGGGTGATTAAGGCCAGCTAATGAAGATCTTAAGCCTTAACCACAGGTTTAGAATGCGCAGCAGCAGTTTGAAGACCCCGAGTATCCATCCAAAAGGTCCTCTGCACAGTGAAAGAATGTCCCTGAAGGAATTTATACCCTAACAGCAGCACAAAGAAATCATAACATTTATGAAGCATACCTTTCAGCAGTTATTTACCATTTGTTTATTCTCCACAAGTACAACAAAGTATGGCCGCCAGAATGCAGCAAAGTCATGTCTGGAGTAAAGGAAAATCTGAAGAAGATCATCCCTGCATATAGAGGTGACAAACATTAAATACTCAATGTTCAAACAGAATGGGCCTCGGCCCTATTTCTATACTCTGTGTTTAATGATACATTTAATTTTCACCTACCTTCTCAGTCGATTTTCTATCCACCATCTGCTATAAAGCACAGAAGGAAACACTGTAATGGTTGTTGATGAGATATCAGTGAAATACAAGTATTCTCCTCTAGAGACAAGTTCTCTGTGTATATTGTAAGATAGGCTGAGATTTGATGTATTCAGACTGAATGTTCAAGATGTGGGCAATGTTGTACCTGATTGGTTTTGTTTTTAATATGACAAGCATGTTTCTTTGGATCCTGATCTAAAGCAGCTGGTGATGTTTCCTCTTTCTCTGTATTTGTGATTGACTTGCTCTTATGTTATGTTCCGTTTCATTTCATTTCTGCTGGTAGGCAACAGAAGTATAATATAGGATTCACCCTTGATAGGTGCCCTATGTTTCCTGCTCTCCCTACCTCAATGTTTTCTGCTTATATGTGTATCTGAATGTTGATTTCAATTGATTTAACCAGTGTAGTGGATGATATTGCCTGCTCTCTGATGTATGAATTGATGAAGTCCATGTTTAGATGTTCTTGGTAGGATTTAGTTGGAAGGTTTGGGAACACTGGGGATTAGTGTTAGCCCTGTCCACTAGGATCTTTGCACGACCAGCTAGCCTTTCTAAGATCCCTTGTAATTGCCTTTGATTTTGTCCAAGCAGGCCTGGAGTTAAATGACCTCTGACCTGATCTATAGACAGAATTAGATGGTTCTCCTCCTTTCATTTTCAGTCCCTAATGTTCCATTCCATCTTCTATCCTTTAAGATCCAGATGATTTAGATGACTTGCCCAACTGAAAGCTTGCACATTGAACACAAATAAATCCTTTCTTGACTCCATAGCCCAATGGCTTTGATGTTCTCTGAGTTATCTGTCTCTGCCTAAGCTTCCTCTTTGCTCATCCTTGTCTTATATTGGTCCTTCTTTTCCTGATTCCCTCCAACCAAACACAAACAATCAAACCAACAACCCTGAGCCTACAACTAGCCTAAAATCATAACTTAGAGCTTCAAAGACATATCCTTTGACTTGTATAGAGAGATCCCTCTCTGGACCTAGGAGGGCTAGATCCTAAGGTCCCAAAGTGGTTCTGATGTTGTCTCATCTTTTGGTCTTGCCAATCTGGCCAAAACATGGGAACCCCAACAGAACCTTTATAGCTGTAACTTTAGATGGTTAGGGTTTTCTCTCCTTCTATGGTTATAGCTACTTGCTTATCTTAAATTTCTTTCTGCTCTTAATGATGAAATCTATGAAAGTTGAATAGGTTTCTTTCCTTTCTATGTTTCATCTAAATGCTTTTCTTGGTTGATTATTTTCTTTCAGTCTGAAATCAAATGGATTAGGTTTTGCTTATGCCTTTGATTCTCTTGCTATGCTCATAAATCTTCTGACTCTCTCAGTTTACAAGTACATAAAGGATTCATTTTTTCCCCTTTGTTAGGTTATTGTTCTCAAGCTTAATGTTCACCTCATGACCCTTCACAACCTTAAAAGATCCACCATCCAAGTTAAAATTGCCCTGCAAATGCTCTTGAAACCATTGATGAACTTATCATGACCTTGTTAAACTCCATTGCCGAATTACTTAACAATCTCCCTTGTTTTCTATCTAAATCTATTTGAGCATCATACCTAACCAAAAACAATAAAAATACCCTGCACTTAACATCTAGCCTAAAATCAACCCTAATCAACAAACAAGTTCACATCTTTGCATCTACTAGAGAGATCCCTCTTCGAATCCAGGAAGGCTAGGTCCTTGGATTCCAAAGCGTGGTTTGATGTTACCCCTGTCCATTTGTATCTCAATAAATCTAGAAAATTATGGGGACCTAACAAGTACATCCCATGATTATTACCTCATTTCGCATAATTATTAAAATGCATCGGGACTAGAAGTAAGTACACTCTGACAAGTTAATTAATCCGTTCTAAATCTTGTGAAATAATTACCATCACCATATATCATTATTTCCATAATCCATTCTGATTTGGGCCTCGTTTTTCGAAAAAATACCCATGGCATTTTACCATTACCCCATTTCATTTTATACGGTGCTATCACGAAAATATTTAATTGTTGATACTTCCTCCCAATGATCATTTGTTGTTCCAAAGCGCTACTATAGAGCTTCTGTAGGATGGGCGGATTGTCCGTGTGACATGAACTTGAAAACACAACTCTGGTGCACAGTAATGTAGATATATGGCAGGTCTTTGTAGACCCAGGCTGGGATCTATATTGAGACAGATTTCAGGGATTTGATGAAACAGTCACAGCAGAGTTTGTAGTAAACCTGGATGGGAATAAGTCCCAAGTGTGGGGATTAGAAATTACTGTTATAGAGGAGGTCATTTCAGCGGTTAGTGGACAGCCATAACGAGGGCAGAAATGGTTTTGAAAAAAAACTCCCCTTCCAGAATTGTTTCTGCAAGCTGGGGACAGGGCGGTTCAGAAAGGGAGAGGATACGATCGTAAATCCTTGCCACATCCATGGGGCAAGGTGGCATACTTTGTTATGAAATATATAACTTTTTAGGGGCTATTTACCACCCTGTTCAAATATCATTTTAAGCTCCTAGCTCATCTCTGATTTCGGCAGGCACAAGTTCACTCCCTGGATATGCCTTTCTTTCTTTTGAAAAATCTCTAGCTTATGGCACGATATGCCCGACGCTCACATCATGTATTGGCGGTTCTTACAAATCACAGGCTGGCTCGTTTACTGGTAATGTATGTACTGGCTCAATTTCATGTTCCCTGGGCACAATTTATTGAGCTATTAGAGGAAGAAGTAGAAGCTGTGATAGTTGCGAGAGAGGAAGATGCGCCATAAGAAATGGAGGAAGAAGAATAAACATCTCATGTTGGTTCATCAGAGGAAGATGAGCTAGAAAATATGGAGGAATAAGAACCAGCATCCCCTGTTGGTTCAGCAGAAGAAGATGATGTAGAGGAAATGGAGGAAGAAGAACCAGCATCCCCTGTTGGTTCAACAGAAGATGATGATGCAGAGGAAATGGAGGAAGAAGAACCAGCATTCCCTGTTGGTTCAGCAGAATAAGAGGAAGCGGAAGAAATGGATGAAGAAGAAGCCACAAATGATGTTTTTACACAAGAACCAACATCTCCTATTGGTCCATTAGAGGAAGAGGAAGCAACAAGAATGGAGGTAGAAGAGGCCAGAACCGATGTTGTTACACAAGAACCAGCATTGCCTGTTGGTTCGGTAGGAGAAGAAAACATGAACATAGAAGATGACACAATTGAGGCTGTTACAAAAGAACCAGCCTCGTCTGTGGGTTCAATGGATGTGGGAACTATTGAAATAGGGGATGGAGTCAATTTTGTTCCATAGGAATTAGCATCCACTAACGAGGCACAATGATAATCAACACTAGTTAGAGGATTGGCAAGTGATGTTGTTACACAAGAACCAACACCACTTGCCCAAGTGGATTTGGAACCTGAAGCACGTAGTGGTGCTACACAATAACCACCACTAGTTTAGATGAGCTATAAAATTATGGAAGAAATAGGCCATGTAGTTGACACTGTTCCACAAGAACCAGTGGCAACTGTAGGACAAGAAGGTGATAAAGAAGAAGGCTTGACCCAAATAGGAAATAAGGATGGTGAAGAGAAAGAGCCTGAGGTAGCAGACATGGCCAAGATAGACATAGAAGAGAATGTCCCTCATTCTTCATTTCTTTCCACCCTACCAAGAGGGGCAAAGAAGTTTCGTTCTCCTCGGTGCCTTATGGAATAAATAGTTGTCCCTCTAGTCTTAGATTTTGTTGGGACGACTTTGGATACAATTGCTGGTACAACCATTTGTGAAACAACGCTTCTTGATTCACAACCAGAGCACCTCTAAGAGTTCGATGTGGAAACCCAAGAACCTATGTTGGTAGGAGGACAAGAAGGACAGATGACAGACAATGCCACTCCACTAGTGAAAATTGGTCAGACTGAAGCTAACCTGCAAGGGTTGAAAACAATGCATGAGCCTTTAGAAGAAAACCTTGCAGTGGAACAAGATCAGAGGGTGGATATCGAAGGTGTAAACCAAGTGGCTGTAGAAATTCCTGAACCAGAAAAATAAAGTGAAAATACTGGTCCCGAGGAGAGGACAATTTAGGTAGGATTTGGTAAAAATGAGCGAGTTGATATTTTTGTTGACATCAAACCGCCAATTCCTGAACCAGCTACGGTGCCAATAGAAGAAGTTATTGTTAAGAAATAATTTGTAGAGAAGTGTGCAAGAGAAAGACCACCTCTCAAGGAAAGATACTAGCTTCAATTCATAGAAACTCTGCAATTGAACATGGAAATTCGTAGGCTAAGGAAGTCAGTATCACGGCTAAAGAAGAAAGTGAGAAAACACAAGGAGAAGGCTGCAAATTTGAAGTTCGAGGTTTTCTCGTCGGCAGTATAGATAGAGGACACTCCCATGACTTCTGCTGCTACACAGACTGATCCTATAGAATATTTGTTCGAAGCTCGAGAATTTTTCTTATCTACCGAAATCTAGAAATGGCAAGCTCCCGCGCCCTGTCTCTAGCAAGGGAATATTACATTGAAATACCAAAGAGAGGAGGTGAACAGGGTCAGTGAGCAGGCAGCCCAGACCATTACTGGGTATATAGATCAGCTAGATAGAGCAAGGTATAAGCAAGAGAAGTTACAGAAAAATATTGAGAGCTTAGAGGAGCAGGTACTGGTGTTGAAAGTTGATAAGGAGGAGATGTTCACCTTGACACAATAGGTAATGGCTTGTCGACCTCCCGCTCATATTTACACCTTGTTTCCCCATGAAAAATCTCTTTTATTTTTCCTAGAGAGCATTCATAATTAGATTAGTCATGAAATCAAAGATACGATACAATTTCTTCACATCCTGAGGATTCATGATGTTGTGAATCTGCATTTGATGTGTGAATTAAATATGCATTACCATTTCTTATGTGATGACCAGACCTTTAACCCAATCCCATTTGTGGGAGACGTCCATTTGAGAGCTTTTACCTCCTGCACCATTAATCAGGTTAGGTGGAAAAAGACTTTTGATACATTTGAAGAGAACCAATCCACAAGGCCACTTATTCTAAGAAGAGAGAATGGTCAGTCTATGAACATCTATAAAAAACATGCCACCTTTTTACAGATTGAGGGGCATAAGGAACAAATGTTGGCAACACAAAAATGGTGTACTAGTCTCTGTACCAAACAGGTGGTTACTTTCCAAGATGATGCTCGTGATGGCTGCCAAAGGAGATGGATGTTGTCATCATCAACCATCAGAAATTGAGAGCCTTTTGGAGCACCTAACTTTGCACGAGCATTAGAGAGGTTGGCATGATATATTTCATGGATCCATAGTTGTGGGATCTGGTGGATGGGATTGAGGTTTCAATTCCCCATAATTTGGCTACCAACATACCAATATACTCTGGCATACAACATGGGCAATGATATATGGATATAAACCCCTAGGGATAGAGATGGCGGATAAATATGACCTCGCTTAGCTTCATGCTGACCAAATTCATTCAAACCCAAATCTGCGGAGGCGATGAGCTACATGAGGACACGCAGAAAGAACAGTTGGGGGGAGATGTTAGGAGCCAAACCTGCACATATTTTCCTTCCATTTTAACCACTTTCTTTATCCATTTATTGCATTAACATTCAATTCATGTTCAAAAGTGCACACATAAACCCCTGTACATGTCTTTTTGGAGTATTTATTCAATGAAGTAGAGTCACGAGGATGATCACCTAAAGCTATTTACTAATCTATTTATTTTTTCATATTCAGTGGTTGGATGACCATACTAGAAATTTCAGGAATATCTCCGAGTTGGCAGCACTACAACAACACAATGGCTCTGGAACCTTTCTCTGCTTTCGTTTGCATATATTTTTTCTATTATAATATTGTATATTTGTAGGCACTAGTTGTCGTGATTTCAGAAACTTCTATTGTAAACATTTGTATAAGAGGGGCTCTGAAGTTGTGAATCGGGGGTTGGCTATGAAAAGAATTGAGATCTGTAATAGAACATTGTATTAAGTTAATGTTAGTTATCTTCCTTCTCTTCTTGTGAGTTCGTGAGTACATCGCAACCCTGATCAAAGAGTTGGGCCCACTCTCATGATTAGGTGTTGCGTGCTTTCTGTGTGTTTGTTTATTCAATTTCATGTTTTGTATATTTCTTAACTTTTGTGACAGTAGATGTAATTTCTGAGAGATTTATTGATGTGAATATATTGCAGGCTTTACAATTCATTAATTTTATTCTTTTATTGTTGTTACATTGATTGTTGCTTTGTTTAATTTATCAAATCCACGAATGATATATAATTGTGCTATTGTCATATGGATATATTTCGTGCATTAGCCTTGCAATAACTAATGCACCTGGATTGATAATTAATGTGGGAAAGGGTTTGAATAATAATTCACACTTGGACACCAACGACCTAAATACGAGTTGACATGAAACTCCCTCAAGGTAAGATTCTTGAGTTCACTGTCATTTGGTACACAAATATTTTTCCTGAATCTGACCAAGACATCTATCGTGAGGTGACATTTTTCATCCCTATCACCTTCACCCTGTTTTTATAACCCGTGCCTCAACTGTTGATAGTTATCATTGTGATGTCATTCTTGAAATATTTTCTACTATAAATATGTTCCATAAGAACTCACTATTGAGATATGATTCACCTGCACTTTTCTATTAAGATCATATACAACCCTGCTTACCCTTAATGTACCTGATATTGAAGTCAAACTCACTGAGAGTATAAAACCATTTAGCTTTCCGGGCATTCACATTAAGTTGGTAAAACAAGTACCTCGGTCCAACATGATCATTCTGTTAGGTCCCTATAATTTTTCAGATTGGTAAGACCAAATAAACAAGGGTATCATCAAACCAACATTCGATTCCTAGGAACTAGCATTCCTGGACTCAGAGAGGGCTCTCTCTATATTTTTATAAAATATATAACTTGATCGATTTAGGATGTTGATTTTAGACTAGTTAAAATGATATGGATTTTTTGTTTTTTTTTGTTTGGTTGGGTTGCTTGGTAAGAAGAACAGATAGAGTAAGAGAAATTCAAACCATTGGGCTATGGGGTCTGTGAAAGGTTTGAAGAATACAACAAAAAATCAAGGGTGTTTCATAGGGCAAGTTAAGAAAGCCAAATGGATCTTAATAGCTTATGTGGGCGTGAAATGAACATTAAGTTGTGAGTTTAGAAGGTTTAAAGGGAAATTAAGGATCCTTTAACATATACTAGAACAAGAAGAGTCTTTAGGATCACTATGCTGAAGAAAGAACCAAAGGACAGGGCACACCATAAACTTCTTTGGCCTAGCTTTATCAAGTAAAATTTGAGACAACAATCTAGCAAACCCTAGAAGCAGGGAACTCCTAAATTCTCTAGCTATTCACATTCAGACAAAGAAAACATTTAAGATAACAAATAAGTGATGATTAAAGAGAAGGGAACTCCTAAATTCTTCAATCATAATTTAAAATACCTTCAAAGTGAATATTCAAGATAGACCAAAGGACAGGGAAAACCATAAACTTCTTTAGCCTAAACCCTAGTAAGTAAACTTCAAAGAAAGGCCTTAAAAAAAATGTTTCAAGCTACACCAAAGGACAAGGCATACCATAAACTTCTTCGATTTGATTCTTATTCAATAATTTTCAAGAGAACAAGATAGGTGAAATCAGAAAGCAATTAAGAATTCTCCAATCAGACCCAGCAGAGGAAAACATTTAAACAAAAGAGAGAAAATAGACTTAAGATGCCTCTAACAGCATATCTTAACCTAATTTTTCTTTTCTGTTATAAGAGAATGGATGAAAAATATGAAAACAAAAGGAAACAAGTATAATATAAGAATAACATCACCATTTAACAAAGTTCATGAATCCTGTCAATGTGCTTGCTCCATTAACATCAGTCCAAAATAGTTACAAAGCTCCAAACACAACTTCTTTACAACTCAAAGTCTATGATGTATCAACTCAAAAATGAATGAACAACCAACAAAAATTATCAAGCATACATGCAGTATTTATTTTCAAAATGAGGAGGTGAAACCCTAGCTAGGGTTTATGGATGTCATTTATTACATAGGTAATGCATTTTGACCTTTGAGACCATACAAGGCCCAAGGAAAAATATATAAGGCTCATTCATTGAAATAATAATTCCAAACTCAAACCCTGAGCTAAGTTTGGAATAAATTTGACTTTAAGGCTTCAAAATATGTTTTTCAATAACTCCTAGTAAGGGCGTAGCTCCAAGGTACAAGGGTGCAGCACCAGTGCAAACACGTAGCGCCAAGGTAGGAACAATGGCCTGTTTTGTAGCTAGTGTTTAGAGGCCTTCCTAGTGTCCAAAGAAGTGCCATGATAGCTCATTGGAAAGGTCTCGGAGTATATTTTATAAATATGCTTTCATTTTTCAATATGGTTCCTATCTTCCCTCTCAAAAATCAATTCTGCAAAGACTGGTAAACACGCATTGCCAGGGTCAAAAAGAGGGTAGAAAGGTGATTTTTTGGTGGTTTTTGGCCTTTTTGAGGGACCAGTTTTGCTCCAAATCCTCTAAACCTTTCTGAGGTTGATGTAATTTTCATTAGGAACATGAATATGCTGATCATTTTTCATTTGAGTACCCCAAAAAAGAGCACAGCGCCAGTGGAACTGCGCGTTTGGCCCAATTTCTACAAGTCAAACTGTCAAAAATTCAAAAATTTCAAAAAGGTGCGAAAACTGGAACTTAGCTTGCTGATAAAGGATTAAAGGACTAGAGGGAAACCTCAGCAATAATATTAAGCTTTTCCCCTTCATTTTTCTTGGTTAGGGTTTCAAGTCTTGATTTAGCATTTTGTAGCTTTGAGCTTGCAATTTGTTTTTTCTTGAAGTAGTTCCTGGCCCTCCTTCTAAATATGTCATTGTCCTTGTTTTCCTTCTCCAGGAGCTTCTCAAGATGATGGTTGGCCCTGTCAAGCCATTTTTCCTGATTTTCATTGACAAGGATGGAAAATTTCTCATTCAATGTAAGCTCATTAGCAAGCTCAACCTCCTTTTTCCTTTCTAGTTCTAGAGCTATTTTCAGCCCTCTAGTCCTAGGTCTTTTTCTTGGAAACTTTTCTTCTGCCTCATTGGTTTCACCATACCTTTCATAGGCCTCATCAAGCAAGGAATTTGCCTTGTTTTATTCTCTTTTTTCCTTGAGAAGGAACACCCATACAGGACAATTTTCCAGTTGAACATATTTTTTCAATTTATACTAATCCTTCGTTGTATGCCGATATTGCTAACTATATTTCTATAGGTTTTCATATAGGGAATAGTGAAATATCATTCATCATAGTGCCTGATACTCCTGGATAGTAGGTTATCTCATCCAGACAAGGTTCGATTAGAAAGTTTGGCATTATGTATCTGAGGATGTCATCTTTGAAATGTTGAAGGCTCCTCATGATGGTCCTTGTGGAGGGAATTTTGTAGACAAGAGGACATGGAATAAGTTCTTACAGATGGGATATTATTGTCCCTCTATCTTCTAGCATGCATTATTCTACGTCTGAGGATGTAACAGTTGCCAAGAGATGGGTCAACCTGGTCGATGAGATGAAATTCCATTGCAACACTAGGTATTCATTGAACCTTTCGAAAAGTGGGCTATCAATTTTGTTGGTCCTTTTAACCCACCTTCACATCAGAGGTTTCACATTTTTGTCCACCTGGAATATGTAACCAAGTGGGTGGAAGCCAAGGCTGTTGTGAAAGCAATGTAGCAGGTTGTTTTAGATTTTCTATTTGAAGAGATTTTTGCTCATTTTGGTGCTCCAAGAGAGATTGTTTTAGATGGAGGAGCACAATTCACATCACACATGATAGAAAGGGTTACGAAGAAATATGAAATTAAACATAGAGGTGAATGGTCAAGTGGAAATCCTGAACAAGGTATTGGAAAATACCTTGAGAAATACTGTGGCAAGACATCGTCGGGATTGGGCTGAAAAAAATCCTGAAGCCCTCTGGGCATACATAACAACATAGCGGAATACAATAGGGTTTTCACCATTTGAGTTTGTTTATGGGGAATCCCCCTTATTTCCAGTAGAATTTGAGGTTAGTATGCTCATAACATCTCTTGAGGTAGGACTCGATCTGTTTGATGCCCAAAAACACTGGGAGGAGCAGCTAAATGAATTAGATGAAATCTGTTCGATGGATGTCCAGAAGACTACTGTGATTCAGCAAAAGAGAACAAAATGGCACAAGAAATTCATTAAAAATAAGGAGTTTCACATAGGAGATTGGCCATTACTCTATGATTCCCATTTTAAGGATTTCAAAGGAAATCTTTGCTCTCGTTGGATGGGACCTTATGAAGTGGACACAATATTTGATAATGGAACAATCAGACTTGTCACAATTGATGATACACACGTTTCTTAAAGTAAATGGAAATCGTCTGAGACTGTATTACCATCCAGCTTCTAAGGGTGCGTTCATTAAACATATCTCTGATAAATCTGGTTTGAAGGTTGTTAGTGCAGAGAATTCCTCCTATGCATCCTTAAAAAATAAAAAAGTAAAAAAAAAATCTATATATATAGTCATATAAATAAATTAGTTTTACTACTCAATTTCTTTTTTACAGGATCTATTACTGGTGTACAATTGTGTAGAGATGAAAATTTTTCTAAGTGTTGGGTGTTGTTACTCCTTCAATGTTGTTACTCCAAAAAAATTTCTAAGTTGGGTGTTGTTACTCCATAAAATTTTCTAAGTACCTGGTGTTGTTACTCCTATGATGCTCTTACTCTGGAAAATTTTCCAAGTGTTGGGTGTTGTTACTCCTCCGATGTTGTTACTCTAGAAAATTTTCTAAGCGTTGGGTTATGTTACTCCTTTGATGTTGTTACTTCGGAAATTTTTCTAAGTGTTCGGTGTTGTTACTCCTCTAGTGTTGTTACTTTGCTAGGCTATTACTCTGCTGTGGTAAGTCACCAGGTATGTCCTCGTCGAATTTTACAGATTTGATTGAATATTCCATTGAAAATACATTGACATGCCTGTGGACGGTCATTTATTAGTTGGGGGGGGAGGGGGGGGGGTGTTCATAACCGAATAACGGCGTAATAAAATTGCATAATGATTTTCCAATGTCGTTATTAGAAATTGTAACGATAGTACATCCCATGATTCTTACCTCATTTTGCATAATTATTAAAACGCATCGGGACTATAAGTAAGCACACTCTAATAAGTTAATCAGTCCTTTCTAAATTTTGTGAAATAATTACCATCACCATCTATCATTATTTCCATAATCCATTCTGATTTGGGCCTCGTTTTTTGAAAAACTACCCATTGTATTTGACCATTACCCCATTTCATTTTATACCATGTTATCACCACAAAAGTTAATTGACGATACTCCCTCCCAATTGTCATCTGTTGTTCTGAAGTGCTACTACATAGCTTCTGAGGGATGGGTGGATTGGCCATGAGACATGAACTTGAAAACACAACTCTGGTCCACAGTAATGTAGCTATATGGCAGGTCTTTGTAGACCCAGGCTGGGATGTATATTTAGACAAATTTTAGGGATTTGATGAAACAATCACAACAGAGTATGTAGTAAACCTGGATGGGAATATGTCCCAAGTGTGGGGATTATAAATTATTGTCATAGAGGAGGTTATTTCAATGGTCAGTGGGCTGCCACAACGAGGGCAGAAATGGTTTTGAAAAAAAACTCCCCTTCCAGAATTGTTTCTGCAAGCTAGGGAGAGGGCGGTTCAGAAAGGGAGAGGATACGATCATAAATCCATCCCACATCCATGGGGTAAGGTGGCATAATTTGTTATTAAATATATAACTTTTTAGGGGCTATTTACCACCCTGTTCAAATATCATTTTAAGCTCCTAGCTCATCTGCAGTTTCGGCAGGCACAAGTTCACTCCCTGGATATGCATTTCTTTCTTTTGAAAAATCTCCAGCTTATGGCACAATATGCCTGACGCTCACGTCATGTATTGGAAGTTCTTGCAAATCATGGGCTGGATTGTTTACTGGTAACGTATGCACTGGCTCAATTTCATGTTCCCTGGGCACAATTTATTGAGTTGTCAGAGGAAGAAGTAGAAGCTGTGATAGTTGTGAGAGAGGAAGATGCACCATAAGAAATAGAGGAAGAAGAATAAACATCTCCTATTGGTTCATAAGAGGAAGATGAGCTAGAAAAAATGGAGGAAGAAGAACCAACATCCCTTGTTGGTTCATTATAAGAAGATTATGTAGAGGAAATGGAGGAAGAAGAACCACCATCCCCTGTTGGTTCAGCATCAGATGATGATGCAGAGGAAATGGAGGAAGAAGAACTAACATTCCCCATTGGTTCAGTAGAAGAAGAGGAAGCAGAAGAAATGGAGAAAGAAGAAGTGACAACTGATGTTGTTACACAAAAACCAACATCTCCTATTGGTCCGTTAGAGGAAGAGGAAGAAACAAGAATGGAGGTAGAAGAGGCCAGAACCGATGCTGTTACACAAGAACCAGCATCACCTATTGGTTCGGTAGGAGAAGAAAAAATGAACATAGAAGATGACACAGTCGAGGCTGTTACAAAAGAAGTAGCCTCGCCTGTGGGTTCAATTGATATGGGAACTATGGAAATAGAGGATAGAGTCTATTTTGCTCCATAGGAATTAGCATCCACCAACGAGGCACAACAAGAATCAACACTAGTTAGAGGATTGGAAAGTGATGTTGTTACAAAAGAACCAGCACCACTTGCCCAAGTGGATTTGGACCCTAAAGCAGGTAGTGGTGCTACACAATAACCACCACTATTTTAGATGAGCTATGAATAAATGGAAGAAACAGGCCCTGTATTTGACACTGTTCGACAAGAACCAGTGGCGACTGTAGGACAAGAAGGTGATAAAGAAGAATACTTGACCCAAACAGGAAATAAGGATGGTGAAGAGAAAGAGCATGAGGTAGCAGACATGGCCATGATAAACATAGAAGAGAATGTCCCTCATTCTTTTTTTCTTTCCACCCTACCAACAGGGGCAAAGAAGTTTCATTCTCCTCAGTTCCTAATGGAATAAATAATTCTCCCTCCAGTCTTAGATTTTTTCGGGACGACTTAGGATACAATTTTTGGTACAACCATTTGCAAACCAGTGCTTGTTTATTCACAACCAGAGCTCCTCGAAGAGTTCGATGTGGAAACCCAAGAACCTATGTTGACAGGAGGACAAGAAGGATAGATGACGGATGATGCCACTCCACTAGTGAAAATTGGTCAGATTGAAGCTGACCTGCAGGAGTTGAAAACAGTACCCGAGCCTTTAGAATAAAACCTTGCAGCGAAACAATATCAGAGGGTGGATATTGAAGGCGTCACCCAAGTGGATGCAAAAATTATTGAACCAGAAAAATAAAGTGAAAATACTACTCCCGAGGAGAGGACAATTTAGGGAGGATTTGGTAAAAAATGAGCTAGTCGATATTTTTGTTGACAGTAAACCACTAATTCCTCAACCAGCTGTGGTGCCAATAGAAGAATTTGTTGTTAAGAAATAATTTGTAGAGAAGTTTGTGAGAGAAATACCACCTCTCAAGGAAAGATACCCGCTTCAATTCATGGAAACTCTACAGTTGAACATGGAAATTTGTAGGCTAAGGAAGCGAGTACTATGGCTAAAGAAGAAAGTGAGAAAAAACAAGGAGAAGGTTTTAAAGCCGAAGTATGAGGTTTTCTCGTCAACAGTACAGTTAGAGAACACTCCCAGGACTTCTACTACTACACATACTGATTGAGAAATTTTCTTATCTCTCGAAATCCAGAAATGGCAAGCTCCCGCGCCCTGTCTCTAGCAAGGGACCATTACTTTGAAAGACCACAGAGAGGAGGTGAAGAGGGTCAGTGATAAAGTATCCTAGGCCATTACTGGGTATATAGATCAGCTGGATAGAGCAAGGCAGAAGCAAGAGAAGCAACAGAAAAAGATTGAGAGCTTAGAGGAGCAGGTACTAGTCTTGAAAGTTGATAAGGAGGAAATGTGCACCTTGACACAATAGGTAATGGCTTTTCAACCTCTCGTTGATAGTTATGCCTTGTTTCTCCACAAAAAATCTCTTTTATTTTTCCTGGAGAGCATTCATAATGAGATTAGTCATGAAATTGAAGATACGATACAGTTTCTTCACATCCTGAGGATTCACGATGTTGTGAATCAACATTTGATGTGTGAATTATATATGCATTACTACTTATTGTGTGATGACCAGACCTTTAACCTAGTCCCATTTGTGTGAGACGTCCATTTGAAAGCTTTTACCTCCTATGCCATTAATCGGGTTAAGTGGAAAAAGGCTTTTGATACATTTGAAGAGAACCAATCCACAAGGCCACTTATGCTAAGAAGAGAGAATGGTTAGTCTATGAACATCTATAAAAAAATGCCACCTTTTTACAGATTGAGGGGCGTAAGGAACAAATGTTGGCAACACAAAAAAGGTGTACTAGTCTTTGTACCAAACAGGTGGTTACTTTCCAAGATGATGCTCGTGATGGCTGCCAAAGGAGATGGATGTTGTCATCATCAGCCATCAGAAATTGAGAGCCTTTTGGGGCACATAACTTTGCGCTAGCATTAGAGAGGTTGATACCATATATTGCATGCATCCATACTTGTGGGGTCCAGTGGATGGGATTGAGGTTTCAATTCCCCATCGTTTGGTTGCCAGCATACCAATATACTCTGGCATACAACGTGGGCAATGATTGATTTGGGGACATTCTCCTAACAGATGGATATAAACCCCCAGGGATAGAGATGGCGGATAAATATGACCTCAGTCAGCTTCATGCTGACCAAATTCATTCCAACCCAAATCTACAGAGGCGACAAGCTACATAAGGACATGCAGAAAGACCAGTTGGGGGGAGATGTTAGGAGCCAAACCTGCACATATTTTCCTTCCATTTTTACCCACTTTCTTTATCCATTTGTTTCATTAACATTCAATTCATGTTCTACAATGCACATATAAACCCATCTACATGTCATTTTGGAGTATTTAGTCAATGAAGTAGAGTCACGAGGATTATCACCTAAAGCGATTTAATAATCTATTTATTTTTGTAGATTTGGTGGTTGGATGACCATACTCGCAATTTCAGGAATATCTCCGAGTTGGTAGCGCTGCAACAACACAACGACTCCAGAACCTTTCTCTGCTTTCTTTTGCATCTATTTTGTATATTATAGTACTTTATATTTGTAGGCACTAGTTGTCATGAATTCAAGAACTGCTATTATAAACATTTGTATAAGAGGGGCTCTAAAGTTGTGAATCAGGGGTTGGTTATGCAAAGAATTGAGATCTATAATAGAACATTGTTATTAAGTTAATGCCATTTATCTTCCTTCTCTTCTTGTGAGTTTGTGAGTACATCGCAACCTTGATCAGAGAGTTGGGCCCACTCTCGTGATTAGGTGTTGCATGGTTTCTGTGTATTTGTTTATTCAATTTCATGTTTTGTATATTTCTTAACTATTGTTACAATAGACGTAATCGCTGAGAGCTTTATTGATGTGAATGTATTGCAGGCTTTACAATTCATTATTTTTTTTCTTTTATTGTTGTTACAATGATTGTTTCTTTGTTTAATTTATCAAATCCATGAATGATATATAATTGTGCTATTGTCATATGCATATATTTTTCGCGTTAGCCTTGCAATAAATAACACACCTACATTGATAATTAATGTGGGAAAGGGTCTGAATAATCATTCACACTTGGACACCAACAACCTAAATACGACTTGAAATGAAACTCCCTCAAGGTAATCTTCTTGAGCTCACTGTCATCTGGTACATAAATATGTTCCTCAATCTGACTAAGACATCTATCATGAGGTGATATTTTTCATCCCTATCACCTTTACCCTGTTTTTATAACCCGTGCCTCAACTGTTGATAGTTATCATTGTGATGTCATTCTTGAAATATTTTCTCCTATAAATATGTTCCATAAGAACTCACTATTGAGATATCATTCACCTGCACTTTTCTATTAAGATCATCTACAACCCTGCTTACCCTTAATGTGCCTGATATTGAAGTCAAACTCACTGATAGTGAAAACCATTTAGCTTTCCTGGCATTCACATTAGGTTGGTAAAATAAGTACCTCGGTCCACCATGATCATTCTGTTAGGTCCCTATAATTTTTCAGATTGGTAAGACCAAATAAACAAGGGTATCATCAAACCAACTTTGGATTCCTACGAACTAGCATTCCTGGACTCAGAGAGGGCTCTCTCTATATTTGTATAAAAGATATAACTTGCTTGATTTAGGATGTTGATTTTAGGCTAGTTAAAATGATATGGATTGTTTATTTTGTTTTATTGGTTGGGTTGCTTGTTAAGAAGAACAGATAGAGTAAGAGAAATTCAAACAATTGGGCTATGGGGTCTATGAAAGGTTTGAAGATTACAACAACAAATCAAGGGTGTTTCATAGGGCAAGTTAAGAAAGCCAAATGGATCTTAATAGCTTATGTGGGCATGAAATGAACATTAAGTTGTGATTTTAGTAGGTTTAAAGGGAAATTAAGGATCCTTTAACATATACTAGAACAAGAAGATTCTTTAGGATCACTATGTTGAAGAAAGAACCAAAGGACAGGGCACACCATAAACTTCTTTGGCCTAGCTTTATCAAGTAAAATTTGAGACAACAATCCAGCAAACCCTAGAGAGAAGGGAACTCTTAGATTCTCTAGTTATTCACTTCCAAACGAAGAAAACATTTAGGATAACAAATAAGTGATGATTAGAGAGCATGGAACTCCTAAATTCTTCAATCATAATTTAAAATACCTTCAAAGTGGCTATTCAAGATAGACCAAAGGACAGGGAAAACCATAAACTTATTTAGCCTAAACCCTAGTAAGTAAACTTCAAAGAAAGGCCTTAAAAACAATGTTTCAAGCTACACCAAAGGACAGGGCATACCATAAACTTCTTCGGTTTGATTCTTATTAAATAATTTTCAAGACAAAAAGATAGGTGGACTCAGAAAGAAATTAAGAATTCTCCAATCAGACCCAGCAGAGGAAAACATTTAAACAAAAGAGAACAGATAGACTTAAGGTGCCTCTAACAACATATCTTAACCTAATTTTTCTGCTCTGTTATAAGAGAAAGGATGAACAATATGAAAACAAAAGGAAACAAGTATAAGATAAGAATAACATCACCATTTAACAAATTTCATGAATCCTGTGAATGTGCTTGCTCCATTAACATTAGTCCAAAACAGTTACAATGCTCCAAACCCAACTTCTCTACAACTCAAAGTCTATGAGGTATCAGCTCAACAACAAACCAACAACCAACAAAAATTATCAAGCATACATGTGGTATTTATATACAAAATGAGGAGGTGAAACCCTAGCTACAGTTTATGGACGTCATTTATTACATAGTTAATGCAATTTGACCTTTGAGACCATGCAAGGCCCACAGAAAAATATCTAAGACTCATTCATTGAAATAATAATTCCAAACTCAACCCCTGACCTAAGTTTGGAATAAGTTTGACTTTAAGGCTTAAAAATATATTTTGCAATAACTCCTGGTAAGGGCGCAACTCCAAGGTATAGGGGTGCAACGCCATTGCAAACGTGCAGCGCCAAGGTAGGAAAAATGGCCTATTGTGTAGCTAATGTTTGGAGGCCTTCCCGGTATCCAAATGAGCTCCATGATAACTCATTAGAAAGGTCTCTGAGTCTATTTGCCAAATTAGCTTTATTTTTTTTAAATGGTTCCCATATTCCTTGTCAAAAACCAATTCGGCCAAGACTGGTAAACATGCGGCGCCAGGGTCAAAAAGAGGGCAGAAAGGTGATTTTTTGGTGGTTTTTGGCCTTTTTGAGTGACCAGTTTTGCTCCAAATCCTTTGAAAATTTCTGAGGTTGATGTAATTTTCATTAGGAATGTGAATATTTTGATCATTTTTCATTTTATTACCCCAAAAAAGAGCGCAACGCCAGTGGTGCTGCGTGTTTGGCCCAATTTTTACAAGTAAAACTCTCAAAAATTCAAAATTTGCAAAAATGTGCCAAAATTGGAATTTAGCTTGTTGATCATGGATTAGAGGACTGGAGAGAAACCTCAGTAAGAATTTTAAGCTTGTACCCTTCATTTTTCATGGTTAGGGTTTCAAGTCTTGATTTGGCCTTTTGTAGCTTTGAGCTTGCAATTTGGTTTTTCTTGAGGTAGTTCTTGGCCCTCCTTCTAAATATGTCATTGTCCTTGATTTACTTCTCTGGGAGCTTCTCAAGATGCTGGTTGGCCCTCTCAAGCCATTTTTCCCAGTTGTAATTGACAATGATGGAAAATTTCTCATTCAATGTAAGCTCATTAGCAAGCTCAACCTCATTTTTCCTTTCTAGTTCTAGAGCTCTTTTCAGCCCTCTAGTCCTAGGTCTTTTTCTTTGCACCTTTTCTTCTGCCTCATTGGTTTCAACATACCTTTCATAGGCCTCATCAAGCAAGGCCTTTGCCTTGTTTTATTCTCTTTTTTCCTTGAGAAGGAACACCCATAGAGGATAGTTTTCCAGATGAACATCTTTTTTAAATTTATACTAATCCTCCATGGTATGTCGATATTGCTAACTATATTGCTATAGGAAAGGTGCCTCGTTATTTATCATACAGGGAACAATGAAATATCATTCATCATAGTGCCTGATACTCCTGGATAGTAGGGTATCTCATCCATACAGGGGTCGATTAACAAGTTTGGCATTGTGTATCTAAGGATGTCATCTTTGAAGTGTTGAAGGCTGCTCATGATGGTCCTTATGGAGGGAATTTTGTAGACAAGAGGACATGGAATACGGTTTATAGATGGGATATTATTGGCCCTCTATCTTATAGCATGCACGAGACTACGTCCGAGGATGTGATAGTTGCCAACGGATGGGTCAAGTTGGTCGATGAGATGAAATTCCATTCCAACCCTAGGTAGTCATTGAACCTTTTGAAAAGTGGGCTATCAATTTTTTTGGTCCTTTTAACCCACCTTCACATCAAAAGGTTCAAATTTTTGTCCGCATGGACTATGTAACAAAGTGGGTGGAAGCCAGGGCTGTTGTGAAAGCAAAATATCAGGTTGTTTCATATTTTCTATTTGAAGATATTTTTTCTCATTTTCATGCTCTGAGATAGATTGTTTCAAATGGAAGAGGGAAATTCACATCACACAAGATGGAAAGTCTTATGCAGAAATATGGAATTAAAAATAGAGGTGAATGGTCAAGTGGAAATTATGAACAAGGTATTGGAAAATACCTTGAGAAATACTATGGCAAGACATCGTCGGGATTGGGTTGAAAAAATTCCTGAAGCTCTCTGGGCATACATAAAAACATAGTGGAATACAACAGGGTTTTCACCATTTGAGTTGGTTTATGGGAAATCCCCCTTGTTTCTAGTAGAATTTGAGATTAGTATGCTCATAACATCTCTTGAGGTAGGATTGGATCTATCAGATGCCCAAAAACATCGGCAGGAAACCCTAAATGAATTAGATGAAATCCGTTCGATGGATGTCTAGAAGACTATTATGATTCAACAACAAAGAACAAAATGGCACGATAAATTCATTAAAAATAAGGTATTTCACAGAGGAGATTAGGCATTACTCTATGATTCCTGTTTTAAGGATTTCAAAGGAAATATTTTCTCTCGTTGGATGGGACCTTATGAAGTGGACACAGTATTTGATAATGGAACAGTCAGAATTGTCACAATTGATGATACACGCATTTCTTTAATAGTAAATGGACATCGTCTGAGACTGTATCACTGCCCAGCTTCTAAGGGTGCCTTCATTAAACATCTATCTGATAAATCTGGTTTGAAGGTTGTTAGTGCAGAGAATTCCTCCTCTGCATCCTTAATAAATAAATAAATAAATAAATAAATAATCTATATATATAGTAATATAAATAAATTATTTTTACTACTCAATTTCTTTTTTGTAGGATCTATTACTGGTGTACAATTGTGTTGAGTTTAAAATTTCTCTAAGTGTTGGGTGTTGTTACTCGAATTTTTTTTTGAAGTTGGGTGTTGTTACTCCATAAAATTTTCTAAGTACCCGGTATTGTTACTCCTATGATGCTCTTACTCCGAAAATTTTTCTAAGTGTTGGGTGTTGTTACTCCTCCAATGTTGTTACTCTAGAAAATTTTCTAAGTGTTGGGTTATGTTACTCCTTTGATGTTGTTACTTCAGAAATTTTTATAAGTGTTGGGTGTTGTTACTCCTCCAGTGTTGTTACTTTTCTAGGCTATTACTCTGCTCAGGTAAGTCACCAGGTATGTCCCCATCTAATTTTACGGATTTGATTGAATATTCCATTGAAAATACATTGACATGCCTGTGGATGGTCATTTATTAGTTGTGAGGCGGGGGGGGGGGGGTGTTGTCATAACCGAACTGAATAACGACGTAATAAAATCAAATCACAATAATGATTTTCTAACGTCATCATTAGAACCGATGTCGATAGTACATCCCATGATTCTTACCTCCTTTCGCATAATTATTAAAACGCATCGGGACTAGAAGTAAATACACTTTGGCAAGTTAATCAGTCCTTTCTAAATATTGTGAAATAATTACCATCACCATCTATCATTATCTCCATAATCCATTCTGATTTGGGCCTAGTTTTTCGAAAAACTACCCATCGTATTTTACTATTACCCCATTTCATTTTATACCATGCTATCACCACAAGAGTTAATTGCTGATACTCCCTTTTAACGGTCATCTGTTGTTTCAAAGTGCTACTACAGAGCTTCTGCGGGATGGGAGGATTGTCCATGAGACTTGAACTTGAAAACACAACTCTGGTATGCAGTAATGTAGCTATATGGAAGGTCTTTGTAGACCCAGGTTGGGATGTATATTTAGAAATATTTCAGGGATTTGATGAAATAATCACAACAGAGTTTGTAGTAAACCTGGATGGGAATAAGTACCAAGTGTGGGGCTTAGAAATTACTGTCATAGAGGAGGTCATTTCAGCGGTCATCAGACTGCCACAACAAGGGTAGAAATGTTTTTGAAAAAAAATTCCCCTTCCAGAATTGTTTCTGCAAGTTGGGGAGTGGGCCGTTCAGAAAGGGAGATGATATGAACGTAAATCCCTGCCACATCCATGGGGAAAGGTGGCATACTTTGTTATGAAATATATAACTTTTTAGGGGCTATTTACCACCTTTTTCAAATATCATTTTAAGCTCCTAGCTCATATTCGATTTCAGCAGGCACATGTTTACTCCCTAGATATGCCTTTCTTTCTTTTGAAAAATCTCCACCTTATGGCACAATATGCCCTATGTTCACATCATGTATTAGCAGTTCTTACAAATCATGGGCTGGCTCGTTTACCGGTAATGTATGCACTGGCTCAATTTCATGTTCCCTGGGCAGAATTTATTGAGCTGTCAGAGGAAGAAGTAGAAGCTATGATAGTTGTGAGAGAGGAAGATGCACCATAAGAAATGGAGGAAGAAGAATCAACATCTCCTTTTGGTTCATCAGAGGAAGATGAGCTAGAAAAAATGGAGGAAGAAGAACCAACATTCCCTGTTGGTTCAGCAAAAGAAGATGATGTAGAGGAAATGGAGGAAGAAGAACCAACATCCCTTGTTGGTTCAACAGAAGATGATGATGCAGAGGAAATGGATGAAGAAGAACCAACATTCCCTGTTGGTTCAACAGAAGAAGAGGAAGTAGAAGAAATGGAGGAAGAAGAATCCACAACTGATGTTGTTACACAAGAACCAACATCTCCTATTGGTCCATTAGAGGAAGAGGAAGCAACAATAATAGAGGTAGAAGAGGCCACAACTGATGTTGTTACACAAGAACCAGCATCACCTGTTAGTTCAGTAGGAGAAGAAAAAATGAACATAGAAGATGACACAATCGAGGCTGTTACAAAATAACCAGCCTCGCCTGTGGGTTCAATGGATGTGGGAACTATGGAAATAGAGTATGGAGTCGATTTTGTTCCATAGGAATTAGCATCCACTGACGAGGCACAATGAGAATCAACACTAGTTAGAGGATTGGAAAGTGATGTTGTTTCACAAGAACCAACACCACTTGCCCAAGTGGATTTGGACCCTGAAGTAGGTAGTGGTGCTACACAATAACCAACACTCTTTTAGACGAGCTATGAAATTATGGAAGAAACAGGCCCTGTAGTCGACACTTTTTCACAAGAACTAGTGGCGACTATAGGACAAGAAGGTGATAAAGAAGAGGGCTTGACCCAAACAGGAAATAAGGATGGTGAAGAGAAAGAGCCTGAGGTAGCAGAAATGGCCAGGATAGACATAGAAGAGAATGTCCTTCATTCTTCTTTTCTTACCACCCTACCAAGAGGGGCAAATAAGTTTCATTCTCCTCGGTGCCTAATAGAATAAATAGTTGTCTCTCCAGTCTTAGATTCTGTCGGGACGTCTTCGGATACAATTGTTGGTACAACCATTTGCGAACCAGCACTTGTTGATTCACAACCAGAGTGCCTCAAAGATTTCGATGTGGAAACCCAAGAACCTATGTTGACAAGAGGACAAGAAGGACATATGATGGACGATGCCACTCCACTAGTGAAAATTGGTCAGACTGAAGCTGGCCTGTAGGGGTTAAAAACATTGCCTGAGCCTTTAAAAGAAAACCTTGTATCGGAACAAGATCAGAGGGTGGATATTGAAGGCGTCACCCAAGTGGCTGTAGAAATTCTTGAACAAAAAAAAGAAGTGAAAATACTACTCCCGAGGAGAGGACAATTTAGGGAGGATTTGGTAAAAAATGAGTGAGTTGATATTTTTGTTGACATCAAACCACCAATTCTTGAACCAACTGCGGTGCCAGTAGAAGAAGTTGTTGTTAAGAAATAATTTGTAGAGCAGTTTGAGAGAGAAAGACCACCTCTCAAGGAAAGATACCAACTTCAATTCATTGAAACTCTGTAGTTGAACATGAAAATTCGTAGGCTAAGGAAGTGACTATCACGGCTAAAGAAGAAAGTGAGAAAACACAAGGAGAAGGCTATAAAGCTAAAGTTCAAGGTTGTCTCATCGGCAGTACAAATAGATTACACTCCCATAACTTCTGTTGCTACATAGACCGATCCTATAGAATATTTGTTCGAAGCTTGAGAATTTTTCTTATCTGCCGAAATCCAGAAATGGCAAGCTCACGTGGCCTGTCTTGAGCAAGGGACCATTACTTTGAAAGACCACAGAGAGGAGGTGAAGAGGGTCAGCGAGCAGGAAACCTAGACCATTACTGGGTATATAGATCAGCTGGATAGAGCAAGGCATAAGTAAGAGAAGCAACAAAAAAAGATTGAGAGCTTAGAGGAGCAGGTACTGGTGTTGAAAGTTGATACGGAGGAAATTTTCACCTTGACACAATAGGTAATGTCTTGTTGACCTCCCGCTAATAGTTATGCCTTGTTTCTCCATGAACAATCTCTTTTATTTTTCCTAGAGAGCATTCATAATGAGATTAGTCATGAAATCGAAGATACGATACAGTTTCTTCGCATCCTCAGGACTCACGATGTTGTGAATCATCATTTGATGTGTGAATTATATATGCATTATTATTTCTTCAGTGATGACCAGACCTTTAACCCAATACAATTTGTGGGAGACATCCATTTGAGAGATTTTACCTCCTACACCATTAATCAGGTTAAGTGGAAAAAGGCTTTTGATACATTTGAAGAGAACCAATCGACAAGGCCACTTATTCTAAGAAGAGAGAATGGTCATTCTATGAACATATCTAAAAAACATGCCCCCTTTTTATAGATTGAGGGGCGTAAGGAAAAAATGTTGGCAACACAAAAATGGTGTACTAGTCTCTTTACCAAACAGGTGGTTACTTTCCAAGATGATACTCGTGATGGCTGCCAAAGGAGATGGATTTTTTCATCATCAGCCGCCAGAAATTGAGAGAATTTTGGGGCACCTAACTTTTCACGAGCATTAGAAAGGTTGACATGATATATTGCATGCATCCATACTTGTGGGATCCGGTGGATGGGATTGAGGTTTCAATTCCCCATCATTTGGCTGCCAGCATACCAATATACTCTGGTATACAACATGGGCAATGATTGGTGGGAGGACAGTCTTCTGACAGATGGATATAAACCACCAGGGATAAATATGGTGGATAAATATGACCTTGCTCAGCTTCATGCTGACCAAATTCGTTCCAAACCAAATCTGCGGAGGTGACGAGCTACATGAGGACATGTAGAAAGACCAATTGAGGGGAGATGTTAGGAGCTAAACCTGCACATATTTTCCTTCCATTTTTACCCACTTTCTTTATCCATTTGTTTCATTAACATTAAATTCATGTTCTAAAGTGCACACATAAACCCCAATACATGTCTTTTTGGAGTATTTAGTCAATGAAGTAGAGTCACGAGGGTTATCACCTAAAGCAATTTACTAATCTATTTATTTTTGCAGTTTCAGTATTTTGGATGACCATACTCACAATTTTAGGAATATCTCCGAGTTGGCAGCGCTGCAACAACACAACGACTCCAGAACATTTCTCTGCTTTCTTTTGCATCTATTTTGTTTGTTATAATACTATATATTTGTAGGAACTAGTTGTCATGATTTGAGGAACTATTATTGTAAACATTTGTATAAGAGAGGCTCTAAAGTAGTGAATCGGGGGTTGGCTATGCAAATAATAGAGATCTGTAATAGAAAATTGTTATTAAGTTAATGCCAGTTATCTTCCTTCTCTTCTTGTGAGTTTGTGAGTACATCACAACCCTGATGAAAGAGTTGGGCCCACTCTCGTGATTAGGTGTTGCTTGCTTTCTATGTGTTTGTTTATTCAATTTCCTGTTTTGTATATTTCTTAACAGTTGTGACAGTAGACATAATTGCTGAGATATTTATTGATGTGAATATATTGCAAGCTTTACAATTCATTATTGTTATTATTTTATTGTTGTTACAGTGATTGTTGCTTTTTTTTAATTTAACGAATCCACGAATGATATATAATTGTGCTATTTCCATCTTCATATATTTTGTGCATTAGCCTTGCAATAACTAACGCACCTAGATTGATAATTAATGTTGGAAAGGGTTTGAATAATCATTGAAACTTGGACACCAATGACCTAAATACGACTTGACATGAAACTCCCTCAAGATAAGCTTCTTGAGCTCACTGTCATCTTGTACATAAATATTGTTCCTGAATCTGACCAAGACATCTATCGTGAGGTGATATTTTTCATCCCTATTACTTTCACCCTGTTTCTATAACCCGTGCCTCAACTGTTGATAGTTATCATTGTGATGTCATTCTTGAAATATTTTCTCCTATAAATATGTTCCATAAGAACTCACTATTGAGATATGATTCACCTACACTTTTATATTAAGATCATCTACAACCTTGCTTACCCTTAATGTACCTGATATTGAAGTCAAACTCACTGAGAGTAGAAAACCATTTAGCTTTCCTGGCATTCACATTAGGTTGGTAAAACAAGTACCTCGGTCCACCATGATCATTCTATTAGGTCCCGGTAATTTTTCAGATTGGTAAGTCCAAATAAACAAGGGTATCATCAAACCAACTTTCGATTCATAGGACCTATAATTCCTAGACTCAGAGAGGGCTCTCTCTATATTTGTATAAAAGATATAACTTGATTGATTTAGGATGTTGATTTTAGGCTAAAAATGATATGGATTGTTTTTTTTGTTTTGTTTGGTTGGGTTGCTTGTTAAGAAGAACATATAGAGTAAGAGAAATTCAAACCATTGGGCTATGGGGTCTGTGAAAGGTTTGAAGAGAAAAAAAACAAATCAAGGGTGTTTCATAGGGCAAGTTAAGAAAGCTAAATGGATCTTAATATCTTATGTTGGCGTGAAATGAACATTAAGTTGTGAGTTTAGTAGGTTTAAAGGGAAATTAAGGATCCTTTAACATATACTAGAACAAGAAGAGTCTTTAGGATCACTATGCTGAATAAAGAACCAAAGGACAGGGCACACCATAAAGTTATTTGGCCTAGCTTTATCAAGTAAACTTTCAGACAACAGTCCAGCAAACCCTAGAGAGTAGGGAACTCCTAAATTCTCTAGATATTCACTTTCAGACAAAGAAAACATTTAAGATAACAAATAAGTGATGAATAAAGAGAAGGGAACTCCTAAATTCTTCGATCAGAATATAAAATAACTTCAAAGTGACTATTCAAGATAGACCAAAGGACAAGAACAACCATAAACTTATTTATCCTAAACCCTAGTAAGTATACTTCAAAGAAAGGCCTTAAGAACAATGTTTCAAGCTACACCAAAGGACAGGGCATACCATAAAATTATTTGGTTTGATTCTTATTAAATCATTTTCAAGACAACAAGATAGGTGGAATCAGAAAGCAATTAAGAAATCTCCAATCAAACCCAACAAAGGAAAACATTTAAAAAAAAGAGAGAAGACAGACTTAAGGTGCCTCTAACAGCATATGTTAACGTAATTTTTCTTCTCTGTTATAAGAGAAAGTATGACCAATATGAAAACAAAAGGAAAAAAGTATAATATAAGAATAACATCACCATTTAACAAATTTCATGAATCCAGTGAATGTGCTTGCTTCATTAACATCAGTCCAAAATAGTTACAAATATCCAAACCCAACTTATTTACAACTCAAAGTCTATGAGGTATCAGCTCAACAACGAACCAACAACCAACAAAAATTATCAAACATACATGCAGTATTTATCTACAAAATGAGGAGGTGAAACCCTAGCTAGGGTTTATGTATATCATTTATTACATAGTTAATGCATTTTGACCTTTGAGACCATGCAAGGCCCAAGGCAAAATATCTAAGACTCATTCATTGAAATAATAATTCCAAACTCAACCCCTGAGCTAATTTTGGAATAAGTTTGAATTTAAGGGTTCATAATATATTTTTCAATAAATCCTGGTAAGGGCGCAGCTCCAAGGTATAGGGGCACAGCGCCAGTGCAAACACGCAACGCCAAGGCAAAAAAAATGGCATGTTTTGTAGCTAACGTTTGGAGGCCTTCCCGGTGTCCAAATGAGCTCCATGATAGCTCATTGGAGAGGTCTCTAAATTTGGTTTCCAAATTGGCTTTCAGTTTTCAAAATGGTGCCCATATGCCCTATCAAAAATCAATTCTTCCAAGACTGGTAAACGTGCATCGTTGACATCAAAAAGAGGGCAGAAAGGTGATTTTTTGGTGGTCTTTGGCCTTTTTGAGGGACCCGTTTTGCTCCAAATCCTCTGAAAATTTATGAAGTTGATGTAATTGTCATTAGGAACATGAATATGCTGATAATTTTGCATTTGAGTACCCCAAAAAAGAGTGCAGCGCCAGTGGCGCTGCGCGTTTGGCCTAATTTCTACAAGTCAAACTGTCAACAATTCAAAATGTGAAAAAGGTGTCAAAATTGGAATTTAGCTTACTGATCAAGGATTAGAGGACTGGAGGGACACCTCAGCAAGAATATTAAGCTTTTCCCCTTCATTTTTCCTCGTTAGGGTTTCAAGTCTTGATTTGGCCTTTTGTAGCTTTGAGCTTGCAATTTGGTTTTTCTTGAAGTAGTTCTTGACCCTCCTTCTAAATATGTCATTGTCCTTGTTTTTCTTCTTGAGGAGCTTCTCAAGATGCTAGTTGGCCCTGTCAAGCCATTTTTCCTGGTTTTCATTCACAATGATGGAAATTTTCTCATTCAAGGCCTCATCATCATGCTCATCATCTAAATCAACAAGGTCAAAATCGGTCTTTGTGTCATGGAGGTCATCCTCATCATGAACGACTGCCTCATGTACATCTTCTTCTGCCATGTTTTATTTGCCGTTATGTACCTACTTTTTTGGTGAAGAAGGCAGGGCCCCTCCCACAATCTGTGGAGAAAATACCTGCCTCTTCCCTCTCTAATATTTATTTTCCATTGTGCTGATTTTAGCGTCTTTAGGATTATTGACCTCAACTCTGCTAGGTGACTCATGCTTCTCATAAAATGGTGATGATGGTGGTGATAGTGATGGAGTATGTGAATTTTATTGAGGTGATGAAATGGTAGGAATTGTGGGTTGAGATGGAGGTATAGATGTAGTAGGTTGTGTTAGCTCCCTTGTGGTGATGGGTTCAAATTTGTTTATTTTTCCTCCCTTATGATCATTTATTCTTGGCCTTTGTTCCTCAGCACCACTATCTTCACCCTCAGACATTTAGACTCTGTTTTATGAAACCTTAGGGTAGAATTGAAATGGGCAAGTGAAATGAGATGAGGGAATGAGATGAGGGGAAGGGGATGATATGATTAGCTTGAAAGGTGAAGGGAATGTGTGAAGGGAAAAACTAGATGAATGAAAACCCTAAATCAATGACATTACCCTGTCTATGACTAATATTATTTTTAGTAGAATGAAACAGGTGTTTCACAAATTGAAATTAGGGTTTCGTTTAGGGTTACACTTCATTTTAGTCAAGAGTCACCAAATAGATTCAAAACATGGTTAAAACGTGTACTTACTACTTTGAGGGCTTTTTGGATGACTTTGGAAAATTTTGGAGAAGATTTGAACTTGTTTGAGTTGATAGATAACTCTACAACCTTCCCTGGTTAGGTGGGCAGCGCCACTGGCTGAGGGTGCAGCGCCACTCCTCAAACGCATAGCGCTAATCCTTAGACGCACATCACCTTTTTCTAGACCACATTTGGAAGTCTTATCGATGTCCAAATTGCACCCAGGATAGCTCGTTGGAAATATCTTGAATTCTACATTCCAAATATACCCTTTGTGTGTTTATTGGAGTTTATTTGACTTGTAAAATGTTGATTCTCCCAAGATTGGTAAAAAAGTGCTAAATGAGGGTGCAGAAAGGAAGAGTCTTGGTGTAGGAAACTTTTGGAGCCCTTCCTCAAATCCAAATTGAGCTCATGATATCTCATTGGAAATATATTCCTATCTAGTTGTCATTTTACTCATCAAAAAAGTCATTTGGACACTCCAACTATGAGAAACCTTGATTTACCCAAGGTCACTCTAGAAGTGCAACAGCTCTCTTGTAGCACCTGTAAATTTAACATTTCTCCCAAACCATGATACCTGTGTAAAATAGGAAGGATTTTTTTTCTTTCTTGACCTATGAATGACAAAAACCTCTCTCAATTTTTTCAAACTCATCTTTTTTTGTTCGGAAACACAATTTGAAGCGAAACTTGCCTTGTGTGTGGCAAATGATTTGTCCCTTAGAATGACTTCTTGGAAAATGATGGAGGAATGATATTTATGAGTTGGTATGGATTCATAAATGTTGATATGACCTACCATATGAATCCTCTGCTTGTATGTATATTTTTCATAGCAAACCCTAGCTAAGTGGGAGAGGAAATTAGGGTTTAGTGCTTGTGAACAATGATGACTTTGGCATCGTTGGAACAAGACAACTCCCTTTGAAATTTGATGTGTTGGCATGTGGAACTCTGATTTGGCTTTGAAAAACCCACTTTCTAATGTTTTGAAGTCTTCTTCCTTTTCTCAGTGATACTCTTTGACACTTTTTGCTTTGCAGGTTGCTGAAGTCATGGAGCTGGCTTTTCTTTTTCTTACTGAGGCTTTGACAAAATGGCTTTGACAGCGTGATGATCATAATCAATCCTTCTCATATGTGTGCTGACCTCATCGGAATGAAATTATAAGACCTTGATAAATGCAAAACCCTCCTGACCTACTGAGAATTATTTTGACTTGATTTTGAATGAGATTTTGACTTAAATATTTTCAAGTGAAAACAGAGCATTGTCATAGGTTATTATGCTCAAGGAGGCATAGGAATGAGTAAGAAATATGATCTTTGAGGGAGAAGTGGAGTTTATTGATAGGAGAAAATAGGGAAATGAGGCTACAGGTAGGAAATAAGGATGAAAATGGGAGGCATAAGCCCATAATGAGACTTTTAAGAGCAACAGGGTGGCTTTGGGAAGACCAACTGAGGAATAGTGAAAATAGGTTTATAAGGATAATGAAGGCAGTGAGATTTCTGAAACTCAAGATATTCAAGGAATATTTTTTCCAGAAAACTATAACCATCCTATAGTCATCTAAATACAGTGAAAAATACTAATGAATAATAGTGGCTCCACTTGGGGAGGGCAACTCCTTTAGGAGGTGTCAAGAACCTCAGATATATGATTTTGCAGATGAGATGCCTCGCAGGCTTGTTGATTTCCTTCATTTTGCAATGCTAATCTTGCTGCTATTCCTTGAAGCTATGATCTTAAAATATGAAAAAAAAATGATTGCTTCAACATCAAATCTACCTACCCATCATACTTTTCCTAGCATTTTTTCTTCATTTATATGCATTTGGACTGGTAAACCCTAGACATCATCTTTTCTTTTGAAAGCACAAACTATCTACTTCTACCCTTATATCATCCAAAGGCTCAAATTAGACTAATGAGCTATTTTATTCTCTACCTAATCTGCTTATCTGTCAAGATTAAACATTTCGACATATTTTCATTCTCTAATCTATCAACATAAAATTTAAAACATGAACAAATCAAGGTTAAGCAGTTTGATTTGTCACGAGCTATGGCATTTTGGACAAGTTTCACATATATTTTATTTTTTCACAAAGTAAAAATAAGACTAAGGGCTATAATCTGAAATTTGTCAAGCATCCCTTGCTTTTCTCTTTGGTTCAGATTTTGATCTTTGGAACCAATATTCTTTCATAATCTAATCTACTGATAAGACAAGTTCAAACATTTTTGAAAATCTTCATTCCCTAACCTATCATCATAAATTTAAAACTTGTTCAATCATGGTTAGGTTGTATGACTGAACATAACTTCATTTTTCAAAGTAGTGGCATTTAGATTAGCACACTTTCAGAAGAATTCTTTTTTGGTATGGGGCTTTAACTTTTTCTTTTATCTCCCCTCCTCTTTTTGTTATTTTTCTTTCTTTTAGTCAAATTTTCTGGGTTTTTCGTTCCATCAAAGTTATACATAATGAAAAACTTAAAACTAAGAAGATGCTCATAGTACTGAGCTTATTTTCACACCTACCTATCCTAGTCTAACTTGGAGATTATATATACACTAGGTGAACTCTTTTCTCCAATGCAACCAATAAAGTTAATGACTACATGATTGATTTTTGTTCAGCCCTTTGGGTATGCTAAAAAGACAAAAAGGCCACTCCCATCTCACTTGATTTTGAACAACAGTGCTCAAGATTTTATTTACACTGCAACAAACCATTCCTGGCAGAGCAAGTTCCTTCTTTAGATGCTTCTAAGAAAAAAAAAGGGATTTTGAAATAATACCTAGCTCTAAGGATTTGAATAATCATTTGTATCTAGGACCATTCCTTGCTCCAGCGTGTTAATCTTGAGATTATTTTGAGAAATAATCTCTTCTCCCTCTTCATGCTCATCGGTCTTAGCAACCTCATAATATATTTCAATGTTTTCCTCCACCAAACCTGATATGCTCTGATTGAGTGGGCTGAATTCTGCCTAAAAGCCATCATTCTGATGAGTAGGAGTGTTCTCGGGAAATAGGTATTTTTGAGAAGTTAGTACAACACCAGTATCAATATGTTCATTTATTTATTTATGAAGAAAAATTACAGTACACAAGTTAGCAGTAGAAAAATTAGAAATAAATTTTTTATATAAAGGTCTAGAGGTTGGTTGCATGCTCAAAATCTGATAGATTTCTTCTTCAGTTAAAGGAGGAGGCATTTTTCGCTTTCTTTTGATAGAAACACAATTTCTCTTTTTCTCTTGTGAAGATTGATCATAAGGCTAAAGGTCTTCTTTGTTGTTAATAACAATACCCAAAGACTCCTGATTTCTAATTGTATTAAGGTTGTCTTTGATGAACTTAAATGAAGCATAACAAAAAGTTAAAGATCCTTCCCTTTCTTCCAAACTTTCTACACTTTCTTCTTCACTTTCATAGCTAATTTGTATTTTGTGATCACTATATTTGAGCTTCTGAAATGATTGTCTTTGTCCCACAAAATAGTTAATGATTTTTCTGTAGTGTTAGCTTGAGTCTAGAGAACATAATCATCATCATATTGATAATACTTGGGTAGCTTATTCATAGAAGGAGTGTTATCCAATATGCACACTAGATCAACAGATTGCTCCACCATATGTTGAACTATAAGTTTATTTTCTGATCTATGGTAGTTGGGATTAGAAGGAGAGTGCTTATGACCAATAGCTTCTTCTTTTCTTGGGATTGAAACACGGTGGTTTTCTTTTTCCTGTGAAAGATCACGAGGCTGAATGTATTCTTGAGCCTCATACAAAAGGGAAGATGAATTGTCATTTGTTTCAGCTTCTACGATCTTCTCTGTTGCTTGATATTCCAAAGGACTCTAGGGTTGATTATCTCGATCTGAGATAGATTTTTTATCATCAATGATTTTATCATTTGATTGATGGGAGAGTTATTTTCTCCTATGACTGTCAATTAGAACGTGACTCTGCTTCTCTTTAGCAATCTAAAATGAATCGAAGCATAAGGGTAGGGACTCAACAGGTGTTGACTCATCCTCTATTTCTGGTTCTGTGATTTCAAGATAACTTAAGGGGATAACTTCTAGATTTGAAAAAGGGTTTGTATCATTCATTTCTTCCTCGATTGATTATTTAAAGCATTCCTCCTTGTTTCTATTTTCAACCTGCCTACAATTCTCTCTTAATAGTGAAGCACAATATGTAGGAAGGGAACTTAGTCTTTCTTGACAACTTCCTACATTTTCTTCTTTGCAATCTTTATCAGCATGCACAATTTGATTGTTATCTTTGCATTGTAATGACTGATCTTGTTCTTCCCAAGAAAATAGTACTGGTTGTTTTGAATTTTCAGCTCCAACCTCAACATTGTACTCTTCCTCTTTCCTCCTTCTAATCATATGCATTTATTTGTTAACTGTGTTTTTCATCATCTCTATCTTTATCTCTGAAGATACCAGTTTCTCTTTATCTACTTTGTCCTTCTCTATTACTCTTAGCTTTGCCTCCCTGTTCAGCATGTTGGCTTCCACATCAACTACCATCCTTTTCATTTCCTCTAGGGTTGAAGGGTCCCTTTCTCTTATCTATAATTCCATCTCTGGGTAAAAGGTATTTGGGTAGTGCAAGAGAGCCCACACTGGGGTGGATTTATCTTAGCAAGTATTGCATGGTATACTTTATTGAACCTGGCTGAAAAGTGTTGTACTGTCTCCCCTGGTTGTATTTCTATATGGTTATACTCTTCCATGATGAAAACAACATTTCCCAAGACCACCCACCTATCTAGGAAGACTTGAGTGAATTGATGAAAATTGCTAATGCTTCAAGGTGGAATATCTCTGAACCAAATTTTAACTTTTCCTTGCAATGACAGAGCAAACATTTTGATATGCACCTCATCTTCTTCTACCTCAAATAGATCAAGGAGGTCCTCAAGATTTTGAATGTTCTTTTTAGCCGTGACTTTTGAGTTTTCTCCATCAAATCTAGGTAGTTTGTTTGTTAAGATTTGCAGGGAGGGGCTGGAAGATAGAAGGTAAAAATAGAGGCTTGTATTTGGTTGGGACCTTTGTGGGTATAGGTAGTGAAAAAGGAGATTTATGACTGTTTGAGGTTTCAGCAAGAGCAGGAAAGGTAGCATGAGGCTCATTTTTCACTAGGTGTTCCATAGGTGTATTTGGGGTAGGCATAGGTGTATAAGTATGTTCATGGTCTAAAATTTGAGGCTTAGCTTTTTGAGGCTTGAGATATTTCCAATGATCAATGTAGACCTCATTCTTGATTAGGCTTAAAGTAGGATAGAACATAGTTATAGATAAAAACAATAATTTCTTGAATCTAATTTATGCCTGAGTACTCTCTCTTTCTAGTATGACTGGTCATGTTTTGAGGTTATTCCTCTAGTGGAGTCTTTACATATAATTTATCTGAATTGGAGTCACCAGGTGGATGATTTTTAACTTTCTTGTGGCTGGCTGTTTTCCACCATCAGCAACCAGATACCAGTCTTGGCTAATACTTGAAACATTAGAAGCCAGAATTGGGACCAATCGATTAGAGAAGGTTGAGAGTTTATAAAAGTTTTGAAACACAACCTAATCTGTAAAGAAATACTTAATCCACAAATTATTCTTGACTGGGTTCTTCTGATGTTTAATGACAAAATAAGTTTCCCAGTGGAGTCTATGGAAAACTAGTGGAGTCACCAGGTGGAGGATGCTAACTATTTCAAGGATTTGTTTTTGTCCACCATCAACAATTGGATACCAATCTTGAGATATTTTTTGGGTCTTCTGAGTTCTTTATATAACACTAAGATTTTCAATAATTGTTCCCCAGTGGAGTCGCCATTATGTTAGGTCCCTGTAACTTGTCAGATTGGTAAGACCAAATAAACAAGGGTAATATAAAACCAACTTTGTAGTCCTAGGACCTAGCCTTCCTTGAATCAGAGAGAGCTCTTTCTATATTTGTATAAAATATATAACTTGATTGATTTAGGCTGTTGATTTTAAGCTAGTTAAAATGATAGGGATTATTTGTTTTTTTTTTTGGTTGGGTTGCTTGTTAAGAAGAACATATAGAGTAACAAAAATTCAAACCATTGGGCTATGGGGCCTGTGAAAGGTTTGAAGAGTACAACAACAAGTCAAGGGTGTTTCATAGGGAAAGTTAACAAAGCCAAATGGATCTTAATAGCTTATGTGGGCGTGAAATAAACATTAAGTTGTGAGTTTAGTAGGTTTAAGGGCAATTAAGGATCCTTTAACATATACTAGAACAAGAAGAGTCTTTAGGATCACTATGCTCGAGAAAGAACCAAAGGACAGGGCACACTATAAACTTCTTTTGCCTAGCTTTATCATGTAAAATTAGATACAACAATCCAACAAACCCTAGAGAGCAGGGAACTCATAAATTCTCTAGCTATTCACATTCAGAAAAATAAAAAATTTAAGATAAAAAATAAGTGATGATTAAAGAGTAGGGAACTCCTAAATTCTTCAATCAGACTTTAAAATACCTTCAAAGTGACTATTCAAGATAGACCAAAGAAGAGGGAAAACCATAAACTCCTTTAGCCTAAACCCTAGTAAGTAAAATTCAATGAAAGGCCTTAAAAAAAATGTTTCAAGCTACACCAAAGGAGAGGGCATACCATAAAATTATTTGGTTTGACTCTTATTAAATCATTTTGAAGACTACAAGCTAGGTGGAATCAGAAATCAATTAAGAATTCTCTAATCAGACCCAGCAGATGAAAACATTTAAACAACAGAGAGTAGACAGACTTAAGGTGCCTCTAACATGCACTACAAGAAAAAAACACATTGGTGAGGGGCGAAAATGGTCACCATAAGCTCATTGGTGAGGGTCAAAAGAGCCTTCGTCACCAAAAACTGAACGCCACCAAAGGTGGCATCGCCAAAAGTATAGGTGTTGTGGTGACATTCAAGGTCCGTCACCAATAATGATTTATAGTGACGAATAGTGACCGTCACCATTTCATATGAGCAATGGTGATGGACAATAGCTTCCATCACCAAAAAACTGAACGTCACCAAAGGTGGCGTCGCCGAAAGTATAGGTGTTGTGGTGACATTCAAGGTCCATCACCAATAATGATTTATAGTGACGGATAGTGACCGTCACCATTTCATATGAGCAATGGTGACGGACAATAGCCTCTGTCACCAAAAAACTGAGTGTCACCAAAGGTGGCGTCGCCGAAAGTATGTGTTATGGTGACATTCAAGGTCCATCACGAATATTGATTATAATGACAGATAGTGACCGTCACCATTTCATATGAACAACAATGATTTTTTGTGATGGACCTTTCATGGCCGTCACTATTGGTGCATATATATGGTGACGTTCAATGACCGTCACCATAAACGCATTCGTGACATCAAGGTCTGTCACGAATAATGACTATAATGACAAATAGTGACCCTCACCATTTCATATAAACAACAACGATTTATGGTGACGGGCATTTAATGATCGTCACTATTGATGCATATATATGGTGGCGTTCGTTGACCATCACCATTTCATATTTTGGTGAGGGTCGAAAAATGTCACCATAAGCTCATTGGTGATGGTCAAAAGAGCATCCGTCACCAAAAACTGATCTTCGTCATTCCCTATATATGAATATCAGGGCACGATGGAATCGAACCACCAGCCTCCTACTTGTAAAGCAGGTGCTCTTCCATTGAGCAAGCACCCTTTAAATAATTAGACTTTAAACTAGAAATTGCCCCTAAAGGTGCAAAGATACACCAAAAGAATAAGAACCAGGAAAACTGAAAGAACTCAGTGTCCTTGCTCCTATTTTTATTCTACGACACTCTACAAAGTATGATCTTGATCTATGACGTATTTGTGCCGAATGGTTCTAATTTAATAGTAAATGTTATATTAGATAAAATAAATGAATAACTGATAGGCCTTACAGGCTAATTTTTAATCCTTAAACCAAAATCTCTTAATATTCAAGTCTATGGAACAACTCGTTCAAAGTTCAAACTGAAGTAGATTTTAAATGGAAAGCCTAAAACCAACTAAGTAGTTTACAAGTTAACATTTTTGATATAAATTATGTTCAATTTATATGACAAGTTATGCCATAACCTTGAAACTAGTTTCTTAGCTAAAAGACTTTCTTAAGTCAACAATGACAAAGAAAGATAGTCATGGCAAGAAAAATTCTCTTGTTTTTTCTAATGAGGGTGCATGTAGCTTGATAAAGGTTGTATGAGAGTATCAAACCATAAACAGTTTCACTAAAACATGGAAATGACAAAGTCTTGTTAAGCAACAAAGGTTTAGTTGAATATATGAAAAGCATCAAGCTAAATGATATAATTAAACTAAAAGTAACTGTAAAAAAATGAAATTTCCATCATATACCATTTGGTTTGGTTAGTTCTTCAGAAAGAGAAAGTGCAATTGCATGATCCAGCACCTCATCTTGATTATGTAATGGACCATCCTAAACAAAAATGTCCACATACAACAATCAATGTTATTGTATTGGTAAGACTTTTGATATAATCTATCAAAGCATGTACTATGTAAGAGAATAACTGGTAGTTGAATTACTTCTCTACTCGCATGTACTACATTTGGTAGTTGAATTACTTGGAAATAAAAATCCTTATTAGAAGATAACGCAAAGAAAAGCAGAAGCCTTTGAATATGGATGGCCATATTGATTTTATAGAGTTATAATTGAATACTAAAGGACTAGGAATGCTGCAACGAAATATATGGATGGAGTGTAATAAAAAGAATTTTGATAATTTAGGTTGCACATATCTTTAAATGGAACCACTTTTTCCTTTTGGATTCCCAGTCTTTAATATGCAAATAAAATTTTCGATTCAACCAAAGAGCACAATATTTTGAAGTCTTAGTTGCCTGAAACAGGGTAAGGACAACATTTGGAAATGGGGATGACTTTTGAAATGACCACTTTCAAAACCTTTGGAAACAAAGCAACGAGCACTTCCACACACAGGTCCAAAAGTCATGACTTAGGAGCATGAGCACACCTAATTCAGGGATGATTAAATATGAAACAAATTGGGCTGCAATTATACTCAATTAAACGTAAAGCAATGATTAAAATCTATATAAATGACTTAGAAGTCAAACATGACAACTTTGGAATATAGTAAAATGTTGGCATAAAAACTTTGTTCATTATACATTCTCTTTCGTTCAGTTTTGATGCTTTACTTCAAAATTAGGCGTTTTCTTTGTTGGAGATAGCAATCCATACATCTAGGTCGAACCATTAATGATGCCCACAATGAAGGGGCATGTAGCTCAGTAGTACAGCAACACACTGGCCAAGGGAAAATATAGGGTAAATCTTAGTATGTATAATTTTCAAGACGAGGATAGAGCTCGTTTTGCTTGAGGTTAGGTAGAGGACCTTAGCCAAAGTGTGGCCTGACGAGCGTGTTGGAAATAGGAATAGACACATCTATGTTGAACCCTTAAGGGTGTCCCTCATGAAGGGGCAAGTGGCTCAGTGTTAGAGAAATCCAACCAGCCAAGGACTATAAAGTTTCGGAAATGTTTCAAGTAATAGACATTGTTAATTAGCCTATTGTGTTAGACCAAATGGTGGACGACCTGCATTGGAAAGTGTTTGCATGGGGCAAGTGGCTCAGTGTTTGAGTAATCTAACCAACCAAGGACTTAAAAGTTTCAGAAATGTTTCAAGTAACAAACAATTGTTAATTAGCCTATTGTGCTAGGCCAAACGATGGATGACCTGCATTGGAAAGTGTTTGCTAACCAATATTGAGGCCTCGCCGAGGTTCGAAACTCAATTAAACCACCTCATGAAAGGGCAAGCGGCTCAGTGTTAGAGCAATCCAATTAGCCAGGGACTTTAAAGTTTTAGAAATGTTTCAAGTAATAGAGAATAGTTAATTATATAGTGATATGTGGTTTAATGGTAAGTTTCACTGGGTGAAACTAACGAGACCACGGTTCAAATCCCATTGAGTATATGGCCTCACTGGCTGAAACTAATGAGACCGCGGTTCAAATCCCATTGAGTATATGGCCTGCTATGATCTTGCCTCAAGGAGTAGACTCCCCATTCCCTAGAGTCTCCGCTCTCTCTAAATCATAAGATCCGGTATATCTGGCTTATATCTGGTTACAGGTTGTTGGATATATTCTTGGTGTTATAAGGCTCTTGATAAATCATAAGATCTGGTATATCTGGCTTACAAGTTGTTGGATATACTCTTGGTGTTATAAGGCAACCACAAAGGTTGATCCTGGACCTCCCCCAGATTAGTCCAAGGAAGAAAGTTTTTGCTGAGCAATATTGAGGCCTCACCCAGGTTTGAGACTCAGTTAACACACCTAGCGTGTCTGTGGGCAGTTTCATAATGCGTTAGGTTCAAGAGTATAGGGTCAGTCCCTCAGACATGACCCTGGGCCTCCTCAGAGATAGGCAGTGAGTTTAGGAATTCTCCTAATACCCAAAAAATAAAAAATAAAGGAAAAAGAAAGAAATTCTCCTAATACTGAAAAAAAAGGAAAAAGAAAGAAATAGAAAGAAAAATGACAGTAGTTAATTATCAATTCTCGTGATAAAAAAATAAATGAAAAGAAAACAGACAATAGTTAATTAGTAGTTTCCAACTTTTCACTAGCATGTCCTAACATTTTTTGATGTATATGCAGAAAGACTTTGACTTCAAGATGACTCAGGGGTTGCTTTCTCAAAGTTTACTTGCATGCCAAAAACTGTTCTGATGTCAACCGACATGGATAAAACATGATCATAAAGAGATAAAATCTGATAAAACTTCAACAAAAAGCATGGATTAAGTTCACACTCGACAACAAGACTGACGTGGGAAGAAACATCTAAAGCAAACTTTTTAAGGTTCCATCTTTCCACTCTTTAATGATAGGTTTAATAAAATAATCAGTTCTTAATGAAGGTGCTACCTCCCCATTAAGTTATAATCTTCTGTTCCCACATTTTAAGAGTAAAAGATAGCATCTCAAGGCACTGGGGCTGTTATAAGTGAAATTGTAAGTAGATAGATTCTGATGTTCGGAATTTGTAAGTGACTGGTGTGGACTTCTTAAGCCATGGGTGGTTATTAAGCATGGTGTTAAGCTTGAACCCGGGGGTTTTCCAGTTCATAATTAAGATAAAATATATTCAATGGTTAGAAATTGAAAATTCAGAAGTTGCGCGAAGAGAAACACAGAAGAAGCACCTGGAAAATAGTCTTGGAGAAGAAAGTGTACTCGCAACAGAATGAACATCGTCTCATGCTCAATTTCTAAAGGCCAAAATTATAACTAGTATGTATGGTAGAAGCTGGGAGAACCTGATAAGACTGACCATCCTGGGCAAAAGATGGTTTAGCAGACACCTTGGAGAAGCCAATTGAAGAACTAGTAGGAGAATAGGACGTCTTTATCTTATACAGGTTTGCAACAGGATATGTATTCCCTAATCCTTTCTCTGAATCATGGCTCTTCACCTGAGAACAACTTGTTGGTATTGAACTAGAGGTAGAATGAAATTGGTTTGTCAAGCTTTTGGGAATAAATATATTGAGAAGAAAGGGTTTAGTATTTTCCCCCTTACTCTTACTTGACCCATTTATATAGCTTCCACTTGTCTTCCTCTTGTCTTTCTTTCCTGAACTCCTCTCCTCTGCTTTATGTTTTTCTGTTTGCACTTCCTCATTTGATCTCTTCTGCATGGCAGCCTTCTACTCCACCAAATCACTCAGGGACAATTCATAAGCTGATTCAGGCATTCCTTCAAACATTTTCATGAGCTCCTGTCTACCTTTGGCAATATCCTCTGCCCTGGATGACATGGGGTATGGATATGAACATGCCGTGTCTGTAGATATGGGATAAGAATTTGATCCAGGATGCCATAGCGGAGGAGAGGTACATGAGTGTTCATCTTCTTTATGTTGAATATCCCATGAGAACAAACCCGAAGAACCCAATTCAGAATCCATCATGGATCAACCCAATTCATCTCTGCTCAAGCAATTTTTTTCTTATAGCTTGCCCTCAATTTTTTTTTCTAAATAGCTTGTATTGGGTTTAATCTACCAAATCATCCCCTCCAAATTAGTGCCAGCATATATCATGGGTTGATGGGAAATCAATCAACCACACAAAGTTAATGCCAATCCTCCCTGTCTTGCTTAGAAAGCAGAGTGGGTCCATAGCACAATTGCGATCTGACTGATTGTCTCTTGCTCCATTATTTTTACACCTTAATGTCCCTTTCAATGTTGCTGGCACTTTACCTCTGTGAATTTACTCCAAATTTGACATGCTAAGCCCCCGATCATCTCTAGTCACCCTTAGTGATTCAATCACCTGCATTGACATAAACCAGAAAGAATGCATAGAACATCAAGCAAAACCTATTCCACTGTAGAAATGAGACATCTTACAAGAAAATTAAAACTGATGAATATGACAGCTAGTCCACCTTGTAACGAAATGTCTCTGCGCCTAGTGAAAATAAGGATGGCTTTACATATTTTTAAGGTTAACCTGCCCACTGCTCCTTCATTTGACTAGTTTTCATGAGAATCCTGGATCTTAAGCTTATAATGGTGGGTGCAAGTGTCCTGTCCTCCTATCAAACCATCATATATCATTCAACAACTAAATCCATGCATTTTCTCCATTGTATCAGAATATGAATTTGCATCAATGTACTGAATTAATATGACTTCAAATTTTGAAATTTTCCTACAAGATAACATTTATCATTAAAAAAATCCGATCAAACATGAAGAAATCTCATGAATCCTTCAGATTTATATTGCAATATCCATCTCAGATCGATAGATCCAGAATCTTAAATATTCTTATAACTAGCAATTGCACCAAGAGGTGCAAAGGAACGCCAGAACATGGATAAGAGAAGTGGGGAGATTGTATAAAGAAATAATCAAGAGAAATATACTAAAAATGAAATACAACCCACGTGAGGCTAATTTAAATTCAATTGTTGTGAATTTTCAAGTGAAAAAAAGTTTGTAACTGGTGTTCGGAAAGCAGGACTCACAAAAATTGTTATATAGAAAAACTTGGAAGTGCAATTGAGGTTTGAGGTTTGATGATGTTGATGAAGCACATATTATACTTGGTGAAACTGGCCACTGCGAGGATTATTGGGGTTCAGGCTTCTATAGGCAGGATAATACTTTTGAGCTTGAAACAACTTTGCACAATATAGATTTTAGTTCAAATGGTGCAAATACATATAAATCAAGCAATTTGAGACCTTTAAATGTATGGTCAGAAGCAACAACTCCAGAATCTGTCAAAATGCTTCCAAACTCTATTTGAAAAGAGGAAATTAATTTGATCATTGAAGGAAACTTGTTTGGACCAGACATTGGTGAGCTGATAAGAAACTCAAACAATTGGGTAGATATTATTATGTGGTGTATTTTCAAAGGGCTCGAAGAGTCATTACCTTCTAGATGGCTATATATTTTGGGAGATGGGTTTGAAAATACAGGTAAGAAGAATTAGCCATCGTCTGAACAGTCAGGGATGAATTTGAGAAAAAACACCAAAGATCTGCCAATTTTGTTGAATGCCTCTGAGCAATGTGGTTTATTGTTTACTGTCAATTCCTCCTCAGTCATGGATTGCAGGCCTGCACAAAATAAGAATATTCTTATGATTGGTCTCTGTTCTAAAGTGAATAATTTAAAACAATATACTCATAACCTAGCACAAAATACAGATTCAACAGAAGTAAATACGGAAAACAAGAATAGTGGAAATGATGATTTTGGATTTCAAACTGAAGAAGCATATAATGGCAAGGATGAAGTGCTTTTGAAATTTCTATGGGAAGAGGAGACAGAAAGGATGGGTTGCAGAAAGTTTTTGGAGTTTCGGGATAGAAGAGAAGGGAAAAGAGGCAAACTTCAAGTTCAAAGCATAGAGTAATGCCCCCTGGAAGGAGAGATTTTGATTCTCTTGTTCAATCCAATTAGGAAGTAAGCAATGCCTTTGGTCAACTCGACATTCAATTATCGAATTCTCTATGGGATGAAGGTGCTGGCATTAGCCAAGAGAAGCAGTTGGACAGGGTTTCACATGAATATATCCTTTCTTCATAAATGCAATGATTATCGGAATTATGTTCAAATGAAAGAGATGAGAACAGTGTGCAAGAGGATTTATAATGTTTGATATGCAAAGAATAGAAAATTCAAAATAGTACATCATATGAGGAGGAAGGAAAAATAAATGTATAGGAAACAAGAACTGGATGGAGGCAGGGAATGAACAAGGAGAATATTCATCTCTATTTATAAGGATTGAAAAAGGTTTGGACAATGCCACCCTGGATGTATCTTCTCATCCGGTGAGAATTGATTTTAAACACAAACAGATTCAAGGGATGTTGGGTTCTTTATTAGATGAAAATAAGAAAGAAAATTTGTAGGAAAAATTCATTGAGTCTAATGGGGATTATGATGTCGTGGAGGAATTAAGTGGAGTCTTAGTAAAAGGTGCCAAGTGGCAAGGAGGCTATTGCAAGAGTGACAATGAAAGGGATACCAGAATCTTTGTTAGATGAGAGAAATCAGTCATGTTCAATTGTTCCACTGGAAGATTCTCTTCTGGCAGACATCGAGGAAATACCAGATATGATATTTGATGCAAGCAAGGAAGATCATACAATAATGAATGCCAAGGAGCCTTCTCGGCAGGATCATTTACCTACCAAATTGGAAGGAGTGCCAGACCAAGAAGTGGATGGCATTGCACCTTTGTAGGCTCTGTTAATAATCTAGATGCAAGTGATAATGCAGAAGGTGAAATGTGTGAGTTTTCAAGAAAGAGGGATAGATCAATTGAGGAGGCATGAGAGATTAACACTATGAATGGATCCTCTTATGAAGTGATGGATGCTTTGGGATTGAGAGAAAGACATTGGATGTCAGGCTCTGTAGTGAAGCATCTCAAATAGGAGTCCCTCAAGAATGTTCATACGACAAATGACAGGAGATTTAAATTCCTTTATAGATCAAAGAAGTGAATGTGCTATAGTAACTACATATGAAGATATTTCATTTGTAAATGGTGCAAGGTAGGTTGGATTTGGTGATTGATGTAAATGATGAAAGTGATGTAGAGATGCATGCAACACAGGTTGACTGTAAGAATGCAGTAACTGAGGAAACTTGTTCAATTTATGTTATTTTTGGATGTGCAAAAATCCAGTGGAATTTAAAGTCGTTAGTTGGAGCAATTCACATAGCTAATGCAGGGAAGCATAACACAGGGCTGTTATAGGAAAATTTTGCTTTGGTGGAAAAACAAGGAGTTTTATATTTCTTACCCTGCAAAGGCATTTTGAAAAGAAGTTTGTTGGTGGAAAAGAGAATAGTTTTTGATTTGTCACTGAAGTAAACCAGTGAGAATGATGTAATAATGCATGCTACATATGCCCTAGATGAAGGTGCCGCAACAGTGCATTTGAAAATATTGTCGTTGTATGCCTGTAAAGAATAAAATTTAGTGAAATATTGAGAAGTTTCTGTGGAGGAAATGGAAGAAATGCTTGTTCGATTATTGGAGAAATCTAAACCAGGGAGAATTTTGTAGGTGCTTGTCAGGATGCTTTTTTAAAGAATCAAATGCAAGGAATGTTCAGTTCATTTTTGGATGAAAGTAGTTAAGCTATTCCACAGAAGCATGCCATGGAGACTGCTGAAGCAGACATCGCAGTGGTTGGATTGCAAGAGGTTCCAAAACCTTTGGTTCACATTAATGAGAATCCTCATAAGCATGAATTCAATCAAGGGTTTAAAAGAGTCATCTGGATGGATTAAAATTGTTAGTAAATGACGATGAACAGATAGTAGTCAATTCTCGATGGATTTTATAAAAAATTTAGACTGCTCATTTTCTTACCAAATGAAAATCTCTAACCAAAATTCTAGTTAACAGGCACAATGAAAATAATTAGTTGTTGAAAGATTTAGGATCTGCTTATAAAAATGTCATGGAAGAGGAGTTTGCAGTCAGAGATGTGGAAATGGTGAACGATAATGAGCGTGTTTGGAAAAAAAATCTCCTAAGTATGCCGAGGTAAGTGTTACAAAGTTGTCATCAACAACCTTGAGTCAGAGAGAAGAGTCTTCTATGTTACCATGGAATAGTGAAAATATGGCACATGCATGTAACCATAAACTAGCTTCTTATATGGAGAAAGCTAAGATAATTTACATGGGCAATGTAACAACTCGATTTATGGCCTCTGAAGTTCAAGAACCAGAGGATATTTCAAGGCTACATTGTTTCCCTCAGGACAACTTCAGTGAGTACTGTATTATACAATAAAGACATTACTGAGCCAAGTAAAGCTAATTGTGCACAAAGAAAAGCGTTATCTGCAATACAAGCACGTGAATTAAAAGAAGATGGCCATTCTTCTCCACACAAATGAAAAAAATCACTTGAAAAACATTTGTCTGTTGGAAGTGCATTCTGTGTAATAACATGTACTTCTAATTACCCAAGTTATGAGGAAGTGGCAACACAGACACTGCAGGTTTTTCTTCTTGCCAACATACAAGTTGAAAAGGCATGTGAGCAAGCCACTCACTATAATATTAGTGGATCACAAATTAGGAAATCACTTGGCACTAATATTTTTACTCTTGAAAACGTCCAAGATCTGAATGTTTCATTATTGACAGATTCTAAGAAGTTTGAAAAATCTGTCATTGCTAATTTGAGTGAAAGTGATGCATTGAAAAAATCAGAGACTAAAAAAGTTTCTACTTCAATAGAACCTTTACCTTTCCACAAGGTGAGCTATTACAAGTCTTAATTAATTGATCACTAAATATCTAACACCCAAGAATAGTAGAACTCTGTTGGAACATGAATTTTAGCTCTACAATGTCTTTAGTTTCGTAATCTGTCATTGCTAATTTGAGTGAATGTGATGCAGTGAAAAACTTAGAGACTAAAAATATATCTAATTCAATAGGACCTTTCCCTTTCCAAAAGGTGAGCTATTACAAGTCTTCATAATTTTATCAGTAAATAGCTAATGTATATCGTAGAACTCTGTTGGGAAATGAATTTTAGTTCTGCAATGTCTTTAGTTTCATAATCAAGTCTAAATGTAAAATGAGGGAAAGAATTTCTCATTCTTCTTTTATTGGGCACTTCACAGATCGACACAAATTAGAAGCCTCATCTTAAACAACAATCTATTGAATTAATATTGAATGTGTGGGAAAGTGAATTGATGATTGTAGACACATTATGAAGATAGCCAAAACGGGCATGGCAACAGAGAATGGAGATATTGACAAGACTTATCCATTGGTAGAGGAACTTGAAAATATTGAGAAATCAGTGCAGCTTGCACCAGAAGCCACCTATCCTCAGAAACTTAATGCCCTAACATTTCCTATGGAAAAAATTGTGACTGATGGTTATCAGCAAGCAATGCAAAATGTTCATTTTAGCATGAAGATAGTGGATAGGTGTGCAAAGCAAGATGAACAATCAAACCTAGAATTTCAAAAGAGTGGTGAAGTTGTTGTCATTAGCATGGAAATGTACTATGGAGAGTGATCATAGTAAGAAGACTAGTCTTATGAATGGGGAATTTGAAGAAAGGGGTAAAGCAATGGGGACTACCATAGAAATAGAGGATGATCCCAACCAGCAAAGTGCTCATATGAAGCCAGAATCTGGAGAGTGTTTTGAGGTAACCAGAACTAGCATAGAAATAAAGAATAGTCTTACTAATATGATCTTTTGAACTTGGAATTTGAACATAGTTTTAGAATAGTCAGAACCAACATGATTGGAAAGCTTGTCATATCAGCTTGGAATCTGAAATTGGTGTTAATGTAGGCTGCAGAGCATATGAAACAACACCATGAGATGGAAGGCAGCCGAAGTCATGTACTGAGCAATGCATCGAGCAATGAATCGTGACTTCAGATTCAGGTAATTGTAAAATTGGTTCTCATTGTCACTTAAAGTTGCATAGTTAATAAGCATTAGAGTTCAGGTTTGATAGTATGTTGTCATGGCCGAAAAGGAAAGTTCTATAGCTGATGGCTTGTCTATCCCACCTGGACTTGCGACTCGGCATAACACATTGCAGTTTGACTTAACGGCGTGTTCAGCATAGAAATATTAAAGAAGTTCAAACCACATAAGAGAATCAATTTTCATTTGAAAACTGTGAGAGCACTAATATGGATTTAGAGAGAGAAAAATAACAACAATGTTTGAAGAGAACTAATACTATCATAATGTAACAACACGCATTTGGAGAGCATAGTCCCCATTTAGAGAAATTAAACACTCTTATTTGGTGAGTTTTGTATGCAATAGTAGAAATCTTACTTTTAGGAAGGAAATCCTTCTTTTTTCATTTTCTTTCCTATTCCTTCTTTCTTTTCTTCTACATTTTTACAATGTCATAAAGTTCAATTTTCTGGCCATGGTATTTGTGGTGGAAAGAGTAATGTAGGGAGATGGGATAGTGAAAAATTCAATAGAAATATCTTGTGGATTCTGTTTATTTTTCGTAGTCTTCTTAACTGATAATTACTTCTAATTATATGCACTTAAGTTAACTTTTATTCACATTTATGATTGTGCAATCACACAAAATATCTTCAACAGTAGAACAAAAATTACAGTAGGATCATAAATAGAACAACCAAACATACAATATTTTACCCTAGGAAAACCCACATGGCAGAAAAAGTTAAAAACCCAGCAACCTTTTCCATAGAGAAATTATCTAGTTCAATAGAGATACATCTAGTTCTTTAGGCAGACATAAAATCAAATTGACTTGTAACATAGCCTTGGTCACACCTGGTAAAATTTATTACAAGAAGCCCTTTAGACAACTTAGGTCTATCTACCCAAAATTTCGTCATCTTGCCCAAAGATTCGGTCTGCTCAAAGTTTTAACCTTCTACCCAGAAATAGATCTGACTCAGAGCTCGATCTTCCTCAGAGAATGGGACTCGGTCTGCCTCAGGGCTATCATTGTGTGTTGAGGAGGACGAGTGGAATATTTCTAGTGTTGATGAGGCCGAATGGTTGTGACCCTTGATGGAGCCGGATTGATCATTTGGAGGGCTGACTTGCCTTTTTGGGGGCAAAAATAATTTAAATTTGAAAATTCATTTTCCTCTCTTTGATGCCTACATGAAGAATATGTCTTACATATGTCATTATATGCATCTCAACGGCTAAATTAAAATGACATGAAGAACATGTCTTACATAATTTAAGGGCCAAAATATTAATAATGAAGATCGACCATAGTTACAACTTCAATAGATTTCCCTATATGAAAGTATGTGACAGAGATGGGGAAGAAGGAAATAAAATCTAGTGGAAGTTTCTTGTGGAATTGCAACAAGTGGAATTTGAATCAGACAATGGTCCTGATTAGTGTTGAAGTTTATTTCTTTAGTTTTTGAATGAAGGAGTTGAATTTTGTGAAGCTATCTCCCAAAGGGAAATTTTAGAGTTTGAGAGGGAACATGATGAAGCGTTGTTCGACAAGTTGGAAAGGAAGGGAAACCAAGAAGCAACCTCGAAAAGAGGTTAACATGTTTTCTTAATTGTTGAAGAGTCCTGTAAGACATTGGACATTGAACCCTTTGGAAACACGTTTGACACCCCTTCTGATGGAGCTGGCATCCGTTACGGTAGTTTATTCCATTGAAATGTTCTCTGCTTCAAAACCATACATGAAATTCCCACCTCATATGGCTCCTCATTTCTTTAATCTGTGGAATTGAAAAAAACTCGGATTCTGACCCAATATTATGAATTAACAGGAGCTAGTGTATTTCCAATGAATCTCTAGCCATCCTTCTTACAAAGATTCTTTTTCGAATACCAAGGATCTTTTGAAGGAAGATGTTCTAGCACAAACCTCGGCAATAATTTGTTCTAATTCCACATATTGATCATTTTGAACCAAAAGCAAACTTTGTGGTGAAATGGTTAAGTTCTGTACTTGATCTATTTATTCAAGTTGCACTAGAATTGTTGCCTTGTAAGTTGAAGGAGACCACTTAAGAAACATATCTGGACAGAGTTGCAGCTGTCACAAGCAGAGCTCAGAATTGGCTCTTCTCATCATCCGGATCAATATTATGCAATGAGCAAAGGAGCACTCTAATTCATATAAATTTGCTCAAGAAATTATGTGGGAAACCATGTGTGCTTTTTCTCAGTCACAAGGTTGCAAGAAAGTTGTTCACAAAAAATACTAATTGCATGAAAATCACAGTGCAAAGGAGCAAGTAAATTGCTATTATATAAAAATATTGCCTCTCTGGTTTGATGCCAGTTATCATTACCCAGTTATGAGATGATGACCATTCCCTAAAAAATTTGCCAAAATTGCATTCAAATGGAGTGCTTTTATGATATCTTGTAATTTTTACATTATTTAATAGGGAAATTTATCCTTCTTTGAAAAATCCCCTAGGGATATTCTATGCAAGTCACTTGATAAAGTTTGCCTGCAATTGGAGTAACAGTTTGTGTTTTACTGTATAGGTGAAAAAGCTGATCAGAGCAGTTTTCTCAGATTCACACCTAAGAAGAGAGTGCCTGCGGAGAATACAAAATATTGAATTCCTTTAATTTGGCTTAAGGTATTTCTAGAAGTTGTCTAAGGCATACTATATTGTGGTTGTACATCATATAGTTTTTCTGTTGAATGAATGTTTTTTTTATTGTGTTCATCTACAACGATTAGTTATGCGCCTAGTCTTTCCAGAAATGGGCCAAAGAGTTTGGAATATGCAGAGCATCCTGTGGACCTTAGTTGGTCCTTAATGAAATGGCATTGTACATGTGCTCCATTCTGAAGGGACAACTTGGAATCTTTATGCAGGGCAAGCTACCAGAGCAAGTGATAACTAAATAAGTGAAACCATTAGGAAAAATATATCGTTGGAATGCAAAAGAGAGTGCATATGGAGAGTAGAAGCTTCTGAATGCCTTTAGTTTGGCTTGAAGATCGTTCTAGATGTATTCTGGTGGTAGTCAATTAACTGGGGGCATCTTTGTGACCGTTGTTTTAGGCATAATGTATTGTGTTTGTGCAGGTAACAGCATATATTTTTTATGTTGCATGACCTTTGCATGTGCATCATCTTCTTTAATTAAGTTACATGCCTAGTTTTTTCTGAAATTGGCCAAAGAATTCAGAATATTCAAAGCGTCTTGTGGTTCTTACTTGGTGTTTATAGAAATGACATTGTACAGTTTCTCAGTTATTAAGGGACAAGTTCGAATATTCATGCAGGGAAAACTTCCAGAGCAATTGATTATGAAATAAATGACACCTATAGGAAAATATACTCTTAGAATGCTGACAGACACGAGTTTTTTTCCTAATGTATTCACTCTTAATGTTTCAAGCCAAGCTACATATTTTCAATCTATTTATTCAAGGTGCACTAGAATTGTTGCCTCTCAATGTTCCCAGTTCTGATTATTGTCCTTGTAATTTGCAACAAGATTAATTTGATAAAAAGACAACTCTTATTTCAGGATAAAGTTCCACAGTTATTTGGTAGTGTTTGTTACGGGAGAAATAAGCATAATCAAAACTATATTGACCATGATCATGGTTCAGGAGACCTTAATTTGGTCGTTTTACTAAAGTACACTACCAAATTTTGATAGTATATCAACTCCATGCTTGAACATCCAGTCTCTCTTCCAAAATGTACATTATATATGAGCACAGATAAAATAAAGAACTTTCATGATGTATGGCATGGTCCTGAAAGTACTTCTTTCACTATATGTTTGGTTTATGCCATGATACTGGAAGCACTCCTTTGGCTAAGTGTACCCCCTGCCACACCAAAACCTTTTTGATAAGAAATTACTTGACTATCACCAAATGAATCTGTTTTAAAATGCTTGGATATAATCTATTGTCTTAAAGAACTCTTGGATGAAGTTGTATAAGAATCTCAGCCAATAGGCATTACATCACATCTTGCAAGAAGCCATTTGTCTATCAACTTTCTTGGAGTTTTATTGGGATATTGTATTCAAATGTAAGGTTTTACAACATGCATTCAGTGAGAGGGCCTCAGAGGGAATTAAGATCACATTATTTTCATTTAAAAAAATGAAAACATGTATACTAATAAGTTATTTTATTTTCATTTCTCACCTGATAGGGGTTTTGTGCAATGCTTTTCCCAGTGGTTATGAGTTTAGAGTAATGCCAATGAAGTATGGTAACAGAATACATGTATTTAAGTGAATTATATAAATAAGATATCACATTAAACCTCTATTACTTGAATTACCCAGGGAAGGTGCCTCCCTTGCTCATGGTATGTGCTAGAGTCATTGATTCATTTATTTGTTTCTAATTGTTCAATTTTTTTTATTTTTTTGAGGTTTTGGGATTGGAACTGTTTTGGTTAACCGAAAACAATTTGACATGTTTTTGATCTGTTTAAATTGTTTTGATTCTAAATCTCCCTTCAATTCACATATATGGAGACTCAAAGTACACCATTTATGGGATCAGCGGCAGATGTGGAATGCAATGTAGCAATAGCGTTGGTTGGGTACAATGGATCAAGTATCTATTAGGAAAGTTTCAAGCCTACACTATTCAGCACATACATATGGAGAAAAATACGTGTGCTAACCTTCTCTCCAAAAGAGGGTTGGAGTCCACATATGGTGCTATTCAGATTGTGCATTACAGGGCTTCCACTCTGTTGGACTCTCAATCTTTTCCTCTGCCATAATGTACATCAAGTGAGCCTGATCTTCTCAAGCAAGCTAAAATACATTTTCAAGCAAGTGGGATATCCTTTTTTCTTATGCTGCTTTTATAGGCTATATCTTCATTGTACATACCAGATCCTTTTCTGTTTTTTGCCTTTCTCCATATTCTCCTTTATGCTGTTTTCAATCAGATGATGTTCCCACTAACCCTTGGTATGTATCTAGGCTCAGTGATGTTCTATTCAGTTACGTATTGGCTGGGTTTTCTGTGGTTGGTATGCAGAGTTTTTATGTGTCTTTACGACCTTTGTACTATTCTTATGATGGATTTGGTTTGCGTCTTCATGGGGTTCATATCTTGCCTGCTATCTGGAATATGCTAGAATGGTATGTCTAATGTGCTGGAAAATGATATTTGATCAATGAATATGAACTATTATATATAACAACGTTTTTTTCGTCCTGAAAAAAAGGTCAAATCAAAATATTTAGCACGCAGGGGTTTCAATCAATGTTGCGGAACTGCGAATTTTTCCTTCTAGGATTATAACCATGATATAATACCTTCAATTCCGCTTAGGGTTTCAGATATATTTATGTCTTTGCTGTGATTACACTTTGAATTCGCTCAAGTCCTCCACTTCCACGTTAAGCTACAAAGTATTTCTGGTTACATGATATACACAACTCTTCACTAGTGCGACAAGGCTTAAAATCTTATAGAGAAGAGTAAGAAGCATACTAAGTCTTCCATTACCCTAAATTTTGAAAGCTTTGGCACTTTTTTTTTTCAAAAAGAAAAAAAAAAACGTTGTATTATAATAGTTCATGAGTCCACTATTACATTCTCATCTATAGATAGCTGAGAAAATCGTAATCTAGATCGTCATAGAGATTCAAGAGCATCCTCTAAGAAAGAAAGAAGCCCAAAAAATATCCAGACGGAATTACAAATTATGGAAGGCAAAAGTGCCACTCCACCCAAGATTTCCAGATACATTTAAACTGACCTGTCTTCATTGAACAGCATATAGATATAAAACTAGATTCACATATTAATTGGGTCAGAAGTTCTATGAAAATTTACTTTTGTCATTAAAAACAAATTAGTAGACCTTCTAGTCCATGAAAAGTAGCATAAAGAGAGAAAACAAGACTAGGTCTCAATGTGGGATTAAACCGACACACTTATCCAGTGTGTAGTGTGAAGGATATGCCGACTTTCTTGTAATGTAAAGTGTTGAAATAGGCTCGCTTGATATATCATTCACTAAGATGATAGGAGAAGAGGGTATATCGCATGTATGATCCTAAAACCGGTGCACTTGAAAGGTAATCATATACAAAAATAGTAGGCTCGATTGCATAGAGATGATCCAAAAACATAAACCGGCTCGCTTGATACTCCAAACAACAGGCTCACTTGATAATTCAACCTACAGGCTTGCTTGTAAAGAAATTACCGGCTCGCTTGTTAATCCAACCTACAGGCTCTCTTGTAAAGAATTATGTCAGCTCCCTTGTATGGATATCCTTTCATATCCAGCACGATAATGGAAAAAAAACAACAAACAAGCTTGCTTGATATAGACTATCACATATTGAAATTGCACTGTGTATATTCGTATTCATGGGAAAATCTGGTACAGCTGAACTGATAAAATAAAAGTACCTGTGAATTAAGATGTGAGAAAGAAACATGGGAAGAAAAAAGGACATATTTTATGCTTCATATAGAGTGATCTGACATCATGGAATTGGGATAGTAGTGTTCCAGATAAGTGCCCTATCCCTGTAATGTTCCACCTGCAGAAAACCAAAAATTGCATCGACACCTCTTTTAGAGAGACTATCCGCCCTCATGTTATTATCTCTGTAAATGTGGGATATAGGATGATTTCCCAATCTGTGCCATAAACGTAGTGTTCTCCTGAGCCATCCCTTTAGATTTGGAATGTTCAAATGCTAGCGGCCAGTAATGCTTTCAATAATCAATTTAGAATCCCCATATATATGCATATTTGTCAATTTTAAATTGCAAGCAGTTAATAGCCCTCCCCATAATGCCATAGTCTCAGCTTTGTTATTGGTCCTCGGAACACCATTCCTGGATCCTCTCATTGCAAGACAACTTGATCCAAGCACCACATCCTATAATGCCCCCTTTGCATGCCCCATCAAAAAAAATTGCAGGGATAGAAATCTCATGTGGAAGAATTTTGTGAGATCTATCCAAACAGATGGACTAGGGAGGGGGTTGTAGCTCGATCCATCTCATAATGGCTGTGTATATTAATGGAAGGAGGAAGGGAGTGCCATAAAATATAAGCCTATTCCTAGCCAACCATACTTCCCAGATGAGAAAGAAGGGCAGAGATCTAAACCTGTTTTTTAATTTATCCCAGTCTCCAGCAGCAGAAATAAAGTCATGCGGAACCCAGTTTAGTTCTATTAAGTGAACACTGAATAGATTCCATAACTGTATAACAAGAGGGAATCGGAAAAAAATGTGATCAATAGATTCCTCCATGTTGCAACCTATTGAACTTCTGCAAGGCCCATGAATGCCCCTTTTGATAATATTATCCCAGGTAAGAATTTTATTTTGCCAAGTAAGCCACCCAAAGAGAATGATTTTAGTGGGAATCTTTTGGAGCCAAAAAGGTCCAAAGATACGAGTGTACTGACCAGCATATTATTGTGAGATAATATTGCTATAAATATCCTTAACAATAGGCATTTCCCCATATGTAGGCCCATCCCATATAACCATATCACCCCCTATGGCATGAGTAAAACCAGCTACCCTAAATGCATCATATACCTGTTCCTAGTCAGAAGCGTCCTCATCTCGTAAACCCAGCTGTGCAGCATTCTTGAAAACTGGAGCTCCAAAAGACCATGTATGTATTGTTTGAGATAAGAAACAAATGCCTCTGTGTGCCAACTTATGAATGAGTCGAGGAGATGGCTTCAACAGTTTGTTTAGTCCCTGAATGTTGGAAAAACCCAATGGAATATGACTTCCATCTTTGAAAAGCCAAAATAATCTATCCACCACATGACCCAATATTCTCTTGAAGCTACCCCAAATAGCAGAATAGGATGATGGGAATGGAAACTCATGACAGAGAAGTTGATGGAGGGGATCACCATCAAGATACTTATATTTGACAATGTCGTTCCAGATAATAGAACTGTTAATGGCGCACCAGAAAGACTTCATAAGCAATGCTTTATTAAACATTCTCTTATTCAATATGCCCCATCCATCATGTATTTTGGGTCAGCATAACCTCTCCAATTTGACCAGATGAAATTTATGTAGTTTTCCGGTCCCTCTCCAAATGAACTGAGCAATAATCCTGTTAATGTTGTCAATAATCATTTCAAGGATAAAGAATAGATGCCCCCAATATAAAATTAGCTGTGATAACACTGCTTGTATCATAATTAGTCTGCCCCCTAATGTCAGCCATCTGTGAGTCCATTTGTTGATTTTCTCCCTAAATCTGTCCACCATCCATAGCCAATCCCTGTTCTTGTATCCACACGGCTTGATTCTGTAGCCTAGATATTGGAAGCCATCCACTTCCTGCTTAATATTGACCCCAAGGAATTCCGCTATGAATGAAATTTCATTTATGTCCCCAAATTCATATAATAGAAATGATTTAGCTTTGTTAATACACAACCCCGTAGCCTCACCAAATCTGGTAAGAATGAAGTGGACATAGAACTAGTGATTCCTAACAAGTCTACCAAATAGTAACATGTCATCCACAAAAAGAGAGTGTGAAGTGGAAATGGAGTCCGAAAAAGAGAAGCCTGATATGTATCCTTTTTGTTCCGCATTGTGCATCATTATACTGAAGCCATTCATAACCAGAATGAAAATGAGAGGAGACAAAGCACAACCTTGCCGAAGTCCCCTTCCTGCTTCAAAAAAATTAGTAGGAATGCCATTAATAATAACAACATATCTTACAGAAGTTATGCATGACATTATCCAGCGAATGGTCCTAATAGGGAACCCAATTTTTAACAACACGAGACGGAGATATGACCAATCCAGTGTGTTGTAAGCCTTGAACAAATCAACTTTCATAACAACTGCTTCTCTTTTTTCTGAGTGCATAGTATGTAATATCTCTTATGCAATGGCAATTGCATCATGGATGGATCTGCCTTTAAGAAACCCATATTGTTCGGGAGATATGTGTTCAGAGAGGGCTTGCTTTAATATGTTTGCAATTATCTTGGAAGAGATCTTGTACAGGAGATTGCAAAGGGTGATCGGTCGAAACTACCCAAAGGAGGAAGGATCATCAACCTTTGGAATAAGAGCAATAAAAGTGGAATTTATATTTGATGGAATATGTCCAGAAGTCCTGAAAATTTCAGCCATTTCTGCAATCTCAGCACCCATAATATCAAAGAAAAAAATATAGAATTCTGATGTCCATCCGTCAGGGCTCGGACATTTGTCATGAGTGAAGGATTTGAGCACCCCTTCAACCTCCGGAACCATGATATTTTCATCCAGAAGCTTAATATCATTCTCGAAAATCCTACTGATCTTGTCCAAGTACCATTTTTGACAGTTTTCATCAATACTGGAATCTTTTTGATAAAAAGTTGAGAAATGTCGAAAGGCCTCCTTCTGTATATCCAGCGTACTGATTGCAATGCTTCCATCTACCCTCTTAATGCAACAAATAGCATTTCTGCATCTTCTATCACTAGCGCATTTGTGAAAGTATTTTGTGTTTAGGTCCCCTTCTTTTAACCATCTATTCCTGCTCTTCAGCTTCCATGTGATTTCCTCAATGAGGAGAATATGCTTTAATCAGTCTCCCAGTGTTCTCAGGATGTTGTTAGATTGAGCATCTGGAAACTTGTCCTTAAAGCCCATATATATCTGCTTCATTTTTGTCTTTATGTCGATAATCTCAGCCTTGAGAGCCAATTTCTTATTGATTTCCCATTTTTTTTCCGCCTTCTTCATCCTCTGCATTTTGAAATGGAATCGATCCCATCCCACTAGGTTGTCGAGACCATCCTCAATCAGCCAAGACTCCCTAATGAGATTCACGAAATCCTGTTCCTCCAGCCATGCCCGGTTAAATTTATAGGGTAAACCCTGGGAGTGATCACCCAACGTCCATGTTAGAAGGACTGGCATATGTTCTGATATATTTGAGGCCACTACTGATGATCTGGGCATACCTAGTGCATTAATAAGACTATCCTTCACCAAGGCCCGATCAAGCCTTTTGCCAATATAATCACCTTCCAGCCTTTTATTAGACCATGTGGGAATAATAGGATTAGGGTGTATGTCAATCATGTGATTATTTGAAAAAAAACCATTCAAATAATCGGCTAAACAGTCTATCCTAGCCCTAGCTCCCCATATTTCATTTGCCTGCAATGTAGAGTTAAAATCACCCATAATGACCAAATTTTTTAGTGATAGAATTCCAGACTGCTGAACCTTATTCTAGAATGGGAACCTATTATGATATGAAGCATATAGATTGATGATATTAAACAGCCCTTCAATACCCCAGATATAGCCAACCAAAATAATGCCACCAAAAAAATTGTATGCTTTGAAATTTGCCCAATAGGGGTTCCAAAGTGCAATCATGCCACTAGAGTGTCCGTTAGAATCAACCGCCGCTGCATGCCAACCTTTACAAATACTTAAAAAAGCATTTATGGCCTTTTCCCAAGGACATAGAGTCTCTTGACATAAAATAATGTAAGGCTCTTCAGAGATGAAAATATTCCGAAGGCAATGTTGTTTGGAGGCATCGACAATCCCCCTAATATTCATAGATAGAAAGTGAATCATTGTGGAACGTTTGCGGGGTGGCATGCTCTAAGCGCCCAGAAATTCTCACTGATATCATTAGCTATAGCAATGGGAATGTCAGTAATGTTATCTTGTTCATCAGAGTGCAGCGATAATGTTCTAAGATTACCTCTGGAATGTCACATACCACTTTTATTTTTCTTCTTGATGGTGAAATTTGATACAGAAGAATTGGGATTGACACCAACGGGGGAGACAATAGCCTTATCAAAAACCGTAAGAGCTGCAAGGTCAATATGCGGATTACCCATCAGGGAGTCAATGTCACTGCCCACCGTATTATGTGGGGATTCTGGCAGGTCTATAGGATCATCAGAGGACTGAGGAGAAGACAAAGGGGCATTAGAAGCATCCTTATCCCTGGGCACTTGTGCATGAGATGGTTCTCCGACATAAAATTTGGTGGAATTAAAAAGAGGAGGGTCCGAGATGGCCACAGATGTGGAAAGTGTGACCCTCGTATGCCCAACACACTCATAAGGCTATGACTCATAAGTGGGTTGAGATGAGCAGTTTCCCTCCCCCCGACTAATCATCTTATCAGACACAGAGAGAATAGTACCATTTCCTATCAATAACCCAGGGTCCGAATTGTTATCCACCGCATGAGAAGAATCCTAACCTACCCCATCATTAGGCTCGGCATGAGGGGAAACCCGACCCACCTCGACATCGGAAGGGACCAGCAGAGGGTTGAACAAATCCCTACCTGCCCCATCATCAATCAGGAACGTCCTATCACTATGTTCAAATGCAGAAACAAAATCATCATCATCAGAGGAAACAGGGAGAGAGTTACCTGAGATAAGACCTTCCGGGGTACCTGGAGCGGCATTGTTTTGTCGACGCCCATGCCTTCTCAAGGGACCACTACGATCCACCTAATGACGGAGAGGACAATTATCTCGGAGGTGACCTGTCTTATGGCATATAAGACACTTGAAAGGAATGCGCCAGTAGTCAATTCTTTGGCGATGTCGACATTGCCCCCAGATGTGGTCCACGTCTCCCGGCAAACCTCCAGCAAAATTTACTTCGACTAGAATCCAAGCAATCCTTTTGTCGCTCGCCCTGAAAACACTCGGGTCTATATATTTAGTATTCCCAATGGAATTTCCAATGGCTCTGAACACTTTAAGCATCCAGAATTCCAGAAAAAGACCAGGCAGCTTGACCCATATGACTCGACTCTTGGGGGCTTCCATAACTGGATTAAATCCTAAATACCAAGGGACTAGCTGCATAAAACTACGACCCTGAACCCATGTCCTATGAATGATTTTGAAAATGTCCCTCTCATCCATAAAGTGAATGCTAAACCAGCCATTTAAAAGCATGCTAACTTTCGGGGAGTATCCTATTAACGGAAACCAGAATTGATGTACCCAAACATCCATATTAACCTTGTTTCCGTCAGGGCACATCCACCTTCCAATTAGCACCCTTTTCTACAAGCTTGCAACCCTTCTACATAAATCTTCATGATCCAAAGTGATTTCCTTGACCTCCATCTTCTGTTTGTAGCAAGCCTTATTCCTTTTCCCTCGAGCGGACTTGTTCTTTTTATGGTGCCAAACAGCCCCACCATGCACATTCACTTGGGCTGTTTGTGTATTGAGTATGCCTTGTCTAATGATAAAGTTGTCCACTTCTGTTAAACGTTCATATTCTTGCTCCGTAGCAATGGTAGCTCTGATGAAGGCTTCATGAGCCGAAGTATCAGATTCTAAGCCCAAAACGAGTTTGTCAGGACCAATCCCAAGGTCTGAATTATCCATGTTAGAGACCGATGTGTCTGACCAACAGTAGAAATCATAGCACCACCAAATAGAGAAAACCAATGTAAGGAGAAGCTAATGTGACGGGGACGTAATTATATTTTATATAATATTTAAGGTCTCATACCACGTCCAGGTAGGGGTGGAAGATTTGAAATCAGAATGGTCAAACCGTCACAATCCCGATGATATATATTCCGATCCCTTAGGTCAGAGCATCCAAATATAGAAATGGCCAATAATGTATTTTTATTTCTGGAAAGAGGAAGACACCTCAATTCCGATCCTCGATTAGATAGCCACTATAAATCCTTGTCAGATAGCACATACCACATCAGAGGCCATCATAAAATGCAGACGCCGTCAATCTGACTGAGCCACCCTTATAATCACCTCATATAACACCTAGAAATAAAGAAGACTCGAGAGAAATTCCATTAATCGAAAACCCACCCAAAGGACAAATGATTTATAACATACTGACAAGGACGTAAGAAGCCTCTGTAGAAATTCCTTATTCCTTTATTAAACCATCTGTGCTCCTTAAGTGACTGCCGCCACCTTTGAAATTCCAGTCTTATATTGTATATGTCGAGGAAAGCATTAATCACCTGTCAAACCCCATAGATTCCTTAAAATCGATGAAAAGTCGATAGTCTGAGCCTTTCCCAAAACTGGGCAAATCTACGCCAGAAAAACCAGGCCACAGAGATAGCAATGAAGTTATACGTGACAAAAACAGCAACATATACAGCCAGGGAAAATCCACCATCTAGAGCCAAGTCTAAATCCAAAGTTTTTGCAAGGGCGAGAAATGATGAGAGAATCAACCCACTTTCTCCAAAGGCAGTACCACTTGTAACACCAAGATGTGGACTGATATTCTGTGTCATGCAAAGAAACCAAAGATATAGAGGGAGGATAACCAGCACAATCAACTTGCTTTACCATTCGCCTTATACTCAACAAATAACGCCCGTAATATCATACATGCCCCAAATGAAAGAAAGATGATTATGCATATCTCCAATCCCTCCTCATAAGACATTGAAAAAACGAGATGATAATGAACGTGAACAATAATGCATGAAACCAGAGGAGATAGAAAACAGAGGTAATGGACACCTATTAGTATCCACAACACGGACCAAGATGCAACATTCCCCAAACAATGACTATAGACCTACATAGGAACCCAGCTGTAAGGCAGCACCATCTATGTATACCACCCCGGATAGACTAGACTCATATATCCACTGAGCTTATAAACTTCATCATATAGATTGTGCCAGGGCAATGGAGATACATTAACGTTACAGGTAAAAGGGAAAAGATTTAGAAAAGGAAATCCTTTCCCTTATCAAATCCAAACTACATCAAACTATCATTCATCATTCCAGGAATGAAAACCAGATCCCTCGATTTGTACCTGAACTTTTAAATCCACCTCTCTTGTAACATCAAGCCCCGGCAACCCCATGACATATTACCCTTTAACTACCACTCTCTCAACCCTATACTAAAAGTATACAGCCTATCAGATGCCCATGTAAACTAAAGCCTATCCTATAACCATAAAAACCAACATGAGAGACAAACACCGAGGTCATACTCTTGTGAAGTGTACCTGGTTTGGCACCAAGTAGTCATCCCTGCACATACCAAGCCGAGCGCTTGCGCCTCTATGTCTTAATGCAACCAAGTTTCAAAAAACAAAAAAAAGATTTGATCATCGAGACGTTGAAATTTTATTCACGCGAACATGAACACGGGCGTTTTGACACACCTAGCCTATTAGGATCAATTCTCACGTGCACTTACATGGAAAGCTTCAAACAATTTCATTGAAAAACAATTTTACATGTGATGTTCATATAAAATAAAATGGTTTCACTGAAATGGGTTTAATACAAACTCTCACCTGATTCATGGAGGTAACAAAAATCCAGGTAGTTCATCTCGCAGAAAGTGATCATGATCGTGGCCATCCACGCCTCTTCTGATAATCCCACTTGAACCCCTCGGTGTAATGGAGCTAATGGAGCTTTCCGTGGTAGTCTCGCGATAGAAATCACCGTGATTGGAGGCACCAAGATTCCAATTTCTTGAGTTCAACCAAGTGTATCAAATCATAGTTGGATAGCATGGACGCGTCCTTCCTGCTGCATTGGAAAAACCCTGCAACGCGAGGGAAATAGACGAGGGAAACGAAAAATTTTGATATTCGAAAAAAAAAAATCCCATGAACTAGTTTTACTCAGGAAAAAGGGTTTTGAGAGAGATGATTGAACACAAACTCTACAAGGATTAGGAATAGTTGTTTCCTATTACTAACTTTTTTATTATGGTATGGTGGTTGATTATGGTATGGTAGTGTAAAACTTTGCATTAAGTAATAAAGTAATGGGTTACAATGGGGTTGGAAAAGATGAGAGTTCAAAAGACTAAATGGCTATGAAGAACATAAAAGCCAAAAAGTATGTTGAATAAGTTTTGAGGAAGTAGAGATAATTAATGAGTGGTGGTTGAACTTGATGTGAGAAAATGAAGAAGGCAATGAGGATTTGCAAAAGTAGATTAACTAGGAGGAGAGTAGTGAAGTGAGGATGAGAGAGTTGGAGAATTTCAATGAGAAAGGTGAGTTGGTGAGAGGATGGTTGTGAAACAAAGGGTGGATCGGATAAAATATAGCTCAATAAAGAGTGGTAGTCAATACACCTCAATGAGGTCTAATGAACACACTGGAGTGAGGTTACGAGAGATATGTGATTACAAAGTAGCAGGTTGGATGCAATGTAGGATGAGATTGCGAATGAGAAAGAATCAAATGAACTAATGGGAAACCATATCCTAAGGCCAACAAAGGATGAGAACCTAGTAGTGGGCATGGCACTAAACAATAGCAAAGCTGGCCTTATACCAACCCCGCCCCTTATGCTTCTTAAATACAAATAGGTAACACTACACTAGCATGTTAATAATGGTTCAAGTCCACCTCGTAGTCAGCTTACTTATGGAGTAAAAATAACAATTAGAGGAAGTAGTATTAACAATAGTGCAAGTTTGAATATTAAGAGTAGCACACCTGGGAGTTTTAGTTATTTAGAGCAAAAAGACAAGAGTTTCATGAATTTTAGTACCTATGATGCTTTGAATTATAACCTAGGAGCATGTAAGAGAAATAATATTAGAGTGATGTACTACTTAAAAAATTTAGTCATATGTAAATGCTTTGGAAAAAAAACATAATGATCCACATACCTTGATATAAAAAAAACCTTAAAAATGTCACTTTTAAAATCTCTTATGTAGTTACCTTATGTCATTCGGGTAGATATCACAATTACTTATGTAAGTAATCGTGCGATCATATTTTTCATTCTCTTAAGGAACTCTTTTTAGACATGCACCCCATCAAGCATAAATCAACCTAACATATACATTTGAAGTAATATAAATCATCCTATGACTATCCTCGAAAAAATTCTCACCCATAGCCTTGGTGATGGTGTAAGGCTCGTATCAAAATGGTATGAGCTTCTTCTAGGATTTTTTCAATTGCTCTTTATGCAGTTCCAACCATAACTCGTCATCAACCTGAAACTTATGTGGATCTGAATGGATTTTGTATCTACTTGTACTTGGAGTTCGCAAATTTCTATAAAATGTCATGAACTCGTTATTGAATGTGTTAGATACATTCCTCAAAATTGGTATCGTTGCTTACCTCGTTCCAAGTTTGGGAGGTATCTTCATGTGTTATTCCGTGAATATAGCTACATCAATTTGTGTCAATTTTTTGGGACCCCCGAGCACACCTGAAAAGACTTGTGGGCAATAGAAATATGAAGAGTTATGTCAAATTTCTATTGAAAATATGGAAGGATTTAAACATGCGTATGTGGATCCTCACAATTGTATACTCTAAGGACATTTGCAATAATCATATGGGTACTTTTTATTTATCAATCTAGGGATGGAAGGCAGTGGATTTGGTCAAGCTTGATGTCTGTCATGGACCAGAGGTTAAACCATAAAATACTGAGGAACCTACTATTCCTATCAAGAAGTATGGTCTTTGGCAACCCAAAATGAAGCAAAATATGCTCGAAGAAGAGCTTATGAGTGGATTTTGTTTCAACAGTCTTCTTATAGGGTGCCAAAATTCTCGTCCAAAGGAAGTGATCAACAACAACAAAAAAACTTGGATGATGTTGAAAGGGCTTGCCTGGGTGACTCTGGGACCAACCCGAAGGTGGTCAGACAAAGCTCTTCTAAGTTAGAAATCTGAAGAGAAAAAAATGGTGATGTATATGTGGTTTCTCAACCTGGGCTGTATGGAAAATCTTGGCAGAGAGTGTTTACCTTTCTGTGTCTTCGCGAAAGTAGGTTATCTAGTCATAGAATAAGATCACTACATGTAGGTGATGGTTCTGTAGTAATTTCTCGGCCTTATCTTCAGAATGGCTAACAGAGAGGATCAGGTTTGAATAAAGGATATAATTTGATGAATTTGGAGATTTAGAGTTAAAGAAAAAATTGTGGTGATGTTTGGATGGGTGCTAATTTGTAGGGTTTTCCCTTTTTATAATTTTCTTTTTTGTGCTTTCTACCATGCTACCTAGTTGCTTTCCTGTTGCCCTAGAATTTTAACTTTTTTGATGTCTATCTCTCTATTGTTTCTTGCCCCATTTGAAATGTCATCCTTATTTGGTAGGTGTTTTCTTCAATATAGTGTGAATATTTTTCCATCACACAGCTTTTGTGGGGTTTATCTACGCAAATAGCTTGTAAGGCCCATTCATCAGGGTATTTGATGAAATGAAATGATTATTGATGATCACCAAATAATGGTACCTGCAGAGATTTACTCTAACAATTATACATTTTTCCTGTGCCAACAATTATACAACATTTTAACCTCATGAACTAGTCTCCTCTATTCTCTTAGATGATTCTATAAGCACTTATTATTGTTGTCAAAGCTTTTACTCTCTAGTCCCATTGAGTTATTTCAGTTATTTGTGGACATTGATCTATTTTCATTTCATTTCTTCAAATTTTCTGGCTGTTATGTGTTACCTTTGGCCAGTGCCTTCTTTCTTACCTATGCTTTTTCTTCTTAAGCATTCCAGCCAGCCAGAGAAACAGGGGCAGCATGAGCCACACAGTCTAGCCAGAGCCCAGTAGGGGCAGCACAGAAGCAGCAAGAGCCACGCAGGGTTGACACAGACCCAGTCAAGGCAGCGCAGGGGCAGTGTTAGCCCTTCAGGTTTGACACAGGCCCTTACTGAGCAGCGCAGAGTTCGACGCAGGCCAGTTAGGCTGACGTAGAGGGATTCAGAGCAGCATATTACTGTCATTTTTATTTCTCTGTTGGGTGAACCAGTTTTGGTGCCCAGGATTGTTGTACTTAGATTCTGCATAATAATGAAAACCCTCTAGAGATAGCTACACTGGTTTTCCCACATTGGGTTTTTTCTAGGGATAGTTGTCCAGAAAATCCGTGTGTCACTTTGTCTATGAGCATGTTATTCAGTATTTGATCTATATGTGTAGGTTGCTAGCTGTATTTACTATTTACTTCGCTAATTTATTGAATATTTCAGAAATTAACTTGTAACTTAATTCAATTAGGAGAAGTAAATCAAGATACTGCAATAGGGTTTCTTAGATTAAGAAATTTTCACATTCCCTAGGTCTAGCCCCATTAGGTCACCTAGGGCAACAATTTCCCAGGAATCTAGCTAGAGGAAAACTTCTATCTCCTAGAGTCAGCTGCGTTGCTGGGTGCCCTCACTCTCCTCAGAACTTGGGCCAATTCGAACGGTGGAATCTCCGGATACCTCAAGCCCTAGCTCTAGGATCAAGTTTTGCGTAGGTGTTCCCAAGGATAGAACTTACTAGGATCAATTTGACCTATCGAAGTAAAAACACTTGTATGATCCTTTCCCATCACCGTGTCCAGGATAGGAACATTATTGGTTGCTAAATTCCATCCTCGAACCTGGGTTGGGTCCACTTGGCCTCGTGTGGTCCCATTTGGTGTCAAAGGCATTTCATTAAGGACCATTTGGGAATCCAAGTTCCCAAAGGATTTTAGGGATTGAGAACTTCCTTAATAAGTCTTATTCTTTTCCCTAAACCCTTCAATCCCCCTCTTCTCTCCCTAGAAGATAATTCCCTTGCTTAAAATGAAAGCAAGTCCCACTCTTTATTTTATCTTAGGGAAAGGGTTTCGAGGGTCACTTCCCACCTATTCATTTACCTATACTCTACAAGTGACTTCCTAAACTACCGGGACTCCATCCATCAGTGAAATTTCGTGAAGAGCAAGGATCCTTAGCTATGGTGACAAAAGGCTAAGCCTCCATAGTTTCCCTTATCCTAGCGGTTTCCCTCTTAGGAACCCCTTTTAGATCCACTACTAGTTTGAGTGGTAACAAGTTGTTCACAATTCAATTTGTGAACAACTCTTTGGTATGCCCACTTTTTCCATACTACAGGTCCAAGATGAGAAGTCCAGGGCTATGTAGGTTGCCCTTCTTCTCATTGAATGAATCCTCTACAATATAGTGAACTAGGGCTAGTTGGTTGGCCCACTTGACTGTTACTTTAGTCCTTCAAAGTCTGCACATCCTTCGGCCCTATACACCTGCTCTTCTACCAATTTTACTTTCCTTCACCAGAACAAGAGTCAGGGCTCTTCTTTGACAGTAACCTAACAACCCTCCAACTGTACTTGGCCTACCATCGATCTGCCCAACCACAGTCAATTCTTTTTACTAATCTAGGTCCCACAATATTGTCTTCATCTAGGGCTCTTCAATCTGCCACCTAACAATGGTTGGAGTCCTCTCAAGATCACTATTCTTGTGTATCGACAATTTGATCTTTGTTTTCCAATCTATGAACAAATATGAACTACTCCTCTTATCATAATTCTAACAATTTGTAGATGACTGAACTAGGGTCAAAAATCAGCCACTAACAGTCCATTTACTATTTTTTTATAGGTTTCTTTAGATCTTTATCTAAAACTCTATTGAAACTCCACCAAAATCAACTCCTCTACATGTAAATCCATTCTTCATATGGCACATTTCTTCTGCATGCTCAATCTTCTGCTCAGGTTCCACCCTCCTTTGGATCTGTTGTCTCCACACATACTGAATCTGCAAACCATCTTTCAGATCTGCGGTCTTTATTGCAGAAATAAACCTCGCTCTAAGGGTCACAACCCATCTTCTTCTACGCAAATTTTCCACAGTCTTGGGGTCATACCTTATGAACTAAACATCCTAGGAAACTGTCCTAACTAGGGCATTATACTTATGTACTTCTAATTGTTGTAGAACAAACCCTATCCACACATACAAAAAACACGACTCTTGCCTCCATAAGGGACTCGAACTAGCTCATATGGATCCATAGATTCTGGGAATTTCTTTGACTAAATCTTGACATGAACTTCAAATATCAATGTCAACCCTCAAACTAGGGTTAACTTAGTCAATATTACGCCTACGTTGACTTCTGTTATGGCTCTAAATTATAGTGCAAGCCCTCCTCCATTTATGTTGGTCTTTATCACAGACCTTGCAGCCTACTAACCACCACAAGGCAAGATGGTATCAACCCTCTCTTCTATTTCATGTAGAAAATCTAACCAACGAGATTCAATCTAATCTTTTAATCATGTACTAAAACAAGATACTGAATCCTTCCTACAATTTGTGGAAACAAAACACAATCGCACAATCACATATAAGTAAGAGAAACAAGTTATCAATCACACAACACAAGATGTATCTGGGGAAGCAACTTCTCAAAACCGTTTATCTCTATTTTGTATTAATTCAAGGAATCATGAAACAATATAATGCTTAATCTCTCTTGAGATTCTCCAGCACTCTGCCAATTGTCTCTTGCTAATCTAGGAAAAATCAGTCTAGTACTTAGCCAATTCTCAGCCTTCCTTTAGCATGCCTTGCTCACACAATTCAAATGGAATTATCTCCATATTAATTAGGAAAATCAACCTTCGTTGATTGCGCAATCCATCATGGCATCCCAATGACTTTATAATTGCACATGGGAAATTTTCTATAAGTACAACTGATAGTTATGTTCCTCTGAACTGTGTTACAATAAGGATCAAGGGTATTTTTATCATTTAAAATAAGATAAAGCCCTAAACAACCAAAACCCTAACCAGAGGAGATGTAACACCAAGATTTTATGGGCCCTGTTGGGGTTAGTTGGGCAACCAACTTCCCGGGGTCGTAACTTGGTCATATGATCTTCATTTGACGCACATGATACCTCATTAGAAAGATCTCTCCGAGGACTACAAGTGCTATCATGATTTCTATGAAATTTCCAAACCTTTCATGCCCAAAAAACATTGTTTGGGGCCTCAAAACGGCTCCGAAAATTCAGGACCCAAAAAACTGACAAAAATAGTAAATTGTGCTATAATTAAGGAAACTGAAAAACTGAAAGAGACAATGGTGAGGGCCCAAGTGGAATAGGCGGGTGGCCACCAATATCCACCTTGCTCACCTTAAATCGAATTTCTTGAGCTAACTCAATCATCATGACTTAGTTAATTGACACAAGTTTTTATGAGACGAAATTACAATTTATTGTCCAATTTATTTAAGGGAAAAATAAATTAGACGCCTCACATTCGTCACTCCTGGTACATAAAAATTCCTCACCAGTGTGGGTGCATTTTTTTTTTCCTTTCTATTCGCCAATTTCACTGTTTCTTGTTGCAAATTTCAACACTCCCTCTCAACAAGAAAGGAATTCAATCTATCCCCATCCGATACCTTTGGAATGTTCTGCATGCTACACTTCTCTAGTGTTGTTTGTACCTGCAAATATTGAAACTGAATAACCTCTGAACAAATGAATTAGTATAATGCATTTGTCATCAAATTCTTCTGACTGCTGCTAGCTACTGCACCTGTCTAGTACTGGATTCTCTGCACTGCTGCTAGCATCTGCATCCATGCCCTTTGAACTGTTGCTAACTCTATTTGTGCTCCAGTATTTGACATCTGTCACTTTGATTTTTGTCTTGCTGACATCTGAATACATCAATCTAACTGATTCTTCCTACTACTGCTATACTGTGGGATCCTCGTAGCCAGGTTCGATCCATGAGACATGCCATCTCAATGGACCTTGCCCAAATTTCTTATCTTGGGATTATGTCTACACATAACCCCACCTTACACCTCGAGGTATGGCTGCTCCCTCTTCCCATCTGGCTCAAAATTTCCCCCTCATGGAGGTCTCTGCTTGAGTGGATGCTTCCACTCGGTCTCCTCTCTGCTTCTCCAATTGTGGCAGCTACTCCACAACCTTCTGAGACTGCTTCTCATGAGGATGCATGTTGAGAGGTAATTTATGCTCCCTCTAAACCACCAAGTCTCTAACTTATGCCTTTCTCCTCAAAGCTTTGCATGCATTTGGTACCTCAAGTGCATATAGGTTCTTGACTCGCGCATAGTGTAATTGTCCCGAAGTTACAAAAAGTTTCTAAAAAAGAGTTGATTTTAAATCGATGATATCTCCCTCATCTGAGCTCTGATTTTATCGATTTTTTTTTTTTCCGTTGCGGTAGATTTTCGCAAGGAATCCAAATATTCTATTTGTTTTCGAAAATTTTAAACCAAAATCTTCAAATATTCTCTACAAACTTGCCACCCAAAAAATTCCTACTCTGATACCATGTAGAAAATCTAACCAACGAGATTCAATATGATATTGTAATCTACTAAAACAAGATACTGAATCCTTCCTACAATTTACGGAAACAAAAAACGATCACACAATCACATATAAGTAAGAGAAATAAATGATCAATCGCACAACAACATGATGTGTTTGGGGAAAGCAAGTAATTAAAACCCCTCTATCTCTATTGTGTATTAAGTCAAGGAATCATGAAACAATACAATGCTTAATCTCTCATGAGATTCTCCAACACTCTGTCAATTGTCTCCTGGTGATCTAGTCAAACTCGGTCTAGTACTTAGCCAATTCTCATCCTTACTTCAGCCTACCTTGCTCATGCAATTCCTAGGGAATTAACTCCTTATTAATTAGGAAAATCAGTCTTCCTTGATTGTGCAATCCATCATGGCATCCCAATGACTTTATAATTGCACATGGGAAATTTTATCTGAATACAACTAAGAGTTATGTTCCCTTTAAACTCTGTCTCAACTAGGTATTCCTCGAAACTGACATGCATGAAACAATTAATAGCGAATTATCAGTTATTTCATTGATCACTCATTGTGAATTAAATCTAATTTATTTCACTAGACCTCTCACTAGCTCATCACTTAGTTAGAACTAGTTAAACTGATTTTAGCTCATTTAATTGAGTTAATTACACTTGCACCCCACTAATGCATCAACTTCAAATGGACCCCAAAAATATTAGAATCCCTCTAAATGCCTCATATTAGACCCTCAACTCGAATTTCTTGAGCTAACTCGGTCATTATGACTTAATTAACTGACACAAGTTGTTATGAGATGAAATTACAATTTATTTAAGGGAAAAATAAATTAGACGCCCCACATTCCTCACTCCTGGTGCATCAAAATTCCTCACCAGTGTGGGTGCATTTTTTTTGTCCTTTATGGCTTCCAATCTCACTGTTTCTTGTTGCAAATCTCAACATTTCAGAATTTGATATGACCTTCACACAAAGACACCGTTGAAATCACATGCCCAGATTCTCATGAGAAACCTCTCTTAAGCTTGATCTGCCAAAAGAGAACCAACAATATGCCATCCTACTTCCTAGCGCAAACTGACCATTAAGGTATGCAACATTCTTCTGAACCCTCACATGATGATCTTGCTCTTGGAGGATGATCATGACCTCCCTTTAGAAACCCTTACTCGGCCCTTGTACTCGACCTACTTTAGGACTACATCTCTCTTCACCCCCTTGATGTGCTAGATAGTGGGAATACATGTCAAACATGCTAATATGTGCCAAGTGATAAGGCATGCCAAGATGTGCAAGGGTGTGTAAATGCGTGTTAGGGACTATCAAGACAACAAAAGGGAGAAAAAAGTTAAACTACAAGGAAATGAACACATAAGAGGGTTAATAATTCATCAATTTACCTTTTCCAAGAGGGGCATGCTAGGCACACCAACACTAGGCAGAAATAGGTGCCAAGTGCAAAGTCTTAGTGCATTCTAAGTGCCAAGTATTCCTTTGTTGCTTCTCACCTATTTTCCAACAATTGATCTTCACAAATAAATTTAATATTAAACCATGCTAAATCATACCAAGGTATCTCAACGTATTCCATATATGCTAAGACTTTCCAAGCGCCAACATGTGCCAAGTGCCAATATGTGTCAAGGACTAGTGTTATGCATGTGATGAAGTGGAAGGGAATGTTGAAGAGTGCTAAGGTGTGCTAGAGAGTGATAATGCATGTTGATGAGTGTTAAGGAGTACTAGGAAAAAACATTGAGGGAGCACTAGGTAAAAATTCATGGAAGTTAATGAATATGAGGAACGTGTACTGCCAGAGACTAGTGTTAATGGTTAGTGTTAGTTGTCATGCCAAGGAGGGAGTGACAAGGTATGATAAGCATTGGTAAGGCATACTAGGGAATATCAAGGCATGTTAAGAATTCCCAAAGTGTGCTTGGGAGTTCCAAGGTGTGCTAATTATATCATTTGCCAATTAATAGTGCCAAGATATGCCAATACATGCTAGGTGCTAAGGATGTGGCGCAGGGTGCTAGGGTATGTCAATATGTGTCAAGGAAACAAAAGGAAGAACCAATAAGAGGGTTAATAAGTTAGGACTTTATATTTTTGAAAAGGGGCATGCTAGGCACACTAATAATAGGTCCCAATACATGCCAAGTGGCATTGTGTGCCAAGTGCTTATGTATGTCAATGCATTCAACCAAGGTGTTCCAGGGCATGCTAGGGACTATATGCAACATGCCAACACATGCTAGGAGAGTTCCATGTTGTGCTAGCGCATGCCACCATGTGCTTGGGAATTAGTGTCATCACAAGATGTTCTAGGTACAAAGATGTTCCAAGACATGTGGGGTGCTAAGAAATGTTAGTGTGTGCCAAAGCATTAATTTAAGGTGTGCCCAAATTGTTGAGGATTGTTAGGTCTTTCTCATTAATAGAATTTTCAGAGCTCGATTATGTATTAAATAATATATTTCCTACACACAATAGTGGAACTTTATCTAAATGGAATTTGCTAGATAATTAACTTAATAGATATGAATCATGTGTTGACTCATAGGAAATCTCTATTCGACTAGTCATTACTTGAGGGAAATGATATACACTTATTACTTCTTAAAAATTGAATGACCCTAACCATTATGGCCTTGGACATATTATAAAAAATGCTCCACAATAATGGTATTAAATCGTTATCTTTTGACAAAAAATATATTAACATGCACATAGCATCATCAAAAACTCATTGGAATGATCAATGATGATGGACATTTTTTGATCATCACCAAAAGTAACAAAAAGAGCATTGGTAAGGGTCATTAAAAGTTCATCACTGGAAGTGTCACGAAAGAGAGAATTAGTGATGGGCCTTTAACGACCCTCACCAAAAGTGACATTTCTTTGGTGACGGACCATAAAGGACCATCACTATATACACTCACAGTGACGGTTTTTAGTGATCAATGATGGAAATTTTTTGAATGTCACCAAAAGTAACAAAAAGAGCATTTGTGAGGGTCATTAAAATTTCGTCACTAGAAGTGTCACCAAAGAGAGAATTAGTGATGGGCCTTTAACGACCCTCACCAAAAGTGTCATTGAAAATTTCTTTGGTGACAGACCAGAAAGGATCATCACTATATACACTTACAGTAACAGTTTTTTAATGATTGTCACCATATGTGACATTGGTGACGGACCTTAAAGGTCCTTCACAAGCATGACCCTCACCAATGTGCTTTTTTCTTGTCACTGTGTCATTTTTCATTAGACAACGCTAATATGGACATGGGCCTCCATGTACCTTTAGTTATATTTGGGAGGACAACTTTAGGTTGCTATCCATCCATAGGTAATCATTTCAGCTGCCTTGTAACTTGTGATACACCAAACACGGCATTCGGGGAGATTGTCTGCTCGTACTTCTTCATTCGCCAGGAGGAATTTTGCAGTTCACAATTACTTGGTAAATGTTTTGCCTAGAATTACCCTTTTATTTTGTTTATTTTTTTTTCATAAAATTAATCAGTCATCATGGAAGAAGAACATCCCTTCCCCCTTCATTTGCATAGAATATCACTTAACCCACCTTTACCACCGGAAGCCATTTCTGGTTGGCGAAGGTGACATCATTCTACCGAAACAAGTACTATCAGTACCTCTGGTGCAACATCATCCTCACATATACCAGAGTCATCTCTAGTTGTTTCTACAAATCTTGATTCATTTAGTGTTGTCGAGACAAAGTTCTCACAACTATCTATGGACAAGATCCATCCAATCAGTGAGATCATACCTCCTGAACCTAACATTTTTCAACTGGAAGTTGATCCAGATCCCATCTTTCTTTTGCTAGAACATCTAGATCCCAAAGTTGAACAACCGAAATTTGTTCTTGTATCGGTCACTCCATAGTTGATTGTAGCCTTTGAGTCTCCCATATCGTGCAGTCAACCACCTGAAATATATCTCGGACCTGATGACGAAATCCTTCCACCTGTTTTGATTTCAATTGAATAAATACCACAAGACGAATTACCTTCAACTCCAACTCATTTTGGGGAGGAGCTTTACCTTTACGAGTCTTTTCCTCAATCACCTCACATTGGTTTCTTTAATCCTGTGTCAATTTGAGTTCCTATAGATCCTATAGGGTATACATTGGGTCGTATGACCATGGCTGAGTCAACATCTTCGGTTGTACCATATTTTACAGTTGCAATAGCACCTGCTCTCGCTACCCCATCGATGTTCACCACATCACCAAAGTCACATCTATATGGTGGCCCTTCCATCCCACATGGTTGCCAATATTTATTTGGAACCTTCTCTGGTGAATCCTCAACCCCATGGACTTCACCCATGCCATCATCTAGTATTTTATCTGGTACATATTTAATGAGTACTAAACAACTTGATCCTTTATATACATCTTCAGTGCAATATCAGGCTGGTCCATCTAGGTATATTCCATCCAGTACAATCTCAACTGGACTCTCGACTTTTGGAGAAAAATATATTCCATATTATTATAATCCTCATGTTTGGGGGAAACTTATGGTCACCCATTTTGATAGTACTCCATCATTATATGGTCATCCTAATGTTGGAATGTTTTTTTGGTCAGTGGCAACCTATTATGCTTGTTTAACCACAAACGATTGTGCATTCATATCAACCAGTTCAACATGTTTCGCCCACATCTATCCACTTGTTAATACATCCTTACCACTGTTACAGGCTCAAAGTGTTGTACCTCAACCGTCTCAGGCGGGTCCTTCCACCCAATACCCTCAAGTATTGGGTCCTTAGTTTCCAACTCCTTTGGCTAGTTTACAACAACCACCTGTATCCAGAATTATTTATTCACAAGCTGGATTACCCTATTATGGGATGTCACAGGCACAATCAGGTTTTACCTATTCACAACTGGGTCCAAGCTATTCTAGTTTGGGCTATAATATTGGTGGATATATACCCTATCAGCCACAAGCGCAAATGCCAAAAAATCATACCAATAACAAGTATCTTACCCAAGTTTTTTTCAATAGAATCCTCAAGCGTTTTCTTATCAAAACAACCCCTATCTGAGTTACCAACAAAAAGTTACTTATGTTGGTGCTTAAAGGTCTGTTTCCCAAGCAATTCCATCATACCTTGGCTATGCTCAACCTGACTTAAATCAACAGTTTCCCTTTTTTGTAACTTTAGAATTACCTGATTTAAACAAACTTACCAACGATCCAATCAGATATGCTCTTTGGTGGCTAGTGATACCACATAAATTACCCTCGGATATTCCTAATTTCCATGGAAACCCTAGGGAAGACCCGTCGACGCATGTTATGACTTATATTTTGTGGTGTTCATCTAAATCCTTAAATGATGACTCCGTCTGACTGCGTCTTTCCAGCGTACGCTTACTAGTCTGGCCGCAAAGTGGTACATTGAGTTACCACGAGCTTCTTTTGATAATTTCACTGCCTTAGCTACTATCTTTATGACCCACTTCCATTTACCCATATGATATGAAACTAGAATGGAACTCTTGAAAATTTTCAAACAGACTAACGCTATTCACATTTCTGATCATATTCATGAGTGGTGTTGTCATCGTAGAATGGTTAAGACATTTGTTCCTGATCAGCTTCTTGTTGAGTGGTTCATTAAGTCCATGCTACCATCTATCACAGAGGATATGGATAAGGGTGGCATCGTCACTAAAGAGTAGGTCATTGCTCGTGCCCACTACTTATATTTGATTTACATTCAGTCTGGCATGCTCTATGAGAAAATTCCCATCCCGCCGTGATCTAACTTTATTTTTCCTACTCCATCTAAAGACTCTTATGTCGGTGACGGTATGATTGGTATTGCAAGAACACATCACTCTAATTCATCTAATCTTGCACCTTCTTCCGAAATTCATGTCGTGACATCTAACAAAAGCAAAAGTGACAAGAAACCTAGAAGTAAGAAAAGGGGAAAGTGATGAAAAATCAAAATTCAACCCTGCAGGAATGATCATCTCATCGACAAAATGGAAACAATTGGAAACCTCGTTACCCTTGCATAATATGTAACGAGGAGAAATTTGTTCAAGATTTTCCTCACCATGCCAAAGTATCAAAATTAATTAAGACCTCGCCTGCATCCGCTTTGTTCACATATCCATTTCTGAATCTAGACACAAATATGGTTGCTACGGATCCAGATTCTAGTTCCCAAGTGCTTATGTATCTGTCACGAAGCCAACAATTGATGTTTTGGTTTCAACGCAAAATAAAAATTACGGTACTCAGGCTAGTGATCAACCTACTACCTCGACCATGAATCTGTCTACGAAATCTATTCTGCCAACTGCTATTCCTAAGTTAACAATAAATCCACTGAAGGGAGTTGTCCATAAATCGACATTCAATCCTCGAGCCTGAGATGCTAAAAATTATAATATAGTTCAAGATTTGGCTCAATCCCCTTAAGCTATGTCGACACTTGAGTTACTTCAAAATGGTCCCTCCCAGAAATAAGCTTTATTGTCAACAATTGGTGGAATCTATCCGACAGATTCCAATCTTGTAGTCTTTAATCATACATGCTATGTGATGCAATTACCATCAGAATTGGCATTCTCCATCCTAATAAATGTTCTCAATCACCTCATTCATCCTAATATTATTGATAAGGGAGCATATACATGCATTATGTCTCTAAACTGTTGGAAGTCACTTGGCTTGCCACGCCTATCTCAATCGCCTACGACGTTGAAATCTTTTGAAGGTCATACATATAAGCCTTGTGGTATCATCAATAACCTGCATGTCGAACTAGGGGGAAAAACAGTAAATGTTGAAGTTGAGGTCATTGACGGACCCCTTGATTACAAAATTTTATTCGGGAGGCCATTGGTTTATGCTATGACTGCGATGGTTTCTACTTATTTTAGAATGATTGCCTTTCCTCATAAAGGTGTTATTACAGTCATCAATCAACTATCCTTCTTTGCCTCTGGTTCCTAGGTAACTGGAAGCGTTCCATTAGTTCACGCACCCTAACAAGCACTTAAAAACATTAGTGTAGGACTATTAAAGGATTCTTCCCTAATGGTAACATTTGCATTACCACCATCTGTGATGTCGGAAGAAATTGCAAACATAGAGACCTCCTACATGATATCTTCCACTCCATCTGGCTTAAGGAAGATTACGGGTGATTCTAAATTTTTTACGTTGGATGAATTTGTGCCGTCCATCCCAATTGAGTTGGCATAGAAATCAATCTATATGGCTTGGGAAAAGAATTTGAAACCATCGTCGCCGATCATTTGGCTCGATCGTTCATTAGATTTTGGTACTCCATTTGATCCTTTTTAATCCACTTTCTTGACTGATGAGAGCATTGTGGAATCCATGATGCTACAAGAAGAACCATGGGAAGATCATCATCATCGTTCCAATCTTCAGGATTACGAAGACGATAATATTATTGAAATATATCACCCATCGATAAAAACATTCTTTTTGAGTTATTTTCCCATTAATCCAATCGAATCCGAGTGAAATTATCAAGTATTGAATAAACCATTTCTATCGATATTTTGACCAAACTCGACGTTGTAGAAAAAAATCATGTCGGTGTGTCTTGTTCTTCATCAGAACTTGAAACTTATTTCTCTCTCTTTCGTGAATTTCATGATATATTTTCTTTGTATTACAAGGAAATGCCAGGCATATATACTAGTATCGTTGAACACACCATTAAAATGTACCCTGATGTCAAACCGGTACGTCAACTCCTTCGTCCTGTACATCCAGAGAAGGCTGCTGCCATTAAAGAAAAATTTGAATTTTTTTGTGTTGGTTTCATTTACCATGTTCCCCTTACTGATTAGGTTTCTAACATTTTTCCTGTCATGAAGAAACAAGGAAAAATCAGAGTGTGCGTCGATTATCGGTATGCTAATCTTGATTATCCAAAAGACAACTATCCTACTCCCTTTATCGACCATATTATTGATGATTGTGCTAGATGTGAAATATTTTTGTTCATGGATGGATTTTTTGGCTACAATCAAATCAATATTTTCCCAGAGGAATAATACAAGACAACCTTCATTTGTCCCTCGGGCACATTCGCTTACCGAAAACTCCCATTTGGTTTAAAGAACGTTGGGGCAACCTTTCATAGAGCAATGGATTATGCTTTCAATGACATCAAGCACATTGTTTGTTGTGAAACGAGCTCCAAAAATAGAAGAAAATAGATATCAACGCCTTAGAAATAAGCCACTTCGAGGGGGCAACCTCCTATACATTACATGAATGAACAATTATTTGATGGATACAAATGACGAAACCTCCTTTCTATATATAGGAGTCCATAGGGCCACAATGTAATCCTAGCTGACCTAACAATAATAATGTAAGGGCACAATAATAACAATATGGGGGTTATAGGGGTACGACAATAACAATAAGGGGGACTATCCATAGGGCCACAATGTAATCCTAGCTGACCTAACAATAATAATGTAAGGGCACAATAATAAAAATATGGGGGTTATAGGGGTACGAAAATAACAATAAGGGGGACTATACTAAAATAATAAGGGACTACACTAGTAATATAGGGACCTAACATGCCCCTCTCCTTCAAACAAGTGTTGTCCTCAACGCTTGATTATATCTTGATGCTTCTGTATAAAATTCTCATCTTCCCATCTCGAATCTTCTACAGGAAAGTTTGTCCACATGTTGAGATACTCTGAAATTGATCGTACTTGTTGAGTTCCTATTTCTGTGAATACTTCAGAACTTCTTTCGATGTGATGTTGATCTTCATGCTGTTTCATTTGATTCTGCACCAAATTTAGGTTATCCTTTGAGAGTTGGAGAACTTGTTGTTGATGCTCGATGTGATCTTCCACTACTATATCATTCATATTATATTTTATTTGATCCTTCAAACCATCAAAATTAGCCTCAATTTCTACTTTTAAACCATCTATGTCGTCTTCAGTTGCTCTTCATAAGATCGAAATTTGTTGTACTTGGTACCGTAATTTTGATATCTCATACTGCAATTATTCCACTTCATGCGTCATAGTATAACTTTCTGAGGGCTTAATTGGTATGGAATTATTTTTAGGTGGAATTTTAGAACCCAATACTAATATCTATGCTTCAATATTCCCTTGTAATCACTTCAAACTATTTTTTCACACAAGACTTATACAATTCGAAAAAACAAATACACACATTTTTCTTGCTTTTGAGGAGCTCGATATTGAAACTAAATTATCTCCGTGATTTCGGATCTTCAATACCTGAAATTTGGTCCTAAATTAGCCCTCTGAATCCTCTTTTGAATGCCATAGGTCTAACCTAATTTGGACTCTTCAAGACTAAGCTATGTCTAATCTCCCACAATGACCTAATTATGGACTAGTTCAGTAGAGCGAACTTGTACGACTTGCCACGTGTCACTTTTTCCTCCTTCGGCTCTGAAATTTATAGAAAAGAAACTAAAGTCCATGTACCTATGGGGAATTTTTATAGAATATCAATCTAATGCTCAGAGAGAGATTTATGACATTTTTCCCATGGTCACCTCCTTGAGATTAAATTCGGGAGCCTGAAAAAATCCTAAATTCCACAGATCATATCTCCAAAAAATATTGTGAAACAAGATCGAAAATTTTTAAAGGAGGTTATTCAGGAGTTTAGCTTCTCTCTGTGAAAATTTCAGCTTCTGAAACCTCGTAGAAACATATTTATAGCGAAAATTCCGCGATGACCTGTTTAGGTTAAATTCAGGAGCCTGTAAAAAGCCCTAATTTCCATAGATAATATCTCCAAATATATTGCGAACCAAACTCTGAAATTTTGCGATGATGTTCCTCAGGAATGCAACTTCTCACTCTAAAAATTTCAGCTTCTGAAACTTCATAGAAAACAAGTTAGAGAGAAAATTCCATGATGACCTGTTTGGAGCAGCGAAACCCTAGAATCCAAAGCTCTGATACCAAATGTTGTGAAACCAGCTCCAAAATAGAAGAAAAGAGATATCAACGCCTTAGAAATAAGCCACTTCGAGGGGGAAACCTCCAATACATTACATGAATGAACAATTCCTGGATGGATAAAAATGACAAAACCTCCTTTCTATATATAGGAGTCCATGGGGCCACAATGTAATCCTAGCCGACCTAACAATAATAATGTAGGGGCACGATAATAAAAATATAGGGGTTATAGGGGTACAAAAATAAAAATAAGGGGGACTATACTAAAATAATAAGGGAATACACTAGTAATATAGGGATCTAACATTGTTCAAACTTATCTAGATGATTTACCTGCGCATTCACGAAACCAGACTGATCACCCGATGCATTTGAGAGCTCTCTTTTTACATTGTCAACACTACAAAATACGCCTCAATCCACATAAATATGTTTTTTGTGTTTGTTATGGTTGTTTTCTAGGATTCATCATCTCAAAAGAAGGAATTTTAATTGACCCAATGAAGGTCAAGGCCATTTTTTATTTTCCTGCGCCATCAAATTTGCTTCATTTACAAAAACTTCAAGGAAAGGCTAACTTCCTAAGGAGGATCATACCCAACTATGCCTAAATGGCTAAAGGATTTACTTGTCTCTTGAAAAAGGGGATTCCCTTCCATTAGGATAAGGTTGCGCAAGCTTCTTTTGATGTTGTCAAGGATACACTTATCCGGGTGTGATTAATGTATCCCCCCAATTATTAGAGTGATTATTCCTTATATATCGCCGCGGTTGATATGACCATTTATATGGTATTGGTCCAAGAAGAATATGTGATAGAACATCTGATATATTATTTGAGTTGTAATCTCAATGATACAAAAGTCAAGTATTCATATGTCGAAAAGCTCACCTTGGCGGTCGTTCAAGTTATCCAAATATTTTCGCCATTATATCCAGTTTCGGAAGACCATTGTCATTTTGGATTGAAACCCAATGAATTACATTCTATCACGTCAATTTTTTTTTTGGGGGGGGGGGATATTAAAAATGGATTGTCATTTTACAGGAATTTGATTTGGAATTCATCAAATCCAAGTTGAAGTCTTTAGTTTTGGCTAAGCTTCTTTGCGACCTTCCCTCTGATAGTTCTGCTACTACATCAGAACCATCAATTCCTGATGAGTCTCTATTTCTAATCAGATCATATGATCCTTGGTATGGGAATTTTATCATTTATCTCCAAACCTATACTTTTCGGCCCAATACCTCTCACTCTCAATAGTGACTTATTCGATACCAAGCTAAATATTATCTGATCGTCAACGATACACTTTATCGTCGTGGTTTCGATACAATTTTAAGGAGGTGCCTCACTCATGAGGAGGCCGAAAAGGTTCTAAATGATTTTCATGCTGGGGCTTGTGGTGGACACTTTTCTGGATATGCTACCATGCAAAATACACTCCGCATGGGTTACTTTTGGCCTAGCATATTTCTTGATTGCATCCTCGCAATCAGAAGTTGTCATGCGTGCTAGTTATTTGATCGTAAAATCTGCAAACCACCAGCATCGATGCATCCTGTCATCGTTGCGGGGCCATTTGAAAAATGGGGCATTGACTTCATGACCTGCAACCCTCATCTATCTGGGGGGCATGGTTATATTATTGTCGCAGTAGACTACTTTACCAAGTGGGCCGAAGCGATGCCTACATTAACATAGACGAAACAATTGCATTATTCTTTTTCAATCATGTCATCTCATGGTTTGGTGTTCCACAGGCTATAGTCACAGATCATGATAAGCATTTTCACAATCACATGATGAATGAGTTGACTTCCAACTTAGGATTGTCACATGATAGTTCTACTCCTTAATATCCACAATCCAATGGACAAGTTGAGGTTATTAAAAATATTCTTAACCAAATGCTTCAACGAATTATAGGAGTTCATAAACGAAATTGGCATTTGATCTTGTACTCAGATTTGTGGGCATACCGAACCTCAGTGAGAAACGCAACCAGATTTACCCCCTTTCAATTGGTGTATGGTCTGGAAGCTATCTAGCCTATCTAATGTGAAACATCGTCATTAAAACTCGTCATTGACTTGTTACCTACACCTCTACTGAAGAAACGCGTCTTTTTAACCTCATCCATATTGATGAAACGCGTCGTGAAGCCGCATTGGCCAACGCATAAGAGATGTATAAAGGTGAAATATGACCAAAATGTCCAGCCTTGCATCTTCTCAGAGGGTGACCTGGTCTTACTTTATGATCAGGAAACTGATGTAATAGGTACTGGAAAATTTGAGACGTTATGGCATGGCCCCTATATTGTCAAAAGATTTCTTGCTAAGGGGGCATGCGAGTTGGTAGATTATGATGGAATTCCATTGGTGTAGCCCTGAAATGGGTTGTATCTCAAACTTTACTATGCTTAAACATGAGCATAGTAAATTGTTGTATTATTATATTGTATATATGTTTTTGATTTTCATTTACTATCTTAGTTTGTTTTTCTATAGTTTCTTGAAGTTAGTAATACGATTTACATTTCATCGCATATGTCTAAATATTTGGAACCATTAGTTGGGTATGCTGATGGTGCTAGTTGTAGTACACAGGATCTATCCTCTACAACATGGGCCATTTTCACTCTAAACAGCGAGTTAGTGAGTTTTCAAGGGATGTGTATCGGTCGATCTACAAAAAATATCTCTGAGTATAACGCGTTGATCGAACTTCTCTTTGATTCCATTTCATTTGGTATTAACCACATCATCATTAGGTTAGACTCACAACTAGTTGTACTGCAACTTGCTAGTGTTTATATTGTCATAAATCCAACACTACAACGTATGTTACTAAGAGTTCGAATTTTGGAAATAAATATTGATTTCATTCAATATCAACACATTTTCAGAAATTTGAACACATTAACTAATTCCTTAGTGAATTATATTATAAACAAACATTTTCAACACATGTAACTACATATTTTCAATTCACATCACATAATTGAATAAGATTTCATAATAAACTTAGGAAAACACTGAAAACAAATAGATAGATAGTTACAGGTTTTTACAAAATTTGAGCCCAAGACACATTGGTCATCTGACCTAAAAATTTATGCAAAATGTCAAAGTAAACTAGTGATGCTCGTGATAATAAGCTACTGATCTAACTATCCTACACAATAACTGCATCCAACGATAAGGAACGCCAATAGTATGGTGCTACAGTCTCCTGGCTAACTCTTCATTCTGGTAAGCCATAATCTCGAGATTCAATCCCTCTATGTGTTATTGTAGCTTAGCAAGAATCTCGGTCATATCTAAATCATGAAGGACTTCTCTCCTGATAGCCCTCTCTATTGGCTCCTCTGCTTTCTACTATGTCTGAGCCACTGGTCGAACTTGACCTACATCTGCATACATCAAAAATTTAGTTTAGTCTTGGGAAACATCAAAATAAAAAAACATGTATAAACCTTAGAAAATTTTAAAAAAATGGCCAAAACTTTCTTACCAATTGCACCCCATTAAGCGCCATCTAGTAAAATCAAGTTTGGGTCTCCTCGGAAGTCTATGCCTGCATATGTATAATCATTGATGGAAATCATCTATCGTCTAAACCAAGTGAAGAATGTTGTAGATAATACAATGGTCAATTGACCAGCATGTCTAGCGATCAGTTCTACCCATCTTTGCATCCATGGATCTCTAGGGCCAGATATACCTAGTGTGACATGTTCGGGCTGCATCAATGGAATCCGCTCTAAGGCAAAGGAGATTAGGATTGAGAAATAGTTGAAATTCTTCTTCCTTCCTCCCTTTTCCTTAGTCAACTATTATTTCATCTAAAAGAGGGAAGCTTCAGCCCAATAAAATACTATTGGTTCCAAACACTCTAGTGCATACTGCATATATGATCTGTTTGCCACATGTAGTGTAGCGGAACTGGCAAGATTTGCGATAGTGAATAGGATGGTCCTCAAAGGAAAATCATGTACATCATGGATGTTTATTTTCCCATCCTTACTAGGTTCAGTCCCTGGATGGCAGTGTTGTAGTATTTAATCTATCCGTTTGTCCTCCAAGAGTAGATCCTGAAAGAGAAATGGGTGGACCTCGCCTTGATAATCCTGTGAGAAAATAAATTTCCTCCACTAATATTGGGACCACTTTGTCCCCAATGTAAAATTTTTGTATCGTTGGATCCCATGAATGAATAAGGAACTCTAATAGTTTCATTTTTTGCCTCATACTCGACAATTTGAAGTACTTTATCAAAACACAATATCTGAGGGCTCTTACTGTACCCAGATCGTTAGGGAAATTATGTTCTCTTTCTGTCCATGTAATGATCATTTTGATCTGATGAATACCTAAAACACAATAATAAGACTCATTAGGATCCATTTCATGCAAAAAACTTGGGAAATTTTGGGCACACAGCAAAAACCAAGAATGGAAATTTTACCCAACCCACGATAGGTCAAGGGACAGAGCATTGCAATGCATCTAGCCTTCAATTTTAGTGCACTTCAACACACCTTTTTACATTCAAGGGTGCGTTTCCCTTTGAGCGTAGTAGATTTACCCTAAGGGGATCAAAACCCTAAAAATTTACCACGAAATGGATAATAAATGATACTAAAGGAAAGAGAAGGTTCATAGCTCCAATCTGGATCGAACGATGAGGAAAATCTTCCACAGAATCTGTCACAATCAACTGCTGAAGTTCAAGGGAAAAAAATTGGTTCAGAGCTCCTATTTTTCAAATGGTAACTTTGGAATGGTAAAAATGAATGGTAAAAACTCTTTTAATTAGTCAATTTGATTATTTAAAATCATATTTAATGCTATGACTATGGTTTTTATTCATTTTTTCTATTAAATGGGTATTTTTAATCCATTTGATGGTGTTCTAAACAAGTTTTACAACTGATACAACATATTATTCATGCACACTTATTCAAGAATGATTTGACCACAAAGCATACTTTTATATTTTTTTTTGATCTTTGATAAAACTGAAAAAGGACTTGAAGCACACTTTTATCTCTTTTTTGAGCTTCGATAACGGCAGAAAAGGAACCTCTGGAGTCTTCTTTTAGCTCTTTTCAGACTCCGATAATGTAAAAATATTGTCGAGCACTTTTCTTTTCAAGCTCGTAAAAGTAAATGAAACGACATCTAATCAGTATAAGCTTAACCCTTTTCTGGAATGAGATAGATTTTTTATGAAAAAGGAAAACCTTAGTCAAACATGGCTAAGAGGTTTTCTTAGGTACATTTTACACTTTTTTGGACCTGAGCGAAAAATTTACGAAAAAGAACTTATGGAGTTTTCTTTTGTCCTCTATTTCGAACTCTCTAAACATGAAAAAGGATCAGATTGTCACTGTCGTTAGGATCGTTAAAATAGTGACGGGCTTGTCGATCATGGCAAGAATCGAGTTTCATTTATCACTATACTCGTTATATTATTAAATAAGGATGCATTCGCCGGAAGGGTTGACTTATAGATCAAGCATATGTTATCCTCCTCAAGCTTATTAAAAAATAAAGAGGTACTGGTCGACAATTGACCAGAGAAAATTTGGGAAAAAGAACAGAACACTTTATGGTAGCAGGTCACTCTTGAACATGACACTTTCAATCCATCGTCGTGACTTTTGGGTTGGGTAATCTTCTTGATGGTTAATTCATACCTATGGTTCATCATACCTTCACTTCAGTTTTGGGTCAATGCTGCCAACTCATCTCAGTGTCACCGATATGTTCAAGAGAAGTCATCCAGTGAATCCTCATCCTTCTGCAATACTCATAAAAATTCATTTTTGTGACAGTCATCCTTGAAAATTTCTATATCAAGTCACATTTTGTCTTTGAAAATAGTAACTCCTATTTCGCAATAAATTTGCTTCTTGTCGACATCATCTCATCATCCAAGAAGTTTACTTAGAAACATATTCTAGTACCCTGAGGATTTTTACATCATCGACAAGTTTCTCGCTTACATACCTTTGACCAAAAGATTTTTTTTGGCGTTCGACATCAAATAATCTATTCACGCCTTGAAAACTGTACTGCAGTACCTTGAGATCCATTAACATCAATGGTGGTTCTCTCGTTTTTGTTAACAATTCACATCAATGGCTGGTAATCAAGAGATGTCTTACCATGTTCGACTACAAATCATATATTCACATGGTTGGACTTGTACCTTAATGATCCAGTGAATGAGATAAGAAAGACCCTGGATCTAGTTTCATCTATCTAGGCTGCGATTTTAGGATTTTTGCACACATCATCTGTATGATGGATTTACATATAGATCGCCATCTGAACATGGGACTATATCTATAGGCATGTATATATTGGGAAACATTCCAATGTAGATGACTTTATGAACTATGTACATGTTATTAGATAGTTTATGTGTTGAGCATGGGAATGCCTCCCTCAGCAATTCGTAATCAAGATGAAAATATCATGATGTAATGTATTGTAATATTGATGCAGGTCATTGTCCACTTCAATTCTGGCTCATCACATCATAAAGCAACTCATCCAAATACTATTATTATTTTGACTTCATGCTTTAGGGGGTAGATGTTATAGGTTAATGTGGGCATCATCCCCCAAGACTAGGTCAAAATGGACATCATCCCCAGTACTAATGAAATAGGGTCTATCATCCCCTTATATTTTAGTTGCTACATGCCCTAAGTGAATACATTTGATTCATGGCTTCTATCGTGATATTTCCAAGGTTTTAAGTATATTTTATATCACCTACTGACTCACCAACGCTCACCTAAAAGGGACTAACTGTGTTACAGTGCCAAATCCTCCATGCAAGGGTGCACTGTAGTGCACTTCCCAATACTCAAGGGTGTGTTGGTCACATGGGAGAGGAATTCTCATTGTTCCGGGAATCTCCACATGGCCAGTGCCTTCTAGAAGAGTCCATATGTGTCAAACTTCGAATCCAAGTGTCCATATAACACCTCTGAACTTGGAAACGTGTATTTCCTATTATTATAAATTCATTCATTGAGAAACTACCATCAGTTTACCTATAAATTGAGCACTCATCATTGTGCTAGGGAAGGAAGAATTTTGGTAAAGTTATGTTGTTGGATTCTCATTTGATAAGAAAGTGAAAGTACTGGTATGCTATTGGGATAATGCTGGATGTGATGAGGCTGGAATGAAGCTGGAGTAGGTTGACAAAAAATCGGTCCATTGGTTGTAATCTTCCCCTTCTACTCTTTAATAAATATTGTTTTTCAATTTCCCATACATATGTCTCTATTTCTTGTGCAATGTATTCTTGAATGATGTATGTCTTTCATATCTAATTGATTTCATTTGAGTAAGATAAGTAGATATCTTGTATATTGCATGTTTTTTTTGTTCTCTTTTTGTATTTGCAGGAATCCATCTAGCGAATTGAGTTTAATTGAGAGCAATGACAACAGCAACAGAAGGAGAAGGAGAAGCGAAAGAATCACAAGTAGGCTCTTTTTTTTTTTTTGTATATCTGCTTGTTTTAGAGAACGTGATAGTTATTCTTTCCTTTGTTGTTCTAAGTGATAAAAACCACACTTAGGGAATTTGGTTTATCCGTAGATCACAATTCCGTATAACACATACCACAAACGTTTTATTAGGATATGTAATCTTTAAGACTGAAGCATTTGTAAGAAAATGCTTTAACTTCTCGAAAATATTTTCGCACTCTCAATCCATTCAAAATTATTTCCTTTTCTATGCAAAGATGTAATAAGATAGGAAATCCGTGATAAGTTCCCGATGATCCACCTATAATATCCTACTAGTCCCATGAATGATCGGACCTCATCCACATTCCTAGGAGTTTCCCATTCCATGATAGCTATGATATTCTTCAGGTCCACTCCTATACCTTCCATGGAAAAAGAATGTCCCAAGTAATGAAATTTTTTCTGAAAGAATCTAAATTTACTAAGCTTGGCATATAGCTGTTTCTCTCTCAACAATATTAACATTGTTTCTAGGTGCTTTGAATTCTCTTCTTCATTCTTAGAATATATCAATATGTCATCAATGAATAGTATCACAAAATTTTCTATATAATGAAGTAATACACTACTCATCAAACACATGAAAGTAGTTGGAACATGAAAGTAGTTGGAGCATTATTAAGACCAAAATGAACCACTACAAACTCATAATTCCCATACCTAGTATGGAATGTGATTTTGTAGATGTCCTCTTCTTTGATGTGTACTTGATGATATCCTAAACTCAAGTCACTCTTTGAAAACATTGTTGGTCCCTTCAATCGATGAAACAAGTCGCCAGTACGTGACAATCAGTACCTATTCTTGATTGTCACATTTTTCCACTACCTGTAATCAACACCCAACCTAAGAGTTCTAGCATTATTATTTATGAAAAATACTGGTGCACCCGAAGGCGACATACTCAGCCTAACGTATCTCTTATCAAGAATTTCCTTAAGATGCAAATTCAATTCCACTGATTCTAGAGTGGTCATCCTGTAAGGTGCCTTTGATGTTGGTGTTTCTCCTGACATCAAATCAATATTAAATTCCACTTCCCTATGAAGCGGTAACTCTGAAATATATGCTAGAAACACATCCTAAAATTGTTGCAAAACCGGATACATCTTCAAGACTTCAGCATCCTCAACATCCTTCCCTTTGTCACTGGAAATATGAACTACAAACAATACACACCCTTTACTGTGACTACACTTTCCTACGTAGATGTAACCATTCTCACTAATTTAGGCTTCTTCTTACCCTACAAAATTCTCCTATTTCCATCGACATCCAAGCACTCGATAGCCTTGTCATAACAATCTACCTTAGTCTTGTGAATGTACAACCAATCCGTACCCAAAAACTTCTTGTATGATTTAAAAAAAAACACATTTATATGTGTGGATGTAGACATATCATTTAGCATAAATGCACAAGATCTCACCCAATGATGACCTATTTTCTTAATACCTATATCCAAGTTCACCAACCAAGATTTCATGCACTTCTTTATTCAAGAAACACTTATCGACCAGGTCAAGACTGGTATAACTATAGTTGGATCCAAGTTCAATAAAAATAGAAGAAACTTGATCATAAATCTTACCTTCCATCTTGATAATAGATTCCTGATAATCATCCCACCTATTATCCAATGCTGCATAAATCCGAGGAATACTTTGTCCAACATCCCCAACTATTTTCACCTTCTAAGAACTTTAAATTTTAGGTCTTCCACCCTGATGTTGTGGTCAATATCTCCTCTGATGATCATTGCCACAATTTCAACACTACAAAGGATTCCTGCAATCACCCTTGTTTTTCTCCTCAGACTGAAATCCCTGTCCCTTGTCAACTGCATTGAATTTCTTATATGACGTTGCATTCTCCTTGTTACCTACATCTTGAGGTCTTCCTTTCTTCGTATCCCTTTTTCATTTTGTATTTTCATTACCTTTCCAACCATTCTTAGGCTCCGACTTGTGCTTAGACTGCTCATAACAATGTTTCAACTTCCCAATTACTTCCTCCAATGTTTGGGGCTCATCATACTCAATGTGATCCTTAAATATTAATGGAAATCCATTAATAGATCTTTGAACCTAAGTTTTCTCATCCTTAAGATATGGTACATATATCAGTAGCTCCCAAAAATTAGTCGTATGCTCTTAATTTCCCGTAGATCCGACCTTAAATTCATAGAACTCCTTAGCCTTACCGTCATATTATATCTCTGACAGGTACTTATTTCTAAAATTATTTTGAACTCGTGCCAACTCAAATCCTCTGTCTTGATGCCTATGACGCCCTTTAGATAACATATGTTCACTTTTCCCTTAAGACTGAAAATAGCTATCCTAGCCTTCATGTTCTTTGTATAATCATGCAACTTGAAAAACTTATTCATCCTAAAAAACCATGATTTTTCATCTTCTGGTTTCTTCAACTCTCTATCAAAGGTAGGAGTCTTTAATTTCTTGAACTCATCTGGAAAGTAATTATTCTCATTCCTCTTGTAAGGATGATAATAATGATTGCCGTGGTTTCTATCTAATACAAAACTAGAACAAAACCCATAACCAACGCCTCTCCTTTCAGGTGTATCCATCCAACTACCACCTTTCATTGTGCCATCCCTGTATGACCTGTTACCTCCATGAGACCTGCTACCATATGTCCCATTATTCCTTTCCTCTTGTCCATAACTGATCTGATGCCTTTGCAAATCTTATAATCTCTGAAGAATCACTACATTTACCTCTACTTATTTTTCATGTGCCCCGAAAAATATTTCTTGTGACTAAATGATCATGTCATTATCCATTTTACAACTTATGATATTTCATTTCAACTTCTCAAGGTATTTGTTATGTCAGGAGAGTACTCATCTCTTTGTTTCTCATTTGATCTATAAGGAGAGTCACATGAACTATAATCCACCATTTTACTTTTCATGTATTATATTTTACTTCCTGCAAACATACCATGTAAAATAACCAAATATAAACATAATGAACATACCTCAGTCACAATGTCAAGGGAGGTTATCTCGTTTGCACAGTCAATCCAAATTAGCACAACATATGTATATATAATGAAATAAAAATATTAGTTGTCTCAACATCAACATCATGACGACACAAGGCCACAAAAATTACCATCACAATGAATGCATAACAAACAAATTGACAAATAACATGCATGCATGAACAACGCATAGACGATTAGACATGCATACATATTAATCACAACTACCAGTAGTTCTAGTGCTACAACCTCACTTTGATACCACTATGTAAACATCAGTATAAGAGGAAAGGTTTCAGAGAACGAAAAATCTCTAATACCACTCTGTAACCACAAGTATCAAAGGAAATATTGCAGGGAATGGAACTACTCTGATGCCACTTTGTAACTACCCCTCCCAAATTTACCCAATTTCACCAGCCCTCTAGGGTAAACATGAGATGAAGAGCCACTATGACATGACCAAACCTCCAAGCTCCAGTCATGGAAGTGGGGTTGAAAAACTGACAACTCACACATCCCTCAGGGCTATAGGATACTGAGGGGCCAAAGGACCACCCCAGGTGACCAAATCCTAAGTTGGGGCTCTTTTTCACTACCCTAAGCCAACAACCCCATGCATGAAAAGTCTAGGGTGCGGTTATATGCCTCCAAATACATGCACAAAACTTCCTCCATGTAGTTATAGCCCCAAATATCTAGTTCAGAGGGTGTGGTCTCGAGCTTTGATCCACCTTTCTAGCCCAACTTCCAGAACATTGCCTAGAAATTCTTGTAACTTCTCAGAATGATAAATGACATAATGATAAACATTTTCATACAAAACATGGACAAGAACTGACCCATGACGTGCATAGTCCTTAAAAAAAATTTCATCAAACATGTTAGCACTATAATTTTTCAAAGATTGTTCGAATTCTGGTCATCATTCTCTAAGGAATCAATCTACTTTTTCAGTTCGGTTGTAAGATGAAAGCATCATTGTCAAAGTATAATGGTGATAAAATTTCATTTCTACCTTCATTCATTTCATTTCCCCTCTTTTACCTTTCATTTTTCCAAAAAACCCAAAGTCCAACTTTTCTTTTCTTTCGAAACCCCTTTTTAACTATTAAAATCCATTTTTTATAGTTAAAAAGAAGCTCTACCTACACCACAACAAACCTTTGTAATATCATATATTATATGATATAACTTACCACACTTAATCATGGTGGACCCCTTACCCTTTCATCGCAATCGACTTATCACAATTTTAACTTTCATTCATGTTGCAATTGTCGTCTCTTACAAAACCCCTGATTACGATATTAAAGTGAGACCTTTGCCTGCCACGTCAACTCTTGTCTCATCGCACATCGCAATTCACGACTCTTAACCTTTAACTCTTGTTCCTCACAATAACAAAACTCCCTATTTACAATTTTCAGTAGTAAATGGGCCCCATCGTGCCATGTCACCCTCCATTCTCATCACACATCGCACTTCACAAGTTTTAACACTTACCTCCCTTGTCTCATAACAAAACTCTCGATTTGTGTTTTACGGTATTGAATGGGCCCCACTATCTGTAATGCCACGTCATCAACACCATCACAAATCGAATTCCCTCCTGCTTGTTTCTTATGTTTAAACATTCTGAACTCGATTTGTGATTGCGATATATGTATAAAGGGTTTTTCTCCTCTCGCAAATCTAATAATCTCTCCCGCTAATAAAATGAAACTCTGCTATATCTTTTAATCCGCCTCCATCCCTATCATGACAAATAATAAACCAAAGGAAAGGAATAGCGGTAGAGTTTCTCTGAAACAAATTTCTGCCATTACTCTCAGCACCAGCACATTTCTGCGAGGCTCCAAGCAACATTCAAGGAACAACAACACATCATTTTCAATGATGTTTACACTTTTTATGGAGTTGGTTGCACCAGAACAGAGGAGTCTTCCTATAGACTGCCACATCATAAAACCATTTCGAATTATTAGCCTTGATGTTTTTTTATTTTGATTATGTCATAGCACTTTGTATTAAAGCTTTTGGATAAGCCTCATCTCTTGCACGAGATGGTAATAGCTTTTAGGAACATATTTACTCCTTTTGTGGGGATGACAATTTTATATTTTTTTATATATGTGACAAACTACTATGAAGTAAGGGTTCATGGTTTTAGAATCTTAACTCATATGATCAGTACTATTTGTAGTGAATGAAATAGACAGAAACTTATGAGGACTTATTACCATCTGGTGTGTGTATTGTCAATTTCCACTTGTGTTTCCATATCTTATTATCTTCAGTTGCAGCTTGCAATTCCTCATGATGTTATGAGTCTTTATGAGTCTCTTGACATGTTCATGTGTTTTATCAATTTTTGTTAGTCTCACATAGTGAGCCTTCTTGGTAAAATATATATAATAACAGTGGAAAGAGCATCACTCATGACAATTATCTTTATTAATATTTCAGTGAGAATATTGTAAGACTAGAAATAGCTTTCTCTTGATGAAATATTGTTAAACTACTACTTGTGTTAATTTCTACCATATTCAATAGATTTCTTCTTTGCAGACCTACTGTTTCTTCTCTCATTTTACATTTTCTTCTCCTCATAGGCTACAAACTCACTCTTTGCTACCACATCATGATCCAATACCCTCATTAGTAGAACTGTGGATTTGAATAAAATCTCTTTTGAGTGAATAAGAGTTTAAACCGCCTACCAATCTCATAAAACAAACCATTCAATTGCCTTAGATTTTAGGATGTGTCTGGTAAGGTGCTTGATGCAGTCCAAGTGCTGATTTTTGTGCCAATATCTTTTGGTGCATCTACTGGGAGGCGAAGGCCTTGAAACGAAGTATTCTACCGATGTGTTTTATTTTGAATTTTTGAATGTCAATTATTAATGGTGAATAAGAATTGATGACTTGAAGAAGACTACAAATTATTTCACCTAGCGACTCCACAGAGAGGAAAATGGGTTTCAAAACCTCCAACTACAAGGAGAAATCAGATATCACCTACTGTGACCCCAGTTGCATACCCAGATTAGGTCATTAAAGATGAAAAAGGAAAATAGAGATCAGTTGAGGCCACATCTCAGTCAGTGAAGAAGGTATACAAAAAATACATTCCAAAGAAAAAGGTACCCTGATCTAGATTCAAAATAAGTTTCAGCTTCAAAATTTCTTGCTGAAAAATCTAAAGTCGAAACTGCTTCCCTAGAAGATAAGTTGATCTTGTTAATCTAAGCTCAGCTAAAAGTTTTTCTCATTCCTCAATTGGTAAATCTGAAAATAGTAAATCTGAAGTAAGCACTACTTCATTCAAAGAGGAAAAAATAGAGTTATTAAGTATCAATAAGGAAACAAAAGAGTTTGTGCTAACTGAAGGGGAGTTAGAGAAAGTATTGGAAATTGCACCTTTTATTGATAGGGATGTTTTGACTAAGAAGATTTTAATACCATTTTAAATTTCCTCCAAACTCATCCTGAATACCATTATTTCATCACTCCTTAGCAAGAATATTTTCCTTCATTTAGAAATCCAGCTGTTGGGTCATCCTCTTCTCATCCACTAGAAGAGAGTGTTCTTGAAGGCCTCACATTCAACTTATCTGACTTCCTAGATCAAAAAAATAAATTTGAATTAACCTCATCCCCTCGAGAGACAAATTTTGAATCTAATTCTTCTGTAGAAGGTGAAGTTAACACATCTTCTGTTCATCTCTTTGAGAATAAACTATTTTTAGTCCCCAAGTCTGAAGAATCAACTCAAGATTTCCAATTTTATGTTTTCCTAAATTAGATTTAGAATCCAAAAAATTTAATTCCTATTTCCCAAACAGCTACATCAATCGGTCATCCATCAACTGTACATCAGCAAAATATGGTTCAACCCACCCTTATAAGGATGCATCAGATAGTGGCTGCAAGATATGCTCCACTTTCTCTTCCTCATCCTTTGCATCCATTCCAAAATATACCGAGGAGGGAGAAGGAGTTTCTATTGAGGAACATTTAGTGGCTTTCTATAGTTATGCTAACAACTAGAATGTCAAACATGAAGATGTCTAGTCAAGACTCTTTGTTCAGATCTTGGATGGTGAAGCTCATAAATGGTTTAGAAGTCTGCCTCCAAACTTAATAACAGGAATTGATGAATTGGAGGATATATTTGTAAGGAAAAGGGGTGATAGGAAAGACTATGTGTTATACCTTACAAAATTTGGAACTCTGAAGAAGAAAATAGATGAGTCATTGGTTGATTATACCAAGAGGTTTAATAAGATTTATTAGAAAATTCCTGAAGAAATTAAGCCTCCTGAGACTACAATTGTGATAACTTTTGAAAATTCTCTAGATTCTGAGTTTGCTTTATGGTTAAGGGCTGAGAAAGCACATACATTAATGAATATGCAAGAGGCTACAATTGGAGTGAATTATAATCTCATGGCTTCTAATAAATTGAAAATGGAGGAAGAAAAGGCAGCAAAAGACAAAAGGAAGATGAATGAAGAAAAACCTTATTCTTCTAAGTCTGTTACAGCAGAAGAAAATATTGATCAAATGTCCAATTTGATCAAGGAACTTGCCTCTAAGATGAAAAAATTAGAGTTAGAAAACAAACTAGCTATAAGAGACAATCAAAATGAAGCCAATATAAATCAGGCTCCCTTTAGGAGGCCATTTCAACCCAAAAAAATCCTAAAGTGCCCAAGGAGGAATGATGATGATCAAAATGTTCAACATCCTTTGAATAATTTTTCTGAAGAAGAGCAAGAAGAACATGAGGAAGAAAATGAAGAAATAAACCTTCTAGGAGAAACCTCACAGTCAACTTGTTTGACTTTACAAGGATATGAAGACCAGTCAAGGATTTATTTATTTATTTATTTTTATTTATTTTTATTTTATTTTTATTTTTTATTTATTTATTTAATTTTTAATTTTTAATTTATTTATTTTATTTTTTCAGATGATGAGAATGTTCAAATTTATGCACAAATGATAAAATATAGCAAGAGGCTCAAAACAAAAGTTATCCTTTGAGGTCTAAATGCCTTGTTCAACAACCTTAAAAAAAATCAAATGCAGAGAAACAAGCTGCCAAGTAGAAGGCCAAAGTTAATGAGGTTCCTCCACTCCAAAATTCTGCCCCAATTGTCAAAATTACTGCAGAAAATAAGGAATTAGTTCCAATTTATTTCAGTTTCAAATTTGAATTGAATAAAATAAAAATTCTGGTCCCACTTCTGGAATTGTTTAAAAATCCAGCATATAATGAGTCTTTTAGAATTCTGCTACAACCACCTCTCACTCCTGACTCAGTCAATCTTGAGGATGCCACAATTTATCTAGGTTGTCATGTCCAAGATCAAAATGATGAAAACTCACCACCTTTCTATCTGTCACTCAATATACATGACAAATTGCTGCATAATTGTCTGTTACATTCCGTGGCTTCTCACAATCTCATGCCAAATAAAGTGATGGATGAATTGGGATTAGAGATCACCAAGAAATACCATGACCTCTATACCTTTGATTCCAAAAAATTCAAGTGCCTTGGAGTAATTAAAGGCTTGGTAGTTTCTCTTACCCAACTACCTATGAAAAGCTTAGTGATGGACATTGTAGTTGCAGAAATTCCTTCTAGATTTTCGATGCTACTTTCCAGATCTTAGTCTAAAAAATTGGGAGGTACCCTTCAGAAGGACACGTCATATGCCACCATCCCAGTGTTTGGAGGGGAATTCAGAAGGTTGTATAGGGAAACCCAAATGTCCTACATCATTAGTGATTAGCATCATCCTTCAAACCATCCCATATATGCTGAAGAAAAGGAATTTGGGTCATCAATACTACACCTTGTTGTTGATGATAACAATTTCTGGCCTAAAATAAGTGAAAAACAACACTTTCAAGGTACAAATGAGCAACATTTAGAGGGAGAACAAATTTTTAAACCGTACTTTGATGGAGCCTCATCAAGAGAAGGATCAGGAGCCGATGTAGTCCTCTTTTCTCCCACTCAGCAAAGGGTAACTATATCATATAAACTGCAATTTTCTACCACTAACAACACTGCTGAATATGAGGCACTTGTGATGGGTATGAAGGCAATGAAAGATTTGGGAGTAGAGCAGTGAATTGCTTTTGGTGATTCAGAGTTGGTGACAAAGCAGGTGAGAAAAAACTACCAAGTGAAAAATTCCAAGTTGAAAAATTATAGGAATGAAGTCTGGGACTTGATTGAGCATTATTTTTCAGCATTTAATATAAATTTTGTCACTAGAGAGGAAAATCAATTGGATGATTCAATAGATATTTCTTCTGGTAATTTCAAAGTATCTCTAGATGTCAAGGAAACCTATGATGTACAAATAAAAAACAGGCCTTCAATTCTTGATAACATTAAATACTGACAAGTATTTGAGGATGACAAGGAAATTCAAAAAAATTTAGAGTGTGTTGAAGAGTTTGTAGGCATACAAATTGATGATGAGTAGGACATTGTTGAAAATCAAAATAGTAGGCCTTTTAAGAAAACCATGGCTGCGAAGAACATTATAAATCTGAAAACTAACTATATTCCTAAAGGCTTAGTTCCTTAAGAAATATTGTTCGATAATAATGATGTTTTTCTCAAGCCTGAAAGTAAAGTTGATGGAGAGAGTACAATAGAATGTAACATTCGCATATAGGATTAGCCAAAATTAGTCAAAGTGTCCAAATTCCTTTCTCTTGAAATTAGAACAAAATATATCAAGTTGTTGAAAGAATTTGCTGATATTTTTGCACGGTATTATAGTGAGCTGAAAATTATGATAGAAGCATAATGGAGGATAAGATTCCTTTGAAAACATATGCAAAGCCTATAGCACAAAAAATCAGATGTATCAATCCCATGTTTCTCCCAATCATTGAGAAAGAAATCAGAAAATTATGGGAAGAAAGGATAATTTTGCCTTTGAGATTTTCTAACTGGGTAGCTAATATAGTCCCAATTCGGTAAAAGAATGGAGAGAGAATAATTTGTGTCAATTTTCGCAACCTGAACCGGTGTTCATTGAAAGATAACTATCCACTGCCCAAGATGGATTATATTTTGCAAAAGGTTGTAGGATCCAAAATATTGTCAACGATTGATGGCTTTTCATGCTATAATATGATTTCAGTTGACACGCAAGATAGAGAAAAGACAACATTTACCACACCCTGGGGTACATTCATGTATAAAAAAATTCCATTTGGTCTAATGAATGTAGGTGCAACTTTTCATCGGGCAATGGATATTTCCTTTGTGAGAGAAAAAGACAGATTTGTAGTCATATATTTGGATGACATCACAATCTATTCAAAATCTTATGAAGACCACTTGAAACATTTGAAAAAAGTTTTTGACAAATGCAGAAATTTTGGTTTGTCCTTGAACCCAAAAAATTCATCCTTTGTTGTCCAAGAAGGGAAATTATTGGGACATATTATAATAGAAAGTGGCATCTGTATTGATTCGGGAAGAGTAGAATCTATTCAGAATATTGGTTTTCCGAGGAATAAAAAACAATTGCAATCATTTTTAGGGAAAATAAATTTTCTAAGGTGTTTTGTTCCTAACATTGCAGAGCTGATCAAACACATAAATTTCTTGCTGAAAAAAGATGTAGAATGTAAATGGTGAGATGAAGCAAAGAATTATTTTTTAGCAATCAAGTCTTCCTTCACTGAAGCTCCAGTTCTCATTAGCCCTGATTTTGAAAAATATTTTCTGATTTTTTCATATACTTCAGAAGAAACAATTGCAGTTTTCTTGTTACAGAAGAAAAAAGAAGGTTTAGAGCAGCCTATTTCATTTTTTCAGTCGTGCTTTAAGGGATGTTGAATTAAATTACAACTTGACTAAAAAACAAGCATATGCACTAGTTAAGGCTTTGAAGTCTTTTTGATTTTATGTGCTGCATTAAAAAATAGTTGCTTTTGTGCCTAATATCATTGTTAACGATGTTTTGCTGCAGCTAGATACAAATGTCAGAAGGGGACGATGGTTGACAAAAATTCTGGAATTTGATATTGAGATCATACCAACTAAATTGATAAAAGGTCAAGGCTTGGCTCGCTTGATGGCTGAATCTAACTGTAGGGCTTTAAATCTAAATGTAGAGGCAGCTAAAGGAGAATATGGAGAAGCTATTTCTAATTATCCTGAAATATTTCAGATTGGTAAAATGATATATTATATTTTTTGTTAAATTTCAACTATCCACCTGAAATGGAGAAGTCAAAGAGAAGAGCTTTCAAATTGAGAGCTGTTAAGTATTGCATTTTGGAGGACCATGTTTATTGGAAGGACCCTGTTGGAGTCTTATTAAGATGTGCATATGAATTTGAATACCAAGAGATTATGACAGAGATACATGCAGGAGTGTGTGGAGGGAATTTGTATTGGAAAGCCACTACAAACAAAATCTTAAGAGCTGGCTATTATTGGCCAAATCTTTTCGCTGATGTTTTTTCCAAATTCAAAAGAGGTTTTGAATGTCAGAAATTTTCTCATAAATAGAAATTGCTACCATTACCTCTTATTCCCATTTTAGAAGATGTTCCTTTCCAGCAGTGGGGGTTAGAATTCATCGGTGAAATTCATCCACCTTCATCAGGACATCATAGATTAATTCTTACAGCTACAGACCATTTTACTAAATGGATTGAAGCTGTACCAAACAGGAATGCTACTGATATGATAATTATCAAATTTATGTTGGAAAACATTATGTCAAGATTTGGTTGTCCACAGAAGTTAGTAACTGATAATGCAATGGCCTTTAAGTCTACTAAGATGTAGAGATTTTGTCAGCAGTATGGAATTGAATTGACTCATTCCATGCCTTATTACCCTCAAGGTAATGGATTAGCTGAGTTATCCAATAAAAGTTTGGTGAGAATCGTTAAGAAAATGTTTCCTGAATATAAGAGAAATTGAGACACTTAGCTAGTACATGCTCTTTGGGAAGACAAGGTAAGTGGAAAAAAATCAATTGGAATGTCTCCATTTTAGCTTGTATATGGTACTAATGTTGTAATGCATTTTCAATTAGCTGTTCCTATAATGAAGTTCCTGGAAGATGAAGTTGATGATGAAAATCCAATCCAAAGGAGAATGTTGCAGTTGATAGAGGCACACCAAATCCGAGAATTACTGATAGATAAAACACAAAAGAATTAGACTAAAGTCAAATATGTTTTTGACAAAAGAGAAAATAAACAGTTATTCCAGGACAATGATTTGGTGCTACGTTGGGATGCCAGAAGAGAAGACCATGGAAAGCATGGAAAGTTTGAAAATTTATGGTTTGGACCATTTAGAATTGCTGAAGTTTTGGAAAACAATACTTTTCTGCTCAAACATCTGAATGATGACCAGCTGACTGGAGGCCTAGTCAATGGTTATTTTCTCAAGAAGTTCTTTGTTTAGTAAGTCAGTTGAGTCACTCCATTGTAAATATCTGGTGTGGTGTGTCAATAAAACTCCATGCCCAATGGTACTTGTGTTTGTATATATGGCCAGTCTTGAGTACATGCATTCAATGGTCATTCCTAGTCATAATTTCCAAGAAGTCTTATGAATTTAAAGTGTTTTTAAAGGAACTGATTATATAGTCCTTGAAGCATCACATGGAGAAATTCATCTGCAATAGGAGCCACTGTTAGCAATGTAATTTTTCAAATATTTTTCAAAGTCTAGTCATCATTCCCTAAGGAATCAATCTGCCTTTTCAGTTCGGTTGTAAGATGAAAGTGTCGTTGTCAAAGTATAATGGTGAGAAAATTTCATTTCTACCTTCATTCATTTCATTTCCCCTCTTTTACCTTTCATTTTTCCAAAAAATCCAAAGTCCAGCATTTATTTTATTTCAAAACCCCTTTTTAACTATTAAAATCCATTTTTTATAGTTAAAAAGAAGCTCTACCCACACCATAGCAAACCTTTGTAATATCATATATTATATGATATAACTTACCAAAATTAATCATGGTGGACCCCTTACCATTTCATAGCAATTGACTTATCATAGTTTTAACTTTCATTCATGTTGCAATTGTCATCTCCTACAAAACTCCCTGATTGCGATATTAAAGTGAGACCTTTTACTGCCACATCAACTCTTGTCTCATCGCACGTGAGTCTTAAACTTTAACTCTTGTTCCTCACAATAAAAAAACTCCCTATTTACAATTTTCAGTATTAAATGGGCCCCATCGTGCCATGTCACCCTCCATTCTCATCACACATCGCACTTCACAAGTTTTAACACTTACCTCCCGTGTCTCATAACAAAAATCCTAATTTGTGTTTTACGGTATTGAATGGGCCCCACTATCTGTAATGCCATGTCATCACCCCCATCACAAATCGAATTTGCTCTCACTTTTTTCTTATGTTTAAACAATATGAACCCAATCTGCGATTTCAATATATGTATAAAGAGTTTTTCTCCTCCCGCTCATCTAATAATATCTCCCGCTAACAAAGTGAAACTCCGCTATCTCTTTTAATCCGCCTCCATCCCTATCATGACAAACAAGAAACCAAAGGAAATGAAAAATGGAAAATTTTCTCTGAAATAGATTTCTGCCATTACTCTCATCACCAACACATTACCGCGAAGCACCAGGAAACATTGAAAGACCAACCACACGTCACTTTCACTGTTGTTTACACTTTTTGTGGAGTTGGTTACACCAGAACAAAGGAGGAGTCTTCCTATATACTTCCACATCATACAAACACTTTGAATTGTTAGCCTTGATGCTGTTTATTTTTATTATATCATAGCACTTCGTATTAAAGTTTTTGGATAAGCCTCATCTCTTGCACGAGATGGTAATAACTTTTAGGAACAGATTTACTCCTTTTGTGGGGATGACAGTTTTATATTTTTGTATATATGTGACAAACTGCTATGAAGTAAGGGTTCATGGTTTTATAATCTTAACTCATATGATCAATACTCTTTTTAGTGAATGAAATAGACAGAAAATTATGAGGACTTATTACCATCTGGTGTGTGTATTTTCAATTTCCACTTGTGTTTCCATATCTTATTATCTTCAGTTGCATCTTGCAATTCCTCATGTTGTTGTGAGTTTTTATCAGTCCCTTGACATGTTCATGTGTTTTATCAATTTTTGTTAGTATCACACAGTGAGCCTTCTTGGTAAAATATATATAATAACAGTGGAAATAGCATCACTCATGACATTTATCTTTATTAATAGTTCAGTGAGAATATTGGAAGACTAGAAATAGCTTTCTCTTGATGAAATATTTTTAAACTATTACTTGTGTTAATTTCTACCAAATACAGTAGATTTCTGCTTTGCAGACCTACTGTTTCTTCTCTCATTTTACATTTTATTCTCCTCATATCCTACAAACTCACTCTTTGCTACCACATCATGATCCAAAACCCTCATTAGTAGAACTACGGATTTGACTAAAATCTCTTTTCAGTGAATAAGAGTTTAAACCACCTACCAATCTCATAAAACAAATCATTAAATTTCCATAGATTTTATGATGTGTCTAGTCATACGCTTGATGCAGTCCAAGTGTTGATTCCAGTGCCAACAAAACACATCGAAAACATGTGAGTTATAGGTCATGAATGCATATATGATTATAATAGTATGAAATTCATCTAAGGATCACCAAGAAGGCCATATTCCCTCTCCACATAGCTGCAATAGTACTTATTAGTCCATATCTTCATCAATCGATCAATAACTAAACTATTCATGATAAGAGACATAGATAATACCCACCATATAACCAAGATATAATCAGAAAAGAACTAGCATATAAAACATGGAAATTCAGCCATAATATCACCAACATAATCATTACAGATGCTCATAGATCACAATAGGAAAACGTCTCATATTAATATGTGAAAATTTCAACCATGTCAGGGACTTGTGAGGGACCTCCATGTACCACCCGACCATGTATTGGGTTGAACCAAATCCATCATTTAGCCAATAACCCCTGCGCCATATTCCAATCATGAATGTGGGATCTCATGGAATAAACAAAAACAAAACCAAACCAGGGCTTCCAGAGGCCAAACCACCTCAACCTTCATCCACAGTGATTCCACCTCTACAATAGGATATCACTAATGTCAACTAGATTGATCTCTACTCAAGACGTCCAGGGATCTATGAACTAGTAACTCAACCCACAACCTTCTAGGGCTCCCTATCATTTTTCCAACCTGGATCCAGGGACTAGTAACTCAACCTACCAAGGGCTCTAGGGCATTTGTCCCAACCTAGGCTTTAGGACTAGTAACTCAACCCAAGATGTTCCAAAGATTCCAGAGAATTTGTTCCAACCCACAAACATAAGCAACATGAGCACCAATCAGAAAAACAATGTGGAAAAACCCACAACACCCTAATTATCCAGGAAATGACAAAGAAAGGATAAAACCACTATGAATCCAGGAAAATCTCCATGCCAACGATACCACATGACCATAAAATCACATGCATATACCATGCATCTAGAAATAAAAAAGGAAATCACACATGCAACTTATTACCTACAAAGTAATCTAGTTGTAGTTATTGACCCTTGTTCCCTTTCACTTTCCTACTTTCATTTTCATTCTTTCTCCAATCCAAGTGATGATAAAGTTCCCCAAGCATTCTCCAAGAATGCTCCATGATTTCTCTGGGTGTTCAATAGTATGAGAGAATGAGGGAATGAAAGAGAGATCCAAAATTGAACTGAAAAAGGGTTGTGAAATGATCCTCAGAAGCCTTCTTATCATTGAGGCCTCTATTTTCTTCATTTTCCTTCAATTCCCTCTGATGAAAATATGTGTCTCTTCACCTTTCATTTCTCATATTTTTCTTTATTTCATAAATAAAATGCCAATTAATGCGACTTTTCCTTTCTCAATGTTGTTTCCAATTTCCACAGCCATTAATTTATCCCAAGTGATACCCCATCATTATGTTTTTACCAACATTCATCTTGGAATATGTGTCCCATGACCTTGGTCTTATTTTATTTAAATAAAAAATCAACCAGGGGTTGTTACAGATGTACTAGGGCATGGTGTCTAACATCTAGAGCCATGGACCCCTTCGATTGATATAATATGAATTATACTTATTTTATTTCACCCATGTAGTTCATTATTTACTATTTCCATGGCCTCACTCATATAAAAAAAACCCCCACATGTGTCCTAATATTGAACGAAGTCAACTTGATAATAATTCTCACAAATATTAATTCACTACTACATTTGGATTCAAATTATGGAATTATTCTACAACATCGATGGAAAATACTGGTTGTGATGTTGGAAATTCTTATAAATTATTGAAAATAGATCATTTTTTAAAAAACTAATGGACATAATAGTTCTAAAACCCCTAAATGACATCAAAATTTTAATGTCAATGCTAAAAGGACAAAAATTTCACTATGTAGCATTAATATAGTCAACAACTTTAATAATGTCAATGGAATTTTAATGGATTGATGTCTTTTTAAAATATTTAAATCCTACAATATATGGAAAAAAGTAGGTGAGTTGTAGTATGATTTTGTATATAACTCTTTGTTCCTTATAATTTTAAGAAAATGCACTTTTCATTCTATGGCTTCTTGTGGCTAGGGTTTCCCTAGCCACCGAAGGATTTTTGCAGATATAAAGAAAGCAAGCCCATTTATATTGCCACATATTCATCAATCGTTGGATCGGTATGCTAGAAATTATTCTGTGTTATTGATTATGTCTAGCATTTTGTTCATTGTGGCATGGAGGAGGAGGTAGTATTCAAATTCCTGGTGCAAGCTCAAAAACCTCAAGGGAATTCTTATGCCCCAAAAATATTTGTGATCCACGAAGTGGATATATATCCTTTGAATCCATGCAAGATAAACTTAGATCTCTTAGAAAAATCATTGGTCGGTACGTTTATGGGCTTATGGCAGAATTTGAATTCTTTTGAATCCTAGATCATAGAAAAATGGGCCCCCAAGCTTCAAGGTTAGGTAACTTTATTTGTAGTTGGAAGGGGCTTATATGTATAGTTGCTTCTCAATAAAATGGAAAGAGATTTCATTTTCAGATCAGTTCCATTTATCATGGGGTCTATAGGCCTCTTTATCACTCCATGGAATCTTGATTTCAATCCAAATTTTGATATCATTGTCATGTCAGTGTGGATTTGACTTCTACACCTCCCTCTTCATATTTGGGGGGATAATGCACTAAAATAAATTAGGAACAATATGGACTACTGTCTAGATAAAGAAGAACCAAAAAGAGGTCAATTTTCTTGTGCCCACATCTATGTTGATTTAAACCTTAATGAAGGTTTTCCGGAGGCCCTAATGATAAATCTTGGAGAATAGAGCCATATTCAAGAGTTGGACTATGAGAATATTCCTTTCAAATAGATCATCTATAATTCTAGTAGGAAATTTTCCAAAAACTGCCCCTAGGAAAAAAATAAAAATGAGCAGGTCCAAGCCCCTGTTTCTAAAGAGGTAAGTTTCCAACCAACACAAAAGTGAAGAAGGAATTAACAGAACAAGGTTTCACCCCCGAAGAAATATGCTGCAACAAACCTAATACTAGAACCTTCCTTCAGTAAAAATTGTTTTGAGGCTCTTCAAGATCTAGAACAATAAGAAGATACCCCTATGGATGATTCCCCAAATGAGGATCAGGGAATGAAAAAGTGCTAGTAGAAAATAAAGAGAAAGCCCCTTCATGGGTAGAACTTCTTGATCTAGAGTAAAAATTTGCGAAAAGAGAATTAGAATTTGCACCTTCATCTCTAAGTATTGAGGGGCTTCCACATTTCATTATATTAGATATCATTTTTTGGGATTAAACTGTGTTAAGTAAGTCATTCATCTATGACCATTTCCATGAGAGGTAGTCGCAACTGACTAATTTCTTATGATTTTTTAGTATTCCACTTTGCACTCATTGCATCAGGTGATGCTCATAGGGGTGAAGAAGTGGGATTGAAACTAGTGAAATGAATCATATAGCATCAATCATCACTTCCAGGGCTTGCACGCGGTAACCAAGACTTCCAGGGAGGTCACCCATCCTAGATCGCCTCTAGCTCAAGCGTGCTTAACTATGGATTTTTACCCATAATAAATCCCACTTAGCTTGCTACCACAATCACCCAATGCAATGAGTGCTAAGTGGACTATTCAAAAATCATGAGAAATTAGTCAATTATGACTACCTCCCATGGAAATGGTCATAGATGAATGACTTACTTAACGTAGTTGAATCCCAAAAAATGGTACCTTCATCTCTTGTAGAGATGAAGTGGTCTACCCCAAAGTTTTACAAGGAAGATATGGAAATAAGAGAAACTCATGCATAGTCATGCAAGGCAGACAATGCTGAAGAATCCCTCCCTTCAAATTTAGTGGAACCACCTCTCACAAGAGATGGGAAATATAATAAATAAAAGAGAGAACACAAAAAAAAAATCTAACTTGGTTACAAGATCCCAAATTTGAGTGGATTATTTGCTCCAAAATACGCCCAAATAACTCCATGCATTATTTTTTTCATTCTCTCATGCTTGTAATACGTAAGAATTACTCATGTAAACATGTATAAGGACTCAGTTGTAGTAATTGCAAAAAATACTTTGATATGTCTCCAATGAATTTAATCATTATCTTAAAGGAATATCCCATAGAAAATGGAAATGTATGGAATTTCCCATGTATTTGTTGTGATCAGGTGGAGATTTAATAAGTTCTCTTCTCATTTATGCAAAGAAAAAAAGAAAAAAATAATTATGTGAGTTTCCATATCTTTTTGTCATACCTTTATGTTATGTAATTGTTTTTTCAATTTACTTTAAACATACATTTTTTTCTATCTACCAAAATTTCATTCTATACATAATACAAATTATTTTCATATATAAAAATGGTAAACAAATTTATGTAACAAACCCAACCTCCTAACTAAACTTAAAAAGATGGGGGTCATAATGTTTTTTTCCTGTATTTTATCACTTGACTCAAACCCCATTTATAATATTATCATTATCCTTTACTCATCAAGATATTTTCAATAATATTGGATTTATAATACTACCATTATCCTTTACTCATCAAGGTATTTTCAAGGTATTGTCAAGAATATAAATTCCATCAAATTCTATATTTGGGACACTAAATTAGAGCTCTGTGAAGATTCAATAAATTACCGTCCTTTGCCTTTTTGCTTCTGTTATTAATACTCGATTTGCTCCTTTTTCGCTTTCCCCTTATTTTGTATTTGGCTTTGTTGTATTATTCTTTTATAATATTTTTAATCTTTTGTTTCCATGTTATATTAATTTTTCATCTACAGTATATAAATTATTTTAATTCTATTATTATTAACACTTATTATGACTTACTTTTTAATATTGATATTTTATTTATTTTTTATAAAAAAAATAATAATTATTTTCACTCTTATTATCTTATTGATCCTAATTATATTGGTATCATTATGTTATTAGTGCATCAATTTTAATAACCCCAATATACCTACTATTATTATTATTAATTTTAACATTATAATATTATTATTTTAATTATTATATTTATATTATTATTATCATTAATATTACTAATTTATTTATTTTATTATTATCATTTTATTAATAATTTATTCTTATTATTATCACCAATATCATTAGTGTTTTTAAAATCCATTAGTATCTTATTATTTTATTAATACCTTTCTTATTTTGTAGAGTTATGATAGTATTATTTATTTATTATTATTATAGTGTTTATATTTTTTTTTTCCAAGAAAAACAACATTATAGTTTGAAACAAAAATATATAGGTTCCAACCTATGTGAAGGTTATTCTATGCCATTTTTGGTTGCTTTATTTTCAATCTTGTTTTTGGTTCTTCTATAAAAAAATATATATGTACACTTTTGATTTTCTTATAAAAATAAATGTTTTAGGTTTACATAAGTTATATGCTTCAAAATGATACTAAAGTGAAAACAGATCATTAATTCAATGATGTATCCATCAAGATATTCCTAAATGTTGAAGATACCTTCATGTAGTTCCATAGCTTCTTTGGATAGTTGCTATGTGTATTCATTTAGTTTTGTATATGCATGTTTGAAAGAAAACCACTTAAAAGATTGGAAATATTCCTTTATAATTTATAAGAGAGAGGTCACAGTACAGATTTTCCATTGCGACTTGGTTGTGTTTCCACTTTATGACTATTTGTGAAAATCTAAAAATTTAGAGCTCCATTATGCCTTTATCATTTTCCATCTCCAACAGTGACATAAACGAATGGACCCAATTTTGTTGTTTGTACCTCTTTTACATGCATAGCTCATATCAATAATATGATTTTGTGCTAGGAATAACACCACCCCAATGCCACACATGGGGTGTCACGACCCCACTATGTGGTGAATTTAAGTCCACTTGTGAACATTGTGCGACATCGACGAGTTTTCATCTTTGTTGGCTATTCCACCCGGACTATGCATACTACCAACATTTAGTTTTTGTATTTTAGTGTTTCTTCAATTACTTATGTAACAAAATTAATATTTACTTTATTTATGAGATACCCATAACATATATAAAACAATGAACAATATTGTGATATCGTAAATTAGGCACAATAATGACGTGAGAGAGGAAATCCCCAACATTTCGACCCAGATATTATAATAAAAGTTCTACAAATATTTTTTACAAGTATGATATATAAAATTACAATTTACAAAAGTGTGGCAGTTTCCTAGTTGCACCAACAACTCATCGACCCAGTTTTACCCATGTCCTGCAGCTTGTCATCACTCTTTCCCAAGTCATGAAACTTCTGCCTAAAAAATACGACCCGCCAGAAACCTCAAATTTTCTTCCAAAAACAAAATAATAGCTCGGCACAGTTCTTTAGGCTCATTGGGTGAGCCCCATTCTTCCCGTCACCTTGTGTTGCAACTTTTTTCCGCCTTAGTGTGAAATCCAATTTCTCTGATGTCGCAGATTGCTTAAATTACTTATCTGTAATATATTTCTTGGTTGAGTTCCCTTGGTTCCCTTGGTAGAATGACCCTTCATTCTATTTGTGTGTTCTTTCACTCATGGTTGATATCCCTTTATTCATTGGAGAAGACTTGTTAAGTTGTTGAACGCCCTGGCCAACCAGTCACTCCCTTCCCAAGTCATGTGGCGCCCTCCGCTATAACATCCATTATTTAAGATCTACTCAAATATTACATAAGGATGCTACCTCAAATAAACACCAACCCTGTTTCATTCTTCATAAATTGTATTTATATACATTATGGCAACTAATCACAAGATTATAGCTTCAAACTTAATTACAATAACAAAAAATAGTAAAAATATTCTAAGTTAATTCATATGAAAAATATCTTTTAAATACATTAAGTCTTTATTAAATAAAACTACTTGCTGGAAAATATGAAGATGCCATCTCCTCCCTCCATTTATGTATGTATAATGATGTTAGACACATAATTAGTGATAAACCAAAATTTGTTGTTTTTCAATGCATAATTAAAACTTCAAAATGACCCCTAGCCTCCTAGCTGAGGGTGTTGGCATCCTTCAGAAGCACATCTACTTTCTCCATTCTCTGTCTTTTGCTTTGCCTAGTTTTCATAGGACCTTTTCCCTTAGTTTCCTTGTCTTTGGTATTTTTATAACCTACAATATTTCTTATGTTAATTATAAGGTCCTCTAATCGCATGTTTTCTATGTCAATCACCTCCTTGGCCAAATCTAGATTTCTTCTCAGCTTTATTTTAAACCTTTTTTTTTTGTTAGCCTTGTATGAGGTTGTTTTCCTCCTTTAAGGGTTTGAGACAACAGAGTTTCTTCAACTAGATGTTTTTGAGCTTGGCTCTCAACTTCATTTTCCTTACCTTTAAATATTTCTGATAAATTTTTGTCTTCAAGGGATGATTCAAAGGGTGAACTTACAGCCTGAGGAGAATTGATAGAAGAGGGAAAATTTTCAGGGGATGCGGGGTACAATTTCTTGAGCCTATCACTTCTCCTTTGATATAATTTAGGGATTTTAGGGTAAGAGAACATTGAAGGGATATATGTGTCTTTTTTGCTAGGGGTTGGCTTAGTGGGAACTCCTACATGAGTTTTCCTCCCATGCTTGATACTTTTTTCCTTCCTTCCTCTTAAAGCTTTAGGGGTATGAGGTTGAAAACCTCTCGAAAATAATAAGTGGCTCTAGGTTCTTCTTGCTTTGGGTAGTTTATTTTCGATCAAAATTTTTATTAGGGATTTATGGTAAAAAAAAGTGTGGATAAGGGTTTGTTTTGGCTCAAAAATGAGCATCCATATGCTTTAAACTCTCCAATAAATATAAACGAACATTCATCCTAACTCGACCGACTAAATTTTCTAGGAAATGAAAATGATATAGATTTACCCAGTTGAAACATCCTTCATAGGTGAGATAGGACTGAATTATTTTCAACAACCAATTCCATTTGTCTTGTAACCAGGCTTTTTGAACCCCAACATTCCAATTGCAATATTTCAACTCCTCCTTTAGGAAAAAAAAACACGTTGATTCCTGCTAATACATGGCCCCTGAAATCCCACTCTCCATCTACAGGCGAGTTTGTGGCTTCTTCTATTAGCGCCTCCATAACTAGGAAAGGGAGTCCATCGATTTCCACCTGGTTTCCATCAAACCCTAAGAGAATGCACCAACTATGACATCATGATAATCTGTGCATCGGTGGAAGAATTCCTGCCACCTTGCCTACTAAAAATGCTATTGGATATCAACATGGATCACTAGAAGGTCAGGCGCCTTGGGTTCAGATCTATTTTCCTTGCCTCTTTTTCCCATTTTGTTGTGTGCTCAAAAGGAGAAATCATACGTGGATTTGATCCTAGATTCCTATGGAAAACTCAAATGCAACCTTGTTAAACATAACCACTTTTAAAACAAATAACACCACTACTAATTATACGGGTGAAATGACTTTTAATCGGATGGGTTAATAATTACAGGTCGTGGATTCACGTCTTTAACTCATGGATAATTAGTACATAAACATACTCAATGGCATCAGAAACCATTGATTAACAAAGTACTTACTTCTTTTAATTGGAGTTGGAACATTTCCAAAAACCCATTATTGCTATTGCTGACGTGGTCAACGCAATTTGAAAAATGAAATTTGAAATTTGTTTTTGGCATTGATAGTATACCTTTCAACTATACCTGAAACCCTGATAACCACAATTTCAACACATTATTTAGAAAATATTATCAGATCATAAAAGCATTGATAATTCCACTATAAATTATTTCCCTGTTTATTACAAATAAAATGTTGACACAAAAACTATCATAATTTTCTAAAAAAAAATAAAAAATGAAGTAAAAATGGTAACAAATTTCAACCCTCCTTCCAACATGTATGTGTCTCCAAGTTTCCACCAAGTTTCCTTTTCACATAGGTGGGTGCCCTGCCTTCGTGCGGGCGCTCCCATCCTGCACTCTTGCTCAAATCAATTCAACTTTAGTTTTTTTCCTCTCTACGTGTTCGTGGGTGGTTATGGGTGCCCATTGGTATTGGTGCCAACTCGGTACCTTGACATCCTCCCCCACATTAAAGAGGTTGTTTCCCTTGACAAACTCAATCCAGTTCAACTTGTCTCAAAGCATCACTAGCTCCAACATCAATTTTCCATGTTGCATGAGCTCTTTTCTTCCTCCACATGGGTAAGATTTCTCAGTCCATAATCATTAGCTACACTTATCGCAAACCTATGCACTATTTCATATCATAGAGCGATGCTTCCTCCAACTCGGCTACTATGCAATTTTGCAACTCATGTCCTACCAACTTACCACAAGTCATCTTTATGTGAATTATTTCTTCCATACTCCAACTCTACTCCAACACGTCTCAATACATTTCTAGCCCTCATAACTCGAACTAGTTGGGTAGCTAATACATCTGTAACACTCAACTCATGCGAATGCACATCCTTATGCCTTCATCAATTGTTTCTACAATTGTTTTTTGTAATTTCAATCTTTAATCGAGAGCCATTCCCTCTTTATGCATCAATTCCTCAAATCAATGCCCAATGTGCCATATCCAAGTCCATGAAGAAGTATCCATCTCATCTGTGATATGTTGCCCGCCAATGCTATCATCCATGTGTTTTCCTTGGTCATAAACCAACAACCACATCCTTCCAAGCACTACCTCTTCCTACTATGAGGCCTCTTTGTTGTGGTGGTACAATTACTTCTCTTCATTAAAGCACTACACTCACCCATCCTTAAAGGCCTAGTGCATGGTAAGGGCCAGGAAGTTTCCTCTCTTACTCTCAGCCATCCATGTGTCTTATTCATGTTGCGCACTTGTTATATGGAATTTACGACTGCAGACAAATTTATCTTCCTTAGACCTAGTGGACTAGTCTAAAATAATAGAAAGAAAAGAATAAAAAGTTCCCTTAGATAAATTGAAGAATGGAAACAAGATTACCTTAAATCCATCACAAGTTTTAATCTTCTCTAATCCTGTAAGCTCCAATCATACCTTTGATTTCTATAATTATAACCTACAAATACATGCATAACAAGCCAAATATTTACGACATCTATGTATCATTATCCAATTACTATATTCAATGGATCAACAAATCATTGAAACATATGAATGTAAACATAATATAAAACATATAGGAAAATGGTATACTCTTTGTATTAATATTAATAGGAGAGAGTTTACAACCAAGAATAGTAATTGATATTGTAGAGATCTCCCTAAGTTGACTTGTCCTTCTTTGTCAGAAAGAAAACCTCAATATCACCCTAACGCATGAAGATGATGACTCTCTTATATTCAGGCAACAACATGATGGCATGATCAGTCTCCAAAATTCAACCCTGATGTTGTAGATGGCTATAAATATATAGGAGAGTGTGGTATTTTAGGAATACTTGTCCATTTAACAATCTAGGCTTGAGATCCACTTAAGATGGGAGGATGAGCTCAAGGGATAAGAGGTGAAATATCCAAGGTAGGATCAGATAGAATTCAAAGTTCTTATCTAAGATAAATGGTTGAAACAACACTTGGAGTCTTATATAAGAGGAATTTTTGGGATTATTTTTATTTTTACCGATTTTATAGAATCATTGTACCCCCAAAAATGGACAACTAGCTATTGATTAGTGTTGGTGCAGAATGGAGCAACCTACTATTGAACACATCCATAAAGGGCCAGGGTGCGTTGGGCCTTAAAACCACTGATTTGAAGTAGTCAGATCTAGAAACTTAGGGATTTGGAAGATCATTCTTATGGCTTTGCATAGGGATTATGAAAAGGTGTTCATGGATGTTGATTGATCCGATTTGCAAGCCAATTGACTATACACGACAAAATGGCCTATAATATCCCTCAAGTAATTTTTCATAGAAACAACCTCTTCATTTTTACATCAAATTTTTACAAGTCTCTCCTTTGTTAAATTAAATTAATAGATGCCCGTAGTGTATCTGCAATACCCAAGTATGACTATTATATTTCTACTTTCATACTCACCTCCTTTTCTTGTCTTAGAATAAGCATTCGGGCCACCTCTCTCTTCGACACTTCCTTGGTGAAGATTTATGGTAGAAGTCACATATTTATTATTTGTGATGGGATGACCCACTCCTCCACCTCCATCCTTATTTTCCTTCATGGCTCGTGCAACTAATTCCATCAAATTCTTCTCCTTGATTGTTTCAATCAAGCTTCCAACCTCTTTTCCTTCCATATTTTCATGCTTCACGTTCAGGTCCTTCTCATACAAAGTCATCGAAGAAATCATTGGAACATACCCCAAGTGAATCTTCCTTGTCATTGCCACAATCATGGCCTTCCTATCAGTTGTAATCAAGATTATGTCTCGGCCCGCCATCAACATGGTTTGTGTTGCTTCTAAGAAGTCCTATCCAATACCATAGTAGATCATCCATCTTGATCACCCTTATATCCAAATTTAGAAACCATGATCCCACCCTCACTTATGTATCCCTTAGAATACTTGTTAGAACCTTCATGCTTGAGTTAATAGCTTTAAAATTATTGAACTCCCTTTCCATTTTGGCTTTCAACTTCAAATATTTCACTGCCTTCTTGTTAAGGAAATTTTTTGTAGCTCCATATCAACCAATGCAACAAAATTCCTTCCACACACAATTACCTGCACAAAACTCAACCCCAATGACTCTTCTTTTTGTATGGGTCTCATCTTGTGTCTTACTTCTAAAACCTTCTTCATCTTTTCCTCTTTCGAACTCTCTCTCACCCCATGTCTCGATCTGACCATCATCTTTAGGTATGATACCACCCCTTTCAGCATACTTGAGGAATTTGAACTTGGTCCAACTTAAGTGCTCTTTTTCTGGCCAAGATCGTCCTCCTTCGCTTGATTCCCAATCACACCTACTTGACACTCATCGTCTCCTTCAATTTGGGCTACAATCGTTCCATCATTTTTAATTTTCTGAAACCAAGCTCCAATATGATAAATGATCTCAATCTCATGCTCTTCAATGACTATGTGATCTTCTTTGTGATCAAGAAATTCCCTCTTCATCCCTTCTTCAATTTCCTTCACTTCACCCTGTAACTTGGCTTGTTCCTCCCTTATGTGAAATTGTTCAGCAATGAGTTATTAGAGTCTAGAGTCACATTGTGATATTTCTACGTCAAGTTATTCAAGTGTGGCAGACTTCCCATGGAAATAATTCAAGGTCCTTCGCAAGTTTACTATCTCCTCTTTGATGCAGTTCAAGTGCTCCCACTCCTGCACAAGTTCTTCATAGCGTTGTTTCCCTTTAACCTTCCAAAAATATGCCATCTCTATGAGTTTTTTAACAACCCTTACATCTGCCATGAATATGACCAAAAATTTTTACAAGCTTCCATTGCACTTCATTTAGCTTGAATCAGCCCCTTGGTGTGCCTCTGCTCAAACAAAACTTCAATGCCTTTATGAATTCAACTTCGGCATGACTTCACTATATTTCTCCCACCAAATTTCAATATATTTACCACTTCATTCAAAACAGGCTTTGATACCAGCTGTCATGGCCATATGATATGGTGACTTTAAGTCCACTTGTGAGCATTGTGCGACACCAGTGAATTTTCATCTATCTTGGAAATTCCACCCGGACTATGCCTACTACCAACACTTAGTTTTTGTCTTTAAGTGTTTCTTTAATTACTTATGCAGTTGAATTAATATTTACTTTATTTATGTGATACCCATAACGTATATAAAAAAATGAACAATAATCTGATATTGTAAAGTGGGCATGGTTATGATGGGAGGGGGAAACTGTCTAATAGTTAGCCCCAAACCTTATTATCAAAATTCTTCAAATATATTTTACAATTATGATGTATAAAATTACAATTTACAAGTGCATGGCAGTTACCTAGTTGCACCAATAACTCATCCATCCAGTTTTACCCAATTTGTGTAGCCTGTTGTCACTCTTCCCAAGTCGTGCAAATTCTTCCTAAACAATATGACCTACCAAAAACCCCGAATTTTATACCCAGAATAAAGGAGTAGCTAAACCAAGTTCTTTAGGCTCGTTGGGCGAGCCCCATTCTACCTGTTGCCCTATGCTACTAGGCTTTTTCCGCATTAGTGAAAAATCCAGTTCTACGATATCACAGATTGCTTAGATACCTTATCTGTGATATCTTTCTTGGTTTAATTCCCTTGGTTCCCTTGGTTGAATTACCCTACATTCTATTTATATTATCCTTCGCTCATGGTTGACACCCCTTTGTTCATTAGAGCCAACTTTTTAAGTTGTTAAATTCCCCAATCGACTTGTCGCTCGGTAGGTGCACACCCCTTTAAGGGCAGACACGCCCTCATCTAACCTTTTGGTGGGTAGGAGGGTACCCCTTATGGGTGGAAGCACCTCTTTCCTAGGCACTTCCATTTCCTTAGCACTCACACTAACTCCTGTCTCTTCTTTTTTTGAACCATACATCGCCTCTTCGCCAACCCTTACTTGTGTTGCACGCCATTACTGCCCTGCGTCCTCATCTCCAGTTGGTCGTGTCACCATATCCTAGGCACCCCTGGTGCAGCTGCACCCATGGGCATGGGTTCACAAGTTATGCCACCATAAGTGAAGAACGTGCACTCCTTTCTTGAGTCATATGGCACCCTCTGCTATAACATCCACACCTCTCAACTCACCTTCCAATGTGCATGTGTCTCCAAGTTGCCACCAATTCTCATCGTCAGATAGGTGGGCGCTATGTGTTCATGTGTGTGTGACAATTGTGCATAGTCATGGGTGCCTGTTGGTCTTGGTGGCAACTCAAGGCACTGACATGGGGGGTATCCTTGGCTCTCCCCATAAAACAAATCGTATTTGATCAAGATCATATGATTTAATACCTTTATCTTCACCTCATAATCCTTTTACATCCTTATAATGGATGAAACACTTATGAAGGGATATCAATAATGTTGAAAATGGTTGAGTTTATGGCCCAACAAGTGTGTGTGTGTGTGTGTGTGTGTTTGCAAGGGAACCAATCAAATTTTGATACATAATTATCTCAAAAGCACACTAGTAATAATTGTTGAAGAGTTGAATCTCCCCAGATGAAATTTTATTTTAAATCGTGTTTGAATAAGTAAAAATTCCATTGCATGTATGTATAGGTGATGAGAAGGTGCAGAGTAAATTTAATCCAACATATACACTATGAGGGTTTATTTCTCTTTAAATTTTTAGATCTGTATGTTATTTTTTATTCCATATGAATGAAAATTAAAGTTTATGCAAAAAATAGAGAACAATGAAATAAAAAACCATAAATCATAGTTTGTACAAGATATATCTTAGGAAATCCTTTTGGGAGAAAACCCACCTAAAAGGTGAGACAACGTTTCTCTCTTTAACTAAATAAAAAATGGTTGTAACTACAAAGAAGTAATATTTGTGGCCCCTAAGCTAGTACAATGCACAAATTCACTATTTTCTATCTTTCCTTATCCCTCTTAGCCACTATGTTCATCTGTTGGGTCCTTCATTTTGGGAGTTAAGAGGTGACACATTTTGAAGATTGACCATATTTTGACCAGAGGATAACATTGGAGGACATGGAGAATATAATCAGAGAAGGAGAAAAGGCCCACCAAATGCTAGCAGCTCCATAGATATGACCATATAAATCATGACTCAGGTAGTCGTAACTCAGTTGAAAGGAAAACTAGCAGTCGGGGATGCAGACACAACCGAGCAATAGAGGAAACCATAAGAAGGGAAATGTGGAGTATCTGAGGGAGAGGTAACAACAAGCACAGGGTTTAAGAATACCTATGATAAAATCCAAAAAGGGGAGAAGAAGATAGGAATGCACTGGAATGTTATCGTGGAACCTACTGAGCTCACGGTGTTCTGTCTCATCTTGCTCATATGTTATATTCTTATTGTAACTTTATGTTCTATCATCAAGGTCTTAGAGCCCAATCTATTGATGTAATTCTATTGAATTTAATGAAAGGAGGATATATAGGGTTATATGAGAATATTTATGTGTGCTTTTTTATATCCTCCTTAAAAAAAAAATTATGACTGTAGATGTGGAATATAATTTCTTCTTTAATGCTGGAGATGACTTGATCATGTTATGCTCCTATACCAATAGGTGTCATATATCATGATTGACTTGATGGGCTATGTAATATGTTCATACCTTTCCTTGTTGCAAAGGTTTTCCATATTTTCAAAAAAAATTAAAAAAAATTAAAAAATGTAAAGAGGGTATATCCTAAAAGAAAAATCAAAGGGTGATAAGAATAAAAAATGGCCAAAAAAGTAAAAGAAAATGAACCCCACCAAAAGAAAGGCCAAGGAAAGTGTGAAACTCTAAATGCCACTACTTTTTACTCTCATGTGATAAAAAAATTGTGTTCAACTTGTATCTTATGCCACAATTAGTGAACAGTCAAATAGCTTAAGCTTGGCTTGTTCATATTTGAATTTTATGTTTTAGAGATAGAGAATAAAATCTGACTAAACTGTTTAAATCTTGGCAGATAAGTAGGTAGGTAGAGTAAATAAAAGGAGCTCAATAGCTTAATCTAAGCCCTTGGAAGTAATAAGGTTAGATTTAGATATATTTCTACATGTAAAAGAAAAATGTGATAAGGGTTTTCGAGTCTAAATGCACCCTAATAAAGAAGAAAAAATGCTAGGTTAAAGTAGGTAGGGTAGGTAGATGATGTTGCAGAATTACATGTGATGAATATTGGCTCTAAATGTGTTAATATTTACTTTCATCACAAGTGCAAGGTAGACATTACACTGGATGAATTTCAAGCAAAACAAAGTCAAATGATTAACTCCCCTTCTCATTTTCCCCTAAAAAATTCACTAATTTCCCCTAAGTACTAAGGCATTTGAAAATTAGAGGGGCTCAAGGCATTTCCTTGACTTTTGGAGGGATTGGACCCTCGGCCCAATAATTTAAAAAGCCTAAGTACTTAAAATCATCCATAAGTCATTCATTTACTTCCATAAGTCTTTTGGAAAATTACACAATATCCCACAAAAACCCTTTTTTCATTTGAGCCTAAGTTAAATACATAATCTTAATGTTTTATACTTAGCGCTTTTCATTCATTTTTGACATATTAATGTTAACTTATATTATTTAATTCCCCTATAACATCTACCCATTCCCATATTATTATAACTATGCAAAATCCCCAAATATTACATATCCCGCCCTTTGGTTAAACTATAACCATAATACAGCATTAACATTTGAAAAGAATTAATTAACCCCCATGGTTAATTAAGCAACATTCTCGACCAATTACATTTCTCTCGATATAATTAAAATCTTTAACTATGTTGGGCCCGCCCTTATTAAACACCTGTCATCTCACCTCCCCTACAGCCGTCTGATTAAACACCCTGCATCCAACGACCTTCGTCCATATCGCATCCCCCTCCACGAATGAACGTTAATGTGCAATCGCGGAGCGGTTTTGCAAAAAATGCATCGCCACGTGTCACAAAATGTATGGGATCGCTGAATCTCAGCCGAATACCACCTATCCCCAAAAGCGGTGCGATACATACCGCTTACCGCCCTCCACATACGACAAAGACCATTTCCCGCGTACATCATCTGTCCAAAATAATGAAACCCCCGCCAACCTTTAATTTGTGAATAAAACACACAAATGCACGTTATTTTCATAATTTTATCCTGTGACCAGTGCTCCCATGCAAAACGTCGAAATTAGCTATTGAATATTTCCAACCGCCACTTTTCCAAACGATTTTCAGCCAAACCAGTCAGCCATCATCTACACCTATTTCCTCACTATTCACTTCCTGAAACAGGTATTTATCCATTTTCCGTCAAACCCAACAAGTCTTGGTTTTTTCTTTAATTCCAAAGAAAAAGACTAAAAAACAGTACAATTCAGTCTTTATTTCACTCCATAAGTTCCCAGAGTTGTAATTTTGCTCATTTTTCCACTAAAAACCCAAATTCCTTTCTAAATCCACAAGAGCTAGAAATGGAAACCCCTGTGGCTTTGAATGTCACACCTCTGAATTCCCCCCACAAAGATTTAGAATATCTGCCTCTAGCGGATAGGGATTTCCAGATAAAAGACCTCATCTTTAGCGAAAATTCTCTTAGAATATTTTTCCAATGCAGAGATGATTACCTGAATGGCTCTGATATTTTTGGATTGCGGGAATCCAATATTCCTATGCATTTTTTACCCTCAGTTCATGTTTTTCCTGAAATAATTTATCATTGCCATACCAATTACGACCCTAATCAATGAGCAGTTATGTCCCCAAGTCAAACCATTCTTTTTCCAATAAATGCTCAATCCATCAATGAAATGTTACAATTTCATCCCGTTCAAGCCCTGACTCCCCTTTCCATGGCATATTTACTTGAAAAATCCACAAATTTATCCCAAGAAGAACTGAATCGCCTCTATCAAACTTTCAAGCTACAAGAACATCAACCCAAAGGCCCCCCTCCTTATGGACATACCTTTTTCACATATATGGGCAGAATCATAGTGAATATGATATCTTCAGTAATGGGATTCAACACTAGTGAATATGTTGATAAGTTAACCCTAGTGTTTTTATCAATTTTTACTCCTGGACAACCCCCTGCTGTCAAATATAAATTTGCCTCTTACATTGCCGATAAGATTCATGACCAGTTCATAAGACTGGAAAATGAAAGAGTTTTAAAATACTCCACTTTTATATACTATCTTATGCTCTATCATCAATCAGAGAATTTCCCCTTCCCTGTCATGAAACTTGACACCAAAGGAAATCCAAGGTCTGTAATCTTCTGGTCTACAATCTTCCATAATTTCTTTGAGTCCCCTTACTCCTACAATGAATTCATTGCCCTATTTTTTTATGCAGCAACCACCTTATTAATAGGAGTTTCCCCTCCTAGGGTCAATAATGATATGAATAAAATCCTCCAGCTCTCCAAGCAATACAGGGTAGGTGATTGGTACCTATACAAAAATCATACAGAAATTAGGATATATGGGTGTGACCTGTGTCCTTTCAAGCTACCAAAGTATGTTCCGATGAGGCTCTTTGCCTTAGAGTACTTTAGACAAATGATAAATTCAGTCCTAGTCCATTTTTATAGTGCCAAGAAGAAAGCTCAGCTCATAATCAAAAGTCAATTAGGCCCTTTTTTCTATAATACTAGAGATGAAGGGAAAGTAGCGGAAAGAATTCTAGAAGATTATCTCAAGTTGCAAAAAAAAATTTGGTGGGTACCTTATGACTCTAACTGCTTTATATGTGATAGGAGAATGAAAAATAGATTGTCACCATACCTTCACCATAGGATTCCAGAGATTGAACAATTTGCAAACATGGATGAATGGATGGAAGGGACCCTAGTAGAAAAGGATAGTGAACAGGTCAATGTTGAGAATGTTATGAAAGATATTGAGAAAATACTTGACCTGGATTCTTTTGGGCAGGTACAGAGACCAGGAATTGGCCCTTCCTCTACTAGAACCTCTTAGCAACATTTGTAGGAAACCAGCGTCACACCCACAGTAACATCCAAAGGTAAGGAAAAAGAGACTGGCACACAGGCCACAGAGAAATTCAAAATGTCGGAGCAGCCTGAAACTTGCAAGGAACAGGGCCAAATACATACTTCTCCCACTCAGATTAATGTGGCAGAAAATTCAATCTTGCAAACTCCCATCAATGAAGAAAAAAGTAAAAAGAGAGACGCAGAAATAGCTACCCCTATTAGTGGACCTTCAGAATAGCCTGATATCAAAAGGCAAAGATTAAATCCTCTATCAGAAGAAGAATTTGTTGAAGAGACCATTGATAGTCAGAAGAGAGAAGGGTTAGACAGCCAGCAAATATTCACAGTCAGTGGGACGTCCACCAACTCACAAAGAAAGGAGTTAGAAAGACAACAAAGTGCAGAGGTATCATCCTTTAGACCACCAGTGAAGGATGATTGGGATATTAAGAAGACATTTATAAACATAAAATATAGACATGATCCATTAAGATTTCAAGCTTATAATTGATATTTGAAGATGGCCCCCAAAAATCAACAGATATTGATGTCAGCCTATGACATTCAGGAAGGTAAAATGTTGATGAGTCATTTCAAGCCTAAAGCACAGCAGCGTAAAACAGTAGCAGACTATGTTAGAACCAATTTTGAAGTCATGGAAAAGGATATTCATCCTTTGGATCAGATTGAATTACATAAGCAAACTGGAGATATGATTTATTCAACCTTGATTGGTAAGTCAATGATGGCCCAAAGATTACAAAATTCCTTGGATAATACAACTGCTCAACTGCACCTGGAAAAAGCTTCCTCCCAGGCCAAGGATAATAGAATATAAAATTTGGAAGAAATAATTATTGGATTGGGTCATAATCCAAAAGATATTAAGGCTATAGAAGCCTTGATAAAAAATAAATATGATGATATTACAGCCCTAAGGAAACAATTAAGGCTGCCACCTTCAAGGCATCCACAAACTGATGAGGTTATAAAGCCAAAATCTGAAGAAGAACTAATGGATTTTCTCTTGAAACTTAATGAATAGCTGACTGAGACTGAACAAGAACTTGAAAAAGCATTGAAGGACAAGTAGGGAGAGTCAACCTCTCAGCCTCCCAACATGATACCAGTAGTCTCAACAGCAGTCCCTTCTACCCTTGGGACAACACTAGCATCAAACATCATAGCAACCACAATAGAAGTGATCACAGGTACAACAACAACAGGGCAATCAACAGGATTAGCACAGGGAAACACTGCAAATTTAAGTACTGAGGAACTAATAAAATCAATGGAAGAATTGAAGCTCCAAGTTACAGAGCTCCAAAAATCAAAGGTACAATTTACTACCTTGGAACAAAAGTATGATCTCTCAAAGATAAATGTTGCAGAAAAGACAACATACTCAATCAATAAATGATGTCTGGCCATCAATCCAAATAATGTATGATCAAAATGATTTAGTTAAACTGGCTCTAGAAGAAGTTCAAAAGGAATGGGAAGAATTAGGGAATATACCTGAAGAAGCCAATGAGCTCATACAGTTTTTAAATACCAAGAACAAATATCAACTTGAAGAGCTGGGCATCCAAGAAAGAACAGGGACAATTTTGGAGGTAAAAAAGGTTTTTACTAAAAGAACTCCGATGCAAAACCTAGAAAGAAGATGTCATGATATGCAAGAGAAAATTAATGCTTTTACGAAAAGATTTGATATTTTTCAAAGTAAAGGGTTGCCAAGTCCTTTAGTTACTCATGATAAACTAATGAGTCATCAAATCTATGTTGAGAAATTGAATAAGTATCCAGAAAACCAGGCCAGTTCATCGACAAGTTCATCAGTAGCAAAAGCATTGCCTATAGGCAAAATTCTTCATGACAGTCTGGAAAATTTGTTTTATCTTGAACATGAGGTAAAGCACTTATTTCCAATTCAGCCTACTTTTCTCAGATACACAGAAACTAATGAAACCCTAATTAAGTTTCAAAGAACCAGAATACCAGAAGCACAATGGTGGGAAGATATGTTGGATATTTTGTAAAAATATCCTTAGATGAATTTTGATTATTTACTACAGTAAGTAAGGGCAGAAAGGATAAACAGAGATCAAACAGGTCAAAGTGTATCAATACAGGTAAAGAGTATCAGTAAAAACATAGCAGCCAACACATATTTACCAAAGAAGATAGCAACACGCCAAATCATAGGGCCTGCCTCCAACACACTCACAAAAAAAGGAACAACACAACATCGTTTCACTTTTTTCTCCTATCTACGAGACCATCTGTCTCTATTTTCTTGTAATTTATTAATAATTCATCCTAAATATATCTCACTCTGTTAAGAGGTATTTGTTATAATTTTTTGTATAAATACTCCCTCAATTAGAGTATTGAGGGGTTGTGGATTCTTAGACTTTGCTGTATTATTGATTATTTTGGAATAAAGTGTTGTTCGACAATTTTCACATGGCTAGCTGGATAAAGAATTGATGCAAAGGACTTTTCATAGGATTCTTGAGTCAGAAAACGGATCAATAAGTCTTCTATCTCTTTTGTTTTAAAGTTTTATACTTGTTTATTATACCATCTATGTTTCATATCTGAATGATAAACGAAAAAGAATAATTCAGAAAGTGCTTGAGTGCAATCTGTTTTCAATCGTTGTTATTCTTAATGTTTTTCCTCTAAAAATAGTATGAACAGTGAATTCTTAATTGCTCCTGTTTCCTAGTTTATTCATTTTGATTATTTGGTAAAGAATTCTTAATTTCTCTTTATTAATAATCATTCAAGTTCCCTCTTTCGAATATGTTGAAGGATTCTTAATTTCCCTTCACCTATTTTGAGTCCATTCCATTCATTTTAGATCTTTAATTGTTCCCTATTTGATTACCTTGCCCTGTGAAACCATCCTTTGTTAATAAACTAAATCCAGTTAAGCCATCTTTCTTTGACTCCATTAGCCCAATGGCCTTAACTATTTAGTCATACCCCTCTGCTATTGAATTTCACCACCCAAACACAATCAAAATCCATAAACTTTCATAACTAGCCTAATATCTTTCAAAACAAAGCTAAATCATACGGAGAGAGTCCTCTCTGGGTACAGATTGGCTAGATTCTATACCTAAAAGTTGGTTTTTGGTTACCTCAGACCCCTTTCCTCTTCCCAACAACTTCAAGGAAAATCTGAGTGATAACATAGTGGCGACTCCACTGGGGAATCGAATAATTGGTTTGTTACTATTGTTTACTTTATAAACTACAGACGGAGCCTGAAGTTAGCCAAGTAGCCTTTGAAATGATCTTGCTTTGCAATTGCATAAGTAAATGAATGTTGCTTCAATCTATCTCCAGTCTAGTTTATGAACTGAACATCTGGTTTCAAACACTTGATCAGTTCCTCTAGTCAAGAAAATCTTTAAGAAAAATTAAATCTAATATCTGAAACCTCTTAAAGAAAATCATAGAAGTTGTATTGTTAATTCCATTTAGATAAAAAAACAAAAAAAAAATCACCTAGAAACCTGGCTTCAGAAAGAACTCATTACACTAGCGCTAATCCTGATCCTAATCCACCACCTGTGTTTGAAAATCCTAATTTGATCCCTAGAATTATTAGGAGACAGGAAAGCCAAGAAAGGTCTGCTAGTTCTCGACCTCTCTATAGATCAATATCCTGTCCTTTGAAGTGGATTTACCTTGAGGACGAACCTTTTGATGAGAAATTTGAAACCTCTTTATTTGTAATTTCTTTTGAATTTGAGTTGTCCCACTTGGTTCAAGACCTAGTATTTATTGAAGATTTACAACTTGAATTTGTTACTTCACATCTTGAAAAACATTTGCAAAACTCCGTACAATCTGAGCTTACATCTAAAGGAACACCAAATATTTCTGTGATCACTACAGCCTCTCCAAGTTCATCAACATTTCCTCAAACATCTCAACCTCAAACCATGCCTTCTACTCCTCCATCCACCACTCCCAGATCAACCTCAGTTTTTGTTCCATCACTACCTACTGTAATGGCAAAAAAATATGCTCCCTTGGTATTACCAGCCAATCCAGGGGCTATGCCCCAACACTACCAAAGTAAAATCACCCCATTTGATGGTTCTTATACCTACACTGCACAACAACGTACTAAAAAAATGACCAATTATTTTGAAATACATGAAGTAGATGTATATGATGTAAGAATGAGAATATTTGTTCAAAGTCTTATTGGAGAAGTTAGAACCTAGTTTAGAGCCCTTCCTGCAAACAATATCACTAACATAGAAGCTCTTTATAGAACATTTTTAAACAGATGGGAAAAGAAGAAAGACCCTCTCCAAATATTATCAGAATATGAAAACCTGAAGAGAGGAACACAAGAAACTGTGCAAGATTACTGCAGTAGGTTTAATAATGTTTACAATGCTATCCCCCAAAACCTCAAACCTCCTCCAGATTTAGCATTAATCAAATTCCCTGATGGATTTGATTCTAATATGGCGTACCAACTTAGGGAAAGATCTCCTTAGACTTTAGAAGATATGCAAAGTATAGCTGTCAGTGTTGAAGCCAACCTGATATCCAAATGAACTAAAGCCAGAAGTGAAAGAATGATACCATTAAAAGAAGAACCCTCGGCCTTTGAATAGAAACTGGATGCTATTATTAAAGGGATGGAAATAATAGGAGATAGAGTAGAAACAATTGAAAGGAAATCTCCTTGGGATGGTCAACCGAGCAATACTGGGAGAAATCCAAATTTCAGAAAGAACCAAAACCAAAACACTGGAAAGACTGGTCCTGATCAAAACATTAGGCCCCCATTTCAGGAAAATTATGTTGAAGCCTCAAATTCTGATGAACCAACAGAAGATACTCAAATAAACAACTTAACTGGACTCAATAATGAACAACAAGTTTTCTTGACCCAAGAGGATCAAGAAGCTCACATTCTCAAACAATTCCAAACTCAGTCAGGAGAATCATTTGACTTCAAGGAGGGATATGATATAGCCATTTATGAAGTCCACAAGCAATATAATCTGAGGAGCAGAAGAATTGATGTCCCTGAAACCAATAAACAGAAAGCTACAAAATAGCCCCTCAAAGGTAAAACCAATACTACCCCTGTACATATTATTTCTAGATCAGATCCTAATCCTGCTAATCCAATTATTGAATATGTATCCGATAATCAACCCAATAATAGACAAATTTCCAATACTCTTCCTCCCAAAGGAAACGTAGAGGAACCTCCAGAAGTTGATTCGAAAACAACCTCAGCCCACAACCCCACTCCTGAGAAGGAGAAAAATATAGAAAATATAGATGATAAAGAGAATCCAACTCTCCAAAATATAAGAACTCAGACTGAAAAACCTTTTAATTTGGAGGCTGAAGTAGGAAAATTAAAAATAGTTGTTCCATTATCTGAATTAGCAAAACATGATGTCTATCGAAGTCAAATCAATAGATCACTCAAGATCACTGGAAGTGAAGACTCAGTAAACGTTTTTGATGACCAACCTAAATTACTCTTTGGCCCTGAAGTAAATGGAAAACCAGTAAATGGATAACTCCTCCATTCTATGTGAGTTTAAACATACATGATAAAATACTTCATAATGCCATGTTGGATTCCGGGGCATCTCACAACCTAATGCCCAAATCAGTAATGGAGAAATTAAACCTAGATATCACTAGGCCATACAAAGACCTCTTTTCTTTTGATTCAAGTTAGGTGAGATGTTTAGGATTAATCAAAGACTTGTGTGTTTCACTAGTTCAATACCCTGCAAAAACAATCTTGACGGACATAGTAGTAGCAGATATTCCTCCAAAGTATGGCATGTTATTATCCAGATCTTGGGGTGCAAAGCTTCAAGGATCTCTTCAATTGGACATGTCATATGATACTATTTCAGTGTTCGGCCAACCTAAGAGACTATATAGAGAAACTTTAATGAAATATGTAGTTAGTAGTCAGGAGAAACCCAAAAATTTCCCCATCTACTCAGTACACTCTGATATGGATTCATTTATTCTCTATAATGCTGAAATTGATCCTCCCACTGAATTAGAAGTTCTAGCAGCAGAACCAAAATAAATTACAAATGAAAAATCTAGTGTTCAAATCCAAGAAATCTCTGAAAACAATGAAACATCAAATACCCAAGAGAAACAAGAAGAAAGTAAAAAACCAAATCTCACTGTTAAAAAAGTTCCTGAAACTCCTGATACCAATTATGGACATGAAATTATTTGGCATTTAGAATTTGATGGTTCAGTCAACAAATTAGGAGCAGGAGCTGGAATTTGGGTGCACAACCTTGAAAATGATCATGCTGAAGGCCATTCCTACAGATTAAATTTTAAGTGCACCAATAATATGGCAGAATATGAAGCCCTTTTTCTAGGTCTTAAACTTGTCAAAAGATTAGGGGCAATTAGAGTATCTGTCATAGGATATTCTGATTTAATCATTCAACAGATCAAAGGACACTATCTAACAAATGATCCCATACTAAGAGAATATAGAGGAACAGTTGTAGAGATACTCAATACTTTTCTACAAGCTCAACTTTCTAAAATCCCAAGAAAACAAAATTTGAACGCCCATAGTTTGGCAATGTTTTCCAGCACCTGTAAATTACCATTCGAACCTAATCATCAGTTCATAGCTGAGATTAGACACAGACCAGCCATACCTGACAATTTTAAGAACTGGCAAGTGTTTGCAAGTGATGAGCAGATTAACAATTTTCTGACTTTAGAGAAAGAATTTTCTAATAGTAACATAGATATAGATATAGTCATTGAATTTGATCAAACAAATGATCAAGAAATAGACATTTCAGAAGAAAGTGCAATTCAAATGCTTCATCCAACAAAGTTCACCAAAAAAGAAATGCAGGACCTTAAAAAAATGGATGTTTATGAGATTCTGGAAGGAGAATCTGAGGTCATTAATTTAAAAGACAATCATTTGCCTAAAGGATTAACTCCTCTGGAAGATCTTTTTTATTCTAATGATATTCCAAAGAAACCTAAGATGGAACCATTAAAAGAAGATATTGAGGAATATAACTTGGAGACTGAAGAAAATCCAAAAATGATAAAGTTATCAAAATATTTGTCCCCTGACCAAAAACAAAAATATGTTGAATTAGTGAGAGAATTCCAGGATGTCTTTGCTTGGAGATATGAAGACTTGAAATCATATGACACCTCTATAATTTAGCATACAATACCTCTGAAAGAAAATCAGAAACCATTTAAACAAAAACTCAGAATAATTAACCCTATACTGCTGCCCTTAATTGAAAAAGAAATCAAACATATGTATGAAGCAGGGATAATTGCTCCCATTAGGTTTTCAAAGTGGGTGTCTAATTTAGTACCTACTAGGAAGAAAACTAGAGAAATCAAATTATGTGTTGATTTAAGAAATGTAAATAAGGTTTCTTTGAAGGATAATTACCTTTTACCTAAGATGGATCACATTTTACAAAGGGTAGTAGGTGCTTCTAGGATTTCACTTCTAGATGGATTCTCAGGATATAACCAGATTCTAGTTCATCCTGATGACCAAGAAAAAATAGCTTTCACAACACCATGGGGCACATTCAAGTATTTTAAAATGCCATTTGGACTTAAAAATGCAGGAGAAACCTTCCAAAGAGAAATGGACATAGCATTCGCAAAATAAATTCATGATTTTCTTGTTATATATCTAGATGACTTAACTGTTTTTTCTAAATCAGATCAGCAGCATTTGGATCATCTTAGACAAGTATTCCTAAAATGTAGAAAATATGGCATCTCTTTGAATCCAAAGAAGTCCTTGTTTGGTCTAGAGGAAGGTAAACTCTTGGGCCATATCATCTCCAAAGATGGTATTAGAATTGATCCTGCTAGAATAAAAGCTATACTGCAGATACCTCACCCTAGAAATGTCAAAGAACTTCAAGCTTTCCTAGGAAAAACAAATGTTTTGATAAGATTCATATCTAGCTTAGCTAAACTAATTAGATTGCTTAACAATATGTTAAAAAAGGATTCAAGTATTAAATGGATAGTAGAAGCCAAACAAGAATTTGAAGAAATTAAAATGGCTTTGACCATAACACCAGTCCTTACAAGTCCACAGTTTGATAGAGACTTCATAATATTTTCATTTGCATCAGAACACACTATAGCAGTTGTTTTATTACAAAAGGATGATCAAGGATGTGAGAAACCTATAGCCTTTTTTAGTAAAGCACTAAGAGATGCATCATTAAAATACAACATCATGGAAAAACAAGCTTTTGCATTTTTAAAAGCCATTAAAGACTTTAGAGTCTACATATTGTACTCCCATGTGATAGCTTATGTACCAAATGTTGTTTTCAAAGACATCCTAACCCAGGATGGAATTGAGGGAAAAAGAGGTAAATGGATTGCTACCATATTAGAGTATAATATTGAAATAAAACCTACAAAACTTATAAAAGGACAGGGATTGGCCAAGCTCATGATAGCAACAAATTGTCCAGCCCTGGACATTAATGAATTGGATAACGAACGGGAGATGGCGACTCCACAAATCAGCTAGGCCTTCTTAGATTCACCTTGGTATGCTGACATAATTTATGTACTATTAAACCTGCAAGCTCCTCCAGGGTTATCCGGAACAAAGAAAAGTTTTTAAAGATGATATCTTCAAATTTTTGTATTTTAGATAATTTTATTTTTTGGAAAAATCATGAAGGTATTCTATTGAATTTTTTATTAAAATATGAAGCCAACAAGGCTCTCCAAGAATTTCATGCAGGAGACTGTGGTGGACACATTTACTAGAAATCAACTGCAGACAAGATCCTAAGAGTTGGATTTTATTGGCCAACCTTGTTCCCTGATGTAAAGAAATTTTTCACTACTTGCCATAAATGTCAAATTTCTGAAGGCAAGAGAAAACTATTACCTTTACCCCTGAAACCAATTTCCACATAAAAACCCTTCCAACAATGGGTCCTGGACTTCATTTGAGAAATCCATCCTCCTTCTTCTGGCCAACACAAATGGATTCTCACTGCCACGGACTATTTCACCAAATGGATGGAAGCAATTCCTTCCAGACAAGCCAATGACACTGTGATCATAGGATTCTTAGAAACCAACATATTATCTAGATTTGGCTGTCCTGATAAAATCATAACTGATAATGCTGCTGCCTTCAAATCCAAGAAGATGATAAGTTTCTGTAAAAAATACCATATCACCTTAAGCCATTCCACAGCCTATTACCTTCAAGGTAATGGACTGGCTAAGTCCTCCAACAAGAGTCTCATTAATATTATTAAGAAATTATTGGAGGAAAACAAGAAAAATTGGCACAAGAAACTTACAAATGCACTATGGGAAAACAGACTCACCACCAAAAAATCTATTGGGACCAATCCTTATGAGTTAGTATATGGCATGGAGGCTATATTTCCTTCATCTTTAGGAGTTCCTGTAATGAAATTACTTCAAGAAGCTCAAGTTGAACCTAATTATATTCAAAGGAGAATAAACCAGACCATCAATTTGTAGCAAACTAGAGAGGAAGTATATTAAATATCTCAAGTATTGCAGGAGAAGCTTAAGAAGATATTTGATAAAAGAACCAAGGCAGAAGATTTCCAACTTGGAAACAAAGTATTAAGATGGGATTCCAGAAGAGAGGATAAGGGAAAACATGGGAAGTTGGACTTCCTGTGGAAATGACCTTATATTATCCATGCCTTACAAGGAAACAATACATATTAATTGAAAAACGTGGATGGTACAGAAACAGAAGATGGGCCAATTAATGGTCGAATGTTGAAACATTACTTTGATCCTACTTATTAATGTATCCTGATTTTTAACATGTACATACTATATCCTTTGTAATGTCACAGTTTTGTTTGGATAGTAACTTGCTGGAGTTGAAGCCGAAAGAGAAGGCCCTAAGCTTCAGAAGTATCACTTTCATACATACAATAAAGCAACAAGCAGAAGAAGATTCCATAGTTCAGCCTAAATCATTCTAAGGACAATTGACCTGTTGTTCTTAGCATTTCACAAGGAAAAGCCATCCCCAAGTGGAGCCAGTGTTATGCTCCTATACCAATAGGTGTCATATATCATGATTGACTTGATGGGATATGTAATATGTTCATACATTTCCTTGTTGCAAAGGTTTTCCATATTGTCAAAAAAAATAAAAAAAAATAAAAAAATGTAAAGAGGGTATACCCTAAAATAAAAATCAAAGGGTGAAAAGAATAAAAAAATGGCCAAAAAAGTAAAAGAAAATGAACCCCACCAAAAGAAATTCCAAGGAAAGTGTGAAAGTCTAAATGCCACTAATTTTTGCTCTCATGTAATAAAAAAATTGTGTGCAACTTGTATCTTATGCCACAATTAGTGGACAGTCAAACAGCTTAAGCTTGGCTTGTTCATATTTGAATTTTATGTTTTAGAGATAGAGAATAAAATCTGACCAAACTATTTAAATCTTGGCAGATAAGTAGGTAGGTAGAGTAAATAAAAGGAGCTCAATAGCTTAATCTGAGCCCTTGGATGTAATAAGGTTAGATTTAGATAGATTTCTACATGTAAAAGAAAAATGTGATAAGGGTTTTCCAGTCTAAATGCACCCTAATAAAGAAGAAAAAATGCTAGGTTAAAGTAGGTAGGGTAGGTAGATGATGTTGTAGAATTACGTGTGATGAATAGTGGCTGTAAATGTGTTAATATTTACTTTCATCACAAGTGCAAGGCAGACATTACACTGGATGAATTTCATGCAAAACAAAGTCAAATGATTAACTCCCTTTCTCATTTCCCCCTAAAAATTTCACTAATTTCCCCTAAGTACTAAGGCATTTGAAAATTAGAGGGACTCAAGGCATTTCCTTGACTTTTGGAGGGACTGGACCCTCGGCCCAATAATTTAAAATTTCCTAAGTACTTAAAATCATCCATAAGTCATTCATTTACTTCCATAAGTATTTTCCTAAGTAAAATCCTATTTTACTTGGGAAAATTACACAATATCCCACAAAAACCCTTTTTTCATTTGAGCTGTGGGAAAATTACACAATATCGCACAAAAACCCTTTTTTAATTTGAGCCTAAGTTAAATACATAATCTTAATGTTTTATACTTATTTCTTTTCATTCATTTTTGACATATTAATGTTAACTTATATTATTTAATTCCCCTATAACATCTACCCATTCCCGTATTATTATAACTATGCAAAATCCCCAAATATTACATATCCCGCCCTTTGGTTAAACTATAACCATAATATGGCATTAACATTTGAAAAGAATTAATTAACCCCCATGGTTAATTAAACAACCTTCTCGACCAATTACGTTGCTCCCGATATAATTAAAATCTTTAACTATGTTGGGCCTGCCCTTATTAAACACCCGTCATCTCGCCTCCCCAACAGTCGTCTGATTAAACACCCCGTATCCAACGACCTTCGTCCATATCGCATCCCCCTCCACGACTGAACGTTAACGTGCGATCGCAGAGCAGTTTTGCGAATAGTGCATCGCCACGCATCGCAAAATGTATGGGATCGCTGACTCCCGGCCCAATACCACCTATCCCCAAAAGTGGTACGATACATACCGCTTACCGCCCTCCGCATACGAAAAAGACCATTTCCCCCATACGTCATCTGTCCAAAATAATAAAACCCCCACCAACCTTGACTTTGTGAATAAAACACACAAATGCACGTTATTTTCGTCATTTTATCCTGCGACCAGTGTTCCCATGCAAAACGTCGAAATTAGTTGTTGAATATTTCCAACCGCTACTTTGCCAAATGATTTTCAACTGAACCAGTCAGCCATTGTCTGCACCTGTTTCCTCACTATTCACTTCTCGAAACAGGTATTTATCCATTTTCCGTCGAACCCAACAAGTCTTGGTTTTTTCTTTAATTCCATAGAAAAAGACTAAAAAACAGTACAATTTAGTCTTTATTTCACTCCATAAGTTCCCAGACTTGTAATTTTGCCCATTTTTCCAGTAAAAACCCAAATTCCTTTCTGAATCCACAAGAACCAGAAATGGAAACCCCTGTGGCTTTGAATGTCGCACCTCTGAATGCCCCCCATAAAGATTTAGACTATCTGCCTCTAGCGGATAGGGATTTCCAGATAAAAGATCTCATCTTTAGCGAAAATCCTCTTAGAATCTTTTGCCAATGCAGAGATAATTACCTGAATGGCTCTGATATTTTTGGACTATGGGAATCCAATCTCCCTATGTATTTTTTACCCTCAGTTCATGTTTTTCCTGAAATAATTTATCATTTCCATGCCAATTACGACCCTAATCAACGAGCAGTTATGTCCCCAAGTCAAACCATTCTTTTTCTAATAACTGCTCAATCCATCAATGAAATGTTACAATTTCATCCTGGTCAAGCCCTGACTCCCCTTTCCATGGGAGATTTACTTGAAAAATCTACAAATTTATCCCAAGAAGAACTAAATCGTCTCTGTCAAACTTTCATGCTACAAGAACATCAACCCAAAGGCCCCCCTCTTTATGGACATACCTTTTTCACAGATATGGGCAGACTCATAGTGAATATGATATCTTCAGTAATGGGATTCAACACTAGTGAATATGTTGATAAGTTAACCCTAGTGTTGTTATCAAATTTTACTCCAGGACAGCCCCCTGCTGTCAAATATGACTTTGCCTCTTACATTGCCGATAAGATTCATGACCAATTCATAAGACTGGAAAATGAAATATTTTTCAAATACTCCACTTTTATATACCATCGTATGCTCTATCATCAATAAAAGAATTTCCCCTTCTCTGTCATGAAACTTGACACCAAAGAAAATCCAAGGTTTGTAATCTTCTGGTCTACAATCTTCCATAATTCCTTTGAGTCCCCTTACTCCTACAATGAATTCATTGACCTATTTTTTTACCCAGCAACCACCTTATTAACAGGATTTTTCCCTCCTAGGGTCAATAGTGATATGAAGAAAATCCTCCAGCTCTCCAAGCAATACAGGGTAGGTGATTGGTACCTATACAAAAATCATACAGAAATTAGGATATATGGGTGTGAGCTCTATCCTTTCAAGCTACCAAAGTATGTTTCGATGAGGCTCTTTTCCTTAGAGTACTTCAGACAAATGATAAATTCAGACCTAGTCCATTTTTATAGTGCCAAGAAGAAAGCTCAGCTCAGAATCAAAAGTCAATTAGGCCCTTTTGTCTGTAATACTAGAGATGCATGGAAAGAAGCGGAAAGAATTCTAGAAGATTATCTCAAGTTGAAAAAAAGTTTTTGGTGGGTACGTTATGACCCTAACGGCTTTATATGTGATAGGAGAATGAAAAACAGATTGTCACCATACCTTCACCATAGGATTCTAGAGATTGAACAATTTGCAAACATGGATGAATGGATGGAAGGGACCCTAGTAGAAAAGGATAGTGAACAGGTCAATGTTGAGAATGCTATGAAAGATCTTGAGAAAATACTTGACCTGGATTCTTTTGGGAAGGTACAGAGACCAGGAATTGGCCCTTCCTCCGTTGGAACCTCTCAGCAACATTTGCAGGAAACCAGCGTCACACCCACAGTAACATCCAAAGGTAAGGAAAAAGAGACTGGCACACAGGCCACAGAGAAATTCACAATGTCAGAGCAGCCTGAAACTTCCAAGGAATAGGCCAAAATATAGACTTCTCCCACTCATATTAATGTGGCAAAAACTTCAATCTTGCAAACTCCCCTCAATGAAGAAAAAAGTAAAAAGAGAGATGCGGAAACAACTACCCCTATCAGTGGACCTTCATAATAGCCTGATATCAAAAGGAAAAGATTAAATCCTCTCTTAGAAGAAGATTTTTTTGAAGAGACCATTGATAGTCAGAAGAGAGAAGGGTTAGACAACCAACAAATATTCACAATTAGTGGGACATCCACCAACTCACAAAGAAAGGAGTTAGAAAGACAAAAAAGTGCAGAGGTATCATCCTTTAGACCACCAGTGAAGGATGCTTGGGATATTAAGAAGACATTTATAAACATAAAAGCCAGAAATGATCCATTAAGACTTCAATTTTATAATCAATATTTGAAGATGGCCCCCAAAAATCAATAGAGATTGATGTCAGCCTATGACATCCAGGAAGATAAAATGGTGATGAGTCATTCCAAGCCTAAAGTATAGCAGCCTCAAACAGTAGCAGACTATGTTAGAACCAATTTTGAAGTCATGGCAAAGGATATTCATCCTTTTGATCAGATTTAATTACATAAACAAACTGGAGAGATGATTTATTCAACCTTGACTGGTAAGTCATTGATGGCCCAAAGATTACAAAATTCCTTGGATAATACAACTGCTCAACTGCACCTGGAAAACACTTCCTCCCAGACCAAGGATAACAAAATAAAAACTTTGGGAGAAATGATTATTGGATTGGGTCATAATCCCAAAGATATTAAGGCTACATAAGCCTTGATAAAAAAGAAAGATGATAATATCGCAACCCTAAGGAAACAATTAAAGCTGCCACCTTCAAGGCATCGACAAACTGATGAGGTTATAAAGAAAAAATCTGAAGAAGAGCTAATGGATTTTCTCTTGAAACTTAATGAATAGCTGACTGAGATTGAACAAGAACTTGAAAAAGCATTGAATTCCAAGCAGGGAGAGTCGGCCTCTCAACCTCCCAATGTGATACCAGTAGTCTCAACAACAGTCCCTTCTACCCTTGGGACAACACTAACATCAAGCATCACAGCAGCGACAACAGAAGTGATCACAGGTACAACAACAATAGGGCAATCAGCAGGATTAGCACAGGGCAACACTGCCAATTTAAGTATTGAGGAACTAATAAAATCAGTGGAAGAATTGAAGCTCCAAGTTATAGAGCTCCAAAAAGAAAAGTTACAATTTACTACCTTGGAACAAAAGTATGATCTCTCAAAGATAAATGTTGGAGAAAAGACAAGAGAGATCAACATATTAGAAAAATTGGTGAAAGAATTGGAAAAGGATCTCACATTAGAGAAACCTTTGAAATAAATCAAAGAAATTCTTTGGGCCAACATCACTCAATCAATAAATGATGTCTGACCATCAATACAAATAATGTATGAGAAAAATGATTTATTTAAACTGGCTCTAGAAGAAGTTCAAAAGGAAAGGGAAGAATTAGGGAATATGCTTGAAGAAGCCAATGAGCACATATAGTTTTTAAATACCAAGAACAAATATCAACTTGAAGAGCTGGGCATCCAAGAAAGAACAGGGACAATTTTGGAGGTAAAAAAGGTTTTTACTAAAATAATTCTGATGCAAAACTTAGAAAGAAGATGCCATGATATGCACGAGGAAATTAATGCTTTTACGAAAAGATTTGATATTTTTCAAAGTAAAGGGTTGCCAAGTCCTTTAGTTACTCATGATAAACTAATGAGTCATCAAAGCTATGTTGAGAAATTGAATAAGTATGTAGACAACTAGGCCAGTTCATCGACAAGTTCATCAGCAGCAAAATTGTTGCCTACAGGAAAAATTCTTCATGACAGTCTGGAAAATTTGTTTTATCTCGAACATGAGGTAAAGCACTTATTTCCAATTCAGCCTACTTTTTTCAGATACACAGAAACTTATGAGACCCTGAGAAAGCTTCAAAGAACCAGAATACCAGAAGCACAATGGTGGGAAGATATGTTGGATATTTTGTAAAAATATCCTTAGATGAATTTTGATTATTTACTACAGTAAGTAAGGGTACAAAGGATAAATAGAGATCAAATAGGTCAAAGTGTATCAATACAGGTAAAGATTATCAGTAAAAACTGAGTAGCCAGCACAGATTTACCAAAGAAGATAGCAGCAAGCCAAATCATAGGGCCTGCCTCTAGCACACTCACAAAAAAAGGAACAACACAACATCGTTTCACTTTTTCTCCTATCTACGAGACCATCTGTCTCTATTTTCTTGTAATTTATTAATAAGTCATCCTAAAATATATCTCACTCTATTAAGAGATATTTGTTATAATTTTTTGTATAGATACTCCCTCAATTAAAGTATTGAGGGGGTGTGGATTCTTAGACTTTGCTGTATTATTGATTATTTTGGAATAAAGTGTTGTTGGAAAATTTTGGCATGGCTAGCTGGATAAAGAATTGATGCAAAGGACTTTTCATAGGATTCTTGAGTCAGACAACGGATCAATAAGTCTTCTATCTCTTTTGTTTTAAAGTTTTATACTTGTTTATCATACCATCTATGTTTCATATCTGAATGATAAACGAAAAAAAATAATTCAGAAAGTGCTTGAGTGCAATCTGTTTTCAATCATTGTTATTCTTAATGTTTTTCCTCTAAAACTAGTATGAACAGCGAATTCTTAATTTCTCTTGTTTCCTAGTTTATTCATTTTGATTATTTGGTAAAGAATTCTTAATTTCCCTTTATTAATAATCATTCAAGTTCCCTCTTTCGAATATGTTGAAGGATTATTAATTTCCCTTCACCCATTTTGAGTCCATTCCATTAATTTTAGATATTTAATTATTCCCTATTTGATTACCTTGCCCTGTGAAACCATCCTTTTTTAAGAAACTAAATCCAGTTAAGCCATATTTCTTTGACTCCATCAGCCCAATGGCCTAAACTATTCAGTCATACCCCTCTGCTATTGAATTTCACCACCCAAACATAATCAAAATCCCTAAACTTTCATAACTAGCCGAATATCTTTCAAAACAAATCTAAATCATACAGAGAGAGCCCTCTCTGGGTACAGATTGGCTAGATTCTCTACTTAAAAGTTGGTTTGTGGTTACCTCGGACCTCTTTCCTCTTCCCAACAACTTCAAGGAAAATCTGAGTGATAACAGATCACACCTTTTATGTTCTAGTTCTAAGTTTATTGGATGTGGATAGCCTTCATGGGGTTTTCCCAATACCATATTCCAACCTTAACTAAGTAAGCTCGTGACACTCCTCAAGTGAGACCCCTTATTCTTTCAAATAGGGTGAAAATGCCATCGTTATGCTAGACTATGAAGGAGCCTTTATTGGCCCCTATGCCTAAACCCAGGGTCTCAACCCATTCATTATTTTTTTGCCAACAGATGTTTCCATTGTCAAGACCTAAAATTTTCCAAAGGATTCTCGAACATGGTATCGATAATATTTAAGAAGGAGATGCAAGATTGGTGGCACGAGCAAGTATATCAGTTTGTTTCTTAACAATCTCAAATCCATTGTCGAAGTGTGGAGTGAATGAAGGAATAAATCTTGTACAAGGAACCTGCAAGTGACGAATACAAGATATTTTGATGCAATTTCCTAAAAGAGATCTATAATTGGTTGTGGGTATTGCAAATAAAACAAAATCCAAGTGGATAGAGTAGATCTCCTTGTACTTGGACTGAAGAAGATCTTGTTGCATTACATCGACTTTACATGGATCTGGCGTGAGGTATTGATTTTTGGGTGAATACCACATTAGAGGGGTACATTATTGATTTTTCTACAGAGGGTCATTAGTCCTTTTTTAAGGTTGACCATGTATTCAATTTAGAATTGTGGGGAATAATACTGAAGGAAATTCCACTGTGGGTTAAGTTTTTTTATGGTAAAAGATAACTTATTGGTATTCGAGAACCTACCCATGGAAGCGTAAATACCTAGTACTGGGGGAGGATTCATCTCTACTAAATTACCTGAAATACACTCCAGGAGGGTGCGGAAGAAAAGAAGAGCACATGGAGGGAGTTCCAAATTTATGCTCATATTGGAGGGCTTCAAATAAGGGATACAATGCTAGACTTGGGCTTAGATGTGAATATCCTACCAAGGAAAACCTGGGAAGTTCAAAGTTTTAGTTCTCTCAAATTCAGCCATGCATGGAATATCAATATTGTATACTCCTAGTTGGAATTCTAGAAGATGTAGAATTTGACATAGAAGATGTGAAAATTTGTGCCGACTTTGAAGTAATAGATATTATGGGGTAGAAATACCCCAATCCGACATTACATGGAATAGATCAGGATTTTTAGAACTATGCGTTAATTGATATAAAGAAGGAGTTGATGACTTTTGAATTTTAAGAAGTTAGAGTGATCCGGCCTCTAGACCCATACCAAGGACCAAGGTTCACCGAGCCAACCGATGAAAGGGATGAACCTGACTTGTTAGATCAGTTATACTGACTGGCGACTGGAAGAAGGCAAAATATATCAATCCGATGAAAGAAGGAGCGATTAGCTGAAGGATAATTCAAATTTTAGAGGTTGTCTATGAGGCTTTATGGGATAACTGGTAGCAAGGCTAACACAAGATCAGCAATAAGCACTATTCCATGATCTATCTCATCAAGTAGGTTGATACTGAGGTACACGAATTCTGTATTTTCAATGGCATGGGCTTTGTTAATTATTTTCTTAATGAAATTGATACAAATATCTCTGAATAATACTAATTACCCTTACTAGATGTCGCATTCTAATCGATGCCAACCAAGTGGAGGAGATCTCACTGCAACCATCTCAGAGAATGGAAGGACATTAAGACAACTATGATAGTCATATTCGGGTATTGAGAGTGTTAGCACTCCACTGGTTTTCCGAAGGCTGCAAATGAGACCATCAAAGGTAACCACAGACCACTTTGACCTAGTAGCTAGCCCTAATAGGCTGAGAGGTCTCTCTCAATGAGGTCACAGCCAAATTGACTGGATGATGGAGATTTTAGGCATAGGTATAATAGGCTATAGGGTTTTGGTTGATTTGGATTTTTATGTTGGATGAAAATGGACCTTTAGAGCTAGGCTTGAAACTCTGGTAGGGTTATAAGAGTAAAAATTGTAGGGGAATAAAGGGGAAAGGTAAGCAATATTGAATGACCCTTTAGGCTTTATGGTTATGGTGTAGGAATAATAGAGAGAATAACAATAAGAATATAAGTATGAATTCATTCCTTAAGAAGAAAATAAACACATCATCATCATCTTATCAAAACAAGGCATGTATTCCTTGTGAATATTTCTTAAAACCTTTAAAGACAATGAGTGAAAGTAGTAGATATGAAATGGAAAGAGAAATCATTCAATGAAGTGACTTACAAAAGAGATACATAGCCATGCATTCTCACCACATGAATCCCTAAATTTAAGCAACAAATTTTCTATGTATTCACTGTATTACTTGGTCAAAATGAAATACACTAGCCCAATGTCCAAGACTCCAACCCTTGAAAATGATTACAAAAATCCTCATATAGCTACTGAGTTCGAAATCCTCCTTTGGAGGTCGAATTTTCCAGCAATAATGTCAAATGCATGCATCTATCTGAAGTTTGCTACACACTAGGGAGGTCACACAACAAATTTCTCCTTTATCTAACCACTAAGAGGCATATCGTAAAAGCAATAAATGGAGGATAAGACACATATTCAACTCCATTTTAACATTTACATTTACATTTTGACTTTTACATTCATCTACTTTAACTTTTTAACTTTTACAAATGTCAAAATGGAAATTGGAGAAAATTACACAGTGGAAATTTTACAAACATTTCAGAAAATTGCAAATGCGCAACTCCATTTGGGAGGCCATTTTTAGGCACCTTCCTAAATTCAAAATTGAAATATGAGAGAATATTAAAATAGCCCTAGCTGTCTGGTTTCCATAAATATTTAATTTTTGAAAATTTTCCATGGGAAGGCCTTCAAAAATGCATTCTCCCAAGGTGTCTCCAAAAACACAATCCCTGTCAAAAAGAGAGGCATAATGTTGATTTTTGACCCATTTTTCTCATTTTTCTCAAAATCTGATCCCTGTATGAAAAATATGTGAAAATGGGTTTTGAGAGGAGGCCATCAGATTTCTATAAATTTCAACCATTTTTCATTTGGATCCCTGAGGAAAAATCACAGCGCCTAGACCTAGTGAAATTTCTGAAATTTCTGAATTTGCACCAAATTTCTCCAAAAAACAAATTTTTCTCCAAATCTTCCCAAAATTGGTCTAGAATTTTTGAATGAGATTTAATATGCTATCATGGAGGCATCAACAAGAAAATCAAGTTTACCCTTATCCTTTTGGATGATTAGGGTTTCCTTAAGCTTGTCTTGTAATTGCTTGATTTTGATTTGTACAATCTGATTCCTTGTTTGGTAGCAGGAAGCCATGCGTTTATGCATATTATTGTCTATTTTTTCCTTGTCAGGGAGATTTTCTAAGTGGGTATTTACCTTCTTAAGCCAAAACTCCCTATCCTCATTGATCTCATTTTCAATCCTCTCTTCAAAAGCGAGCTCTTAATTTATATCATTTTGTTCTTTTTCTTTCTACAATGCCTTCTTGAGACCCGTGGTTATTGGCCTCCTCCTTCTCACCTGTTGTTAATGCTCATTAGAATCATCATGCTCAGGAACTTCTTTGCCTTTCTCATCATGTTTTTTTTCCTCAAACAACCTTTTCTCCAAAATCAACTCTTTTGTCTTCAACTATTGGTTTTCTTGCTCTAGAAATGAAATGACAAAAATTTCCCTTCACAAGTTTTCTTGGAGCTCTTTGATCTGAGAATCCTTGTCTTTGATTACGCTCTCCAAATTTTCCTGCTCATCATGGTTCTCCAATTCAAATAGGTCAAATTCATGTTCCTCCTCATCATGCATGGATGTCTCATGTTGTGTTGTTGTTGATCCCTGTGGTGAAGTATACTTGACCCCTTCCTCATTTGGAGGACTAAACACAAGCCTTATGCCTCTTTGATAAGTGCGATTAACCTCAGGCCTATGCCTCTTTGAAACCTGAGATTTTTTTCTTCATGATCCCACCTCCATAGGTTGTGCTAACATGGCAGATGATATGTTTTGTTGTTGAGTTGGTGTAGTAGTTGTGTGCACCTGAAAGGCTGCCTCAATGAAGGTATCCCATGTTATGTTCTTCTCTTCCAACTGATGGAGAACTATGACCTTCAAAAAGATATGGTGAAAGAGGCTAGGCTAATTTTCAGTGTTTTTGACTTGCACCTTTTTAGCCATATTTCTCACATTCCTATACAACAAATTGCATAAATTAAGGGACTTCATTGCTGCGAAGTGCATGAACAGTCTAATGTGATATTGATACAATCTGGAAAACCTGCCATCACATGTGAAATTTTTCATCACAACCTTCATCAACGGTGCATCCAACAAGTATCTGAATGGAAGAATATGTGAATGAGCCTCCTTGTACTATGATTTTATGTAGGGTTTGTACTACTCAATGTCTAGGTTCATCCCTTTGAACCAATATTCAACATGATTTGGTATCCCTGTAGCAAAAGAGATGGAATCAACTGAAAATGTGAAATCAATCCCTGAAATGGTGGCCTTTTCTCCCTTCAAATTGGTGTCAAAAAAGTTTGTAAGTTGCTCATGGAAACCTACCTCCTCCACTCTTTGACAAAACCATAGGTAGTTGACATATTCAAATAATTTTCTAATGAATGGTGAGGAATTGATTTCACTGCAATTTGAGGGCTCATACCTTAGTATCGACCCCAATTTGTGATGTTTTATTTTCTCTGATGGTGAAGAATATGCTTCCATGGTGAAAACTAGGCGATAGATAAGAAAAAACAATGAAGTTTTCTGCTATGAAGGAATGAGGTAGTATGGTGGACTTAGAAGTTTCCTAAATTTTTAAGGAAATTTAGGGGGATATGGAATGAGTTTAGTGAATTGGGTAAGTAGGAAATTTGGAAAATTAGTGAGGGGAGGGTGTTGAAAAAGCCTAAACACAGTCCTACCCTAGAAAGACATAGGGTAGATTTAGGGCTTGTAGGGAAATGATAGAAAATGAAGGGGAATAAATTTGTGATGCATGGAGACCATGATGTATAAGTTGCAAATAGAGGTGTGGGGACAATGATACTAGGGTTTTAAGGAATCAATTCATCATTTGAAATCCAATAACATGAAATTCTTACAAAACCCTAGGAGACTAATCTTATGATTATTTCTTGGTTTGCAAAGGAGGAGAGGGCATGAAAATGAATACACTTACTTTTTATGAAGTTTGGAGTGTGAAAAAATCTAAAATGGAGTTTCCAAAACTTGAATTTGGTGCTTAGCTGGAAAATTTGGGCAACTCTTCCTCATGCACAGCGCAAGCTACTGGTTTGTAGTGCCTATGTGCAATGCAGTTATTCTATACGCATCGCCTCCTCCAGAAGCGCAGTGCAGTGTCTCTATGTGCAACACCAAGCAATTTTTTCAAATTTCAACTAAGAAACTCGTGTTTTCTAATCAAATGAAGAATGAGCTTGATTACAAGAGGTAACAAGAGTGAACAATAAATGTATTTGTGTCTTTTTGGCCTTTTATAGACATGGAATGATTCTATTTAAGTGATGATGGGTCCTACACGTCTCTTCCGACATGACTTTCATTATTTTTTTTTCTTTTTAACCTTGGACATTTGTAACCTAAAATTTTTGTATCTTCTTTGGAACATTGAACTGCAGCTTCTTAGGAACTTGAAGTGCTTATTACATATATAAACATAAAATTACATTGTTTGAAATCAAAATTTATTGAAGCAACTTGCTTTATTACCACTCCTCCAATTGTCGTATTTTATGCATGAAATGACAGTTTGGTGACCTTGAAACCCTAATGACCTAATGGAGACACTAAAATGAATGAGATCATGGTGGTGATAACTAAAATGATGATGAAAATCTCTTAATAATGATATACTTAGCTTATTTTATGACATGGACTAGCAATTTTAAAGTTTTGGAAGGAGTGGAAAATAATCCTAAACCTAATACCCAGTGACCAAATTTTTTCTTGAAGACCTAGTGAAATGACAAAAAATTGATTATGGGAACCTAAAAAGACATGATAAGAGTCCATTTTATCATTGGTGATAGGATGGAAAGGATAACACTAGCATTGGCTCCAGCTGGGGATGGCAACTCCTTGGAGGTGTCAAGAACATCGTAGACCAAGTAGCCTAACCATTGGGCATGGAAAAAAACCAAATTGGATAATGAAAACTTGACATGATAAATTGAATCAAAACTAGACTAACCTAACTTTAAATAAACTTTGAAAACAACAGAAAATCAAGGGAGCTTTATGTCCTTCACCTCAGGCTCCAAGCTCCAATGATTCTCCGGTTCACACTTTGCTGAAAAATTAAACTCATATGTACAATGGAACAAGGAAATTTTCAGAAATATGCTCAGCAAAGGTAGTGCTTAAGGATCCTACCATCGAATGCTCCTCCTATGCAATCCTCTCCATTCATTTTTTCCAAAAGAAATGCATTATGTCTGCGAGAGGCTGAAATCTTGTATGGTCCTTTCCACAGGTTCTCAAATTTACCGTGTTTCCCTTTCTCCTCATTTCTAGCATCCCAATGGAGGACCAGAGCTCCAATTTTGAAATCATCTACCTTTTTCTTACGGTTATATACCTTATTTATCCTTTCATGAAGCTTTGAGGTGTTTTTAAAGAACTCATCTCTGGTTTGCTGAAGATGGATCATCCGATTGATCTCGCGCTACACATCATTCTCTTCATTACCTGCTTCTTGTAAGAACTTCATAATTGGGACTGCAAGTTATGTAGGTAAAATTGTGTCTACTCCATATACCAATTGAAAAGGAAACATCCCTATTGACTTATTACTACTCACTTTGTCCGCCCACAAAGAATTAACAAGATTATTATGCAAGTTCTTCTTGTTCACCTCCAACATCTTCTTTATAATGTTGATTAAAGATTTGTTAGAAGATTCCGCCAATCCATTACATTGTGGATAATATGTGGTTGAGTGTTTGAATTAATTGTTTCAAAACTCAACCATTTTCTTAGACATGAATGCAGCCTCATTATCTGTAATGATCTTGTGTAGACAGCCAAAACAAGACAAAATGTTAGTCTCCAGAAACTGAATAATGACTAAATATGTAGCTTGCCCTATTGGGATCACTTCGATCAATTTGGTGAAGTAGTCGGTAGCTATCAATATCCAGTTATGTTGGGTAGAATATGCAGAGGATTTCTCCAATAAATTCAAGTTCCCACTGTTGAAATGGTGCTTGCACAGATATAGGTTGCAAAGGAAGTTGGAGAAGCTTCCTCTTACCTTGAAATATATGGCACTCATGACAACTCATCACGCTTTTATATAAATATGTGAAAAGATTAGGTCAATAATATCCAACCCTTAACACCTTATTTTCTGTGGTTTTCGAAAACAAGTGGCCTCCACAATCTCCCTTATAGAAATAAATCATTACCTCCTTGGATTCATTTTATACCAAACAGTTCAGCAAGACACCTCCCGGGTCTTTCCAATATAGAGCATTGTCCAAAATGAAATACTTGGAGGCTTTCAACTTCAACGATCTACCCTTACTTTTAAACATCTCTGGAGGAGGATTAAGATGCTGAAGAAAATAAATGATATCAGAATACCAAGGGGATGAGAGAAAAATATCTGATACCTGCATGAGTACGCAATCATCTTCTTCATCAGACAAAACTGAAATGAGATTAATATCAAGTGCATGTAAATTGGATTCATCCATGAGATTGGATAATCCCTGACCTTTGATCAAATTTGTAGGCTTGATCTCGGGGTCATACTCTAACATCGCTGTTATCCACTTTCCTCTTCTACCTTCCGGATCAGTTGGCATTAGGACATCCTTCACTGTTGCATCAAGGACATAGGCTAGAATGTGTGAATGAAGGATATACACTCGAAAGTCCTTCAATGTATTTACCACGGCCAAGGCTTTCTTCTCAATGATGTTATATCTAAGGGTTGCATCCCTGATGGTACGACTGAAAAATGCAATGGGCTTCTAGGTCTAATCCTTATTTTGCATCAAAACCACAGCCAAGGTGTGCTCAGAGGCAAATGAAAATATGATGAAATCAATGGAGTAGTCAGGGCTGATCAAAATAGGAGTTGTATTTAAGGAAAACTTTACTGAATTAAAATAATTTTTGGCATCCTCTGACCACCTTACCTCACTGTCCTTTTTAATCATATTGGTCATCTCTCAAAGATGCTCGACAAGGTTTGGAATAAATATTCTCAAGAATTTCATCTTACCATTGAGAGCTTTGATCTATTTCTTGTTGTGCAGAAAATCAATTTGTTGAATAGACTCAATCTGAGAAGGATCAATATGGATACCATATTTGGAGATGATATGACCGAGAATCTTGCCCTCCTAGATGAAAAAAAGACTCTTTTTGGGATTGAGTGAAATCCCAAATTTCCTGCACTTCTGAAATACAATTCTCAAATGATACAAATGCTCATCATCAGAATGACAGAAAATTGTCGAATAATCAAGATACACAACTAAGAAAACATCATTTTCATATACAAAGGCTATGTAAATTTCCCGCTGAAAGGTGGCTCTTGCATTCTTGAGCCTGAATAGAATTTTAGCATACTTGAATGTGCCCCAAGGTGTCCTAAAATCAGTCTTGTCTTGATCATCCTTATGCACTAAGATTTGATTGTATCTCGAATATCCATCAAGAAGTGACATTCGGGATGTCGCAACCACTCTCTATAGGATATGGTCCATCTTAGGAAGGGGATATTTATCTTTTAGAGACACCTTATTCAAGTTTCTAAAATCAATACAAGATGGATTTCTCCCATTTTCTTTCTCATCAGAACAATATTTGACATCCAATCAAAAAATATAATAGGAACAATGATACCATTTAAAATTTATTTTTACCTCTTTCTCTATCAACGACAACAACGTTGGGCTTAATATTCTCAACTTTGGTCAGAAGGGCTTTTGATCAGGCCTGACCGGAATTGTATGTTGAATGATATTCTTATCATAAACTTTCAGTTCTGCATAGTCCCAAGAAAATACATCAGAACATTCAGACAACAATGCTATGTATTTTCTTTTACCTCTAGAGATAAGGACTTGGATATCTTGACCATCTTGGTCCTGTGTATTGTTCCAATATTCACATCTTCGACACCTTTCTCGGTAGGAACCATGGTTGGCTTTCTAGAAACATCATATTGATAAAAAAAGTATTCCAAAGGTACAAGACCCCTTGGAATTTTGTTATCTTTTAGCTGTAATACGTCAACCTGAGTAGCCTCAATCACTTGAACAACTTTATCATATACTTCATCAATAAAGGAATTTTCAAATTCACCTTCCATCTGCAGAAAATTATTCACCCGTTTTTCATCCCAAAACACTTGCCAATACCTCAAGTTGTTAGGGATAGTTGGTTGATGTTTGACATGAATTTCAAACTTCCTATTTGAAAATATGGGAATTTTAAAGTTACTTGATGTTGTAGCAAGTGAATCTGCCATAATATTTTTACTTCTTGGTACTATTGACAATGTATATTCAGGAAAAAATTTTAGGACATCAATTACAACATTTATATATGCTCTCATTCATGGATGCTTAGCCTATTATTCTCCTTTTACCTTTTTTATTACAAGCTCAGAGTCGCCATAAATCGAAATTCGTTTTGCGCCAAAAATTTTCAAAATTTTGAAGGCAGTGATCAATGCCTTGTACTCAGTGTCATTATTAGAACAATCAAAAGCCAACTTGTATGAAAAAAATATCACATTCTTCAGTATTTTACCTGATTGATGAATTGGAATACAGATCCAGATTTTGATGCCTGCCCCATATTTCCGTCAGGCACCATCGAAATCCATGGTCCAAAGACCATTCTCATCATCTAGAAGTTGGAATTCTGCATTCTAATTTATCTTTTCTTTTTGGATCACTTCTTCAATCTGTTCTGAACCATTTTCTGACTTCTCTGATAACTTCTCTAAAGCACTAGCCTGATTTCCTTGTTTTGCATCAAAAAATTCTCTGACACTATTTGAAATTTATGGAATTTCCTCAACTTCTATAAGCTGACTATCTAAATCATTAAAACCATTATCATTAAACAAAATAAATGACTTAAGATCAGTATGTACAACATTGATAAGATGATTGTAATTGGGTTTCTCTTTACTGGTGATCATATATTTAATTTTTGTCTCTCGGTACAACTTCCTCAATTCTCCAAAACTGAGATGGTGGCATAAGAGAAATCCAATTGCAAAGTACCTCTTAACTTCTCTCCCCAATATATTGACAATAACATGCCAAACCACGGCAGTATATCAGCTACTACCACATCCATTAAGACATTTTTATCTAGGATTTTCTCAAATCAAATTACCAAATCCTTTATAAGACCGAGACAACGTACTCTACTCGAATAAAAGGAGTAAATATCATGGTAAGGATAGGTTATATCTAAGCCCAATTTTTCCATTATGGCCTTTGGCATCAGGTTATGAGAAGCTCCAGAGTCAAGCATGGCATTGCAAAGGATACACTGATGAATTCTCAAACTCGGATAAAATGGGGGAACTTCACTATCTTCTAGTTGACCATTTATGGTTGGACCAAAAATGAGCTCGGTTTAATCATATTCAACATTAACCATATCATACACAGGATCTACTTTCAACATTTTAGCCACATGAGATTTGTATTGATTTTTTTTTATAAGCTTGATCAAAGGGATAAAGAATTTTAACTTATAGATTTCGTTTTCTAAGCTAAAAAGATTGGATTTCTTATCTACCTCTTTTACAGCGGTGTCCCTCTTTTCGGGTTGGTCCTTCATTGTAAATTCCCTCTTTTGACTTTTTTTTTGTTTTCTTGATGTGCTTGTAGATGTTTGGATGATCTTGATCTGATTTGCAATTGTAGGCTCCTTTCCTTTTTTCTGACTAGCTTGGGGATTTTTCTTGGGTTGAGTATCATTTTGCTGGGATGTCCTCTTCTGGATAGGAGTGACAGGAACATATCTATTTCTCAATGAATATTTCCTCTGTTGTGAGCTGAGTGCATTAATATAACCCCGATAATAATCATCAGATTAAACCTCCAACTCATCATCATTTGCAAGTATGTCATGTTCATCTTTCAGCAAATATTTTTTTCTCAATGTATTCTTCATCATCTGTCAAGAATATAGGTTGTCCATCTGCTATGAAGAAATATTTTTTTCCACAATCTCATCTTCTTCTTCAACCCCTTTAGCATAATTCTATTGCAAAGGAGTCTTGATCTACTATTGTGATGGCTGCTCTAGAGCTCTTTGTTCCCTTTTTTTAATCCTAAACTGAGGTTATTGTTGTTGACCTCGGAATTTAGGATTCCAAACTTGTGATTCTTGTTGTCTTTCAGCAATAGACATTCTATCAACCATTATTTCCATAGTCCTGATCAGGGTATCCAATTTGACCTCGGAGGATGTGGATGATTCTTATTTTATTGTTACCTTTCTCTCACCTTTGGTCTTTGAATTTTTTATTGAAAAATTCGCTTAGACACTGTCTGCATTTATTTTCATATTCTCTAGTGTTGCGGGACTTCTCTCTCGGAGCTTGTATGCCATATCTAGATCAAAAGCATCTGGGTAGTGCAAGAGAGCCAAAACTAGAGTAGGTTTGATCTCATTTGGGATTGAGTTATACACTCGATTGAAATGAGAAGTGAGATTCTGAACTGACTCTTTTTTATTCCTCTTTAAGTTGTCATACTCAAAAATAAACTAAAGTGGATTATTTTTCACTTCCCATCTAGCTATGAATGCATCAGTTAGCTTCTTCACATTTCCTATGGAATTGGCAGTCAAAGAATGGAACAAATTTTTTACATCTCCAGAGAAGCTTTGGGCAATGATCCTCATTTTTGCATCATCGACACCAATCTCTTCTAAGTCAATGAAATCAATGAATTTGACTAAGTTTTTTCTGGCACTAATTTTAGAATTCTCATCAAAGAGAGGGATTCTCTGACCATAGCCTTGTGGTAAGGGTTCAAGTTGACCAAGTAAAATCATAGGTGCAAATATTTCCATGAATCCTGCTGAGTGTGGTACAGGAGTAACAATGGGAGGGGTAGACTGATAAGGTAATGAAGTAGAAGGGATTAAGAAGAGGCAAAAACTGATTGAGATTGTGTTGCAATGAACAAAGACTATTTTAGGTACTAGATGATAGATTTTTCATATGTATATTAGAGTTTATTAGCTAATTTTTCAAGTCTATCAAACTGACTCCAGAATTTTCTATCAAAATCTGACTTAGATTTGGATTCTTCGGATAGTAAACTATCTTCAAGTTTCTTGGAATCAAATACTACTTCAGACAATGATTTAACTTTAGATAATCTCAATGGATAAAACACTATCTCAGACAATAAAATTTCCGACTTTGATCTAAACAGAAACAATTCAAACTTCAAATTGAATGGAATATCTTCAATGGATAATACTTTTACAGGTAATGATGAATATATTACCAATGAAAATGTATCTGATTGAAACTATGAGTGTTGCGATCTCTGCTTTTGGATCAGTTTCTCTGGATATTCAACTGGAGAAGCTGGATGAGGATCAAGGTTCGATCTTGTGTATCTTATCGAAGCTAGAATGTTCTTTTTTTGCAACTCCGTTCTTTGCAATTTTCAGATTAGCCTTCTTGAATCTTAGTCATGTCACCCACAGGACCAAATTTCGATGGATGTTTGTTGTATATCCCAGGGAATATATGTCTTTTCACTCCCCAGCAACGGTGCCAAGATGTTAGCACTCCACTGGTTCTTTGAAGGTTGTGAAGGATATAAACAAAGGTAACCACGAACCACTTTGACCTAGTAGCTAGCCCTACTAGGTTGAGAGGACTCTCTCAATGATATCACAACCAAATTGAATCGATGATGGAGATTTTATGCATAAGTATAATAGGATCTAGGGTTTTGGTTGATTTGTATTTTTTTGCTGGATGAAAATGGACCTTTAGAGCTAGGCTTGAAACTCTCGTAGGGTTATAAGAGTAAAAATTGCATGGGAATAAAGGGGCAAGGTAGGCAAGATTGAATGAACCTTTAGGATTTATGGTTATGGTGTAGGATGAACAGAGATATTAGGAACAAGCATATAAGTATGAATTCATTCCTTAAGAATAAAATAAACACCACATCATCATCTTATCAAAATAGGGCATGTATTCCTCATGAATCCTGCTTAAAACCTTTAAAGACAATGAGTGAAAGCAATAGATATGTAATGGAAAGAGAAATCATTCAATGAAGTGAATTAAAAAAGAGAAACATAACCATAAAATCTCACCACATGAATCCATAAATTTAAGCTGCAACTTTTCTCTGTATTCACTGTATTACTTTGTCAAAATGAAAGGCATTAGCTCAATGTCCAAGACTCCAACCCCTCCTTTGGAGGTTGAATTTTCCAGCAAGAAAGTCAAATGCATGCATCTATCTAAATTCTACTACACACTAGGGAGGTCACACAACAAATTCCTCCTTTATCTAACCACTAAGTGTTAAAGAATCATTTATCACCTTTATATACTTGATGACTTATGCATTGGCCTTGGGCATCCTTTACTTTCAGACTTGGTCAACTTCTTATAAAAAATTATTTTGAATTCCATACGCGACTCTTCCCAGAATTTTATGCATGCAGACATGGTTCCACTCATATCTGACCTGCATATACAATTTAAAATATTAAAAAAATAATAAACTCCCTATTAATTGGGTGGGGTTAATGGGTTTTACCTGAGAACCACTTACACCAGCCCATGGCCAAACTCTTTCCCAACTAAAAAACTAATTTGAGGAAGTATAAATACACCCCATTTGGAAGGCCTAAGGGAGGAGAGAGAATGCTATTGATACTATAGCCTGTTATAGCCCATATCATGTCTGATTATCCCTATGCCTCCTACACTTCCCAGGCTCAGGAAACCCTTGTTTCCTTGTGATGTTCACCCTCCTTATGTGACATCCTTTGTGTAGCTCTTATGGAAGAATATTGTTGAGGCTTGGGCTGGACAAATCCAGAGGAAGGTTTCTCTTAGAGCCGTGGCTGATTTCAGGTGATATATCCAATTTTCTTTTTGCATACATCGATAAAAGAATATTTCTCCCATTCCTGAAGTCATGTTCTTATATGTTTCATATACATTTTAATGATCTTGTAATAGTTATTTCATGAATATTTTCTGAGTTTATATGATCTAATATACTAAAATTTAGGATATATATGTTCTACAACTAGTCTATGTGCTTTGTCTTGAGTGAGTTGTAGGTTTTTGAAGCACGAAGAATAGTAGAGGTTTTTCACCCTGGGGGATCGACCTAAAACATAGGACATACGAGTAAGGTCACATATTCCTAGTTTTCTAGTTTATGCATTAGGACTTGTAATTTGAATGCTTCTTGTGATTGTATGCCTTCCGCTCTGTAAGGTCCCTCAACCTAGACCTTAGCATATATTTTCCCGTAATAGAATTGGTGACTCCACTAGGGATTACATTTATGTAATTCCTAGTTTGGGTTGTTTTCTCTGGATTTTGGGTTCCCTGACTGATATGAACATTTTCAAAATATTTTTGGTTCTTTTTCCATCTAGGAAAAAGCCCTGATCAACTAGATCAGACTTGGAATTTTTTTTATTTACTGTCATTTCTATACGCTAATTTTTATGTACACAGTCGCGTATACATTTGTTTCTGTCCAAAGGAACCTGCATATACGTGATTTTCTTCAGACAAGATCATGTATACACACGTGTTGCACACAGTGGATCTGTGTATGGCCAATAAAATTTGAAATTTTCATTTTTAAGGTCTTGTAAGTCTTTCCTACTTATGTTTGGTCACTCTTGTAGAACCTCTTGTATGCCTGGATAGTGTTTCCTCTTCTTGAGTGTTAGTTCTGGTGGAGTCTATGTCAGTTTGCTCATGCTTGCCTTTTTCATTTCTTCACTTCTTAGTTTTTGACTTGTTGGCTTTATTAGTTTTCTTGTTTCTTGAGATCGGCTTTTCCAGTGAATCTTGAAGTTGTCTTTCTTGATATCTTGATGTTTTTGTTTGCTGGAAGTTTATACTACTGTTTCAAGTCTTTTTTTTTAGTTATATACTTCATTCCGCTTATTGATTCCAGTCATGAAAATGACATAGTTGGCTTATGGAATTTGAAGTTCCTTGTTGGCTCATTTTCTTGATTTGAAGCCTTTAGTAGTTTTGTGCTTGTCTAAGAGATTTTTTTTTCTCCTTAAAAAGTTAAAGGCTCGAAAAAAAAATTGTTTTCCATTTATTTTTCTTTGTTTTTCATTTCATGGTTTTCATCTCTTTTGGAGCAATTCGCTAGTTTCTCATTTTGGTCCAGTTGCTTGGTTTTGAGAGGAGCTTTGTAGTGAGCTTGCCTCTTTCACATCAAGTTGTTTTGGAATTTTTTGTGCAAATAATTTCTTGTTTGTGCTTGTATTTGTTTTGTATCAAAGTGATCAAATCGTCTTATTGAAAAACTCATTTTCTTCCCTTTGTGATTAGTCCTAAAATTTTCATTTGCATTTGCATTGGTAGTTTGCATTTGTTTCACCGTTAAGAATTGTAGTATTTCTTGATATATTTTGAGTGTGTGAGCGTGATATTGAAATGAAAAGAAAGATTTATTTCTCTGTAGTTGTTTTGTTGAACCAAAGTAGAAATATCTTTCATCAAAGAAAAATTTGCATATCATGTAGTAGGTTTCTATTGATTTCCCTTTTGCATCAAAACATCATAATTTGCATTCTCCATCTACCCTTGACTTAAAAAGAACAACCATTAAAATCAAGCGCTTAATATAAAAATGAACTAGAAGTTTTTGAGTTGTCTTTAATATACACCAACTAGTCTAGGTCATAGGCTTCCTGGGCTTTCTCCTGCGAGTGACAAGCCTTCTTCAAGAAGGCGTTGGAGACATTCTACTAGTGATTTTCATCTAGTAGTTTTGAATGCATCATAGAGTGATCCTCCACTTAAAGCTATTGTTTTTGTCGGTGGTCCTAGTACTAGTGTTAATATAGAGAGGATTACTCCACTCATCAATCGAGTCCTTTTTCTGGAAGAAGAAATTACGGAACCTCTAGGTACTCCTTCCTCTCCTCTTCTTGCTATTTTTCTAGATGTCGTTTTGTACATTGGGCCTCTGTCTCAAAGACCGGATAGCCCCCATATCTTTCCTTTTCTTTTGATGGCCACTTGTCAAAACACAACTTTGACTATGAGCACTTCGAGTGTGCATACTCCTCTTTCGGTTGAAGGAGGTACAATTTCTATCACTCCCAGTGTGGAAAATTTTGGCTCTACCTCCATTTCGTCTATGAGTGGGGGAACCCAAGCATTTCCTTCCCATTCTGGTCCCTTTTCTTTTAGAATGCCATCTAGTGCAATTCCTTCTATTTCCTTCACTATTGCTTATGTTGTCTCCACATCCATGTCTTCTATGGCCAGTGGACATGGAAAATTTTAGGGGCTAATATTCGCAGGTGGGCTAATTTTCCATGGTTTTTCCAAAAAAAGATTCGCCAATTTCCATTTTTTTATAAAAGTGATTCGCCCAAATTTTACAATATAAAATTATTTTACCTTAAAAATCGCCAACGTTATATAGAAAATATATATAATATCATTATAAATTTGAAGAATTTTACAAATTCATCAACAAAAATTTTATATTTTTCATATTAGGAACTAGTGAGATTCGCCAATTTTTTAAACTTCAAAATAATTTTCCATCCTTAAAAGTTTCCCTGCCATTGGATCAGCTTCATTTCAGGGTTTTCCCTTCGGAATTCGTCATATTCCTCATTTAAACCCTTCCTTAGGATCTTTGCCTTTCTTTGCTCAGGGTCAAGGTTTCAATACTTTTCACAGAGGCCAAAGCTCTAATGTATTTCAAGGCTGGAACCCTACTTTTACAGGGTTGGGAAAGGGGAATCAATTTTTCTATGGTCAGCAAGGGAATGTACCTTTCTCCTCTGTAGGTGCTTTTCAGGGTTTCTCTCCATTCACCAATGGTTGGAACCCTTACCAAAGGGTTTCATCTTCATTTAACACTTTGATTAGGGGAAATATCCTTGTTTATGGTAATCCTACGAAAATGCTTCTGGGCCACAAGTTTGCTCTTATGGATCAGCGTTTTCTACGAACAATCCATGGAAACCTGGTGCCTCTACAAATCTAGGGTATTCTTTTCAAAATTTTGGGAATCCTTCCTATGGTGGATGGAATTCTCAAGTTCATCCACGCTTATCATTCCTGAAAACTTTGAATTTTCCAGATTTATCAAAATTGATGAATGATCCTCTTATCACTCCCATAATTCTCAAGGGTTGTGAATATTTTTGGTTTAAAGAATATTAGACATAACCACAAAGCTACTTTTAGGCCTTAGGATCTAGCCTCCTAATGCTCAAAGAGTGCTCTCTCTATATGATTTATATTTGTTACTTTTAGTTGATTTTAGGCTAGTTATGTTGGATTGATTGGGATTTTGATTTTGGTTTTAGTTTGGTGGTGGAATCATTGTTTCAAATGGATGGATGTAGGTCTACTTACCATTGGGATAATGGAGTCAAAGTGTCAAGCAGTCATAGCAGAATCAAAGTTCTAAAGGGAAGTGTTCACAGGGAAAGATAGCTAAGTAACTTTATATCTTTAGTCTGATGGTGAAATGGTTTCAATCAGGATGAGAGAGAAATTAAGGGTTCTTAGATCCGGATAATGAGGGAAAAGACAAAGGTCAATCGAAACTAGGGATCAATTAATAATTCCCTAATCTGGATATTAGTATAAAACATGAAAATGACATAACAGTTCAAGATAGAGTGTTTTTAAACATATTCTGAAATAACATTCTTATTATGCATTTAGATTTAGAAAACATCCAGGTATGTGAAAAATTAAGATAATAAAAAAAGAACAATTTAAAGTACTTCACTGAAGTGGCCCAACACATGAATCCTGTAATATAATTTCTTTATTTCTCAATCTAGTCTACTGACTTGAAAATGGTAAAAAGAACCCTCTGGTTCATATTAGTACATCTATAGAAGTGTTTAGCAATCCACAATCCACCCTTAATACTTCGAAATGTGAACTATTTGTACAAAAGCTCTTACAAAATATCCTAAAACAAACTTAGGAATTATTCAAGGAAAAATAAATATCTTCATGCAAGAAGATAGATACAGCTATCTAACTAATGTAAGTTGTCCCCGCTTTTATTGAATTTGCTATTTGTTGTCTTTGATCTTTTGTTGATTTGTCTTTGATTGTTTTCTCAATGAAGGCTTTCTTTTAGGATGTTTGAGTGTCCATTACGTTGGCTCGTTTCACTTTGATTTATCATTTCTGTTTTCACTTTAAATTTGTTTGACTTTCATCTGATACACTTTAACTCTGATACTCTTTAACTGTCACTGCTATTTTTTCACTTTAAACTTTGATTTCTTTGTTTACTATTTTACCTTCACAATAAATCAGTCAACTTTTCCCAATTCTTTGCATCTAGTAACTTTATTTTTACCATCCTTCTGAATATCTCATCTTCTTTTGTGTATTTTGAAAATGTAGGCTTGTTGATGAATAAATGTTTTACCTCATGTTGTAGGTAAAAGAGGTTCTCAAAACTTTTATAGAGTACTTTCCCTGTAGGAATTCCTTGCATGGCTGAATTGTTTGCTTGTTCCTTTGCCACTTCTCTGATTTTCTTATCATAGTCTTCTTGTTTCATCAATCTGTCATTAATAACCAGAGGATTTGGCAAGCCTTTCTGTCTCAGAATATCAAACTTCGTCATTAACCTGGTTATGGCAATATCCATGTTTTGACATTTTTCGTCTAGCTGTATCATTAAATTCCTTTTAGAAATCACCTTTCTAACTTCAAGAACGGTTTTTTTCCTGTCACTAATTCCAATTTCCTCTAATTATTGCTTATTCTTGGAATTAAGAAACTTAATGATTTCATTAGCCTCTTCTGGCTTCTTACCAAGTTCTTCTCTGATTTTTTGGATGGCTTCACCTGCTGCTTCGATTAAATCTTTTTGCTCATAAATAACCTGAATGGATGGCCAAATATCATAGACTGATTCAATGATATTGGCCCATAGATGCTACTTGGCTTGTGCCATTAGTTCTTTCACTGTTAAATCTTTCTCTAGCTTCTTCAATTTCTCTGTCAATCTATTTGCCTTCTGTACTTCATTCTTGTACATAATCTGGACTAGTTTCTTCTCATCATCCAAAATTTTTAGCGGTTCTTTAAGTCTATTGATTTCATTTGTCTGAATGGAAATTTCCTGCATTTCTTTAACTACTTTACCTACTTCATCAATAGGTTGTGCTACTGTTGTAGATGACTATGTTGCTGAAGTAGTTGTTGATGTAACAAGAATTGTTGTAGCTATTGGAACTGAAGGGGACAAAAAATTCTGCTAATGTAGAAGGAACAATTGTAGTGACTATAGGAATAATAGTGACAGGGATTTCTTCTGAGCTAGCCTTTTTCTCTTGTACCACATTATCCATTTCATTTTTCATTTATTTTAATTGGGAAGTTAATTGAAGGATGAGGTCCATCATCTCATATTTTTGTCGTTCATTCTCTAACACTTCCTTTTCCTGTGCATGTTCAATAGGAGGAAATTTGAGTTACTTATTTAATGCTGCAATGCCTGCATTCACCTTCTTTATGAGTTCTTCTACAACTTTGACATTGTTTGGATCATATCCTACTTCAATAACCAAATCTTCCAGAGATGTAATTCTATTATATTTAGCCTGTGAGGATGCCTTTTCTATATTTAGTTGATCTCTGATGTTCCCTAGATTATTTTGCAACTTCTGTACACTCATGGTTTTGTTTGTCATGGTAGAATATAGCGTTTCACCAGCTTTCTTGTGAAATTCTATCTGGTCTATAGGATGAAGATCTTTTGATTGAACTTCATATGTTGTATTTTATAGTCTACTGATGATTTGGGATGCTTCACTCTGGGCTGTAAGAAATTCATTTGCATTTTCCGAGTCTTGTAGTCAAAAGAAAAAAGAAATCTTCATTGGTCACTAGGTGACTGTTTCCAGTATTGGGTATATGTATATGCTTTTAAGGCCTCATTCCTGATCTTGATATATTTATACTTCTGCATAATATCCTGCTCTTTCTCTGTTGGTTTAGTGAATGAAGACACCTCAACACTATGCGGTTTCTGAATCATCTGAGTGTTATATGTTGAAGGTTGGCGAGTTTCCTCAGAAACTACAGGAGGAGCATTGTCTTTCACCATTGTATTTGTGTCAATCACTTCAATAGTTTCCACTTCTTCATTTACAGGATTTAATTTTGGCTTCTTCATGTACATCAATTTGATTTTTTTTTCAGTTGTAGTTTGTGTTGAGTATGATCCTTCTTCTCTTTCTCTTTTAGAGTTCCTATCCTATGGGGCTGGAGTCTACAAGATGGAACTAGCATCACCTTGCTTCTCTGCCTCTTTCAAAGTGTTCTCCAACCATTCAGACTGATTGGAATATTTCTCAATATCTGGCTTGGATTCATGTACATAAGGAGTTAATTAACATTTAACTCTTAACTTTCTTATGACTCCTAAAGGATCATAATACCATTGGAAACTTTGACTGAAATTAAACTCTTGCAAATATTTTTCTGCCTGTTGACATGTATCTCTACAGTTGCAAATAAAAGGACCAACCTGATTCATTACCTTAAACTGTGTCTTCTTTTTGCTGCCAAGAAATTTATTCCATCAAAATTAAGGATCTGCCTAATATACTCAAGTGAAAATAACCTCATTGTGAGGTATTTAGGTAGCTTATATGGAAAAATACTAGATCCATATACCCTAATTTCTATGTGGTTATGATAAAGGTACCAATCTCATATCCTACTATATTTTTATAACCACGGGACCTTTTTAATCTCATCATTGACTCATGGTTGACTGTTGTTGTCCATCATGTTGACAATAGGATGGATGAATGAGTCAATAAAATCTGTATATGTGAACTATGTGGAGTCTTTCTTGATTAATGGAGTCCAAAATATTACTGACTGTGGATTACCTTCAACATCTAGTTTCTGAAGGTTGATAGAAAAAATTTCAGCTTGGAAGTGTAAAAACATGTGGAATAAAACAGATGAGTACTTGAAAACACCTTCTTCTGGAATTTTAACAAGCTATTCATGGATTGTATCAACAAGGTACTGGGAAAAATTAAAGATGGTAGCAGGATGCTAACTAGGGGAAAAATAGAAAGAAACCCTAGGATAGAAGCATCAACATGCTCATCAGTAAAATAACCCAAAATGCAGGACATCATTGTGATGATGTGTCTAGTTCTCTCAGAGAATATAGCTACTATATAAGGAGGGCTTGTTTTGGGAGTCTCTACTGATGAGGGAATGAATGTTTGAAATATCTGGAACCTCTTGGGGAAGTCCAGATTCAGATATAGTTGGGTTAGGGTCTCAATAGACAAAGGGGTTTCATTAGGCCTAGGTTGAATCTGCAGCATTTAGTTGATTGATTCAGCTGTGATAGTGAATAAGATTTCTTTTCCAGAGGGTTATAATGGCTCTTTGATCAAGGAAATAAAAATTTTGGCAAATTCTAATCACCTCTGGACATTGGAAGGTCTGCAGGACAATGTACTTGGGAAAATTGGATTCTCAAATGAAAACCTCATCAGCTTGGTCAATTGATTTGTCATGGCTCCAGCAATGGAGCTCAAGAAGGTTAAACTCAGTGATAGGGTCACTAATTTTAAAGTCTTTTTCTGCTAAGGGAGTGTGTTCCACATCTACAACTGGAGGTTGTAGGGGATTGACTGTTACGATACCTTGGGAAGCAATAGATTATTTTATTTTATTCAATTAATTACTCTTTTAGATTTAAGAAAATAGTCCCACGCCCTACAAAATATTGTGAAAATATTATCACAGTCGATAGAAAAGGTTTTTAAAGGCAATACTGGCTTCTTCTATGCTTTTCTAACCTCTTAAAGTGGTTCAAATGATTGAATTAATTTATTTTGGCTTAAAAAATGGCCTTAGCTCTTCAGGAATACCTAGATGGTGAAGCTCTGGTATACAGAAGGGTTTTCAGGGGTAGCAGAAGCTTTTTGAAGCTTCAGGGGTATTTATATTGCTTCAAATTAGTTATGCAGTGTTTGTGGGAGTGAAGAGCTTCAATTCTAGTTTAATTAGCTTAATAACAGGTCGACACTGCTTCGTTGGCTTAGAAATAGGTCGGCAGAGTTGTATTTGCGCTAATCTGAACAGAAAATGGTGAAAAAGTCATGGCAAGGGTGGTCTTTATGATTTAATATGTATTGATTAAGATTTAATGTGCAGGTTAAATTCAAATGACAACATGGTTTTGGTTGCAACTGGCAGGAATACAACCCAATGGTTTTCGCATTGGAAAAAGGTGGTAGGCGGTATTTTTTGGAGGGATGCGATGCAATAGAAAATTGACACGTTGCAGGGAGCGGGGCTCTGAAAACTGCTCATTTTGTAAGGTCTTGGAGTGGTTAAATATCGGGCTTTCAGGCATGCGAAATGAGTTATTGGCCATTAGATTCAATCAATCAAGATCTACCGATTAAGAAAATAGCATTGAATTTTCGGGGATTAGATAGGCGTGGGGCCTGGGTCTTAAGTCAATGTGGGTTATCATATACAAAGGTTAGGGATATGTAATGGTTAGGTTTAGCATAGTTTATAAGTGGGTTGGGACTTTATAAAGTGGGGTTTTAATAAACTATATGCTATAATAATATAAGGGTTTGGGGATAATATATATATGCGGGAATTAATTAAATACGAGTTTAAGGTTTAATGGGAGTTAATATATAATGGTGGTTAATAAAATATACAATGAAATGTTAATAAGTGTGGGATTTTAAAATACACTAAGAATAGTGTTTAAAACAAATATCGAGGTGGGATTTTCATAGTGGGGCCCGCTATTATTATTTTAAACTTGAAACTTAGAATAAGTGTATTTTAGGGGGTATTATGAAAAAGCGAAATTAGTAAAGGGATTTTACTTTTCCAAACGAAAATCTTGCATTTAAACTAATGAAAAGGGGTTTTTTGTATAGAAAATGAGTGAAGTAAGGGGATAGGGTTAAAATGAAAGAGAAAGGGTATTTTACAAGGGAAAATGAATTTAGAGGGAAATTAGTAAGTATGAAATAATCAATTTTTCGTATCCATGCCTTGTGAAAACTTTTTCTACCTACCCATCATCTACCCTAACATTTTTTCTTCATTTCTTTGGGTGCATTTGAGCTTGTAGACCCTTTTTATTTTTCTTTTAACAACAAACTATCTAATTCTAACCTTGTGATTTCCAATGGCTCAGATTAAACTGTTGAGCTCATTTATTATTCTCTACCTAACTATTAATCTTCCAAGGTTTAGCAGTTTGGCTAGATTTTTATTCTCTATCTATCAACATGAAATTTAAAGCATGAAAGATCAAGATTAAGCAGTTTGACCTTCATGGATTGTGGCATGTTTGACAAGATGCACACAATATTATTTTTCTAAGTAAAGTAAAAAGTAGTGGCATTTGAATTTGCATCACTTTCATGATCTATTTTTATCTCTTTTTTTTGGGGGGTTCATTTTTCATATTCTTTTTTGATATTTTTCTTTCAATCCTTTGAATTTTATTTTAGTACTTTTACCCTCTTTGCATTTTTTAAATATGGGAAAAAAATTTGCAGAAAGCAAAGTATGTACATATTACAAGACTAATCATAGTCAATTCAAACTTATGAATCCTATTATTATAGGACCCTAACAGATCCAATTTTATATAGCTCGGGTTGGCCTTCAGTCCCTACTAAACTTCCCTCAAATATTCCAAAATTGGAAGGGAAGATTGGTGAGAATCCGGTTGACCATGTTACCTCTTTCCATTTATGGTTCTCCTCAAACTCCCTCATCGATGATTTAACTAGGTTGAGACTATTTCAATGCACCCTAACTAGAAATGCTGCAAAATGGTACATTGAGCTTACTGGGGGAAGTTTCGCTTCATTTGAAAAGTTGGATACCATGTTTCTGAACCATTTCCATTTTCTTGTTCGTTCTAATGTTGAGACTGATCTCCTGGCCAATTTTTAGCAGGACAAGGAAACATAAATTTCTGATCATATTAAGGAATGGAGGAGAAGGAAGAGGCTCATAAAAGCCCAAATTCATAATGAATTCCTTCTCATATGGTTTCTTAAATAATTACAGCCAGAAATCTCGAAGGATGTATCATTTTCTGGGGTATTTTATGAGTAACAGGCTATCTTTAGGGCCCAATAGTTAGAACTGATCTATTCTCAATCTAGGGTCCTTAATAAGATTATGTCGGATGCTCCTCATTCCAAAGTGGATTTAGCCCAATCAAAGCCAAGTACTCATGCTGACGAGCTTATCAGTTCGATTGATGGTGGGATGGCTAACCTTTTGAATCAATTGCAAAAGTTGTCTTTATAATCTTATTCTTCTATTCAGGCTACGTCGTTGGTGTCTACTCCTTCCTAACCCTTAACTATTAATGTTTTTCAAGCTTCTAAACCCAAAGGAAATCAACAATATGATGGGAAGAATAAGGTACGAAATAATAAGAAGAAAGATAAGTATGGTAAAGTTAATGCGAACAAATCCGATGATAATGTTGGAGAGGGTAAGAGAGAGGCTAAGAAGAAAGTTAAGTTTCCATGCAAGTTATGCTTTAGAGACCATCTTACTTATCTCTGCTCAAAAATTCAAGATGCTAAGTGCTTGTTAGCTCAACATGGTTCCTCTAGTTCCCAGGCTATCCTGGCAAACCCTTTTCCCCAAGGGTAGCAGTTGCTTACTAGCATGAATGCTAGTACTGGAGCTCCCGCTGGGGGAAACCAAGAAGGGTAAATTCCTCAAATGTATATATGATGAATGCTCATGCTGATATCATTACGAGATCTCGTGATTATGGTGAATCTGAGTCTTCAAAAGCTAAGGGTGCTCCTAGTAATTCCGAGCCACTCCATATAGAGAGGTCTACAGTTGAGCTTATACCTCAGATGCCGAAAGGTTCTACTAAACAAATGACTGTCAACCCTAATGCCAAGGTTGCCAATAACTACTCCATTGTAGAAGATCTAGCTCAGAGTCCTTGTGCTATATCTATGTTAGAGGTACTCCATCTGTGCCCAGCACAAGTGCATTTATCACTGTGATCAGGGCAGTTGATCCAAAAAACTCTCTTATGATCATATTTTATATGTCAAATCTTAAGAAGAGACTTCCTCATCACATGGATTTTCAGATTAAGTCTACATATCAGAAGATCAATATTTTTCGAACAGTAGTCAATGATTGTGCTTCCACATGTGTCATGTCTATCTCATGTTGGAAAGTCATTGGATCCCCTTTAGTTGTGCCTTCACCTATTCTTCTCACTGCATTTGATGGTCATTCTCATAGGCCACATGGCATTGTTCCAGCTTTTCCCATCTATGTTGGGGGAAAAGTTTTCATTATTGAAGTCAAGATAGTCGATGCTAATCTGGACTAAAATATTCTATTGGGGTGTAATTGGATTTATGAAATGGATGCTATTGCTTCATATGTATTTCACATCTTGTGTTTTTCCCTGTGAAGGGAGGATTTTCACTGTCAATCATATGGACTATTATCTGATAGATCCAAACGCATCTTCTGATTTGACTGTTCCCTTGGTGAATGATGCCAAGCAACCTGTGGAGAATTTGGGGGTTGGAATGTATACCTCTTTGATGGGTACCTTTTATATTCCACCTCCTTCCATTCATATCAATGCTATCTCATCCTCCATGACTCCTACTCGAAGAGAGTTCTTTCAAACTCATTATTTTTTGGATCCTTAAACCTTACCTTCTCCTACTTCCACATTAGACAAAGGTCAAGTGGGTGGAATGGCATTCCCTATGTCGACAACAGAGATTTCCTATCAATCTATTGTTGAATTTGCAAATTCCGTTCCGATTTCTCTTTCACTGGAGGAGCTGGATGGACATGTGGCTCTGGCTTGGACACTTTTTTCATCTTCTGCTCAGGATTTCCTTGATACTGTTCTTCCATATGAAGAGGCTATACTTGAAGAAATGACTGGGATGGAAAGACCATGGGATGATTTTCATCATCGGTCCTATTTTCTACCAGACTTGGAGGAAGTTCAATCGAGATTATCTAGCCATGTTTCTTCTGGTCCTGTTCACCCAGTCGTGAACCATTTAGCTCCAACACAGGTTTTTACTGAAGGGAACATGTATGTTTTTTCTAAGACTATCCCGGTGAACATTTCTAGATATCCCAATGTTATTGAGAATGTCTTCATCAAAGCTGAATATTCCCCTTAAGAGATTCAGTCTTATACCGATCTCTTTAGAGAGTTTCGAGATGTGTTCGCTTGGTCTTATGAAGAAATTCCTGGAATTGATCCATCTATTTTCCAATATGAGATCAAGAATTATGACCATGCTAAGCCTATAAGGCAGAAGCTTCATCCGGTCAACCCTAGGAAAGCAACATCTATCAAGGCCTAGGTTGAGAAGCTACTTAAGGCGGGTTTCATATACCATGTTCCGTTAACTGAATGGGTTTTGAATCTAGTGCCTATGGACAAGAAACAAGGAACGATCTGTGTTTACATTGATTTTAGGGATTTTAATAAGGCATGTATGAAGGATAATTACTCCACACCATTTATTGATTAGATAATTGATGAGTGTGCGAGGAATGATATTTCCTCCTTCATGGATGGTTTCTCGAGCTACAATCAGATTACCATTCGTCCTGAAGATCAGCACAAGACTACTTTTATTTTCCCCTGGGGTACATTTTCATACAAAAATATGCCTTTTGGCCTTAAAAATGTTGGGGCTACTTTCCAACGGGCCATGTCTTATGCTTTCCACGACATCAAGCATATCATCGAAGCTTATTTGGATGATTTAGCTGCTCATTCTCAAAAGAGAACTAATCATCCTTCTCATCTTCGACACGTTTTTGAACGATGTCGTTATTATAAAATTTGGTTGAACCCCAATAAGTGTGTTTTCGCCATCACATCCATTCGGTTGTTGGGATTCATCATGTCTATTGAAGGGATTTGGGTAGATCCCTTCAAGGTTGAGGCAATACTTCAGTTTCCTCCCCCGTCTTCTATTCATCAACTTTAGAGTCTACAAGGAAAAGTGAATTTCTTAAGGAGATTTATCGTTAATTATGCCGAGGTGACGAAAGGATTTATGAGATTGTTGAAGAAATGAGTTCCATTATTGTGGGATGACTTTGCTCAACGCTCGTTCGATGCTTTGAAAAAGGCATTGACCTTTGCTCCATTATTGAGTCCACCTGATTATAGCAGAGACTTCATTTTCTATCTCGCTGCAGTAGAATCTAATATAGGTATGGTTCTCATATAGGAGGATGATGCTCTTTGTGAGCATGTCATTTATTACCTAAGTCAAGGCTTGGTAGGTCCTCAGCTATGGTATTCTCCCATTGAGAAATTAGCTTTGGCATCTGTCCATGTTTTCCAGCGACTCAGGCATTACATTATTCTTCACAAAACTTATGTTTTGATAGTAGTTAATCCATTTCAATTTGTTCTTATTAGGCGAGTGATTGGGGGAAAATACAATCGATTGATTGTAATTTTTCAAGAGTTTGATCTTGAATTTTTGTCTGCCAAATCCTATAAATATTTGGTATTTGCGAAGTTAATCTCTAGGTTGCCTTGTGGGGATGATATAATTTATGAGGAGTCATTCCCTGATGAACATATTTTCCTCATTTATTCAAAGGATCCTTTGTATGGAGATCTCATTTTTTATCTCCAAACTTTGAAGTTCCCCTTAGATTTTTCGAAATATGAGCGTCGAAATTTGCATCACTTAGCAAAATGTTATGTTATTATCGATGACACTCTATATAATCATGGGGTCGATTCTATCAATAGACATTTCTTGACTCTCGAAGAAGCTGAGGCTATGCTAAATGATTACCATAGTGGAGCTGGTGGTGGTCATTTATCTAGGCTTGCTACAACCCAAAATATTTTGCGTGCAGGATATTTTTGGCCCTCGATTTTCAAAGATTGTGTTGAGGCGGTCAAAAAATGTCATCCTTGTCAATTTTATACTCAGGAGATGCATGCTCATCCTGCTCCGCTCTTTCTTGTTGTCACCGTCGGTCTGTTCACAAAGTGGGGTATTGATTTTACTACCTGTAACCCGCCTTCAGTGAAGGGTCACAAGTACATTATTGTAGCGGTATACTACTTTACGAAGTGGGATGAGGCTATGCCTACTTTTGCCAATGATGATGAAACAACAACCATGTTTCTATTCAACTAGGTCATTTCTCGCTTCGGTATTCCCAAAGAGATTGTCATTGACCATGGCTGTCAGTTTTAGAACACCATGATCGTTGAATTGGCTCTTAAGTTGGGTTTTTGGTAGGAGCATTCATCTCCATATTATCCTCAGGCCAATGGGAAAGTTGAAGCCATAAGCAAGTCCTTAAAGGTTATCCTTCAATGGAAAATCGATAAAGTCAGGTTCAATTGGCATGTCATGTTGTATCCTGCAATTTGGGCATATCGGATGTCTGTTAAGACTGCAACTGGGTTCACTCCTTTCCAACTGGTTTATGGTTTAGAATCGATCTTTCTTGTTGAGTGTGAGATTCCTTCCCTTAAACTAGTTGTCGAGCTTCTTTCTGACACTTCAAGTCTCGAAGAACGCCTTTTTTTATCAAGAAAATCTCGATGAGCAAGGCCAAGATGCAACTACGATGAACGAAGCCCATAAGAAATGAGTGAAGGTTCAGTATGATAAGGCTATCAAACCTAGGTTTTTCTATGAAGGTGACCTTGTTTTGGTTTACGCTCACGAGAAGGATTCCTTGGGGGTAGGAAAATTCAAATCCATGTGGTAGGCCCTTTCATTGTTAAAAAGTTCCTAGAGAGGGGAGCATATGCCTTGGTTGATTTCGATGGAAACAAGCTAGTGGAGCCCAGAATTGGGCTCTATCTGAAGAAGTGGTATGCCTAGGTTGTTGCCTAGCATTTGCTTTGTCTATAAATATTGTATTTATTTTTTCATATCTATATATAAATTTTTGGTGTGAATTTGATGATTTTGATTTGCTTTGGCATGTGTTTATGGATGAGATTAGTCAATTTGGCTTTTCCGATGGTGCTAGTCGACACACCCGGAATCTTGCTTCTATGGCTTGGGTAATTTACTATCCATCCAGTTAGTTGTTAGTCTCAAGGGGCATATGCATTGGTCCTACTTCAAATAATGTTGAAGAATATACAGTTGTGGTCAATCTACTTTCAGAGGAAATGTCTGTTGGTATTGATTTGTTAGTAATGTACTTGGATTCACAACTGGTGGTTTCATAATTAAATAACACCTATCGTGTCGAAGATCCATTTGTACATCAATTATTTCTGAGAGTGCTTTTTTTTCAACGTTCATTTCATTATGTTACATTCATTCACATTCCACGTTCAGAAAAATATTTTGAAGATTCATTAGCTAATCAAGCAATTGATTGGCATATGAGATAATCACATCATATAAATAAGGATCAAATTAATTTTGTGTTTATTTTTTGAATTTGTTCATGAATTTTTAACCTTTTGGCTTGTAAGTGTTGGGATAGGTTGTTTTTAGGTCCATTCTGGTGATTTCGAGATGTTACCATTTCTACTTGGGTTCCATGACCACTGACCTGTCATGGCAAGTATTTTGTTCAGAAATGGCATATAGGTTAGGGAATTCACTTTCCGTTTTACTTATGCATACTACCTTCCATATTGAACTCTTGCCATAGGTTCAAACCCATCATGTTATGATTATGTAACCATTTTCACTCGCCGACTTATAAATCATGATATGATGGTAGAGCCATCCTTTACATGGGCTTCTTAGTTAGATCCTCGCTAGCATATGTCTCCCATGCTGCAAATTTTGTAGGCTCGAGAGTCCTCTTTAGTCCCTCCATGACGTATGCATTGAAACTTCATTATTCTTCTTCTTCGCTATCTTTTATGGCTTTATAACCTAGAGGCTCCCATTTTGTTTTTGAGTTGTTTCTTTGCATTGCATATTGACCATTTGTATATTTTGGCCTTAAGTTGGCTTCACTTGGACTCTTGTATAAGCCATATTTTGACCCTGTCTTTCTACAAAGTTAGCCATGCAATCACTTAGCTTTTGCGACTCGACACCTTTTCTCATGGATGGAACATTCCTCTAAGTGTCACTTACTAGTTTCCCCACCTTGCATTGAGCATAAGATTGTTCCTATCCTAGGAACTAGTGCATATGTTTATTGACACTCACTCTATCCACTGTACTATAGGAATTCTTTTATACTTTTTTAGGTTTTAAATATGAAAAATACAAAAAAAAAAAATATCCCAAAAAGAGTAGGATCGGTACATTACTTCCACATTTGATGGAAACTAAAGAGTCAGTTGTGTCACCCTTGAAAAAGCACAAAAAATCTAATTATTTTCTCCATTTTGGGATGGGTTTAGTTTGACTTAGGAGAAGCCATAACGTTTTTATCGAGTTTGTACTCCCTCAGTTGCCTACCTCTTCCAATCATATGGATATTTTGTTCATGCCTCCTGCATGACGAACTTATACAAAGTTATCATATGCTTCCATAGTCAAAATTAGTCGTGATTTTTTTCAAGGGAAGTAAACCTGAGTTGGCCTTTCTGCGGTGTCTCTTGACTCATTTTTCAGTCAGCCATCCTCAGTTTTTCAGAGTCTTGTTCTATCACATCAACTATTTGGTCCTTTGCTCGTGTATGTTTGAGAACGTCTCCATTGACTTCTTTTCGGCGAGTTTGTCTCTTATCGAATTCGAAAAATTTCTCTGAGAGTAAACTTAAATCCACACCCTGGCCCTATTTAGATCATTGATAGGTGACATTGTGCTAAGAATTTGATCAACACCATGGGTCTTTCACTGAGTGGTTTCCCTTGTGTTCAAATTCAGCTTTCATTATCACACCTGGGATTCATGTAGTACCTTGGTTTGCATTTGACCCTATCGGTGGATTCCTTGCCTCTTTTTTAGCTTTCATTGTTGGTTGGTTCAGAGGGTTTCTGTCATGCGCTAGATACATTTTGTGCATGCCAGAAACATGCTTTGGGTTGGTTACTTCACTTTTCTTCATCTAATTCCTTTCAAATTTTGGCTTGCGAGTTACACTCACACTGGTTTGATGTGGGATGCCTTAATGCCTTCCTTCCAGCAGACCTTTTCCCATTGACCCCGACTCATTGCTCTGGGAATAAGGTCTAGAGTATTTTTTCAATACCTTAGGGTTTGTAGTCATTAGTGGCACATTACTTCGCCAACGATAGTGAGAATACATCAATGTCTCCTGATTGTTATATTCTCTCATGTGTTTGACTTCAACTCATTCATTCGCACTTGTTAGATTTTACTGGGGTACCTTGACTCTCATCTTCATTATCAGTGAGTTATCTCACGTTTGTTAATGGTATACATCAATGATCGGTAATCAAAAAATTTCTCACATGGGTGAATTTAGCTCATTTATTCCCATTGTGTATAATTGTACAATAGTGAACAGTGAAGACCTTGAGTTTTCATCAGCATATTTTGGTTCACTTTAACAACTCCTTCAGTTTTCTTCCAGTGACACCATCCACCCTTATATGTTGCATTTCATCACAGTATCATTCTATATGTAGGCACCCAAGTTGCATGTAGTATTGTTTTTTCCATCACTTATGATTTGGTAGTTGGAGATTCAATTGTGACTTTAGTGATCAGATATATTTTCAGCATCATTGATCAGTCTTCTATATGTGATACTTGGGCATGATTTTAATATGTACTTTCTGGGAAGTGATCAGATGATTCACTATGTACTTTACATTTCTTTCTATACTTATATACATATTGAATCTGATCCATACTTGTTATGTGGACATGCTTTTCTTTCACTGAGCATGGGTATGCCCGCGTCAGACATGATATTTATTTCTGATTTATTTCACTGGTTTTTTGTAGGTTGTAATCTGGTGAAGTCCTCTCAAGTCCTCGCAAGATTATCTCTTATGCACATAATACATTTCGGCCATCATGCACCCCTTCTGACCTCATATATTAGGGGGAATCTATCATAGGATCATTTATCACCTTTATATACTTGATAACTTATGCATTGGCCTTAGGCAACCTTTTCCTTTCAGACTTGGTCAACTTCTTAAAAAAATTATTTTGAATTCCATATGCGACTCTGCCTAGAATTTTATGCTTGCAGACACATGTCCACTCTTATTTGACCCACGTATAGAAATTAAAATATTAAAAAAATAATAAACTCCCTATTAATTGGGCGGGGTTTATGGGTTTTACCTAAGAACCACTTTCACCAGCCCGTGGCCAAACTGTTTCCCAACTGAAAATCTAATTTGAGAAAGTATAAATTCACCTCATTGGGAAGGCCTAAGGGAGGAGAGAGAATGATATTGATACTATAGCCTGTTATAGCCAAGATCAAGTCTGATTTTCCATGTGCCTCCTGCACTTCCCAGGTTTAGGAAACACTTGTTTCCTTGTGATGTTCACCCTCCTTATGTGACATGCTTTATGCACCTCTTACAGAAGAAGATTGTTGAGGCTTGTGCTGGACGGATCTGGAGGAAGGTTTCGCTTGGTGCCATGGTTGATTTTAGGTGATATATCCACTTTCTTTTTACATACATCAATAAAAGAAGCTTTGTCCCATTCCTGATGTCATGTTCTTATATGTTTCATATACATTTTAATGATCTTGTAATCATTATTTCATGAATATTTTATGATTTTATATGATATAACATGTATAAATTTAGGATATATATGTTGTACAAATAGTCTTTGTGCTTTGTCTTGAGTGAGTTGTAGGTTTTGAAGCACGAAGAATAGCAGAGGGTTTGCACCCTGCGGGATCGACCTCAAATGTAGGACTTACGGTAAGGTAACCTATTCCTAGTTTTCTAGTTTATGCATTAGGACTTGTAGCTTGAATGCTTCTTGTGATTGTATGCCTTCTGCTATGTTAGGTCCCTCAACCCAGACCTTAGGGTAGATTTTCCCACAAAACTAAGAGACATACACTCAAAACAATAAATGGAGGATAATACACCTATTCAACTCCATTTTACCATTTCAATTTAAATTTTGACTTTTACATTCATCTACTTTCACTTTTAAATTTTACACCAAATTTCACCAAAAAACAAAATTTGCTCCAAATATTCCCAAAATTGGTCTAGAAGTGCTAAATGAGGTGTACTATTCTATCATGGAGGCATCATCAAGAAAATAAATTTTACCCTTCTCCTTTGACTGATTAGGGTTTCCTTAATCTTGTCTTGCAATTGCTTGATTTTGATTTGTGCAATCTGATTCCTTGTTTGGTAGCGGGAAGCCATGCATTTATATATCTTATTATCTTTGTTTTCCTTGTAAAGGAGATTTTATAAGTGAGTATTTACCTTCTCAAGCCAAAACTCCCTGTCCTCATTGATCTCGTTTGCAATCCTCTCTTTAAAAGTGAGCTCCTCAACTGTAGGGTTTTTTTCTATTTCTTTCTGCAGTGCCTTCTTGAGACCCATGGTTCTTGGCATATTCCTTCTCACCTATTATTCATGCTCATCATAATCATCATGCTCAACTATTTCTTTTCCTTTATCATCATGTTTGTTTTCCTCAAACAACCTTTTCTCCAAAATCAATTGTTTTTTCTTCAGTTGTTAGTTTTCTTGCTCTAGAAATGAAATGACAAAATTTTCCCTTACCAAGTTGTCTTGGAGCTCTTTGATCTGAGAATCCTTGTATTCTATTACCCTCTCCAATTTTTCCTGCTCATCATGGTCCTCCAAGTCAACTAGGTCAAAGTCATGTTCCTCCTCATCATGCATGGATGTCTCATGTTGTGCTGATAGTGATCCCTATGGTGAAGTATGCTTGGACCCTTCCTTATTTCGAGTAGAAAACACAAGTATTATGACTCTTTGATAAGTGTGAGTAACCTCAAGTGTATGCCTCTTTGAAACCTGAGCTTGTTCACTTGATGATCCCACCTCCATAGGTTGTCCTAACATGACAGGTGATATGTTTTGTTCCTGAGTTGGTGTAATAGTTGTGTGCATCTGCAAGGCTGCCTCAATGAAGGTATCCCATGTTATGTTCTTCTCTGCCAACTTATGGAGAACTATGACCTTCAAAAAGCTACGGTGAAAGATTCTAGGGTAATGTTCTGTGTTTTTGACTTGCACCTTTTTAGCCATCTTGCTCACACTCTTACACAAGAAATTGCATAAATTAATGGACTTCATTGTTGTGAAGTGCATGAGCAGTCTAATGTGATATTGGTAATGTTGTAGGTCCTAGAGATAGAATTGAGTTGCATAATACCAGTGCCTAGGACATCTTAAAATTAGAGGTTAAATGTATACAATTATAAGGGTGCCTATGACAGAATATGGATCAGGGGAGATAATGGTTTTGGTGGTTCAGGAATGGAGAAGACCTCAGAGTCTGATTCATGTGAATTACCCTATAATATGAGAGGGCTCAAGAGGCTGTATGGCTCGATGGCTTTTTAAATGGGCCAAGTCTGAAACAATGAGTAGAAACTTTCAAAATATGCAGAGGTGCTAATAAGGAATGGACGAGTAATCTGCAAGAGACAGGCTTGAAGTATTAAGATTCAGGCTCTCGTGAACTCAAAGGAAACATATTTAAGTGGAATATGACCAATATTAGAGATTCGTGGAGCACAAATTAAGGAAGTGCAGCAAGTTTAATACATGAGCATTATACATAAAACGAATTCATGAATAAAAATTCTCACCACCGGTAGCTAAATTACACAAATATTCAAAGCAACAAAACATGAGATATGATTATACATAAAAAAGAGATTGTAAACAAATAAGAAAACATAGATACACACTGCTCATTTCTCTGTCTGGAATCCAAGTAAACAACTCTTTATATCAAATTATATTCAAAACGACTCTCCCAAATATGTATCTCGGAGCATAAAGAGCACAGTCATATAGAACTACAACAAAAAATTTCTCCAAAATTCAGAACCTTTCTTTCATCTTTGAAATCTCTAAATATAGAGTTCTCCCTGAGGGTTTATGATCGACCCACACATGTGAAAACCAAAATTTCCTAACAAACTAGCAAAGCGTGCATTAAGCAATCACTTCTGCAAACATAAAATCAAAACAAAATTGGGTAAAATCAAGATTTCGCCAGTAAAATATCACAATATAACAGTAAAAAGAAACAACATAGTTGGCCACAGAGGCCAAATTCTGGAATCTTAAAAAGGGGTGGCGAGGAGTGGTTGTGAACAGGTGGGTAGACTAAATTCCATCATATGATTCCATCTGCTGCTTTAAAGCCTCCACTCCCTCATTCTCATGACTTCCACTTAACAATTGTGAAATGGCCAGTCGTGCTGCGTGTGCTTGGATATTTAGAGGATATTTCCTAAAAGAACTGAATAAACCATAACTACGTGCTCCACCCAAAAGCCCATGTTGTGTTTGAATTTAAAATTAGAAACCATTTTTTGAAGGGGGGCATGAATGGTTTGTGGTGTTGGATAGGGAGCTTAGCAGGATGATTAACACTAGAAATAGTGAGACAAAGGCCGCAGAGGGGATATTTATGAAGTGGAAAGGAGGTAGGGCCCAAGCTTGTATCGTAAATCGCAAGCAAGAGTGTTAAAATTTAAGAAAATGGGAGTAGATGTTATGGTTTGCGATGCGTGAAGTGTGATGGCAGGAAGGTGACATGGCAAGGCAGAGGTGGGACCCAGTTTACATCACAAATCGCAATCAGAAGGTTTTATATATGAGCAGTAGTAGGTAAGAGTTAAATATTATAGGGAGCGATGTGCAGTGAGAGGGGAATGGGTGACGTGGTGGGTTGTGCACAGATCACAATCAAGAGTATTTTCTATGGGGAAGCGAAGGGTAGATGTTATAATCTACGGGGAGCGAAGTGCAATTGCAATAAGGAGTTAAGAGAGGTAAATGATATTACACATATTATATGTAATATATAGTATATGTAATGGTTTGTGGGATGTGGGAATTAACACAACTTTGGATCATAATACCTTGACCGCGACACTTTTCTCTTTTGATTGTGAGGCTTTCCGTCAGAGCTGCACTTGAATTGCTTGGCCTTCCCCTTAAACATTCGCACCTCTGCCTTGTGATTTCCTTATAGGGATTAATTCTCCATGTTTAGTGCAGTAATATGCCAAAATTGGCTCCATATGGGGGCAACGTGTTGTTCTAAGTGTGTTGATAACCTACAGACTTGAATGCGTATGCTTTATTGGGCACATGGAGTCGCAAATGCATACTGATTAGAAAATTTTTTACACCAACAACAAAATGGGCGAAAAATGGAAGATGAAAAGGAAGATGAAATGGAAGATGAAAATAGTGGAAGAAACAGTGGATTGATATATACAGTGGGCTGGATTAGCCCACGTCAGTGATGAAAATAGAACTTGAGGAACTGCCCATTTACGGGTGCCTCAAGTATTTCTCCTTATAAGTTCTTCAATGCAAAAATATTGTTGCCTTTGACCTCTGCTGCCCTGAATGGACCAAACTAGAGGGGGTCGAACTTCCCATGTTTCCCTTTGCTTCACTGCTTGACATCCCATCACAGCACCAAATCCCCTAATTGGATTTCCTTGTCCTTAGCTCTTTGATCAAATAAGCCTTTCATATTTTCCTGGTAATCTGATAACCTAAGGTTTACCTGATCTCGTGTTTCATTCAGTTCTACCAACTGATTCATTCTCCTGATCAGGTCATTTGGTTCTTCCTTTCTTTCTTGTAAAAATCAGCCCACAGGTAATGCAAGCTAAATAGGGAAGACTATAGGTATGACATACACCAGTTCATAAGGGGACTTCCTTGTGGATATTTTAGTGGTGATGCGATTTTCCCAAAGTGAAAACTTGAGCTGGGAGTCCCAGTTCTTTTGGTTTTCACTGATCGTCTTTTTTAGAATCTTGACCATTGTCTTGTTAGATGACTCTGCCAACCCACTCCTCTATGGGTAATATGTAGTGGAGTGTCCCAGAATGATATTATAGTGCTAACATAATTTCATGAACTTAGCTAATTTGAAATCCTGGGCATTATCGGTGATGATTTTAGCGGGGCATCCAAATCTAGCTATTATGACCTCCTCCAGGAACTTGATCACGACCCCATCAGTGGCATTCCTTGCAGGAATGAATTCAACCCACTTAGTGAAGTAATCTATGGTAGTGAGGATCCATCGATGATTATTGCTAGAACCTAGGCGAATCTCTCCTATGAAGTCGATTCCCCATTTTTTGAAAGGTTCTTCAACATGTACTGGGATCAATGGGAGAGGTTCATACCTTTGCTTTTCAGCGAACGTCTGACACTTATCGCAGGCCTGGACGCAAGCATGTACATCACCAAACATTTTAGGCCAAAATAAACCTGCTCTTAGGATCTTGTGTGCAGTGGATCGCCAGCTATAATGCTCACCATATATCCCTTCATGGAACTCGGACATCAATTGGTAAACTTCTTGCTCTATTAAACACAATAGCAGGATCCCCACCGAGTACTTACAATACAGTCATCCATTTTCCATGGTGTAATTTTGAGACCTTAGCCTCAAGGTGAGGTACTTGGTCTTGTCATAGTTAGGAGGGAATTTCAGTGTTAAAATATATTCCACTATATCTTTATACCATGAGGATAGAAGGTACTTCACATGTGTCTTTTGTGTGGAATATTCTATGCCCTGATGTGCACTTGTATCTTCTTGTGCTTCTCCTCTTGTTAGAGACATATTTACCCCAAGAGCTTGAGAGTTCAATTCAGAAAAAAAAAAATCTAGCCCTTGGCCTTTGATGCGTTTGGTAGGCTTTATCTCCATCTCATACTCCTGAATCTTAGCTATCCATTTTCCCTTCTTCCCTTCATTGTCACCCTGGACTATAATGTCTTTCACTACTGTAGTGGGCACATAAGCTATTATGGCTGATTGTAACAGATACACCCATAATTCCTTTAGAAATTTGACCAGAGCGTAAGCTTGATTCTCCAGGACATTATATTTCAATAAGGTGTCTCGTGGGACTTGGATGAAGAACGTAATAGGTTGTTCATGCCCTTCATCATTTTATGTAAAAGTACAGTTGCAGTTATTGTGTGAGGAGAGGTGAAAGAAAAAATCATGAATGGATTTCCATAATCTAGACCTGCCAGCACTGGAGCTTCTACAAACACCTGCTTGATTCTGTTGAAAGAATCCCTGAACTCAAGAGTCCATTTAACTTCACTATTCTTCTTCAGCATTTTGGTGATGTTCTGGATGATCTCGACATAGTTTGGGATAAACCTTTTGAGGAGGTTTATTCTACCCAGGAATAATTGTACTTCCTTTTTGTTTCTTGGTAGGGGAATGTCGTTTATCACCTCCACCCGCTTCAGGTTGATCTTCACTCCCTCCTTAGTCACTATGTGCCCGAGAAAATTTCCGTCATCCAAGGAAAACATGGATTTTTGGGGGTTCAAAGACAGGCCATACCTACAGCATTATTCAAAGGTTCACCGAACATTCTCTATATGTTTAGTGTCACTCTTCGAGAATTTTATCGCTCGGATTGAACCTCGGGCTAAAGAGGGAAATTCCGAGGTAACCACAAACCACACTTAGCCAAGTAGCTAGCCCTACTAGGCAAGGAGAGGACTCTCTCCATATAGATCATAACCAATATGACTGAGGAAACAAGATATTAGGCTAGGTATAGTAGCTCAGAGTTTTGATTTTGATTTTATAGGGTTGTGATGGATTAGAAGGAGAAAAACGGTCAAGGCAAGGGAAATTACGCCAAAATTTGCAGGGTGTTCTATGGGGCAAGGTAAGTACAGTGGTTTAGAACTTTATGATTTCGATGGGTGGGATGATCAAGACAGGTGAGGAGCTAGAAAGAGCATGGTTAAATCATGGTTCCTTTCTAAACTGAATAAATTGAATAGATTGTGAATGTCTAGCCAAAACAGAGCATATGAGAATGGATTATGCTTATCTAACTTGTAAAAATTCACTTAATAGAAGTGAAATGATGGATGAAATACAAGAAACATTCTAACATCTTAGCACAAAAGAAGAAACTGAAACTAAACACAATACCACATGGATCCCATAAAAATAACTGCAAATTTGATTAATGTCCAGGCCAAAACTGATACAAAAGTGTGTCTCTTGAAAGCCAAACCTCCAAATGAGTCCAACCCTTACAAATCACTGATAAAATACATGATATAGACCTCAAACCCACTCTCCATAGCCTCAGGGGGTCGAATGCATGAGATGGGAATCAATTACACCAAATTCCAAACAAGAAACTGAAGACTAGGAAGACCCAACAATTTGCCTCTAAAAGAGAGGAAACTGATTCATTTGACCTCTAGAGGACTCACCTAATGTGTCTACCTTAGATAAAAGTAAAAACATGACATTTACATTCAACATGACCATCTACATCAGTAATTACTTCATTTTCCAAATTAAATGTAAAATTGGAGTGAAACTTCAAAATTTGCTTAAGACTGTGAAAAATTCTTTTTCCTTGTCAAATGCGCAGCGTCGAGGCAGAAAAATGGCCTCTTTTGCAAGCAGCTTTTTAGTGCCTTCCTGGTGTCCAAATAAACTCCATGATAGCTCATTGGAAATCTCATGGATTCTAGTTTCAAAATAAACCTCTAGTTTCAAAAATGGTGCTCATATGCCCTATCAAAAATTCAATCTCCCAATACTGCTAAACGCGCAGCGACCAGGTCAAAAAGGAGGCAAAAACATGAAAATTTGGTAGTTTTTTGCATTTTGAGGGACCATTTCTCCTCCAAATATTCTAAAAATTTCTAGGGCTAATGTATTCGTCATTATTAACATGATGGTGGTGTCCATTTTTCATTTGGAGGCCCCAAAAAAGAGCGCAACGTCTAGGTCTTTGCGCCTTTGGCAGAATTCCTGCGTGCAAAAATATTCAAAAAACCAGAAATGAACTGAAGTGCCAAGTGTGCCAAAATTTACCAAAATTGGTGAGGGTACTTGCTTATGAAGTGATTGAGTCATGAAGAGACACCTCAGAAATTATATCTAACCTCCCTTTGTGCTTTGATGGTCTTTACGTCATTGATGATTTGCTTAGTTTTCAGCTCTTGATTTTCTTGCTCAAGAAAATCAATCACATATTTTTCTCTCTCATGATTATATTTAAGTTCACTAATATTTTCTTTCTTTGCCTTTGATTGTTGCACTAGTTATTTTTTCCTCGTCTTCCTCATCTAGGTCAATCAGCTGAAATTCATGCTCTGTTTCATGTTTTTCCTCCTGTTCATCAATGATTGGCTCTTTAGCCTTTTCCTTGCCTTTGTCCACCTTTTTTTTTATGAAGAAGGCATGGACCCTTTCACTCCAAGTGAAGAAAACACATGCCCATAGCCTCTCTAATAAGTCTTTGGAAATGGCTGAACATCAGTAAAATTAGCCCAAGTTGCCTCAATATCCTCCTCACTACTTGATGACTCAGAATCATGATGTGATGATGATGAAGGGTTATATAAATGTGATGAAGAAGGATCAACATGGGCTAAATGAAACTGACTTGGTGATGATGTATGAGCAATAGGCTGAGATGGAGGAGTGGATAGGGGAGGATGAGATGATGAGGGGATACTCTGCTCATGCTGACTAAGTGGGGTAGTGAAAATTTCATTTGCTATGAATGTGTCCCATTGAATGTTGTTTTGCTCAAGATGATGCATGAATATCATCTTGATGAGGGAATGGTGGAAAAGACTCTCCATTTGATGATCATAATCCCTCTTCTGTGCAATGTATGCCATCTTTTCAATGTTGCAAGAGAGATAATAGGGTATGTGAAGCATTCTGACTCTAGTGAAATGCATAAGAAGCTGTATATGATATGAATAGAGTCTAGAAAACCTCCCCTCACATGTGAAGTATTTCATGATTATTTTCATCAAAGGGACATATCAGTCAAGAAGATGACAGAAAGGGAAAATGGTCTTTTTTTCATCCTTGTATCTAGGTTTGAGATATGGTTCATAGTAGCTATGATCAAGATTTCCTTGTTTAAACCATTTCTCTCCCACATTGGGGATCCATGTAGCAGCTGCAACGATATTAGTGGACATGGAAAAAGTAACCCCAGCAAGAGTGACTTGCCTATCATGAATATTAGTAATGAACAACCTTGTCAACATAGGGTGATATTGGATTTGTTGCACTTTCTCACAAAACTCAAAACAACCAACATATTTAAAACATGACACAGTGAGGGCAGAAGCCATGAGCTATTTTGTGGTTGTTGGTTCATATCTGATGATTTTCCCTCCTTTCTTACATGATTTCTTCTTTGGTGTTTGTTCCTCACTGACACTTTTGTCTTCCTCTTCATACATTTTGAATTTGAAGCCTTGAAAACCCTAGGGTAAATGGAATGAGATGAAGGGAGTGAGAGGTGAAATGAATAGCTTAGGCAAATGGAGGGAGTGAATGTAAATGAAAACCTAGGTCTATGAAAACCCTAGGATCTAACAATTTTTATGATTGATATGTGTTTAGGGACATAAATATGGATATGATGCATGAAAATGGGAAGGAAATGAAAACTAGGGTTTCATAGCAATAAGCACTTCAAATTTCTTATGAAACACCAAATACATTAGAGGAGAGGTGTCTTAGGGTTCACTTACTGATTTAAAGCCATTTGAAGAAATTTTTGAGGAAATGAAAACTTGTTGGAGGTTGTGAAATCCTTTGAAACCCTGCCTGAGAAAACACACAGTGTCCTAGAGGAATGCGCAACGCCCGGGAAAACGTACAGTGACCAAGGGTAAACACAAAGTGCATGTGTTATTTTGTCAATAGTTATCGGAAAAATGCGTAGCACCTGAGGGTAAACGTGAAACGTCTAGGAAAACGCGTAGTGCCTAAGGGAAAACGCTCAACGACCCTAAAATTTGACTCAAAATGCTCAAAATTTTTGAAATTTCTCCTTTGCTGGAAACTCCTGATGGATGAATGGAGGCAATGAATTGCTTTGAGGTGTTTTAATGGCTTTATAGCTTAGTGGTTTTGAATTTTGAATTTTAATTACCTAATTTTCCTATGTTCACTTTTCCCTTTGGAGTTTGGCACTGATACTCTTTATCTTTCTGACTTTTTGGCATTTTGTAGTTTGATCAAGTCATGAAGTTTGGCTTTCTTTGCTCCATTTAGGCCAAAAATGATTGCATTGATGGCTTGGGATTAATTTATTGCATATGAGAACATAAAATTACATTTGGAAAAACATAAATAAATTACATATTTGAATTTTATATCAAAATGACATTTTGATATAAATGTCATTAAACTCAAAAATTACAACTTTGAAAGTATGATAATTACATCATGATGATCTTCCATATAGGAAAACAAAATTTCTTATTTATTCCCTCTCATATATTTTCTCACCTCATCTCAAAAGGAGTGACCTTGAGAAATAAAAAACCTAATGACCTAATGGGACTTCTTTAGACCTGACTTTCATGAACGAGATTTGATTTAAAATACTTCCTGGTGAAAAGATAATTTCCATAGGTTTTGTTATGCTCAAGGAGACATGAGAATGAATCAGCGATGTGAATCTCAGAGCAAGACTGAAGTGTATTGACAAGGAAAACCACCAGTGGAATAATTTTATATCATTACCTAATGGAATGATTGAAAAATTCTGAGTGGGACACCTAAGATGCACATGAAAAATGTGTTTTGATCCCTGGTGGAAGTATGAAAATACTGACACTAACAGAGAAGATGGTGATATCTTCCAGGTAAATCACCACAAACTTATCCTACTCTCCTATGAAAGCGATGTCCATCGTGTGCTGGAATGTGGCATCGACATTTATCAGGCCGAAAGGCATTCGGGCGTACATGAAGGTTCCCTAAGGCATAGTGAACGTCGTCTTATTTTGGTCTTCTAGAAGTACTACTACTTGATTATATCCTGAGAAGCCATCCATCATGGACATGTAGGAGGATCCCACCACCTTTTGCAAGATTTGATCCATCTTCGGGAGGGGATAGTTGTCTTTGAGTGAAGTTTTGTTCAGATTGTGGAAATGCACACAGAGCCTAATTTCACCATTATTCTTCCTCATGGGTATCAGGTTCGCCACCCATTCGGAGTACCTCATAGGGACAATGATCTTTGCCTACGACAGCTTCTTTATTTCCTTTTCAATAGTTGGGAGAAGAAGAGGATTGATCTGTCTCAACTTATGCTTATGAGGCTTAGCGTCTTCTTTGAGTGGTATCTTGTGTTGTATAATGTCAATGTCAAAAGTCTTCAGATCTTGGTATGACCAGGTGTTGATGCGAAAATATGTTCAGCCAATAGTAAGGGATCTCCCCACTGTAAAGTCCCAATTAGGCTCTAAACTATTTGTGATAGGGATCCCGTCCAGGGTGTGGGTCCGACTACCACTAAATACTCCTTTTCTAGGACGCGAATGAGCCCTGAAGTCCTATGAACGCACGCCTATCTGGATGGTACAATGTAAATGGTTGATGAGTCTCAACAAACATAAAACACCATGAATAGCAAGATGAGTTGAAAAGCATGTAGCCAAGGAAATATTGTTAGCAGCACATCATAAGGGTCATGCTTGTAAAACGTTGTTCGAACCACAGAAGAAATAGTTCTTTATGGTTAGAGTGCCCTTCACTTCCTTAAGCAGTTTCCAAAGATGAGATAAATGTTAGTAACAGAGTTGCTTAACACTTCCTATATGAACAACTTAACATCATTAATAAAATTTAGTGAGTTGACTGTATAAATGATATAAGAGGAAAACGTAGATGATTTAATCAACAAGATATCAGATACATAAGACAAAATATTAACAATGTTAACACATTAACTCCCATCAGATCCAAGAGTGGAATCAAAACAAGTGATTGTATTCATTCATAAAGAGTGCATTCAATGCTATACAATTCTCTGCTCCTTTGGAGTCCTCGAAAAAAAGATCTTTTTACAATTCCCCAAAGGGGTATTTATAGGACAAAATTGACCCTTGGTTATCCCTGACTTTTCGTCTTCTTGACCGTTGGGATGCTTTTCTACTTGATAGAATTTGCGACTTGCGACCTGGGCTCTAACTGTGACCTGTGACCTAGGCTCCAACTGCAACCTGCGACCCCTTAACTGTTTCTACCTGCTACCTTTGCTACTTGCTGCAATATGTAACTCAGTCATGGGAGTAGTTGGGCAATTGCAAGGTCAGGAACATCTATCTGCTGCTCTCTGAGATAAGTCTACTAGGCTCGATAATCCGCAGCTACTGGGGAAACTTGAGGTGTATCCTCCCTCAACCTGTGAACACACTTGAGAGAATTTGGAATCAAAGTGTCCCTCCTTATTTTGATCTGATTTGACAAGTAGGCCATTTTAGTATAGATTCAGACCGGTGATATGATGAATTGAACCATGTTTTCTCTTGATGCCGGCAGGTCTTGAGAGGTTGTTGCTTGCCTCATGGGCTATAGGAATTCCTGTATATATTTGGAGACCTTCTCCCATTTTTTCTCTTCCCCTAGTGCACCCAGAGATGGGATGTGGTGTACTCCTAGCATTGAGTCAATGCCGCTAATCAGATGTTCATACATGGACATTACTTTCTCAAGATCCTTGATGAGCTTCTCGTTATATTGTACTTTCATCCAGATTTGAACCTTGTCAGTCTGGGTGGAAATCCAATCCTTTCTAGGCAACGTGGCCAAAGCTTGTGGATACCTGTTAGACTAGTCCAATATCCTATCTAAGGCAGTAGATGCTTCCCTTAGCTGTGTGTTTCTCTTCTTAGTTTCTGCCTGTGCTTTCAATAGTGGCGATACAGTTTTCTTTATTGTGAACAATTGTTCATACACCTGTTTCATGGTGGCCTCTAAGGTGACCAGCTCCCCCTGTATAGTGAGTGATTTTTCATTAGTAGGGGAATCCCTGGCCTGAAGTTGATGGACCTCTTCTTGAAGCACCCTCTTTTCTTGTTATGATTTAGTCGTCTTGAGTTTGGAGGACTGTAATTTATTCTGCAAGGATAGAATTTCTCTGCTCATCCTACTCACGTTCTCCTCAATGGCAACCGCAAAAGCGGTGCTAGCTGATGCAATCATGACCAGATTGGTCCTGGTGTCCAAGACTATATCCTTCTCTAAAGTGACTGTGAGAGGTGCCGCAGGGTCTCATGCTAAACATCTTCTCTTTTCCTACCTGATCTTGTGTGCGAATCAATCATAGGTGAGTCTAGCAAGATCAAGCACTCCTTCATCTAAATCCTCGGAGATACCCAATTCTGAGAGGGAAAAACGCACATTGGGAGCTGGAGTTGTTTGAGGTACCTCGATGTGTGGCAATCCAATTTGTTTCTCTATCTCAAGAGGTGGTGTTTCCTTGGAGGAATCTTCTTGTGACTTCCTACTTTCTTCCTCCTTCCTCTTCTGTTCTATTTCAGCCCTATATTGCTCTTCTTGCAATTGGTGCTCTGCCTCTGCCTTGTCCTGCTCTTCTTTTAGTCGGCGCTTGGCTTCTACTCTGTCCTGCTCTATTTTTAGCCAGCGTTCAGCTTCTGCTTTGTCTTGCTCTATTTTTAGCTGGCGTTCAGCTTCTACCCTTTCTTCCTCTTCCTTCTTCATGTGGTTTTCTTCTGCTCGCTTCTTCCTTTGCTCTTCTTTCAGCTGCTTCTTTCATTTCTCCTCTTCTTCCTTTGCCTTCTCCTCGACCTATTTTTTAGCTTTGGCCTCCTCTTATCTTGCCCTCTCTTCGGCCTCTTGTTTAGATTTGGCTTCCTTTTCTCTCTGTTGGGTGGAAGGGTTAAGGCCTGCACCAGTCCTCAGCTTCTCAGCTTTGGAGGATGAGGCTCCTTCAAGTGTATGAACCCTTTCTTCCAAAATCTAGTTGTCCTGCTCATCCTGATCACTTGATTCTGTCGGGGTAGCGTCCCTATCCTTGTTGTACCAATTATTTATTCTATCTTTGGTCAGACAGTCAGTATGCTAGTAAATCCATTTGAATTTAGCTTGCTTGCAATGTGTGGGGATAATTCTCTTAGGATCATATGTCTAGTGTGCCAAGGGAGGCAGACAGAATCCCTTGATCTATTTAGCTTCTACTTCTACTTCCCTAAAATCCTTTACTGTGTAGGCACCAATGGTGAGTGGCAGGTTGGGTCATGGCTTCTTTTTACCCTTAGTGAGGACTTTGGAGAAACCGCCTGACATCTAATATCAAGTTTCTTGGAGGAGAAGCTTGTCTATTATGAAATGGGCCAATGTGTCAGGGGCCTTGAGCGACCCAAAAAATCGGATGAAGGTACTATCAGTGTCTGGAAACCATTGGGCCACCTAATTTATTGTCTCCATGGCTCACTCGGACATGCATGGGGGATATTTCTCGAACAATTTCACATAGAGGGTGGGGATGAAGCCACACACAATTGACTCCATGTATTTCTTAACTTGGAATCCCACAACACCATTATATCTTTGTGAATTGGACCACCATTCTCTGGGTCCCAGTTATGTGACCAGCCCTCAAAGTGGCACCTGGCACACACTGCATCTAGGAGATAAGATGCCATGTAAAATTCTGATGCATACCCTTCATCAGGTGCCAGTGCTGCATATATGTTTGACCTGAGGGCTGCTACTATCATGTTGGCCCAGTTGAAACGGGTACTGTACACAGTGATAACGTACATTAGAGAGACCTAAACACCATTGAAAAAGGTGGCATCTGGGCGGCCATACATCCTACATAGCATTGCGGCTACGAATTTGTAGACCTTCTTGAGACCTCCCGTATGATATTCCTGATCCTCCTTAAGCCAGAAATTTTCCGGGTCTTCCCACCATCCTTTCAAAGTTTCTGATATAGGAACTGCATGAGTAGTGGCCCATTAATCAATGAAGGTATGCTCTCGGGCGGGAAGTGCATAATAGATTTCTGCATCTTGCCCCTTTAGGTTTGCGAAGGAATTCCCTGCATGGTCCCGAATGGCGTAGATCTTGGGGTCGACCCTCTATAGGATCCATTCAATCAACTCAGTGCATGGGAATATTGGCAGACGGGCTCACGCGTAGTGCAGATTGGATCTCTTCACTTGAATGTATGTCTGTCGGTCTGGAATATCTTGAGGAAATTTAGGCTTGGTAAATTCCTGATACACCTGGTACCAGCTCATACTGTCCCCTTTGCTGAATGTGCATGCAGTGTCTCCATAATTAGGGGGAAACGGGTGAGTTACTTCCTCCTCTGAGATTTCTATATATGGGCTTTTTTTTCTCTTGCGAACTACTGGAGGTCCCATGTCACTTGAGGCTGACGAAATGGATACACACTCTAGCTTGGCTTCAATGTCCCCTGGAATGTTCATAAAACAATCCCACGATAAGATAGATGCCATTATTTATAAATATGTGGGCTATTCCTACCTCTTCTTAATCATTTTCGAGGATGTGGGTTAACCTGCAACCTGGCGACCTTCCGACTTGGTCGCCCAGTCGCTAGGTCGCGTTGGCTTAAAACTCGACAGAAGGGTGACTTAGCGACCTGGCGACTTGCGACTAGGTCATGAGGTCGTAGGGTCATGATGGGCGAGATCTTTGCGGAAGTGTGACCTAGCGAATTAGAGACTCATGACTCAATCGCAAGGTCGCTGAGTTGTTGGGTTGCATCACTCTGAATTTTTCATGATATGTGACCTAGCGTTTCTGCGACTTAGCAACCAAGGTCGCAAGGTCTCGGGGTCGCTCTAGGGCTTTGCGGATGCGCAACGGAAAAAATGCTTAGAAAACACACATGGTTTCCACAATATCGTCGTACAAGGTTGTAGGAGTATTCATAGGTGAGTTGGGAAAGGTCCTAGGCAGGGGAAAGGGGAAGGCCAACTTCACACAAGATCTGAATGACTTGAAGAGAAACTGAAGGAGGGGATGTTTGTAGAGGGATTGCCAATGGGTTTGGTCAAGATCATAATAGGGTTAAAATAGGCTAGGGTAAGGGGAAAAATAGTAACAATTACCTTAGAAAAGAAACAACAGGAGGATCAGGCACTTACCTGGGAAAATCGTGCACCAGTTGGCTTATTAGAGGCATTTTCTTTCTCTTTCATGTAGGTCAAATGCGACCTATGCGACCCTTATACATATAAAGGGGTCGCACATGTGGGAAATTAATGAGGTTCTCAAGGTCGCAAATGAGATGAGTTAATGAGATGTGCGACCTTGCGACTTTGTGACCTTGCGACCTAAGGGGTCGCAGGGTTGCTAGGTCACTGATGTTTGATTTCGGACTGATGTGCGACCCAACGAATTTGCGACCTAAAGGATCGCAAGGTCCCAAGGTCCCAAATTAGGAGAGTTAACCATTTTTGCGACTTAGCGACCTGAGGTTTTGAAAAGGTGAATTTAGGCCTGACTTCTCTTTTTCACAAGTATTAGGGGCTCAAAACTTTAAGGAGAGCAAAATTTTGGAGGGTGTTGTAGCAGCTACAACAAATGGCAATTCGTTGGTAGGAACCACGATCTTTATTGGTGCTTCATCAGGTGGGGAGGGGAGTTGAGCTTACTAATCCTTCCATTTCATGGGTCCCACTACTTTTGTCCTTGGACCTTGCATGTATGCTCCACCCATCTGCATGTGTCAGGGTGTGGGCCTATCACAATTCATTCCAGGAGACTGGATGGTAAAGGTTGGAGTAACCTCAAAGATTTCCAGGATCCGATATAATTATTTCGTCCTCATTGTGTTGCTCCGCTGCCAGTGAACCTAATGGTCCCGGTGGAGTCACGGACGTTGCTCCACTACCTGCGAGCATGGTCAATACCCCAGTGGAGTCGTCGCATTGCCTCTCTGTGTAGGAAGCCTTTCTCAATCCTTTACCCTTATTCATGTGCTAGCTTTCACTTATTTAAAATTTGCTCGGGGCACTTATTTGACTATGCTCAAGGCACTTATTTAATAGTGGCAATTTTTTCCTGGGGCAGATGAGGGATCCCGACTTATTTTGCTTGCAAGAGAGGTTCTCCTGGTCTATATGAGGACCTTTTGGGTTTTCCCGGATGTCATTTTGTCTCCTAAAGTTAGCTTTGTCCCTTTTCCATCTAGTGACCGAGCACACCAAGACTTCCTTTTGTACAACAATCCCCTGAGCCAGCATGCTAGGCAGCCTACTTGTGCTTGGTTCCTGGGACTTAGCTGTGTTTTCCCCACTGAGTGCATATCACAGGCAAGCTTGTGTCCCTTTTGAGTTTCAAGGGCACTTCTTCACCAGCACAGATTCTGGCACAACATTGCCAATTGAGTAACCTCTACATCCTTCCTTCAACTTGGGATGCTACAGGGGACAGGGTCAATGGGAGCCTACTTGGAACAAGCGGTTTATTGAAAACAAAGCGGAACTAAGAACAAAATAAACAAAACAAAAACAAAAATAGACATATGATACAGGGTATGATGACATCCCCTTAGGGCTGTCAGGTGAAATAGTGTTTAAGGTCGTGCCCATTTACAGGGAGGACCTCTATTCTCCCCTCAAGGGTTTGTAGCTTGTAGGTATGGGAGCCAACCTTTTCTTTAATCTGGAAGGGACCTGTCCATAGGGCCTGGAATTTGGAGGGTTTTCCTTTATCCTCATGAGCTTTGTCCCACTTGAGGACCAAATAACCTACTTCGAAAGATTTTTTTTGGCAAACTTCTTGTCAAACCATCGTTTTATTCGACTTTGGTGGATGGTGAATTTTTCCCGAGTTTTCATCCTTTCCTCCTCCAACTTCAATAATGTGTCTATTTATGCTTGTAAGGTAGGGCAAGGGGTGCCATGAGTCTCTTGTGATAATTGAAGGGCTGGGAGAGACAAGTTGGGAGGAAGAATAGCTTCTTTGCCGTACACAAGAAAAAACGGGGAGCTCCCCAAAGATAGCTTGGGTGTGACCCGATCAGCCCATAGGGCATTATGGAGAGTGTTATGTCAATTTCGTTGTTGGGACAAAAAAGTATTTTTGATGATGCCGATGAGGTTCTTATTAGTTGACTCGGCTAACCCATTTCCTTGGGGGTAATAATTGGCAGAATGTTTCAGCACCATACCATTTTCTAGAGCAAAATCATATAATTTAAAAGATGAAAAATATGTTGCATTATCGAAAACAAGGGAGGTTGGAATGCCAAACCTGATCATGATGCATTGGGTGATGAAGTCTATTACCTATTTATCATTGACTTGACATAACAATATCACTTCAACCGACCTTGTGAAGTAGTCTGTGGCAGTGAGGATGGATATATGTTGTTTGGAAGAGTGTGACAAGATTTCCCAAATCATGTCCAGCCCCCAATACTGAAATGGTTCTTCCACTGTGACAAAATTTAACGGGGCAGAAGGCTGTATTTCTCTATTTGCAAACTTTTGGAATTTTGGCATTTTCGGACATAGGCATGGGCATCTTTGAACAGAGTAGGCCAATAGAAACTGACACGCATGATCTTGTGAGCAGTGGTATCCCTCGCATAGTGTTTTCCTACTAGGCCATCATGGAGTTCCACCAAATTTTTTTGTGCCTCATCATACTACGAACAGCATAGGAGGACACCGCTGTGGTGCTTGGAAAACAACTTACCCTGCACCAGCTGGGAGGATACAGCTTTCAATCTTAATACACATTTCTACTGAGTAGTTAAAGTGGGGCCCATGGTACCATGTTTCAGATATTTCTGGAGATCAACGTACCATGAGGAGGTATCCTACCAGGATATGCTATCAGCTTGATACATGCCAATCTCATGTTCCCAACTCTCTTCTTCACTTCTTCGTGAGTCTGCTGCCTCTGCGGCCATTCGACATAATCCTTGGCCCTTTATAGTGTGTGCTAGCTTGAATTCCAGGTCATATTCTTGAAGGCACGTCATCCAGTTGCCTCATCTCTTTCCTAGCTCCTACTGTACGAAAAGTGAGTGAACATCTGGGTGAGGCACGAAGACTGTGACATGACTCTTCAAAATATACGGCCTAAAGTGTTTAACTGCCTTGTATACTGCATAAGCTTGCTTGTCGATATATGGATAATTCATCTTGGCACCTTGTAACCCAGTGCTCATAAATGATATAGGTTTCTCATCGTTGTTGTCATCTTTTTGCGTGAGGACATCGGCCAAAGATGAATCTGAGGCAAAGGTATACAAGATAAATCCTTTGTTGAAATGCAGACTATGAAGAGCGAGTGCTTCTGCGATGGCTTGTTTGATGCTATCAAATGCTTCTTTCTTAGGAGGATTCCATTTAAAGTTAGCGTTCTTCTTAATCATACCTTGCAATGGTTTCACGATTTGGGCGAAATCTGATATAAATTTTCGGACGAAGTTGATTTTGCCGAGGAAATACTGCATAGCTTTCCTACCACTTGGGGGCAGTATTTAAGTGATGAATTTCACATGTTCCCGATCCACTACTATGTCATCTCAAGTTATTATGCGTCCCAACAAGTTTCCTTCTGAGACAGAGAAAATGATTTTCTTCGGGTTCAGTGAGATCCCGTATTTCTGACACCTTTCAAAGATATTCTTAAGGTGGTGTAGGTGGTTAGATCTTCATTTTGAAAACACGATGACGTCATCAAGATATACTACTATGATTTTCCCAATTAGGCCTCTAAATTCGATGTCCATGGCTCTTTGGAAGGTAGCACCGGCATTAATCAAGCTAAAAGGGCATGCGTCTGAATGCGAATTTCCCTCATTTATTTTTGAATGTGGTTTTGAGTCGATGGGGTTCAACCACTAGTACTTGATTATAACCTGAAAACCCATCCAATAGAGAGAAAATTTCTGACCCTAATACATCTTGAAGGATTTTCTCCATACGGGGCACCGGATAGTTGTCCTTGTCGGAGGCTCTGTTTGAATTCCTGAAGTCTATGCATAAACATATTTCGCTAGATTTCTTGTGAACAGGGACCAATTTTGACACCCAGGTTGAATGTCGAACTTTGAAAATTATTCGTGCATCCAAGAGCTTCTTTAGTTCCTTTGGGATCATCGGTTTTAAGGCAGGGTGTAATTTTCTTAGTTTTTGTTGGAAAGGCTTCACTCCTTCCTTCATGGGTATCACATGCTGGATGATCCATGTATCATAAGTTTGTAGCTCATCATATTTCTAGGCAAACACATCTCGGTATTTCTTAAATAACACGGTGAATGCTTGCCTTTAATGAGGGGTGCATTCATTACCTAGATTGACGAGCTTGGGATCCTTGTCTGTCCCGAGATTTATTTGTTGGTGCGCTAACGTGGAACTTTGCACCTTCGTGTTTGGGGGCCCTCGGAAACAGTTCTGTAGGTCAAACAAGCTTTCGAGTGACATGATCCCTTTGGGTATGGGATTTTCTTTCCGATCTCTTAGTTCCTCTTGCAAGGCTCGATCATGATCCTCTTCTTCTATAACTGCGTCTTTGAATACGTCCATATTGAGCATGAAATATAGTACCTGTTGGTCATCATTAAAAATTCGCAAATTAGTGACATTATCTAGTATGGATGGCCTGTAAATAACTTCAATATAAAATCCATCTCTAAGTGGGGTGAACCTAGTGGCAGCGTTGGCGAGTGTATCGACTGCTGCATTGTGTATTCTAAGTATGGATTTAATACCGAAAGCATCAAAAGCATAAATTAAACACCATACCTCTTGTTGGTAACCTTTCAGATGTGGAGACAAGAAATGGATGGTGTTATGTACCCGACGAGTGATAATATCAGAATCTCCAATTACCTATAAACAACGAAATTTTAGATCTATGACCTTTTTGAGTTCGAGCAGCAATGCCTCATACTCAGCTATATTATTTGTGCACTGGAACTCTAGCCGGTAGGAAATTAGAAACTTGTTCTTCTAAGGGTCCAGCAATATGCAGCCTTTGCGAGCCCCATCTTGGGTTTTGGAACCATCTTAGGTTTTGGAACCATCATAGTACAAGGTCCATATTTCATCTTCTGATTTGACAAGGTTGTCCGAGCACATTGGGGATGTACTCGGGGCAACAGTTTCTAATGGGTCCTTCGTTGAGGTGGAGGATTTTTCAGTGAACAGAAGTAGCTCAGAATAGACATCTTGAGTGATCGGAGATTGGGGAGTTCGATAACGCCCAAAAATGGATTCTAAGAAAATCATTCCGAGCTCTTCTTGTGTGAAACTGACTAGTTTTTTAGTTGCGTCTAGGTCGGTCACAGTATATTTCATGTACGGATCACTTTCGACTCAAATTTGGTTATTCCTACCCTTCCACGAGAGACAAAGGTGGGACCAATCAGTGGCAAAGTATCCCTGCAGCTTTCTGGACCAATATCTACTCAACAAAAGGCCATAGGCCTCAGGGATATCCACAATTACTATGTCGATGCACTGATGTACTCTAGAATCGGAGGATAGGCGGATGATGACGTTGTTTAATTTTCCTACTACAAGGACTTGAGATATGTTGAGTTGGATGATCCTAGCATCAGTTTTCTGAGGGCAGATGTTTAACTTCTTGCATACGGATAAGGGCATAACATTCATGGATGCACCAGAATTGACAAGGCAATTATGGACATTGAAGTTAAAGATCTCGAAGGCGAGGAGGAAAGGTGGTGTGGATTCCCTGGAGTTGGAGTTTATGGCATTTATGATGGATTGGGGAGTAGCAGCACTTTGGGAAGATGTGGTTCTCACAGGTTTGGTTGTCGGTAGCTTGGAAAAGGCCTTGAGGATAAGATCTCGCTGGTTAGCAATGCGAGCAAGCACGTAGAGATAAATATTGGCTCGGGTCTTCTTCATATCCTCGATAATGTTATACCCAAAATCTGTGTGTGAGGTAAGTTCAGTGGTGTGTTTAAGGGAAACTGATGAAGCTTTAGCCTTGGGGCCTTCTCGAGGATTATTTGGACTAAATTTTTCAGGAGTCTTGTTTTGGTTTTCTGCGTTTGGTCGCAGGATTTTCCTTAAGAAAGGTTTTATTTTTTCTTCGAAGGACTGCTCAGGAAATGGGCCTTTGCTCCTCAAGCTATAGTTTTGAGAGGGTTTAGATTTAGGGTCATCAGCCAAGTTTATCCCAGTTGTGGAAAGGGGAGACTCCTCGCGGATGACCTCAAAAGTGAGGACAGTGGAACCCATATCTTCATCTGGGGGGGAGGCCTCCTCATTGTCCGAAATGGTATTCTATTCCAGATCTTCGAGGGTTTGGTCTTCTAGAATTTGATTCACTACCACGGTCATGCTATTAATCCACTGGGGGCAGGTTTTCTTTGAGTGGGAGGCTTGATGGAAAGAACAAAAATTATCCTTGGCGATTTCTTCAACGTTGAGACCAGCACTCGAGTTTGACTGGGGCTAGTTCATAGCAGGATTATTCTTTCTGAAGAAAATTTTCTATGTTTTAGCAGCTGGGACAGAATCATTGTTCTTCCTCTTTAGATCAGAGACTTTGTTGTTTAGTAACTTGAGGGATTTTGTGATACTTGTTGGCAATATGATGAAGAGTGTTGTCCTTGATGGCAACCTACTTGATAAAGTTGATGACAACCTGCTTAATGAAGTTGTTCGTGATGTATCTACAGATCAGTTCAGAAGTAGTAGAAGAAAGGAATTCATAAAGTGCCAGAATAATGATAAATAAGTTATGCTACAATGAATACGTGGGTTTGTTAAGGTGAAGTAGTGTATGCACGTGGAAAAGAACGTGCCAAGTCGCGTATGCCTAATTGCGCTCTAAATTTATAAAACCATGGGTTCTTACCATGGTATTGACCCATTGTATTGAGTGCTTGAATATCTATTTGATCCCGTCCAAGAATACCATTAGAAGTTGTGTGGTTTTGGCTCATGGTATTGACAAAGGCTAAATCTATATAAGGAGAAGAAAATCATAGTGCAAATGCGTGCAAGGGTCTGGGCATTAATGAATACTTCACTTTGAAGTATATCTGCATGGTTGAATTATGTTCTTAATTGATAGATCTGAATATATGATGCATCTATGAATATGATGAAGGTTCAAGATCTCCAAATCTAGAAATGATGAATCTCTAGGATGATCTGAAAAGAAGTGATGAAGACCTGGCACAAATATAATGAAGAAATTGAAGAAATCTGGGTAAGTTCATAGATTTGATCTACTCTGCAAATTTTTTCTTTTATAGATCTATACGTAGGTTCATTTCATGAAAATCACGTGTATACGTGGATCTGGTTCAATAAACGTGCGTATGGGCAATTAGGTTTTTCTTTGAAAAATGCACAGATGTATACGCGGGTTCGTTTCATGAAAAGCACGCGTATACGCGGGTCTAATTAAATAAAGGCGCGTATGGTATCTGAACTAATGATTGCTCAAGGTTGAATGTGTTTCTGCATATCTATTCTGAAGTCTGGGTTATCTCTGATATTCTGGTTACAGTGGTTTCATTGTTCTGTTTGAAGCATTGGGCGAAGTATAATTGTTGATAAGTGAAGGGTTGTGTTGAAGCTGTTTGATCTAGTTTTAAAATTGATGAAACGTGGTCGGCAGTAGTGTTGAGAGTTGAAGCCTTCAGTAAGGGGGTAGTAGCTCCCTTCGAGTGGTAGCTGGTAAATGAGAGCAGGGGGTAATAGCTCCCTTCCATGAGAGGTTGGTAAACGAGAGCAGAGGGTTGTAGCTCTCTTCCAAGAGAGGCTGGTAAACGAGAGAAGGTTGTAGCCTTCTGCAGGTGGGTGCCTGCGTGCTGGTACAAGTCTGCACCAGTACATGATTGTAATAATTTTTCTTTATATAATAAATATTGAAGACTGAGACGACGGCAGCGGTGATTTTCTCCTGACTTGGGTTTCCACCTTAAATCCTGGTGTTCATGTGTGTTGCTTATATGTGATGGTTTATTCTTTTTTCACTACAAATGCTTTCTACTTAACATCTGATGAATAAATGATGCAATTATTTAAGAATCAATTACATAATAAGAGCTCTGAGAATACACGAGTTTCCTTAAGGATATCCGCGTATATACTCTAGTTTTGTTCTGTAAAATAGCGTATGGGTTTTGAGAAAAGAAAAGTAAAAATTTTATCAGTTAGCTCTAAATACTGATTCACCCCCCCCGCCCCCCCCCCCCTCTCAGTATTTTTCCCAACAATTGGTATCGGAGCAGGTCCTTCTAAAAAATCTTAGCCGCTAGAAGGAAGATCAAGCAAGATGAGAAATCAAGATGGAACAACATCTATCAAGCCTCCACTCTTTAATGGAAGCAATTTAATCTTCTGGAAAACAAGGATGAGATCCTATCTTCAGTCTATGGGAACAGATGTATGGGCCATTGTTCAACAAGGATATCAATATCCAGCTACAATACCAACAGATCCGACTGAAAAGAAGAATTATGAATCAAATGCAAAGGCGGTCAATGCTATAACGGGAAGTCTGACTGAATTTGAATTTTTCAAAGTCATGCAGCTAAATACAGCAAAGGAAATTTGGGAGAAAATCATTCTGAGTTATGAAGGTGATGCAAAGGTAAAAAGTGAAAAACTTCAAACTCTCAGAATTGAATATGAAAATTTAAGAATGCATAGTGATGAGAATATTGCCAGTTTCTTTTTACGTGTTGATGATGTTGTAAATCATATGAGAAATCTGGGAGAAACAATAACCGATTCTACTTTGGTTGAAATTTTTTTAATATCGCTAACAACAAAATTTGAGTCAAAAGTTTCTACTCTTGAAGAGAAACAGGATCTTCAAAATCTTACTGTGGTACAACTTCATGGCATACTAACCGCATATGAAATGAGAAGAGGAGGACCATCTGAAGTCAAAGAGGCTATCTTCAGAGCTTCTACAAAAGGGAAAGAAGTACAAGAAGCATAAGGATCATGATATATCTCAGAAGAAGATGAGGCAAATTTTGTAAAGAAACTCCAACTTGGCACAGGACGGTTCAAAGGTAAGCTTCCTTTCAAATGTTTTGAGTGTGGAAGAATTGGTCATTATTTTGCTAAGTGTCCTCATAAAGAAACAACTGTAAAAGGGAAGGAAGTAGCAAGAAGGAATAAGAATCGGTTTAACACTAGAAAAAGTTACTATACTCATGAAGACAGTGATGGGATATCTGATAGAGAGGAAGAATGTGAACAAGATCTTAGACTCCTCATGGCATTTGAATCTAGAGAAGAAAATGATATTTTTATGGATGCTCTAGAGGACAATGACTTTCTTGAAGAAAACAATCAACTCAAAATACGCTTAGAAGAAAGTAAAATACTCTTAGAAGAAAGGAAAATAACCATAGAGACTCTGGAAAAGCAGGTCGAAGAAGCAAAGAAACACATTGAGAAATTGGAATGTGAAGTGGTAAGTCTAAGAAAAGATTTTGAGCAAGTAAAAACTCTGAATCTTAGATTTGATAAAGGATCTGAAACCTTAGATGAGATTATCAAGGTACAAATTTCTCCTCTTATAAATACAGGTCTTGGATATACCGAAGAATCTTCTCAGGCTTCAGCACCAAATTATCTAAAAGCAACTACAGCTGGTTTACAAAATTCTACCACTCAGAAAGGGAATAAAGAATCATTACAGGTAAAGCACGATCATCTCAATTCAAAGAACACCAACAGGAATATATTTCAAAGAAACAACAATCAACAGGTAAATTCAAGTAGAATATTTCATGATCACAAAAATTTCTTCTTCAATGGACAATGTTTCTCATGTCACAATTTTGGTCATAAAGTTGTTCAATGTGTTGCATATAAAACCATCATGACAAGGGAAGCTAGAAAGGAAAGGATTGATATTGAAACAAAGAAGAATACTTATAACAAATTTTATCCTCTTCTAAATGAAGTTGAATGTGCTTATTGCAATAACTTTGGCCATGAAGAATCTGAATGCATGAGCAAAATTCAGCCAAAAGAGCATGTTCCTTCAAGCTCCAAAGTATGGAAAAAGAATGTTACATTTGGAAATGATACTCCAGCTGTGATTAAGGGAAAAGGGTCTGTGTTTCTAAAAGAGAAGGTGAAGGCAAATAATGTCATGTATGTGGATGGATTAAGGCATAACCTGTTAAGTGTAAGTCAAATGTGTGATCAAGGAACTGAAGTTGTCTTTAGTTCAAAAGAATGTGTGGTACGTGATCTTGATACAGGTAAAACAATTATAAAAGGAAAAAGGACTCCAAGAAACCTGTATGTATTGAAGAACTGCAAAGAACAATGTTACTTGAGTAAATCTTCAGAAAACTGGCTATGGCATAGAAGGTTGGGGCATCTGAGCTTCTCTCAGATCAACAAATCAAGCAGACTTAAAGTTGTTCGTGATCTTCCCAATATTACTCTACCTGAAAATATCATATGCAAGTCTTGCCAATTTGGTAAACAGACCAGAGTACAGTTTAATGCCGAGGAAGGATCATCAAATAAGCCTCTTGAACTCATTCATACTGACATATGTGGACCTATGAGGAAAAAGTCACCACATGGTGAACAATACTATATCTTGTTTATTGATGATTTCTCTAGAATGTGTTGGATTGGGTTGCTTAAACACAAAGATGAAGCATTTGAGAAATTTCAGAATTTCAAAGCTATGGTTGAAAATGAATTAGATCTAAAAATCAAGTGTCTTAGATCTGATCGAGGAGGATAATATACTTTAGATGAATTCCTTGCTTTTTGTGAACAACATGGCATAAAAAGATAGTTTACTGTAGCCGGCACTCCACAACAAAATGGCGTAGCAGAAAGAATGAATAGAACAGTTCAACAAATGGCCAGAGCTATGCTTGATGATTCCAGAACACCTGACACATTTTGGGGAGAAGCAGCTCATACAGCGGTAAATATTCTTAACAAAGCACATGTTCGTATAAACAGTGACAAAACTCCATATGAACTCTGGTATGGTAATCCTCCCACTGTGAAGCATTTTAGAGTTTTTGGAAGCAGATGTTTTATCAAAAATAATGATGAAAAACTTGGCAAGTTTGAACCCAGAGCAGATGAAGGAATAATTCTTGGTTACTCCTCTAGGAGTAGAGCATATAAATGTTACAATAAAAGACTTCGGAAGATTGTTGAATGTATTGATGTTGTTATTGATGAGTCTCCTGCAGCTCCAAAAGAAGAAAAACAAATAACAAATGAAGACGATGATGACATATGGCCTTCTACATCAAATAGCAATGATATAGAAAGTGAACCCAATGAAGAACCTGAAGATGATTTATCTGAAAAAGCTCCATCCAGATATGTTCAAAAGAATCATCCAGAATCTCAAATTTTGGGAGATAAGGGATCAAGTGTACAAACAAGAAGGACTCTTGTGGGATCCTCTAGCTATCTGGCATTTCTATCCACTATTGAGCCACACAATGTCAATCAAGCTAGCAAAGATGCATGTTGGATTCAAGCCATGAATGAAGAGCTTGATCAAATTGAAAATAATCACACTTGGGAATTAGTACCAAGACCTCATGACAAAAATGTCATTGGAACTAAATGGATATTCAAAAACAAGTTAAATGAGAATGGGGAGGTTATAAGAAATAAAGCTAGACTTGTCTGCAAGGGGTATGCTCAATAAGAAGGTATAGACTTTGAAGAAACTTTTGCTCCTGTAGCTAGACTTGAAGCCATAAGAATGTTTCTTGCTTTTTCAAGCTTCCAAAAAATCAAAGTTTATCAAATGGATGTTAAATCTGCATTTCTCAATCGTGATCTAGAAGAAGAAGTTTATATAGAACAACCAGAAGGATTCATTTTGGGAAATGATGAAAAACTTGTTTGTAGACTTAAAAAGGCTCTATATGGTCTCAAACAAGCTCCAAGGGCATGGTATTATTGTCTTGACAAATATCTTCATCAACAAGGATTTTCAAAGGGGTCTGCTGATAGCAAGTTATACACAAAAATTGAAAATGATAAACTATTGATTGTGGTTGTATATGTTGATGATATCATTTTTGGAAGTAATGAAGAATCTATGAGTCAGAAATTTGCTTCTGTCATGCAGCAAGAATTTGAAATGTCTTTACTTAGGGAACTAACATTCTTTCTTGGCTTGCAAGTGCATCAAACTATAGATGGTATATTCTTATCACAAGAAAAATACCTTAAGCAAATTCTGAAGAAGTATGGCATGGAAGAGTGCAAACCTGTAAGTACACCAATGATAACCGGATGTAATCTCAATTCTCATGATGATTATTCCATGGTGAATCAACCAGAATACAGATCTATGATAGGAAGTCTACTTTATCTCACTGGGACTAGACCAGACATTATGCATGCAGTTGGGATTGTTGGACGATTCCAAGCTAATCCAAAAGAGTCTCACCTTCAGGCTGCCAAAATAATATTCAAATATCTACAAGGAACTCAAGACTTTGGACTATGGTATCCAAAGAATGCTGATCTTACTCTTCATGCTTACACTAATGTAGATTGGGCTGGAAATGTTGATGATCAGAAAAGCACTAGTGGTGGTGAATTTTATTTGGGGCCCCGGTTAGTTTCTTGGTTCAGCAAGAAGCAAAACTCTATTGCCTTATCTACAGCAGAAGCAGAATATGTGGCTGCTGCATCATGTTGCACTCAACTTCTTTGGATGATGCAAAATTTACAAGACTTTCAAATCAAATGTTCACCTCCTATCTCCATCATGTGTGATAATACAAGTTCCATTAGCATCTCAAAGAATCTTGTTATGCATTCCAAGACCAAGAACATTCCCATCAAGTATCACTTTTTACGCGAACAAGTGCTTGAAAAAAAGGTGAAGTTGGAGTATGTTCCCTCCAACGAACAAGTTGCTGATATATTGACCAAACCTCTACCCAGGGAAGCGTTCGAATATCTCAAACAGAAGCTGGGAGTAGTCTCTGCCATGCAGAAAATCAGAACTGCATAATTTCAGAAGAATAAATGGGATACGCAGATTTCCTGAAGGACAGTCGCGTATATACACGAGTTAAGACACAGAAAACCGCGTATGGTTAGTTGCTGACAAATTTTACTTGGGGTCAGCATTCTTCAGCACAGCTACAGTATTGATTGGCATCTCTGATGTTGTATGGTATCTCTGATGATGTTTCAGCTCTTATATTTCTGTTTCATTCTCTGATATTGGGTGAAGATGCCTTGATGATTTTCTGTTGAAAGGGTTCAGGATGCACAAGCTAAGGGGGAGCATTGGTCATTTGGAAAGGATGCATTGAATTCAAAGTTTCAGGGGGAGCATTAGCCTTTCTGAATATAATGCATTGTTGATTCTGAATTATGATCTCTCTTGAGGCCTTTTTTATATTGGTTATAAAAATTCATATGTGTAATTTGATGAAAAGGCTATGACCTATGATGTAAATTGTAATATTCAGTCATGTAAAGGGCTCGGTAAAATGTGTAAACCCACTTGGTTGGGTACTTGAGTCATTTATGTAAATCCACTGGGTTGGATCTTTGCTGTAAGTATGAGTCCTTGGTGATAGGAAAGGTCATAGAGTCATGTACTTCATTGAAAAATATGTTTGAAGATTCAGCATGAACTCAGGGGGAGCGTGGTAACTTCAGTGAACATCAGATCTACAAAGCTCTTCTTTCTACATGTGGAGAAAAACATTGTCTTGGCTTTGATCCGCCCTTTGCCCTTGATGTCAAAGGGGGAGAGTAACATGGTGTTTGAATAAGGGGAGAGTATCATGGTATTTGAATAATGGTTATAATCAATGTATTTATCTATTGTGATGATTGCCATCAAGTCCAAAGGGGGAGATTGTTGGCAATATGATGAAGAGTGTTGTCCTTGATGGCAACCTACTTGATAAAGTTGATGACAACTTGCTTAATGAAGTTGTTCGTGATGTATCTACAAATCAGTTCAGAAGTAGTAGAAGAAAGGAATTCAGAAAGTGCCAGAATAATGATAAATAAGTTATGCTACAATGAATACGCGGGTTTGTTAAGGTGAAGTAGCGTATGCACGCAGAAAAGAACGTGCCAAGTCGCGTATGCCTAATTGCGCTCTAAATTTATAAAACCATGGGTTCTTACCATGGTATTGACCCATTGTATTGAGCGCTTGAATATCTATTTGATCCTGTCCAGGAATACCATTAGAAGTTTTGTGGTTTTGGCTCATGGTATTTACAAAGGCTAAATCTATATAAGGAGAAGAAAATCATAGTGCAAATGCGTGCAAGGGTCTGGGCATTAATGAATACTTCACTCTGAAGTATATCTGCATGGTTGAATTTTGTTCTTAATTGATAGATCTGAATCTATGATGCACCTATGAATATGATGAAGGTTCAAGATCTCGAGATCTAGAAATGATGAATCTCTAGGATGATCTGAAAAGAAGTGATGAAGACCTGGCGCAAATCTGATGAAGAAATTGAAGAAATCTGGGTAAGTTCATAGATCTGATCTGCTCTGCAAAGTTTATCTTTTATAGATCTATACGTAGGTTCATTTCATGAAAAGCGCGTGTATACACGGATCTGGTTCAATAAACACGCGTATGGGCAATTAGGTTTTTCTTTGAAAAATGAACAGATTTATACATGGGTTCATTTCATGAAAAGCACATGTATACACTGGTCTGATTAAATAAAAGCGTGTATGGTATCTGAACTAATGATTGCTCAAGGTTGAATGTGTTTCTGCATATCTATTCTGAAGTCTGGGTTATCTCTGATATTCTGGTTACAGTGGTTTCACTGTTCTGTTTGAAGCATTGGGCGAAGTATAATTGTTGATAAGTGAATGGTTGTGTTGAAGTTGTTTGATCCAGTTTGAAAAGTGATGAAACGTGGTCGGCAGTGGTGCTGAGGGTTGAAGCCTTCAGTAAGGGGGTAGTAGCTCCCTTCGAGTGGTAGCTGGTAAATGAGAGCAGGGGGTAATAACTCCCTTCCAGGAGAGGCTGGTAAACGAGAGCAGGGGGTTGTAGCTCTCTTCCAGGAGAGGTTGGTAAACGAGAGAAGGTTGTAGCCTTCTGCAGGTGGGTGCCTTCTTGCTGGTACAAGTCTGCACTAGTACATGATTGTAAGAAGTTTTCTTTATATAATAAATATTGAAGACTGAGATGACGGCAGCGGTGGTTTTCTCTCGACTTGGGTTTCCACCTTAAATCCTGGTGTTCATGTGTGTTGCTTATATGTGATGGTTTATTCTGTTTTCACTACACATGCTTTCTGCTTAACATCTGATGAATAAATGATGCAATGATTTAAGAATCAATTACATAATAAGAGCTCTGAGAATACACGAGTTTCCTTAAGGATATCCGCGTATATACACTAGTTTTGTTCTGTAAAATAGCGTATGGGTTTTGAGAAAAGAAAAGTAAAATTTTTATCAATTAGCTCTAAATACTGATTCACCCCCCCCTCTCAGTATTTTTTCCAACAATACTATCGAAATCAAAGGGGTCCTTGTCTTTGTCTCTGGATTTATGGTTTTAGGATTGGGCTCTTTTCGTGGTCGGCTTTTGATCATCTCATCCTTCATGGTCGATGGCTCCTATGGATAGCATATCCATTTCAAGAGCTAGGGCGGTGGTGTAATTTTCTACCAAGGTTGCTCTAGCTTCACGAATATGGCAATATCCCGAGGGAGAGCCCAAGTGTAGTAATCGACGGTGATGGAATCATCTAAGGCCATATTCGGGGGGAATTTGTTCAATATCGTATCAAAGCATTGATTGAAATATTTGAATTTCTCTTTTTTCTGACACTTCAAAGTACTAAGTTCTTTGAGGAGCATGGAAGGAGTCTTGTCTTCCAAAAATTTTTGAAGGAAAATACCGTGGAACTGCTCCCAAGAAGAAATGGAAGAAATAGGGAGGGATCGGTACTAAGTGGTAGATTTATTCTCTAAATTATGGGGAAAAATACAGCATGCTACATCATCAGATTGTACTCTCATCATTTGTAAGGCTAGATAAAAGTTGCTTATGTGATCTTCGCCCAGCATACCCTTTTTGGGGTCGAACTTGGGGAGGTGCTTCTCATGATGCCAGGGCATGTCATGGAGGGGGCCATGGAGGGCTAAATGAGATTGTGCCATCCAAGCCAAAGGCTACACATGCCTATCCTACTAGTGGCGCGATATGTAAACACACCCTATTTCACTTTCAGAATCGCTCCCTATGCCTAACCCGGATGCTTCACCTTCATTATGGGACTTCATGTCCTGATTCCTCCCTCGGTTCCCTACATATATGATATTTCTCTAGTTATAAAGGAATGAAAACCTATTCTGGTTTCTGTGGTGCTGGTGGTGGCCGCGATTTGGGCCTTCCCCATGGCCCCTACTCCCTTGGCCTCTATTTCCCTGGCCCCTCCCGGCTCCTCCTCCAGGTGGTTTGTTTGGTTGAGTGTTATCATATAGAGTTCAGTCTGGTTGAGGGTTGGCGTTGGGTTGTGGTTCAGTGATTGCGGGGCCACCCTCTTCAGCACCTCGAGGGATGTCCAGGGGTTCTTCAGAATTCTGCTCAACTGCGTCTAGACAATCTTTGATCATAAGACTGACAAGCTGAAGTAGGGAGTTGACAAGGGTTCCTTGGTGAGTGTGGTTAGATGCGGGAGTTCTAGGATTGGCCAAGGAACTAGTGACCGGGGCTTGCTATAAACCCCTGACAAGGTTGCGGAAAATAGGGCGCAAGGCCCTTAGTTGATCTAAAGTGACCTCATAGTAAGGGTCTTCCTCCTCCTGGGAATTTTCTAAGGGTGGATGACCGGTATTTTCATACATGATCTCCCCTTGGGGAGTTTGTAACGAGATGTTACTTGTGTGCTGGGAGCCTGCCATTCAGGCCCTCCTTCTAGCGCCAAATCTGTTGACGCGAAAATATGTCCGACCAACAATAAGGGTTTTCCTGGTGGAAAGTCCCAATTATACTCTAACCCGTTTGTGATAGGGATCCCGTCCAAGGTGTGGTTCTGGCTACCGCTGAATACTCCTTTTCTCGGTCACGAACAAGCCCTGTAGTCCTGTGAACGCACGTTTATCCAGATGGTACAATGCAAATGGTTGATGAGTCTCAATGAACATAAAACACCATGAATAGCAAGATGAGTTGAAAAGGATGTAGCCAAGGAAGTATTGTTAGCAGCACATCATCAGGGTCATGCTTGTAAAAAATTGTTCAAACCACAGAAGAAATAGTTCTTTATGGTTAGAGCGCCCTTCACTTCCTTAAGTGGTTTCCAAAGATGAGATAAATGTTAGTAATAGAGTTGCTTAAAATTTCCTATATGAATAACTTAACATCATTAATAAAATTTAGTGAGTTGAATGTATAAATGATATAAGCGAAAAACATAGATGATTTAATCAGCAAGATATCAGATACATAAGACAAAATATTCACTATGTTAACACATTAACTCCCAGCAGATCCAAGGATGGAATCAAATCAAGTGCTTGTATTCATTCATAAAGAGTGCATTCAATGCTATAAAATTCTCTTCTCCTTTGGAGTCCTCGAAAAAATGATCTTTTAACAATTCCCCGAAGGGGTATTTATAGGACAAAATTGACCCTTGGGTATCCTTGACTTTTCATCTTCTTGATCATTGGGATGCTTTCCGGCCTGATAGAATTTGTGACTTGCGACCTGGGCTCTAACTGCGACCTGCAACCTAGGCTCCAACTGTGACATGCGACCCCTTAGTTGTTGTTACCTGCTACCTTTGATACTTGTCGTGATATGTAACTCGGTCATGGGAGTAGTTGGGTGATTACAAGGTCAGGAACATCTATCTCCTGCTCTCTGAGATAAATCTGCCAGGCTCGATAATCCACAGCTACTGGGGAAACTTGAGGTGTATCCTCCCTCAACCTGTGAACACACTCAAGAGAATTTGGAATCAAATTTTCCATCTTGATTGTGATCTGATTTGACAAGGAGGCTAGTTTAGTATAGATTCGGACCGATGATATGATGAATTGAACCATGTTTTCTCTTGATGCTGGCAGGTCCTAAGAGGTGCCTACTTGCCTCATGGGCTATAGGAATGCCTATATATCTTTGGAGACCTGCTCACATGTTTTCTCTTCCCCCAGTGCACCCAGAGATGGGATGTGGTGTACTCCTGCCATTGAGTCATTGCCGCTAATTATATGTTCATACGCGGACATTACTTTCTCAAGATCCTTGATGAGCTTCTCTTTGTATTGTAATTTCATCCAGATTTGAACCTTGTCATTCTAGGTGGCAATTCAATCCTTTCTAGGCAACGTGGCCGAAGATTGCAGATACCTATTAGACCAGTCTAATATCCTGTCTAAGGAAGTAGAAGCTTTCCTTAGCTGTGTGTTTCTCTTCTTAGTTTCTGCCTATGATTTCAGTAGTGGCGCTACAATTTTCTTTATTGTGAACAATTCTTCATACACCTATTTCATGGTGGTCTCCAAGGTGACCAGCTCCCCATGCACAGTGAGTGATGTTTCATTAGTAGGGGCATCCCTAGCCTGAAGTTGATAGACCTCTTCTTGAAGCGCCCTCTTTTCTTGTTATGATTTAGCTACCTTGAGTTCAGAGGCCTATAATTTATTCTGCAGGGATAGAATTTCTCTGCTCATCTTTCTCACGTTCTCCTTGATGGTTGCTGCAAAAGAGGTGCCGACTGATGCAATCATGACCAAATTGGTCTTGGTGTCCAAGACTATATCCTTCTCTGAAGTGACTGTGAGGGGTGCTATAGGGTCTCGTGCTAAACATCTTCTCTTTTCCTGCCTGATCTTGTGTGTGAATTGATCATAGGTGAGTCTAGTAAGATCAAGCACTCCTTCATCTAAATCCTCGGAGGTACCCAATTCCGAGAGGGAAAAATACACATTGGGAGCTAGAGTTGCTTGAGGTACCTCGATGTGTGGCAATCCGGTTTGTTTCTGTGTCTTAGGAGGTGGTGTTTCCTTGGAGGAATCTTCTTGTGACTTCCTACTTTCTTCCTCCTCCCTCTTCTATTCTGTTTCAGCCCTATCTTGCTCTTCTTGCAATTGGCACTCTGCTTCCGCCTTGTCCTGCTCTTCTTTTAGTTGACGCTCGGCTTCTGCTCTATCCTGCTCTATTTTTATCTAGCATTCAGCTTCTGCTTTGTCCTATTCTATTTTCAATTGGCGTTCAGCTTCTGCCCTTTCTTCCTCTTCCTTCTTCCTACGGTTTTCTTCTGCCTGCTTTTTCCTTTACTCTTCCTTCAGCTGCTTCTTTTGTTTGTCCTCTTCTTCCTTTGCCTTCTCCTCAGCCTCTTGTTTAGCTTTGGCCTCCTCTTCTCTTGCCATCTCTTTGGCCTCTTGTTTATCTTTGGCTTCCTTTTCTCTCTGTTGGGCAGAAGGGTTAAGGCCCACACCAATCCTCGGCTTCTTAGCTTTGGAGGATGAGGCTCCTTCCAGTGTATAAACCCTTTCTTCCAAAGTCTAGTTGTCCTGCTCACCCTAATCACTTGATTATAACGGGGCAGCCTCCCTATCCTTGTTGTACCAATTCTTTATTCTATCTTTGGCCGAACATTCAGTATGCTGGTAACTCCATTTGAATTTGGCCCACTTGCAGTGTGCATGGATAATTCTCTTGGGATCATATGTCCGGTGTGTCAAGGGAGACAGACAGAATCCCTTGATCTTTTTGGCTTCTGCTTCTACTTCCCTAAAATCCTTTACTGTGTAGGCACCGACGGTGAGCGGCAGGGTGGGCCATGGCCCATGGCTTCTTTTTACCCTTAGTGAGGACTTTGGAGAAACCGCCTGACATCTGATAACAAGTTTCTTGGAGGAGAAGCTTGTCTGTTATGAAATGGGGCAATGCCTGAGGGGCCTTGAGTGACCCAAAAGCTTGGATGAAGGTACTATCAATGTCTAGAAACCAGTGGGCCACCATGGCTCGCTCGGACATGCATGGGGGATCCTTTCCAAACAATTTCACGTAGAGGGCGGGGATGAAGCCACACGTAATTGAATCCATGTATTGCTTATACCTCGAATCCCACAACATCATTAGATATTTATGAATTGGACCGCCATTCTCTGGGTCCCAGTTATGTGACCACCCCTCAAAGTGGCACCTGGTGCACACTGCATTTAGGAGATAATATTCCATGTAAAATTATGACCCTTGCCCTTCATCAGGTGCCAGTACTATAGATATGTTTGACCTGAGGGCTGCTACTATCATGTTGGCCCAGTTGAAACGGGTACCATACATAGTGACAATGTACATTAGAGAGACCTAAACGCCATTGAAAAAGGTGGCATCTAGGCGGCCATACATCCTACATAGCATTGCGGCTACAAACTTGTTTACCTTCCTAAGACCTGCCACTTGATATTCCTGATCCTTCTTGAGCCGGAACTTTTTCGGGTCTTCCCACCACCCTTTCAAAGTTTATGATATAGGAACTGCATGAGTAGTGGCCCATTCATCATTGAAGGTATGTTCTCGGGCGGGAAGCACATAATATATTTCTACATCTTGCCCCTTTAGGTTTGCGAAGGACTTCCCGACATGGTCCCGAATGACCCAGATCTTGGGGTCGACCCTCTGTAGGATCGATTCAATCAGCTTGGCGCATGGGAATATTGGTGGATGGGCTCCTGCATAGTGAAACTTGGATCTCTTCACCTGAATGAATGCCTGTCGGTCTGGAAGATCTTCAAGAAATTCAGGCTTGGTAAATTCCTGATACACTTGGTACCAGCTCATACTGTCCCCTTTGCTGAATGTGCATGCGGTGTCTCCATAATTAGGGGGAAACGGGTGAGGTACTTCCTCCTCTGAGATTTCTATCTCTGGGCTTTTTTTTCTCTTGCGAACTGCTGGAGGCCCCATGTCACTTGAGGCCGACAAAATGGATACACACTCTAGCTCGACTTCAATGTCCCCTGGCATGTTCATAAAAAAATCCCACGATAAGACAGATGCCATTATTTATAAATATGTGGGTTTTTCCTACCTCTTCTTAATCATTTTCAAGGAAGTGGGTTAACATGCGTCCTGGTGACCTTTCGACTTGGCCGCACGGTCGCTAGGTCCCGTTGGCTTAAAACTCGACAGAAGGGCGACTTAGCAACCTGGCGACTTGCGACTAGGTTGTGAGGTTGTAGGCTCATAGGGTCGCGATGGGCGAGATCTTTGCGGAAGTGCGACCTAATGACTTAGCGACTCACGACTGGGTTGCAAGGTCACTAGGTCGCGTCACTCTGAATTTTTCATGATATGCGATCTAGAATTTCTACGACTTAGCGATCGAGGTCGCAAGGTCATGGGGTTGATCTAGGGATTTGTGGATGTGCAATGGAAAAAAGGCTTAGAAAACACATATGGCTTCCACAAGATCATCATACAAGGTTGTAGGAGTCTTCATAGGTGAGTTAGGAAAGGTCCTAGGGAGGGGAAAGGGGAAGGAAAGCTTCACATAAGATTTTAATGACTTGAAGAGAAACTGAAGGAGGGGAGGTTTGCATAGGGATTTCCAATGGGTTTGGTCAAGATCATAATAGGATTAAAATATGCTATGGTAAGGGGAAAAATAGTAAAAATTACCTTAGAAAAGAAACAGCAGGAGGATCAGGCACTTACCCGGGAAAATCACACTCCAGCTAGCTTCTTAGAGGCATTTTCTTTCTCTGTCGTGCAGGTCAAATGCGACCTATGAGACCCTTCTATGTATAAAGGGGTCACACATGTGGGAAATTAATGAGGGTCGCAAGGTTGCAAATGAGCTGAGTTAATGAGATGTGCGACCTTGCGACCTAAGGGGTCGCGGGTTCGCAGGGTCGTGAGGTCGCTGATGTTTGATTTCAGACTGATGTGCGACCCAACGAATTTGCGATCTGAAGGGTTGCAAGGTCGCGAGGTCACAACTTAGGAGAGTTAACCATATTTGTGACTTAGAAACCTGAGGTTTTGAAAATGTGAATTTAGGCCTGACTTCTCTTTTTCACAAGTATTAGGGGCTCAAAAATTTAAGGAGAGAAAAATTTTGGAGGGTTTTGTAGCAACTACAACACCAGGCGAAGACATCTTTGTATGATTGAAATAACCTAAGGTATTTTTCTTGGTATTCTTTTGGGACCCCTTTTGATAACTTCACCACATTCAAATCTTCCTTTGTCCTAATATTCACATCTCTTATAGGCTCATCGAGGGTCAGTTTGTAGGGGTTCACTGGGACATATTTTTTATCAAACAATCTCTCCAATGGCACAAGACCCCTGGGAATGACATTTCCCTTTAATTGTATAACAAAATGCATAGCTAGTGTCTCTTATCATCTGGTTTTTTGGCTCTTCACTGTCATCCTCCATGACTGAGTTGATCACCAAATTTGAGAACTCGCCCACCATTTCCATAAAACACTTGACCTACTCTTCATCCTCGAAGACTTGCCAATGCTTTACATTGTCCAAAATAGAGGGGTGGTATCACACTTCAACCTCATATCTGAGAAATGGATTCTGTGGGGAGAAGAAATTACTAGCAGCCACAGCTAGTGAGTTGGCCATTCTATTCTTGTCTCTTGGAATGAACTGAATGTTATAAGCAGAAAATAAGTTCTCAACCAAATCCCATACCTAATTCATGTAAGCTCTGAGTCGTGGGTGTTTATTTTGGCAGTGGCTCCTGACTTGCCTCACTACAAGCTCTGAATCTCCAAACACCTTGAGATTCTGAATGTTCATGTTTCGTGTTGTCTCCAATACCAATAGCAGGGCTTCCAATATTGGGGATTAAACCCATGGTTCAGAACCATTTGGTTGGAATGAGGGGGGGAATTCCTGGCCTCCAATTCAAGCTTAAAAATCTTATTTGAGAGGTTCTTGATCAGCTTATTCATTTCTTCCATTCTATACTCTTGTGATTCCCTCTCCTGATTTGAAGTAGAAGCCTCCTCCCTGTTTTTTCTTTTGCTTCATGCTTTGTCTTCCCCTTGAATTTTCCATTAGAAGAAATTTTTTCTTCTACCTCCAATGCATCATTCTAGATATGATCCAAAGATGTGGATTTTATTTCTCTTAGGGTGAACCCAAGCTCTGGTTCGAAGGCTCCTGCGAAGACCACTTTAGCATCTGATTGGGGAGGTTTTATCTCAGCAGGGAGATTATTATAAATCTTATTGAACCTATTTATGAATTTTGTTACATCCTCATTGTGTCTCTTTTTAAGAGCGTTGAACTCTATGAGAACGTATCCATGATCCCTCTTTTCTCCCCATTTTATTGTAAAAAAATATCCATTTCTTCCCAAGAGGTGGCTATGTTATCAACTAGAGACTTGAACCACTTTCGAGCTTCTCCATCCAAGGATTGGAAAAAAGGCCTTAGCACCACATCTAAGTGATCTACATTCACATTCTCAGCAAAGGAGCAGAATTTTTCAATATGTCTCTGTGAAAAATTACTATCTTCCCCGGTGAACTGAGGCAGGAGCTTTAGATAATCTTGTGGCATATCATTCAATACTTGAGGTAGATCCAATGGAGAATATTTATTGAAAAGGAAACCAGGTACAACCATGAGAGGCAGTGGGGGAAATTTATGAGGATAATTTAGCTATGGTATAATAGGTATATAATGAGTAGAGGTTTGGATATTATCTGTAAACAGATTTGGAGTGATGTAACTTCTTTGACTTCTTCAGCCTCTAGAATAGGGTGTGTTAGAATCCTATACCAATAGGTGTCATATATCATGATTGACTTGATGGACTATGAAATATGTTCATACCTTTTCTTGTTGCAAATTTTTTCCATATTGTCAAAAAAAAAAAATCAAAAAATTTAAAAATGTAAAGAGGGTATACCCTAAAAGAAAAATCAAAGGGTGAAAAGAATAAAATGGCCAAAAAAGTGAAAGAAAATGAACCCCACTAAAAGAAAGGCCAAGGAAAGTGTGCAATTCTGAATGCCACTACTTTTTTTCTCTTAAGTAATAAATAAAATTGTGTGCAACTTGTATTTTATGCCACAATTTATGAACAGTCAAACAGTTTAAGCTTGTCTAGTTCATCTTTCAATTTTATGTTTTAGAGATAGAGAATAAAATCTGACCAAACTGTTTAATCTTGGCAGATAAGTAGATAGGTAGAGTAAATAAAAGGAGCTCAACAGTTTAATCTAAGCCCTTGGATGTAATAAGGATAGAATTAGATAGATTTCCAGATGTAAAAGAAAAAGTGTGATGAGGGTTTGCCAATCTAAGTGTACCCTAATAAAGAAGAAAAAATGATAGGGTAAAGTAGGTAGGGTAGGTAGATGTTGTTGCAGAATTACATGTGATGGATAATGACTCTAGATGTGTTAAATCCTTACTTTCATCACAAGTGCAAAGGCAGACACTACACTGGAATAATTTCAAGCAAATAAAGTCAGATTATTAACTTCCCTTCTCATTTTTCCCTAAAAATTTCACTAATTTCCCCTAAGTACTAAGGCATTTGAAAATGAAAGGGGCTCAATGCATTTCCTTGACTTTTGGAGGGACCAGACCCTCGGTCCAATAATTGGAAATGCCTAAGTACTTAAAATCATTCATCATGACGTTCATTCACTTCTAAAAAATCTTTCCTAAGTAAAATCCTATTTTACTTAGGAAAATCATGCAATATTTCATAAAAACCCTATTTCATAAAAGCATAAGTTAAATACATTAATCTAATTTTTACACTTAGTGCTTCATTCATTTCCATATTAATTTTTATTATTTAAATCCCTATGAAAATGTCTCCTTTTCCCGTATTATTTTAATAAAATTTCCAATTAATAAATAAAACCAACACTCCACCGTATAAATGGGTTAATTAACCCTCAAGGTTAATTAATAACCTAATCCACCAATCAAAACGCCCCCGATGTGATTATTTCATAATAAATTTCATTGGGGCCGCCATATTAATTCCCCGTCATCTTGCTTTCCCGATGACCGTTCGATCAATCAATCCAAGATCTACGGTTGTCGTCCATATCGCTGCCCATCCACGTCCAAACGATAATGCGCGATGGCCAAGTGGTTTTCTAAACAGTTTCATGCCACGCGTCATCCATCGTATGGAATCGCTCGACCTCCACTGAAAACCGTCCTTCCCCAAAAGCCGTGCAATAAAAATCGTTTACTGCTTGCTTCCTTTGACGAAACCACCGTACTTGTTGACGTCATCTATTAAAAAATAAAAAAACCCACCAACCTTTGACTTTGCAAATAAAACAAAAGAACCCGCGTCATTTTCACTATCTCATGCAGTCACCAGTGTCCCATGCAATGAATTTTGAAATGAACTGTCAAAATTTTCCAACCGTTACCTTGCTGAAGAAAATTGCAGTCGAGTAATCCAGAGTTCATCTGCCATAGTCAGTACCTGTTCAGTCATTATTCATTTCTCGAAAAACAGGTATTTACCTAAATTCCCGCTGAGCTCTGTAAAAATCCTAGTTTTTGTTTTAAATTCCACACGAAAAACTGAAACAGGGTTCAAGATAGCTCTTTAGTTCATTCTTCAATTCCCAAAACTACAATTGCATTCCCAAACCTGTGATTGTGCCCGTGTTTTCATCAAAACCCGAAATTCATTTTTGAATCCACAAGAACCAGAAATGGAAATTCCCGTGGCTTTGAATTTTGCACCCCTAAATGCCCCTCACAGAGATTTAGACTATCTGCCTCTAGTAGATAGGGATTTCCAAATTAAAGACCTTGTTCTTAGTGAAAATCCTCTTTGAATTTTTTGCCGCTGCAGAGATAACTACCTAAACGGCTCTGACATTTTTGGATTATGGGAATCCAATCTTCCCATGTATCTTCTCCCTTGAATCCATATTTTTCCTGAGATAATCCATTACTGCCATGCAAATTATGATCCCAATCGACCAGCAGTTTTTTCCCCGAGTCAAACCATTATTTTCCCAATAACTACTCAGTCTATCAATGAAATGTTACAGTTTTAGCCTGGTCAAGCCCTGACTCCCCTTTCCATGGGAGAATTACTTGAGAAATCTGCCAATTTATCCAAAAAAGAGTTGAATCGCCTTTGCCAAACCTTCATGTTACCAGAACATCAGCCCAAAGGCCCTCCCCCTTATGGTTATACCTTTTTCACTGATGTGGGCAGGCTTATTCTGAATATGATATCCTCTATAATGGGTTTCAATACTAGTGAATATGTTGATCAATTAACCCTAGTATTGTTGTCAATTTTTACCCCTGGACAACCCCCTACTATCAAGTATGATTTTGCTTCTTAAATTGCTGATAAAATCCATGATCAGTTCATGAGATTAGAGAATGAAAGAGTGTTCAAGTATTCCTCTGTTATATACCATCTCATGCTTTATTTTTAATCAGAGAGTTTCCATTTTTATGTTAAAAAACTTGATGCCAAAGGAAATCCTAGGTTTGTAATATTTTGGTCTGCCATCACTCATAATTCCTCTGATTATCCTTACTCTTTTAATGAGTTTATTGACCTATTTGTACACCCTGCAACCACCTTGTTGATAGGAGTCTCCCCTCCTAGGGTCAGTAGTGACATCAAGAAAATTCTCCAACTTTCAAAGCAATACAAGATAGGTGACTGGTACCTATACCAAAATCACACAGAAATTAGAATATATGGCTGTGAGTTATGCCCTTTCAAGTTTCCAAAAAATGTCCCAATGAGACTTTTTGCATTAGAGTATTTCAGACAGATGATTAATTCTAACATAGTTCATTTCTGCAATGCAAAGAAAAGGCTCAACTCAGGATTAAAAGTCAATTAGGTCCCTTTGTCTGTAACTCTAGGGATGCTGGAAAGGAAGTTGAAAGAATCTTAGAAGACTATCTCAAATTACAAAAAAATTTCTATTGGGTACCTTATGACCCAAACAGCTTTATTTGTGATAGAAGAATGAAAAAAAAATTATCACCATACATTCATCAAAGAATCCCAGAAATTGAATAGTATGCCAATATGGATGAATGGATGGAAGGGACATTTATAGAACAAGATAGTGAGCAGGTCAGTGTTGAAAATGTTATGAAAGACCTTGAAAAAATACTTGACCTAGACTCTTTTGGACAGGTGCAGATACCAGGTATTGGTTCTTCTTCTGCTGGGACTTCTCAACAAAATTTACAGGAAATCAGTGCATTAGCTACAGTAGCATCTAAAGGAAAGGAGAAAGAGGCTGATATACAAGTTACAAAGAAATTTACAATGATAGAACAACCTAAAACTTCTAAAGAACAGGGTCAAATATAGATTTCTCCTACTCAGACCAATGTGGCAGAAATTTCAATTTTACAAACTCCTCTCAATATAGAAAAGGGTAAAAAGAGAGATGTTGAAGCAGCTACCCCTATAAGTGGGTCTTCAAAACAACTTGATGTTAAAATACAAAAATTGAATCCTCTTCCAGAAGTGGAATCTGTTCACGAAATCCCTGATAGTCAGACACAAGAAGAATTGGATAGTCAGCAAACATATACAATCAGTGGGACATCCACTACTTTACAGAGAAAAGAGCTGCAAAGGCAACAAAGTGCAGAAGTATCATCTTTCAAACCACCAGTGAAAGATGCCCGGGATATTAAAAGAACATTCATAAATATAAAGGCCAGAAATGATCCACTCAGACTTCAAGTTTACAATCAATATTTGACGATGGCTCCTAAGAATCAACAAAGATTGATGTCAGCCTATGACATTCAACAGGGTAAAATGGTAATGAGTCACTTCAAACCCAAAGTGTAGCAACCTCAAATAGTTGCAGATTATATCAGAACTAATTTTGAAGTCATAGAAAAGGATATTCATCCTTTGGATCAAATTGAGCTGCATAAGCAGACAGGTGAAATGATTTATTCTACTCTGACAGATAAATCAATGATGACCCAAAAATTGCAAGATTCTTTGGAGAATACTAATGCTCAATTAAATCTTGAAAAAACCTCTTCTCAAGCTAAGGACAACAGGATAAAGACTTTGGAGGAAATAATTATTGGATTGGGTAATGATCCCAGGGATGTCAAGGGTATAGAAGCTTTGATCAAGAAAAAATATGATGATATTGCAGCCTTGAGAAAACAACTGAAGTTACCAGCCTCAAGACATCCACAGAGTGCAGAAATCATAAAGAAAAATTCTGAAGAATAATTGATGGGATTTGCTCTTGAAACTGAATGTGCAACTTAATGAAACTGAAAAAGAGATTGAAAAGGAATTAAAAGACAAGAAGTCAAATACTCCAGCATCTACAAATGAAGTGATTACAAGTACTACAACAACAGGTCAGCCAGCAGAATTATCACAGGGTAATACTTCCAATTTAAGTACCAAAGAGTTAATAAAGTCAATGGAGGAATTGAAACTCCAAGTGACAGAACTTCAAAGAACAAAGGTACAATTCACCACTTTAGAACAAAAATATGATCTCTTGAAGATGAATGTTGCAGATAAAAAAAGAGAGGTCAACAGATTAGAAAAATTGGTCAAAGCATTGGAGAAGGATCTCACATTGGAGAAGCCTTTTAAGGAAATAAATGAAATTCTTTGGGACAACATCATCCAATCAATAAAATATGTCTGGCCCTCAATTCAAATAATGTATGAACAGAATGATTTAGTCAAATTGGCTCTGGAAGAAATCCTAAAAGCAAGAGAAGAATTGGGAAACATGACTGAAGAAGCCAATGAACTTATCTACTTTTTAAATACTCAGAATAGGCATCAACTTGAAGAACTTGGCATTCAAGACAGGACAGGAACAATTTTGGAAATAAAAAGAGTTTTTACCAAAAGAACTCTGATGCAGAATCTAGAACGAAGATGCTCTGATATGTAAGAAGAAATCAATGCCTTTATTAAAAGATTTGATATTTTGTTGAATAAAGGATTGCCCAGTCCTTTAGTTTCAGAGGATAAATTGATGGACCTTGAAAGTTGTGTTGAGAAATTGGACAAGCATGCTGACAATCAGGCTAGTTCTTCAACTAGGTCATCAACAACAACATTGCCTACAGGAAAAAATCTTCATGATAGATTGGAAAATTTGTTTTATCTCAAGCATGAGGTAATACATTTGTTCCCAATTCAACCTACTTTCTTCATATATACAGAGACGGATGAAACTCTCAGAAATCTACAAAGAACCAGAATACTGGAAGCTAAATGGTGGGAAGAAATGTTAGAACGTTTGTAAAAATTATCCTTAGATGAATTTTTGATCATTTACTACAGTAAAGTTATAATAAGAAGGATATAAGGGTAGACAAAGGTTAAAGAGTATCATTGCAGATAAAGAGTATCATTAAAATGGAGCAGCCATCACAGAATTACTAAAGAGGATAGCAACGAGCCAAATCTTAGGGCCTACATCCAGCACATTCTCAAAAGAAGAAAACAACACAACATTAGTTATCATTTCTATTATCTACGAGACCATCTATCTCTAGTTTGTTGTAACATACTTATGAGTCATCCTAGATTATATCTCAATCTGTTATGAGATATTTTTTTATAATTTTTTGTATAAATACTCCCTTAATCGGAGTATTGAGAGGTGGATTCTTAGAATTTTCTATAACATTGACTATTTTGGAATAAAGTGTTGTTGGACAAATCTCGTATGGATAGCTGGACAAGGAATTGATGCAAAAGACTTTTTACAGGATTCTTGTGTCAGACAACGGATCAATAAGTCATCTATCTCTTATTTTTTGAAGCTTTATACTTGTTTATTATATCATCTGTGTTTCATATCTGAATAATTAACGAAAAGGAATAAATCAGAAAGTGCTTAAGTGCAATCTGCTTTCAATCATTGTTATTCTAAATGTTTTCTTCTGAATTGGTTTAAACAGTGAATTCTTAATTGCTCCTGTTTTACTAGTTTATGAATTTTTATTATTTGGTAAAGAATTCTTAATTGATATTTATTAATAATCATTCATGTTCCCTCTTTCGAATATGATGAAGTATTCTTAATTTCCCTTCATCCATTTTGATCCCATTCCATTCACTTTAGATCTACAATTGTTCCTTGTTTGATTACCTTGCCCCGTGAAACCATCTTTTGTTAAGAAACTTGATCCAGTTAACCTATCCTCTTTGAATCCATTAGCCTAATGGCCTAAACTACTCAATATTACCACAAGCTATTGAATTTCATCACCCAAAATCAATTAAAATCCTTGGACTTTATAACTAGCCTAATATCTTTCAAAACAAAGCTAAATTTTATAGAGAGAGCCCTCTCTGGGTACAGATTGACTAGATTATGTACCTAAAATTTGGTTTGTGGTTACCTCGGACCCCTTTCCTCTTCCCAAAAACTTCAAGGAAAATCTGAGTGATAACAGGGTGAAAGGGAGGCAAAGAAGTATTAGCTGATTCGGCTTCATATTTTATGGCTGAACTGGGTAAAAAAGAGGTTTCCGGAGGATACCCAAGTAAACGGGTTGTGGAGCCAAGACCATAGATGTCAGATTTATGAGATGAGGAAGGCAAATATTCTAAAGAAAATGAGGGTAGATCAACCTGTCTGGGTTGCTTCTCCTTTCATATTCTCTTGAATATGATATTTTTGGGATCAGATACAGAAGGGGTTCTCTACTGAGAAGTATCTGATTGAGTATGAGACCTTGTGTAAGCCAGGATTACATTTGATTTCAACTTTGATAATACTGGAGTCGCCAAGGTGAGGGTTGTGCAACTCTCAACCCTTTGTGCTCACCTAATTGAAGGGTGAAGATAATGTCGTACCCCAGGGAAAATATTTTCAAATTCGTATCCCCAACAATGGCGCCAAAAATATGTTTTAGCTCCTTTAGATAGCCTTGAGTTTCAAAATCCCAGTGCCTAGGACATATTAAAATTAGAGGTTAAATGTATACAGTTAAGGGTGCCTCTAACATAATATGGATCAAGGGAGATAATGGTTTTGGTGGTTCAGGAATGGAGAAGACGTTAGAGTCTGATTCATGTGAATCACCCTATACTATGAGAGGGCTCAAGAGGTTGTACAACTCGATGAATTTTCAAATGGGCCAAGTCTGAAACAATGAGTAGAAACTTTCAAAATATGCATAGGTGTTGAGAAGGAGAGGAGGAATCCGCAAGAGACAGGCTTAAAGTATTAAGAATTTGTCTCTCGTCAACTCAGAGGAAATGGATGTAAGTGGAATATGACCAATAGTAGAGATTCATGGAGGGCGAATTAAGGAAGTGCAGCAAGTTTAATACATGAGCATTATACATCAAACTAATTCATGAATAAAAATTCTCACCACCGACAGCTACATTACACAAATCTTCAAAGTAGCAAAACATGAAATATGATTATACATAAATAGGAGATTGTAAACAAACAAGAGAAAATAGATACATACTGCTCATTTCTCCATCTGGAATCCAAGTAAACAACCGTATATATCAGATTATATTCAAAACAACTCTCCCAAATATGCATCTCAGAGCATAAAGAGCACAGTCATACAGAACTACAGCATACAATTTCTCCAAAATTCAAAATCTTTCTTTCATCTTTGAACTCTCTACATATAGAGTTCTCCCTGAGGGTTTACAATCGAATAATCACTCCTTCGACCCACACATGTGAAAACCAAAATATCCTAACAAACTAGTAGAGTGTGCATCAAGTAATCACTTCTGCAAACATAAAATCAAAACAGAAATGGGTAAAATTGAGATTTCACCAGTAAAACATCACAATCTAATAGTAAAAAGAAACAACATAGTTGGCCACGGAGGCCAAATTCTGGAATATTAAAAAGTGGTGGTGAGGAGTGGCTATGAACATGGGAGCAAACTAACTTCCAACATATGATTCCATCTACTGTTTGAAAGCCTCCACTCCCTCATTCTCATGATTTCCACTTAACAGTTGTGAAATGGATAGTCTTGATGCACGTGTCTGGATCTTTAGCGAAGATTTCCTGAATGAATTGAATAAACCATAAATGTGTGCTCCACCCAAAAGCCCATGGTGTGTTTGAATTGCACACCAGAAACTAGATTTCAAAGGGGGCCATGGATGGTTTGTGGTATTGGATGGGGAGCTTAGCGGGATGATTAACACTAGAAATAACAAGACAAAGGTAGTGTATGGGCTATTTATGACATGGAAAAGAGTTAGGGCCCAAGATCGTATTGAAAATCACAAGCGAGAGTGTTAACATTTAAGAAACGGGGAGTAGATGTTATGGTTTGCAATGCGCGAGGTGCGATGGTGAGAAGGCGACATGGCAAGGTGGAGGTGGGGCCCAACTTACATCACAAACCACAATCAGAAGGTTTTATATATGAGAAGTGGTAGGTAAGAGTTAAATCTTTCAGGGAGCAATGTGCGGTAAGGGGGGAATGGGTGACATGGCAGAAGTGGTGCTGCCTACAAATTCCAATCGAGAGTATTTTTTATGGGGAATCGGAGGGTATATGTCATAATCTGTGGGGATCGAAGTGCGATTGTGGTAAGGATTTAAGAGCATTAAAATACATTACAAATATTATATGTAATATATAGTATAGGTAACGATTTGTGGGATGTGGCAATTAACACAACTTTGGATCATAATACCTTGACCGCAACACTTTTCTCTTTTGACTCAAGGCTTTCCACCCAACCTGCGCTTAAATTTCTTGGCCTTCCACTTAAACATTCACACCTTTGCCCTACGATTTCCTTATAGGGATTACTTCTCCATGTTGAGTGCGGTCACAGGCCAATAGGTACAATCTAGAAAACCTGGCCTCACATGTGAAAATTTTCATCACAACCTTCATCAATGGTGCATACCTCTCCAACAAGTATCTGAATGGAAGAAAATGTGAATGAGCCTCCTTTTCCTGTGATTTTATGTAGGGTTTGTACTACTCAAGGTCTAGGTTCATCCCTTTGAACCAATATTCACCATGATTTGGTATCCTTGTAGCAAGAGAGATGGCATCAACTGAAAATGTGAAATAAATCCCTGTAATGGTGGCCTTTTCTCCCTTCAAATTTGTGGCAAACAAATATGTAAGCTACTCATGGAAACCTACCTCCTCTATTCTTTGACAAAACCTTAGGCAATTGACATCTTCAAAAAAATTTCTAATGAATGGTGAGGAAGTGAATTCACTACAATTTGAGGGCTCATACCTTAGTATCTTCCCCCCTTTTTTATGTTTTATTTTCTCTAATGATGAATACTCTGCTTCCATGGTGAAATCTAGATGATAGACAAGCAAAAATAGTGAATTTTTCTGCTATGAAGGAATGAGGTAGTATGGTGGACTTAGAAGTTGCCTAAATTTTTAAGAAAATTTAGGGGGATAGGGAATGATTTTAGTGAATTGGGGAAGTAGGAAATTTGGGAAATGGTTGAGGGGAGGGGGTTGAAAAACCTAAACACAATCCTACCCTAGAAAGACATAGGGTAGATTTAGGGTTTGTAGGGAAATGCTGGAAAAAGAAGGGAAATAGATTTTTGATGGATGGAGGTGATGTATAATTTTCAGACAGAGGTGTAGGGAAAATGATACTAGGGTTTTAAATCATTAATTCATTATTTTAAAAATGATGCAGGAGCATGAGGCTCGAGGGATAAAAACTTCATTTTTTATTCCAAAAATACAAAAATATTTTACAAGCAAAGGAGTGGGATCCTTTAGCCTGTGATTTACTGTTTTGATAGATAAGATTTTACTAGTATTTAGGAATTTGGATATCTTTATATTGGATTCATTGAATTTAGTTTTTTTTGTTGAATATTTTTAGGCAAATATCATGGAATAGGATTTTATCCAAGATTGGGCAAATCCGACTCCAAAGAATCAGATTGAAAGGATTGTCTAAACATTATATATTTTTAAGTTGCAATGTAATCGAGGAGAGGAGGATTTGATGGAATAAGAGACGAATTAAAATAAAACTCGATCTTCCTCTATAACTGTGCATAAATGCTAAATCTATAAGGGTATACTCATCTTTCAACATTTCTGAGTTGTTGACATATAGAAAATGTAGTTCTTGTGGAATTGTAAACTTGACGGAATTGAATAAATGGAGATGTATTAATGTGTGAGGATTCAAGGAGAATTATAGTAATTAAAAATAAATTCAAAGGTAAATCACATTTTAATTTCAGAGAGGTTATATTAAATATATTTGAAGATTATTAAACAGAAATGTTTTCACCATCCGATCAAGGGAGTAGATCTATCTAATGGATATCGCAATTTAAGTTACACAGAGGTTAAGTTGAAATTTGGATGCGATGATTTTATAAACTAGATTTAATAATATAAGTTTACCATCCAACATGTATTAAATCGGACAGCCATCACATGAGAGATTCAAATTCGATGAAAATCTCATTTCTAGTTGCAAGGAATTTAAGAGGTCGGATGGACCCAATAAATTTATAAATTTGAGTTTATGATTGGAGTTTTCCGCCAGCACTCAAATAGATCCAATGGTTTTCGCATTAAGGTTTTTAATCTAACATATTTCACATAATTAGATGCATGGGGTTTAATAATGAGAATGGATGCAATATTTCTTTTTTAAAGAGGGTTTAATGTCAGGTTGAGTCTGTCTTTGATTCAACTAAACTAAAAAATATGCATATATATGGTTTTATTGCATTATATACATATATGATGCAATTGTGGTTCCGTTAATTATAAAAAAAGAAATAAAGTGAATTTTAATGCAATTTAAAATTTGGTTAACAAATTATAAATGCATTTTTTGTTTTGGGTTATAAATTTAAAAGTTTGATGACCGATACTCGGAAGGAAATTGAGGAAATTCTACCAGAACTTGAATTGTCACAAGATTTGAAATATTTTCACTTACACATGCAACCATACCACCATTAGTGGTATCAAAGCAACCTTTAGACACTGAGCGAGATCTCAATATCATGAAAAGAAATCCAACATGGTGTATAGAGCTGGACGAGGAGGTGGTGCTGGTCGAAGAAGAGGAAGACCAGTTGCAAATGCTGAAGTGATGGAGGTTATGCAATAGATGCAAGCCAGTTTAGAAGCAATGGAAATGGTAAATCAAAGAGATGCAGATGCCAGAGATGTCAGCGAACTTGAAGTTGAATCTGCAAAAGAGGGAGAACCTACAAAAGTTACTCTTGAAATGAGATTTTTTAAATCAGTGTTGGGATCCACATCTAAACCCAAACTTGAACTTTCAATTTTTACAGGAATCTTAAACCCAGAAGATTTGATAGATTAGGTAAATTACATGTATAATTTCTTTGATTATGAATAAATGTATGAAGGAAAAAGAGTGAAGTTTTTTGTCACAAAATTGAAAGGACATGTAGTGCTTTGGTGAGATGGAGTGCAGAGAGAAAGAAGGATACTTGGTAAGCAGCCAATAAAGAATTGGAACAAGATGGTGGCAAAGCTGAGAGGTAATTTTTTTTCCAAGTGATTGTTAGCTTTCATTATTTAGACAAATGCAGAATCTTAGAAAGAGATCAATGACTGTCAAAGAATACATAGAGGAATTTTACAAAGTGATCATAAGAGCAGAACAAATTCAAGATACAACAAAGAATATTTCAAGATATATTAATGGTCTCAGAATGGAGATCCAAGATGAGATAAGTCTGATGTCTCCTAAAACAGTGGAAGAGGCTTATCAAATGGCCTTGAAGGTTGAAGAAAAACTCATAAGGAAGCAATCTGCCAAAAGTATAGGTATTTTCCGAGGAAAAGGAAGTCAAGATGGTAGAGGGAGATCTACAGCACTGAGAGAAGGAGCTAGCAGAAGCTCAAGTCAGTATACACACACAGAAAGTGATGAAAGTGGCAGAAGGATTTTTTCCAGAGGAAGAGGAGGCAGAGGCAGAGGAAGATAAATCAGATGTTATAGATGTAATAAGCTTGGACATAGAGCTTATGAATGTCTAGAGAATGTGGGGACAAATTAGAGAAATGTAATTGTTGCTCAAAATGAATGCAGCAAAAGTATTAGAAGCATAAAATACACCAGAGGAAGGAGAATCTTTGGTAGTTAACAAATTTTTGATAAAACCAGCAAAGGAAGTTGTTGAACCAACATGGAGAAAAACTTTGTTTAGAAGTGTGTGCAAGGTTCAAGGAAAATGCTATCAAATGGTAATTCATAGTGGCAGCACTGATAATTTGGCCTCTATAGAAGTGGTGGAGAAATTGAAATTGAAGACAAAGAAACATCCAACACCCTACAAGGTGTCATGGATTCATAAAGGACATCAACTGTTAGTGAATGAATAGTGTGAAGTGGAATTCCATTTGGGCAGCTACAAAGACAGAATTATGTGTGATGTGATGCCTATGGACGTATGTCACATATTTTTGGTTGGAAGTATGATAGAGGATCTATGCATGATGGGAAGAAGAACACATACAAGTTTTGTAAAGATGGTGTCAATCATACATGGTTGCTGATAGAAGAAGAATATGCATAAAAAAGAAGATCTGATCCGGAAGCCTTGTTACTGAGTGGAAAAGTATATATGCAATAGATTGAAGATGATGAAGTAAATTTTACATTAATTTGCAAACCCAAGGTAGTAATTACTTCCACTAAAATTTTCGATTTACCAATTTAAATTCAAGAGATGCTGGAAAATTATTGTGATATCATTGTAGATGATTTGCTGGATGAATTACCACCTATTAGAAAAATCAACCATCATATAGATTTTATTCCTAGAGAAAATTTGCCGAATAAATTAGCATACAGGATTACTCCCACAGAAAATGAAGAAATCAGGAAGCAAGTACAAGATTTGTTAGATAAATAACCGATCAGAGAAATTTTGAGTCCTTATGCAGTGCCAACAGTGCTGATTCCAAAAAAAATGGAGGCTGGAGAATGTGCACTAATTTAAGAGAAATCAATCAGGTATATATTTCCTTTACCCAGAATTGAAGATTTGATGGACTTTTTAAGTGGAGCAAGATATTTTACAAAACTGGATTTAAAGAGTGGCTATCATCAAATTAGGATAAGGGAAGGAGATGAATGGAAAACAGCCTTTAAAAAAAATGGAGGATTGTATGAATGGATGGTAATGCCATTTGGATTATCAAATGCTCCTAGTACATTTATGAGGCTTATGAATGAAGTGTTGAAAGAATTTATTGGTAAATTTGTAATAGTATATCTGGATGATATATTAATTTAAAGTCTAAAGAAGAACACTTGAGACATTTGAATTATGTCTTAAGGAAGTTGCATCAGGAAACGATGCTGGTAAATTTTAAAAAATGTTCATTCATGAAGGAAGAATTGGTATACTTAGGCTTTGTTGTTTCTGCTGGTGGATTGAAGATGGAACCAGAGAAGATAAAGGCAATCATAGAATGGCCTTCACCTAAGAGTGTTTTTGAGGTAAGAAGCTTCCATGGTCTTGCTAGTTTTTATAGAAAATTCATAAGGAATTTTAGTAAGATCAATGCTCCTATTATTGAAACTATAAATAAGGAAAAACAACCATTTAAATGGACTGATGAAGCAGAAAAAAAAAATTTAGTTGTTGAAAAGAAAGATAACAGAAAAACCCATTATAGTTTTGCCTGATTTTAAAAATTCTTTTCAAGTGAAATGTGATGCCAGTGGAGACGCTATTGGAGTTGTGCTAAGTCAAGAAGACAGACCTGTAGCTTATTTCAGTGAAAAATTTAATGAGACAAGAAGAAAGTATTCTTCTTATGACAAAGAATTTTATGCAGTTGTATAGGCGTTAAAGAAGTGGAGACATTACTTGATGTCTAAAGATTTTGTGCTTTATTCAGATAATCATGCATTGTAGTACATTATGCAGCAGCCAAAAATAAATCAGAAACATGCAAAATGGGTAGAGTATCTTCAGAGTTTCAATTTTGTATAGAAACATATAACTGTCCAAGCAAACAAAGTAGCAAATGCCTTAAGTAGAAAAAGCATTTTAGTTCAAGAATTTCAAATTCAAGTGTTGGGTTTTGATTTTCTTAAAGAATTGTATAAAACAAATTTTTTATTTTAAAGAGGCATTTGAAGCATGCAGTAATCCTGTTTTGTTGGACAGAAGTAAGTGGATGGATTTTTTCTTGCAAGAAGGCTTGTTGTTTAAAAGAAATCAGTTGTGCATACCAAATTTTTCTATGAGAAAAAATTTAATTGAGAAGCATAGTGGTGGACTTGGTGGAAATTTTGGTGCAGACAAGACTTATGAACAAATGAGTCATTTTTATTTTTGGCCAAAGATGAGAACTAAAGTGGAGAAGTATGTGTGAAATTGTAAAGTTTGTTAGTATGCAAAAGGAAGAAGTCAGAACACAGGTTTGTATGTTCCATTACCTATTCTAGACAGACCTTGGGATATGGTAAGTATGGATTTTGTTTTGGGTTTAACGAAAACACAGAGAGGAAATGATGAAATCTATGTTATAGTTGACATATTTTCTAAAATGGAACATTTTATTCTATGTTATAAAACTAGTGATGCTACTCATGTTGCTATTTTTTTTTTCAAAGAGATTGTAAGGTTGCATGGGTTACCTAAAAGCATTGTCCTAGATAAGGACACCATATTTGTTGGTCACTTCTGGAGGATATTGTGGAAAAATCTTGGTACTAAACTGAGTTTCAGCTCAGCTTATCACCCTCATACTGATGGACAGACTGAGGTGGTGAATATAAGCTTGGGTAATCTTTTGAGAATTCTTGCAGGTGAACATCCTAAACAGTGGATCAGATTTTAGCACAGGCTGAATATGCTTATAATGAATCTCCTAACAGGAGTACAAGATAGAGTCCATTCCACATAGTTTATGGAATGCAGCCAAGAGGAGTGTATGAATTTAGGAATTTGGGAAAAGCAGAGATGAGAAGTGCTGATGGAGAAGAGTTTTCTTCAGAAATTCGAGAAATACATGAACAGGTAAAACAACAGTTACATGACAGCAACATCAAATACAAAAGCAGAGCAGATTTGAAGAAAAGGGAAGTTAATTTTGAGGTTGGAGATTTTGTTCTAGCACACCTGAGGAAGGAAATATTTCCAAAAAGGGTGTATAACAAATTGAAATTTAAGAAAATTGGACCATGCAAACTATTGAGGAAATTTTCTGCAAAATGCATATGAAATAGAATTACCCCCTGACATTGGAATATCTCCAATTTTCAATGTTGTTGATTTGTACAGGTATGAGGACGGAGAGACAGATGATACAACTGAAAGAAAAGAAGAAATTGACTGGTTGAGACAGTTACCCACAACAAAAACATTGCAGCCAGAGAATATTTTAGACAAAATATTGTCTAAAAAGACAAGAGGACAGGAGTATTTTGAGTATTTGATCAAGTGGAAAGATCAACCAGTTGCAGAAGCTACTTGGATGACAGATACCATGCTACAAAAATTGGGCAGTTCTATGGAGGAAATCATGGACAGGAGCCCATGAAGAAATTTGTCCTCGGGAGTTTGATGCAGGAGCATGAGGCTCGAGGGATAAAAACTTCATTTTTTATTCCAAAAATACAAAAATATTTTACAAGCAAAGGAATGGGATCCTTTAGCCTGCGATTTACTATTTTGATAGATAAGATTTTACTAGTATTCATGGATTTAGATAGATTTATATTGGATTGATTGAATTTAGTTTTTTTTGTTGAAGATTTTTAGGCAAATATCATGGCATAGGATTTTATCCAATATTGGGAAAATCTGATTCCAAAGAATCGGATTGAAAGGATTGTGTAAAAATTATATGTTTTGTAAGTTGCAATGTAAATGAGGAGAGGAGGACTTGATGGAATAAGGGACGAATTAAAATAAAACTCGATTTTCCTCTGTAACTGTGCGTAAATGCTAAATCTGGAAGGTTATACTCATCTTTCAACATTTATGAGTTGTTGACATATAGAAACTGTAGTTCTTTGTGGAATTGTAAACATGACGAAATTGAATAAATGGAGATGTATTAATGCATCAGGAGTCAAGGAAAATTACAGTCATTCAAAATAAATTCAAAGGTAAATCACATTTTAATTGCAGAGAGGTTATATTAAATAGATTTGAAGATTATTAAATAGATATGTTTTCATCGTCCGATTAAGGCAGAAGATCTACTAACGGATATCACAATTTAAATTGCGCAGAGGTTAAGTTGAAAGTTGGATGCGATGATTTTATAAATTGGATTTGATAATATAAGTTGGCCATCTAGCATGTATTAAATCAGACAGCCATCGCATGAGAGATTCCAATCCCACGAAAATCACATTTCTACTTGCAAGGAATTTAAGAGGTCAGATGGACCCGATAAATTTATAAATTCAAGTTTGTGATTGGAGCTATCAGCCAGCACTCAAACAAATCCAACGGTTTTCGCATTAAGGTTTTTAATCCAACAGATTTCGCTTATTTAGATGCGTGGGGTTTAATAATGAGAATGGATGCAAAAGTTTTTTTTAAAGAGGGTTTAATTTCGGGTTGATTCCTTCTTTGATTCAGCTAAACTAAAAAATATGCATATATATGGTTTTATTGCATTATATACATATATGATGCAATTGTGGTTCCGTTAATTATAAAAAAAAGAAATAAAGTGAATTTTAATGCAATTTAAAATTTGGTTAACAAATTTTAAATGCATTTTTTTTTTGGGTTATAAAGTTAAAAGTTTGATGACTGATACTCAGAAGAAAATTGAGGAAATTCCACCAGAACTTGAAGAAATTGTCACGAGATTTGAAAGCTTGTCACTTACACCTGCAACCAGACCACCAAAAACCAAGACCATGAAATTCATACAAAACCCTAAGAGACTAATATAATGATTATTTCTTGGTTTAAAAAGGAAGAGAGGGCATGAAAATCAATACACTTACTTGTTATGAAGTTGGAGAGTAAAAAAATATGGAATGGAGTTTGGAAAGCTTTAATTTGGTGCTTAACTGGAAAATTTGGGCAACTCTGCCCCGTGCGCAATGGCAAGCAATTTTTTCCAATTTGAGCTAAGAAACCAATGTTTTCTCACCAAAGGAAGAATGATCTCGATGATAGGAGGTAATATGAGTGAAAATGAAATTTATTTGTGTCCTTTTAGCCTCTTAAAAACATGGAATGATTCTCTTTAAGTGATTATGGGCCCTACATGGCTCTTCAAGCATGAGTTTCATTCCTTTTTTTTAACTTTGTAACCTTGGACAATTGTAAACTGAACTTTTTGTATCTTCTTTGGAACATTGAACTGCAGATTTTTAGGAACATGAAGTGCTTATTACATATAGAAACATAAAATTACATTTTTTGAAATCAAAATTTATTGAAGAAAATTTTGTTGTTACCACTCATTCAGTTGTGGGATTTTATGCATGAAATGATAGTTTGGTGACCTTGAAAACCTAATGACCTAATGGATACATTTAAATAAATGGTATCATGGTGGTGATGACTAAATTAATGATGAAAATATATTAATAATGATGTACTCAGCATATTTTATGACGTGGACCAACAATTTAAAAATTTTGGAAGGAGTGGAAAATTGTCCTAAATGTAATGGCCAGTGACAAAATTTTTGCTTGAATACCTAAAGAACTGACAAAAATTTGACTATGGAACCCTAAAAAGACATGATAAGAGTCCATTTGATCATTGGTGACAAGATGCAAATACTGACACTAACATTGGCTCCAGCTAGGGATGGCAGCTCCTTGGAGGTGTCAAGAACACCATAGACCAAGTAGCCTAATGATTGGGCATGGAGTCAAAAGGTAAAAAACCAAACTCAAAGTTAAAAACTTGACATGATAAACTGACTCAAAACTAGATTGACTTAACTTTAACTGAAATTTGAAAACAACAAAAAATCAATAGAAATTTATGGCCTTCACCTTGGGCTCAAAGCTCCGATGATTCTCCCCTTCACACTTTGCATAAAATTAAACTGATATGTTTAATGGAATAGGGAAATTTTCACAAATATTCTCATAAAATTTAGTGATTAAGGATCGTACCATTGATTGGTCCTCTTATGCAATCCTCTCCATTCATTTCTTCCAATAGAAAAGCATGTTGTCCGCGAGAGGCTGAAATCTTGTATGGAGCTTTCCATAGGTTCTCAAATTTACCGTGTTTTCATTTCTCCTCATTTCTAGCATCCCAACAGAGGACCACATCTCCAATTTTGAAATCATCTACCTTTGTCTTATGGTCATATACCTTATTTATCCTTTCATGAAGATTTGAGGTGTATTGAAAGACCTTGTCTCTATTTTTCTGAATATGGATCATCTGATTGATCCAGCGCTTCACATCATTCTCTTCACTACCTGCTTCTTGTAACAACTTTATAACTGGGACTGCAAGTGATGTAGGGAAAACCGTATCTACTCCATATACCACTTTATAAAGATACATTCCTATTGACTTCTTACTACTCACCCTGTTCGCCCACAAAGCATTAACAAGCTTCTTTTGCTAGTTCTTCTTATTCGCCTCCAACTTCTTCTTTATAATTTTGATTAAAGATTTGTTAGAATATTCTGCCAATCCATTACCTTGCGGATAATATGTGGTGGAGTGCCCCAATTTGATGTTGTACTTGTTGCAAAACTCAACCATTTTCTTAGACTTTAATGCAGCCACATTATCTTTAATGATCTTGTGAGGATAGCCAAAAAGAGAGAAAAATTTAGTCTCTAGAAACTGAATAATGAATAAATCTGTAGCTTGCCTTGTTGGGATCGCTTCGATCCATTTGGTGAAGTAGTCGGTAGCTGTCAAGATCAACTTATGTTTGGAAGAAGATGCAGGGTGGATTTCTCCAATAAAGTCAAGGCCCCATTACTGAAATGGTGCTTTCACAGATATAGGTTGCAAAGGCAGTGGGAGAAGCTTCCTCTTACCTTGAAATATTTGGCACTCGTGACAACTCATCACAGTTTTATAGAAATCTGCAAAAAGAGTAGGTGAATAATGTCTAGCCCTCAACACCTCATTTGTCATGGTTTTCCAAAACAAGTGGCCTCCACAATCTCCCTTATGGAAATCAGTCATTAACTCCTTGGCTTCATTTTCTACCAAACAGTACAGCAAGACACCTCCCGGGTCTTTGCAATATAGAGCGATGTCGAAAATGGAGTACTTGGAGACTTTCAACTTCAATGACCTACCCTTTTATACATAAATGATATCAAAATACCAAGGAGATGAGAGGAATATATATGATACCTACATGATACTTGAAATGAGATTCATATCAAGTGCATTTAAATTGAATTCAGCCATGAGCTTGTCTAATCCTTTACCTTTGATTAGCTTTATAGGCTTGATCTTGAGGTCATACTATAACATAGTTGTGATCCACTTTCCTCTTCTACCTTGCAGACCAGTTTGCATTAGGACATCCTTCACTATTGCAAGAGGGGCATAGGCTAGAATGTGTGAATGAAGGATATACACTTGAAAGTCCTTCAATGCCTTTACCAGGGCCAAGGCTTTCTTCTCAATGATTTTATATCTAAGGGATGCATCCCTGATGGTACGGCTGAAGAATGCAATGGGTTTCTTGCTCTTATCCTTATTTTGCATCAAAACCACAACCAAGGTGTGTTCGAAGGAAAATGAAAATATGATGAAATCAATGGAGTAGTTGGGGTTAATCAAAATAAGAGTTGTAGTTAAGAAAAAATTTACTAAATTAAAAGAATTATTGGCATCCTCTGACCACCTTACCTCACTATCTTTTTTGAGCATATTGGTCATCTCTCGAAGATGCTTGGCAAGATTTGGAATAAATCTCCTCAAGAAGTTCATCTTACCATTGAAAGATTGGATCTCTTTCTTGTTGCATGGAAAATAAATTTGATAAATAGCCTCAATCCGATAAGTATCAATACAGATACCATATTTGGAGATGATATGATCGAGAATCTTGCCCTCCTCCATGGAAAAAAGACTCTTTTTGGGATTGAGTGAAATCCCAAATTTCCTGCACTTCTAAAATACAATTCTCAAATGATACAAATTCTCATCATCAGAATGAGAGAAAACTTTCAAGTCATCAAGATACACAACTAATAAAACATCATTTTCATTTGCAAAGGTTATGTCCATTTCCCCCTGAAAGGTGGCTCCTACATTCTTAAGCCCGAATGGCATTTTAGAATACTTGAATGTGCCCCAAGGTGTAGTCTTGTCTTATGCATTAAGATTTGATTGTATCCAAATATCCGTCAAGAAGCAACATTCAAGATGCCCCAACCACTCTCTGTAGGACATGTTCCATATTAGGAAGGGGATAGTTATCTTTTAGAGACACCTTATTCAAGTTTCTAAAATAAAAACAAAGACGAATTTATCCTGTTTACTTTCTCACTGAAACAGGATTTGACATCCAATCAAAAAATCTAATAGGAACAATGATACCAGCTTTAAAAAGTATGTTTACCTCTTTCTCTATCGACGGCAAAAACCTTGGGTTGATTCTTCTCAACTTTTTTCTAAAGGGATTTTGATCATGCTTGACTGGAATTGTATGTTGAATGATATTCTTATCATAAAATTTCAGATTTTCATAGTCCCAAGAAAATACATCAGAAAATTTAGACAACAATGATATGTATTTTTATTTTACCTCTGGAGATAAGGACTTGAACATCTTGACCATCTTGGGCTTTTCTGTTGTTCCAATATTCACATCTTCAACACCTTTCTTGGTAGGAACCATGGTTGGTTTTCTAGAAACATCATCTTGATAAAAAAATTCTTCCAAAGGTACAAAACCCCTTAAAATGTTGTTATCTTTCAACTGTAATACATCAACCTGAGTAGCCTCGATCACTTGATCATATTTATCATATACCCCATCAATAAATTAATTTTCAAATTCACCTTCCATCTGAAGAAAATTATTCACCTGATTTCCATCCCAAAACAATTGGAAATACCTCAAGTTGTCAGGGACAGTTGGTCGGTCTTTGACATGAATTTCAAACTTCCTATTAGAAAATATGGGAATCTTAAAGTTACTTACTATTGTAGCAAGAAAATCTGCCATAAGATTCTGACTCCTTGCTACTATTGACAGTGTATGTTCAGGAAACATTTTGAGGATATCAAGTACAACATTTCGATATGCTCTCATTTTTGGATGCTTAGCCTGGTATTCCCCTTTTCCCTATTTGATTACAAGCTTGGAGTATTCATAGACTGAAATTCATTTAACTCCCAACTTTTTCATAATTTTGAGGCCGTGATCAATGCCTCGTACTCAGATTCATTATTAGAATAATCGAAAGCCAACTTGTATGAACACAATCTCACATTATTCGTTATTTTACCTTATTGATGAATTGGACTACGAATCCACATTCTGATGCTTGCCCCATCTTTCCCTAAGGCACCATCGAAATCCATGGTCCAAAGACCATTCTCATCATCCGGAAATTGGGATTCTGCATTCTGATTTGTCTTTTATTTTCGATTCACTTCTTCAATTTGTTCTGAACCTTTTTTTGACTTCTCTGATAACTGCTCTGAAGAACTAGGTTGATTGCCTTATTTTTCAAGCAAAACTGCTCTGACACTATTTGAAATTTCTGGAATTTCCTCAACTTCTATTACCTAACTATATAAATCATTAAAAACACTATCATTAAACAAAATAAATTACTCAAGATCAGTATGTACAATATTGATAGGATGATTGTTAGGTTTCTCTTTACTAGTGATCATATATTTAATTTTTGTCTCCTGGTACAAATTCCTTAGTTGTCCAAAAACCAAGATGGTGGCATAAGATAAATATAATAGAAAATTACCTCTTAACTTTTCTCCCCAAGATCTTCCGGAGTCAACCATGGCATTGTGAAGGATACACTAATGAATCCTAAAACTCAAATAAAACGGAGGAACTTCACTATCTTCTAGTTGACAATCTATTGCTGGACCAAAAATGAGCTCAGGTTGATCATCTTCAACATTAACCATATCAGACATAGGATCTACTTTCAGCATTTTAGCCACGTGATATTTGTATTGACTATTTTCTACAAGCTCGGTAAAGGGGATAGAGACTTTTAACTTAGATATTTCATTTTCGAAGCTAAAAATATTGGATTGCTTATCTACCTCTTTTACAACGGTGTCCCTCTTGTCGGGTTGGTCCTTCATTACAGCTTCCTTCTTTTGACTTTATTTTTTCTTTTCTTGGTGTGCTTGTAGATGCTTGATTGATCTTGATGTGATTTGTAGCTGGAGGCTCCTTTCTTTTGTTTCGACTAGCTTAGGGATTTTTCTTTGGCTGAGTATGTTTTTGCTAGGATTTCCTCTTCTAGATAGGAGTGATAGTAACATCTCTATTTCTCAATGAATATTTCCTCTAGTGTGAGCTAAGTGCATTAAGATAACCCCACTGATAATAATCAGATTGAACCTCCAACTCATCATCATTTTCAAGTATGTAATCTTCATCTTTTGGAAAAAAAAAATTTCTCAATGTATTCTTCATCCTCCGTCAAGAATATAGGTTGTCCATCTGCTATGGAGAAACAATCTGCTTCCACAATCTCTTCTTCTTCTTCAACCCCTTGAGCATAATTCTGTTGCAAGGGAGTATGGATCTGTTGTTGTATTGGATGCTCTGGAGCTCTTTGTTCCCTATGTTTAATCCTAATCTGAGGCTGCTACTACTGACCTCAAAAATTAGGATTCCGAACCTGTGCTTCTGGTTTTATTTTAGTAATGGAAATTCTCTCAACCATTCTTTCCATAGTCTTGATCAGAGTATCCATTTTTACCTTAGAGGATGTGGATGTTTCTTTGATTGTTACCTTTCTTTCACCATTGGTATTTGACTTTTTGATTGAAAAATTCGCTTCGACACTGACCATGTTTCTTTGCATATCCTTTAGTGTTACAGGACTTCTCTCTCGGAGTTGGTATTCCATATCTGGATCAAAATCATCTAGATATTGTAAGAGAGAAAAACCTAGAGGAGGTTTGATCTCATTTGGGATTGAGTTATACACTTGGTTGAAATGAAGTGAAATCATGAACTGATTCATTTGGATTCCTCTTTAAGTTTTCATAATAAGAAAGAATCTGAAGTGGATTCTTCTTCACTTCCCATCTAGCTATGAATGCATCAATTAGATACTCCATATTTCCTATGGAATTGGCAGTCAAAGGACAAAACCAATTTTTTACATCTCCGGGGAATATTTGGGCAATGATCCTCATTTTTGCATCATTAGCATCAATCTCTTCTAATTCAATGAAATAAATGTCTTTAACTAAGTTTTTTCTAGCACTAATATCATAATTCTCATCAAAGAGAAGGAGTCTCTGGCCACAACCTTGTGGTAAGGGTGCAAGTTGACCAGGTAAAATCGAAGGTGAAAATGTCGCCATGAATCCTGCTGAGTGTCGTTCAGGAGTAACAATGGGAGGGTAGACTTAGAAGGTAATGAAGTAGAAGGGATGGAAGAGGAGGAAAAAACTGATTGAGATTGTGTCAAAATGAAAAAGGGCTCTTGTTGGTACTGGATGATAGTTTTTTTCAGATGTATATTGGAGTTGATTAACTAATTTCTCAAGTCTATCAAACTGACGCCAGAATTTTCTATCAAAATATGACTCCAAATTGGATTCTTCGGATAGTAAACTATATTCAAGTTTCAGGGAATCCAATACTACTTCAGATAAGCTCAATGGATCAAACACTATCTCATACAATGAAGTTTTCAACTTTGATCTAAACAGAGACAATTCAAACTTCAAATCGAATGCAATATCTTCAAGGGTTAATACTTTTGTAGGTAATGATGAAGATATTACCAATGAATATGGATGTTACTGAAACTATAAGTGTTGGGATCTCTTCATTCTGATGAGTTTCTATGGATCTTCAACTGGAGAAGATGGATGAGGCTCAAGATTCGATCTTGTGTATCTTCTCGAAGCCAGAATGTTATTTGTTTGTAACTTGGTTCTTTGCAATTTTCTTATCAGCCTTATTGAAACTTAGTCCTGTCACCAACAGGACCAAATTTCAATGGATGTTTGTCATATATCCCAGTGAAGATATGTCTTTTCTCTCACTGGAAACGGTGCCAAGATGTTAGCACTCCATTGGTTCTCCGAAGGATGCAAAGGAGACCAAAAAAGGTAATCGCATACCACTTTGACCTAGTAGCTAGCCCTACTAGGCTCAGAAGTCTCTCTCAATGAGATCATAGCTAAATTAACTAGATGATGGATATTTTAGGCATAGGTATAATAGGCTCTAGGGTTTTGTTTGATTTGGATTTTTGTGCTAGATGAAAATGGACCTTTAGAGCTTTGCTTGATTGAAACTCTGGTAGGGTTATAAGAGTAAAAATTGCAGGGGAATAAAGGGGCAAGGTAGGAAAGCTTGAATGACCCTTTAGGATTTATAGTTATGGTTTAGGATGAACAAAGAGATTAGGAACAAGCATAGAAGTATGAATTCATTCCTTAAGAATAAAATAAACACAACATCATCATCTAATCAAAACAGGGCATGTATTCCTCATGAATCCTACTTAAAACCTTTAAAGACAATGAGTGAAAGTAGTAGGTATTTAATGGAAAGATAAATCATTCAATGAAGTGACTTAAAAAATAGAAACATGGACATACAATCTCACCACATGAATCCCTAAATTTAAGCTGCAACTTTTCTTTGTTTTCACTGTATTACTTTGTCAAAATTAAATACACTAGCTCAATGTCCAAGAATCCAACCCTTGAATATGATTACAAGAGGCCTCATATAGCTATTGAGGTCAAAATCCTACTTTGGAGGTGAAATTTTCCAGCAAGAAATTCAAATGCATGCATCTATCTGAAGTCTGCTACACACTAGGGAGGTCACACAACAAATTCCTCCTTTATCTAACCAATAAGAGACATATCCTCAAAGAAATAAATGGAGGATAAGACACCTATTCAACTCCATTTTTCCATTCACATTTACATTTTTACTTTCACTTTTTAACTTTTACAAAAGTAAAACTTGAAATTGGGGAAAATTACATAGTGAAAATTTTCCAAAATTTTCATAAAATTGCAAATGCGCAGCGCCGCCATGGAGGCCATTTTTAGGTACAGTCTTGAAATCAAAATTGAAATCTCAGAGAATATTAAACTAGACCTGCCTCTCTAGTTTCTATAACATCTTGAATTTTTGAAAATTACCCATGGGAAGGGCTTCAAAAAGTCATTCCCCCATGGTGTCTCTAGAAATGTAGCGCCTGTAAAAAAGAGGGGCAAAATGTTGATTTTTGATCGCTTTTTCTCATTTTTCTCAAAATATGAGCCTTGTATGAAAAATATAAGAAAATTGATTTTGAGAGGAGGCCATCATATTTCTATAAATGTCAGCCATTTTTCATTTGGAGCCCTGAGGAAAAAGCGCAGCGCCAAGGCAATGTGCTTCTAGACCTAGTGAAATTTCTGAATTTTCTGAATTTGCACCAAATTTCACCAAAAAACAAAATTTTCTCCAAATCTTCCCAAAATTGGTCTATAAGTGCTAAATGAGGTGTACTATGTGATCATGGAGCATTAGTAAGAAAATCAATTTTACCCTTCTACTTTTTGCTGATTAGGGTTTCCTTAAGCTTGTCTTGCAATTGCTTGATTTTGATTTGTGCAATATGATTCCTTGTTTGGTAGCGGGAACCCATGCGTTTATGCATATTATTATATTTTTTTCCTTGTCAAGGAGCTTTAATAAGTGATTATTGACATTCTCAATCCAAAACTCCCTGTCCTCATTGATCTCATTTGCAATCCTCTCTTCAAAAGTGAGCTCCTCATCTGTAGGGTTTTGTTCTTTTTCTTTTTGCAGTGCCTTCTTGAGACCCATGGTTCTTGGCCTATTCCTTCTCACCTTATGTTCATGCTCATCAGAATCATCATTCTCAACCATGGCTTTTCCTTTCTCATCATTTTTGTTTTCCTCGAACAACCTTTTCTCCAATATCAATTTTTTTGTCTGCAGCTCCTGGTTTTCTTGCTCTAGAAATGAAATGATAAAATATTCCCTTTCCAAGTTGTCTTATATCTCTTTGATCTTATCATCCTTGTATTTTATTACCCTCTCCAATTTTTCTTGCTCATCATGGTCCTCCAATTCAACTAGGTCAAAGTCATGTTCCCCCTCATCATGCATGGATGTCTCAAGTTGTGCTGATGGTGATCCCTATGGTGAAGTATGCTTGGCCCCTTCCTCATTCTGAGGAGAAAAAAAAAGCCTCCTGCCTCTCTAATAAGTGTGATTAACCTTAGGCATATGCCTCTTTGAAACTTAAGCTTTTTTTCTTAATGATCCCACCTCCATAGGTTGTGCTGAAATTGTAGGTGATATGTTTTGTTGTTAAGTTGGTGTAGTAGTTGTGTGCATATGCAAGGCTGCCTCAATGAAGGTATCCCATGTTATGTTCTTCTCTGCTAATTTATGGAGAACTATGACCTTCACCAAGATATGGTGAAAGAGGATAGGGTAATTTTCAGTGTTTTTGACTTGCACCTTTTTAGCCATCTTGCTCACACTCCTATACAAGAAATTTCATAAATTAAGGGACTTCATTGTTGTGAAGTGCATGAGCAGTCTAATGTGATATTGGTACAATCTGGAAAACCTGCCATCACATGTGAGAATTTTCATCACAACCTTCATCAATGGTGCATACCTCTCCAACAAGTATCTGAATGGAAGAATATGTGAATGAGACTCCGTGTACTATGATTTTATGTAGGGTTTGTACTGCTCAAGGTCTAGGTTCATCCCTTTGAACCAATATTCACTAGGATTTGGTATCCATATAGAAAGAGAGATGGCATCAAATGAAAATGTGAAATAAATCCCTACAATGGTGGCCAATTCTCCCTTCAAATTGGTGGAAAACAAATCTGTAAGTTGCTCATGGAAACCTACCTCCTCCACTTTTTGACAAAACCCTAGGCAGTTGAAATATTCAAATCATTTTCTAATGAATGGTGAGGAAGTGATTTCACTGAAATTTGAGGGCTCATACCTCAGTATATCCCCCCCTTTGTGATTTTTTCTTTTCTATAATGGTGAAGAATCTACTTCCATGGTGAAATCTAGATGATAGACAAGAAAAAATAGTGAAGTTTTCTGCTATGAAAGAATGAGGTGGTATAGTCGACTTAGAAGTTGCCTAAATTTTTAAGGAAATTTAGGGGGATAGGGAATGAGTTTAGTGAATTGGGGAAGTAGGAAATTTGGGAAATTATTGAGGGGAGGGGGTTGAAAAATCTTAAACACAATCCTACCCTAGAAAGACATAGGGTAGATTTAGGGTTTGTAGGGAAATGATAGAAAATGAAGGGAAATATATTTGTGATGGATGGAGGCGATGTATAAGTTGAAAACATAGGTGTAGGGAAAATGATACTAGGGTTTTAAAGCATTAATTAATCATTTGAAAATAAATACCATGAAATTCATACAAAACCCTAGGAGATTAAGATTATGTTTATTTATTGGTTTTCAAAGGAAGAGAGGGCATGAAAATGAATACACTTACTTGTTATGAAGTTTGGAGAGTGAAAAAATATGGAATGGAGTTTGAAAAAATGAATTTGGTGCTTAATTGGAAAATTTGGGCAACTCTTCCCCATGCACAGCGCAATCCATTGATGCACAACACCTATGTGCAACATAGTGTCTCTATGCCCAACACGAAGCAAATTTTTCCAAGTTGAGCTAAGAAACCTGTATTTTATCACCAAAGGAAGAACGAGCTTGATGACAAGAGGTAATAGGAGTAAAAATGAAATGTATTTTTGTATTTCTGGCCTTTTATAGACATGGAATGATTCTCTTTAAGTGATGATGAGCCCTACATGTCTCTTCTAGCATGAATTTCATTCTTCTTTTTTTTAACTTTGTAACCTTGGACATTTGTAACCTAAACTTTTTGTATCTTATTTGGAATGTTGAACTACAAATTTTAGGAACATGAAGTGCTTATTACATATAGAAACATAAAATTACATTGTTTGAAATCAAAATTTATTGAAGAAACTTGCTTTATTACCACTCCAATTGTCGGATTTTATGCATGAAATGACAATTTGGTGACCTTGAAACCCTAATGACCTAATGGAGACACTGAAATGAATGAGATCACAGTGGTGATGACTGAAATGATGATGAAAATATCTGAATAATGATATGCTCAACTTATTTGATGACATGGACCAACAATTTAAAAATTTTGGAAGGAGTGGTCCTAAACCTAATTCCCAGTGACCAAATTTTTGCTTCAATACCTAGTCAAATGAAAAAAAATTGACTGCAAGACCCTATCAAGACATGGTAAGAGTCCATTTGATCATTGGTGATAGGATGCAAAGACTGACACTAACAGAGAGAAATACCCACAAAAATTTATTAAGTATTGGGGAAGCTTTGACCCCCAGAAACACCTACAGGATTGTAAGGATAGGATGATCAGGGAAGGAATTACAGAGGGCTTATGGATGTAAAAAATTGTACACACCTTGGGAAAATTTCTGAAGGCATGGTACGTGAAAGATGAGATAAGAAGACAGACCAATGATTGGGATTGTTTGGAATATCAATTCAATAATGAATTTTCCTTCAAGGACAATGAAAAAAGGATAAAAATTTATTTGCAAGCCGTTAAGAGATTTTTTTCTCACAACAGGTAAGTTGATGAAGGGATGTATAGAACAGAACACTTTGGAGCATATATATGAATCTAGGTTCCACAAAGTTGTAGCTTGTGGGAAGATATACCAGGAGCCTTATGAAGATGATCTGGAGGAGTTAATACATATCAAATTCAATGAAAATGAGGGGGAATGGAGTATTTAATATGGGCCTGTGATCGATGGTCTACAACTACTACCTCTAAAGTTGCGGAAACACAACATTGAGATTTATGAAAAGCTGAATTTGGCATCAAATGGAGATTATTGGGATGGAAAAACTATCAAGGAAATGTTTGATCTCCTAAGATAATATGAGGACTTGTTCCCTTCATTTATTGTGGAGCTTAAGGGAATTAAGGGAGATTTAAAGGGAATGAATATTGTGCTTAAACCAGATGCAAATCCAGTGAAACATCGGTCATTCTGGCTAAACCTGAGAGTTAAAGAGAAGGTGAAGAAGGAAATAAACAAGATGTTGGAATCATGTCTTATCTTCCTAGGTTACGAAGCAGAGTGGGTCAGTAAATTGTAATACATAATAAAAAGGATCTTCATGAAATTCGGGTCTGTATGAACTATTGGAGTCTGAAAATGTTTATGTTCATGATCCTTTCCCCACCCCTTTTAGCGATGAAGTTCTAGAAAATGTGGTAGGAAATGAAGCTTACACTTTTATAGATGGATTCTCATGTTATCATCAAGTCCAGATTGCAGAAGAAGATAATAATAAAACCACATTCACCACGAAATGGGGATCCTATGTGTACCATGTCATGTCGTTTGCACTCAATAATGAGCCAACATTATTCTCAAGAATTGTAATCACTGGCTTCAGGTATTATATTCACAGGTTTCTATAGGTTTACATGGATGAATGGACCATCTATATTCTACTAAAGAAACATTCAAGTTTTCACCAAGTGATGATTGACCATTGTAGACAATGCAGATCTCCCAAAACCTAAAAAAGTGCATATTCGTTTTCCATTTTAGAACGCTTTTGGGCCATAAGTATGTAAAGAGGGAGTATGTTTTGATCCTACTAAACTCACAGTGATCATGAATATGGCCCCACCAACAAGTGTTAAACAAATCATGTCCACCCTTGGCCACATAGAATATTACAGGAGGTTCATCCACAACTATACCTCAATCACTGCACCGTTGGAGAATCTATTAAATAAATTTTAATGGTTCACATGGTCGGATGAATGTGAAGCTTCTTTCAATGTGCTGAAGGAGAAATTGGAAAGTTCACCAATCCTGGTTTATCCATATTGGAACAAGAAGTTTCATGTTCATATTGGTGCATCGGGTATCTCCCTAGGATTCATTATGGCTCAACTCGGGGATAGAAATCTTGATCACCCCATCTATTTTTCTGGCATAAAATTTTCCACGATAGAAAATAATTATACCATGACTGAGCGCAAAGTGCTTGCAATGGTGTAGTCACTACAAAATTTTCAGCACTATATTCTAGGGGGTCCATTCAAATTCTTCACTGATCATTCTGCACTGAAGTACTTACTGAACAAGCTTGTACTTGAGGGAAGGATTTTTAGATGGCTTCTGCTATTCCATGATTTCACATTTGAAGTAATCTTCAAGCGAGGAATACTAAACGTGGGTCTTGATCACCTATCCTAGTTGGAGTAAGGGGAAGTTGAAGGGTTAGTAGATGATTAGTTGTGAGATGCCGAATTGTTTTGGGTTGAAACCATACTCTAATACTTGGAATATATTACAATATTTATTTCTACAGGTAACTGCCCAAAGTAGTACACAACAACACAGTGAAGGCACATGGTGGTTCATGCTACAAACTATTATTTGATCGCAGGAAAATTGTGCGAGTTGGGCATTGATTAGATATTGCGAAGGTGCATTCTTAATCATGAGAGACATGACGTATTGTGGGAATGTCATTCAGGAATTGAAGGTGGTAATGTTGGTGGGAAGGCCACTGCGAGGAATGTGTTGTAGGTGGGTCTTTGATGGGTGACACTTTTCTGTGACGCACAGGATTATGTCAAGGAATGTGAAATTTGTCAAAGGATTGGAAAGTCATCGCACTAGTATGAATTTCCTTTGCAACCAGTAAGAGCACTCCCGACCTTTTAGAAGTGGTCCTTTGAATTTTTGGGACCTGTTAACCCACCACCTCGCCACTCACACGCCAAATATATTATTACTGCCACAAAGTACCTTACCAGATGGGTTGAAGTTGTAGTAGTCAAATATTGCACTGTAGATATTATCACTAGGTTCATCTTCGAGAATAATATCACTCAATTTTGGTGCCCTTGAAGCCTCATTAGTGACTAGGGGATCCATTTAATTAATGTGACAGTCACTTCATTTCTACAAAACTTTATGACACAACACCATAAGAGTAGCCCGTATCACCCTCAAGAAAATGGTACTATGGAATATTTTAACAAAATCTTAGAGAAGGGACTCACCAACATATGCTCATAAAATAGAGACGATTGGGATGAACAAATGTTAGCTGCACTATGGGCTTATTGAACTACCATCAAGTGGTTACACAAGTCACACCCTCCAAGCTAGTGCATGGACGTGAGGTCATAGTACATGCATATTTTACCATCCCAAAAAAATTTATTGTGCATGTCACTTGCATGACAGAGGATTAATCAATTCGAAAATGGTTGGAAGAACTCTGGGAGCTAGATGAAGCTAGTTTTCTAGTATATTTACACTAGACTTTCAAAAAGAAGAGGCAGAAAGCATGGTATGACAGGAACATCAAGCAGAAATATTTCACAGTTGAAGGAAATTTTTCTATGTGAAAGAAGTCCTTAAAGTTTCATGGAAATAATAAAATGCATTGGTTAGGACCGTTTATAGTTGTGAAAGTGAAATAATTAGTAGCTAGAAAGCTCACACAATTGGATGGAGTATTACTTCCTAAAGGGGTGAATGGTGCATGCCTAAAACCATTCCATGGCTCAACCAGCTCTTTATCAAAATTATTCGATCTCCAAAAGGGGATCGTAGGTAGGTCTAGGTAGATTCATTTAGTTCTTTTCATTTTTCAGCTGTGTCAATCATTCAGTCATTCTGTTAAAATTCGGTCATGAATAAATTTCCACCAGTTATTTTTATTTGTGGAAATTTCTTCACCCCTCCACAACCATTTGTGGTGTCACATGTGTCAGTCGTCGTATCTGTAATAATTAGTAATAATTCCTTGTGTCAGTTAAAATTTGGGCTAAATCACTCTTGTAATAACCCATCATGATTTGTTCATCAACTTCTAGGTGTATGTCATCTTATCACCATAATTACCCATCATTACCACACTCCTTTTCTAGTTTTTGCGTTATCTGAATATGGTCTAGTTAGTCATCATTATCGCTGCCATGGTTGTGATTGAGTGGGGAAAGCTACCGTATTAATTATAAGTTAAGTGGTCAAATCAAAAACATCGTGTTGAGCCTTTCTATATAATTTTCATGGAAACGATAAGCTTCTCAGTATAGAAAGATGAGGTGGTCAATTTTCTAGGTCTGGAGTCTATATCAAATTTCCCTTGTTCCTTGCCCAAGTTCAAGCCTTGAGTGTGCTTTGTATATTTCCATCGCACTGTAGCCATGAAAAAGACCATAATATTTTTCCTAGATGTTGAAACAGACACAAGAATTACAAAGACAAAGCCTCTCTATGGAAAGTACAATAAGGGTATGCTTGTAGACAAGGACCACTCTGACTTGTTTCATTTTCTAGTACTCAAGCAGGAAGTATACATTCAAATTTTCACCAGACCTGATGCAATCTAGTCGAAGAAAGTTCAAGATTATTTTAGAGGATCATAGAGGTCGAATTTGCTGAATTTAAGGAATCTTCCGTTATTTTGCACTACCAGAGCAATAATAGAATGCACAAAATTCCTCATCAACATGATGCATGGAGGGTCTCTCTGGCTTGATAAGGAATATTAAATTCATATCATTGAAATTCACCAATTTATAGGGTTTTCTGCTACTGGAGACACAGTATCAACTGCATTCCATAATAATTCCAAGCAGGGAAGAAGACAGGCGATGAAAATTATTACAACCGGTATGGTACCCAAAATGGGGGAAAAGTTTCATAGTTCCAATCAACAAGCCCAACGTCAAATTTTCTTGTTACACGATTTTTGGGAAGCTCATGCAACATTTCTCAAGATGTGAATACACATTGGATACAATCGTAGTTTTGTAAGTTTGTGTGCAGGGCACATAGTTGAATTGGTGCATTTATTTGTTAACTGAACTCTTTGATGCTTGTGAATATGTATATAATATGACCTCTCATTTTATCTATGGATATCTTTTTATTGCCCTTTCTATGTGAAAATGGTGCCCACCATATGGGAGAGATATGGTGACAGTTACTGAAGACCAGCCACTTGTACTTTGGTATTTAACATGGTGGACCTCTAGGGACCCCAGCAGTAAGGAAATAAATGAAGCCTATTTTTCTTGTTGGTACATGAAAATGCTAGACATCACCAAGGCTAGACACAAAATTTCATTATTTCTCCTTGATGAATATTCATAGGATATCGGGTTTGGAATGAGTCACAGGAACACCTGGGTGCAGCCAAAATGTATCAACTCCAACACATTCTAGATGTGGGCCCAAAATTTCATGATATTAGAAGAATTCTTCTGTGTTGAAGTCTCTTCCTAGCCTGGGATTGCAAAATAAATTTGAGAGGAGAAGCACATATAATTTTTTAGAGGAATGGTGCTTCAGTTATTACTTGGAAAAAAACCTTCAACCTCAAGGAAGCAACATGCTAAGGAAACAATGACCCCGGACATCAAGAAGATTGAGACACACATGTAGTCCTTACATGCCACCCTGGGGAATATTGGTGCATCAGTAAGTTCATTCTCTACCTTTTCTGAATTTCGCAGTTCAATTTCATTCATTTCTATGACCTGTAGTCTATTATTTCTTCAATTCTTTAGTGGGCCCTCTCTCTCATCCTGAACTAGAAATTTTGAATATTCATCCTCTTGCAACTAAACCACCCTTGGTCCCTAGTAAAAGGATCAAAACCAAATATACCCAAGTTATTGACCTGACTGGCGAAGAACCCCAAACACACACCTCCACACCTGTCTCTAAAGAAAATCTACCTTACACTTTTGTCATCTCCCCCAGGTCACGCAATCCATCGCCCCATACAACCTCCACCTCCGCCACCATCTCTAACGTAATTCCAATTAGTGTTATGCTCGGTACTAAAATAGATATGGATATAGACTCTGTTATCCACTCAGTGACTCAAGCTACGAATGGGTCACTTCCAACTCATCCTTCGAGCACATAATCTATTCATACATCTATGTTGCCTTTGTTATTTTAATCTAGCCCCATAACGGTCACCGGTTAGGTTATTGGCACTGAGTCTCTGAATCCAAGAACCATCCACTCAGTGTCCCTACCCATTGATCCCTCCCCCTCGTCACCACCACACTCCATCCCAACCCACATTAGTTCTCACACCTCTGAGCCTTTGCAGAAAGAAGCATCACCCCAAGGGAAATTTGAGAAATCAATTGCCAACAAAAAACCATTGCAGATTCGTGCCCCTCAACCCTCGACTATGAACCTCAATAAATTCTAGGGTTGGTCCTTGATTTAGTTGTGGAATTTCATTCAATTGATTGGATGCCAAGAAGAGGCATTGCATAACATTTTGTCAACTACACATGCACAACAACATCAATAGATTATTTCCCTCATTGTAAAACGAGATCAGATCCTCAAGGAGAAATAACATCTGTAGAATTTGGTCAATCAAATTACTGCAAAGATCTAGAATCTATGGCCCTTAATTGTAGATATAGTTGCAGATACCCCAAAATAGTTCTTAGCCCGCACTCCCTTGGCATGTTGTGACCACATCAAAGCATCTTGCACCGATCTTGTACCGACAAATAGAGAGCTCAATTGAAGTATTTATACCACTCATAAGGCACTACCATATCCCACATCCTAGTATATCCATGAGGTTGAAGAGAAAATAATAGAAGTGGCTTTCCTGAATGCCTCTATCCTTCAGGCTACAATGGAATCCAAGGGACTCTTAGAATAGGTTAACGACTCATCAGGCTGCCTCACATGAATAAATTGTCTGCTTTACCCCCTACGTCAACATGAAAATCATTTTTTCAACAAAGCCATGGCATCTAGGGACAAGTCCCTACAAACAAAGATTTTATAATAGGTGGATGCCCTCGCCATCCAAGTCCAAAAAATTAAAGAGGAGTCCAGTAAGGCCAAGGCCCTACTCAGTGACCTTAAGCCACTAAAATTGGTTTAGCTGGGGGCACTACAATAGATTAATGATGACATAGAATCTCAATGGAATACCCTCCTGATGACCCGCCCCGACCATCGTACGGCCGAACTCACAATGTCATTTATTGATCATGTGAGCATGCTCACAAGCTCATGGTAGTGTCTCTTGATGATTTCATAAGATCAAAAAATTTAGCCATTGATTTCATCCCAGAGTTCATCCTTCATTGGAAGGAAATAATCAAGGAGGAGGAGCATAGGCAGAATCACTACAACAATAGGAAGCACTCGCAGCACAAGAAACACCACCAACATGGAAAAATGATTGACTCAGGGAGAATTCAATGGATTATGGTCCGGGATGACTTAATGCATTGTGGTCGAGGCTTGTTGGGTCCTTTTTTTTAGATTTAAGCGATGACACTTTTTGTAATATTCCAAAATTAGCATGTAGCTAATTGGAATATTGATTTTTTCTTTTGTCACCTAACAGTTGAATAAATGGGTAAGAAGGCCCATTCATATTAAAAATAGGAATAAAATCCCTCATGTTGTTAAAAGGGATCATAAAACTAGTTGGATTTTACACTCTCATGTGTGAACAAGGACAAATGCATGTGGACAAGGTCAAGTTTGACCAAGTCAACAGTGCTGGTATGAGAGGAGGAGATCATCCATAGAGACAGCGCAGTGCAAGTAGGAGGAAGATTCCTTGGTGGAGGAAACCCTAATGAGTGGGGCCCAAGGCAAGAAGGCTCACACTTGTTTAAAAGGAGGGCAAGGCAGCCATAAGAGGACATGATTTGAAGATTGGATTTTTAGTCTGCATGACTATTTTTCTTTCTCCAAATTTTTAGTCGAGATTGTTGTGCTACTTAGCACAAGGTATTCATGTTTAGGAATCCCTTCTCCTTTATTGAGAGGCCTCTTAAGGGAGCTTTTATTTCATTTCCCCACATCCAGGCTTAAGGTTAAGAATCCTCCTTCAGCTACAACGTCATTTCTGCAGCAGTATAATGTTGTGTTTCAGAGTGTTGCAATGGGAATTCTCAACACCACTTCTGAAGCTTGTTTTTCAGAGGAGGAAGCCTTCCTTCCTTTGGGAGATCAGTGAGGAGGAAATTAAGCTGATTTTCAGATCTTGGCATGTGGCCAATTTATTTTTCATCACCTATAGTGCAATCCCTTGCAGGAACTGCATCATTTCTTGCAGTGTTGCAGTAAGAGGGTTAAAACCCTTATTTTTGAGCTAGTTTCTTAGGAAAAGGGCTAGCCCTTCTCCCAGAAAGCTAGTAAGAAGGATCCTCCTTTATATTCAGCTGTATGTATGTAGAGATTCAGCTATACTACATTATTTCAGATATCTGCAGATCCACTTTTTTTACTCATTCTCTCAAGGAGCCCTTGCCGAGTTATCTTCATATTGTGTATAAGGGGATAGATCACTATTTTTCTCTGTGCTTTGATTAATAAAAACTCCAAATTTATTGTTTATATCATATTTTTGTAGAAACCCTTATTTAATCACGCTTTCACTTGCTTCAGAAATTATGCATGGTAAAAGTCATGGGATTTGGATGTTTTTAAGCCATAGTGAGACCGGGAGATCTGTTTAACACATCAAAATGGATTTCTTTTTGATCCCCTTCTGTATTTGAGTCCCATAACACATAATCTAAGGGATCCAAGTGTTATTTATCATTTTTATAGTACAATTTTCTAGAAATAATGTTTTTATGGTCTATATTACTGCATTTCCCCAACCTTGGGATAACATAGTGGGGCATATTTTGCTTCTATAACAATAATATGATGGATATGTGTTCTACACACATTTTATGAGTTAATTTCTCACTGCTACTCTATTTTTTTATTTTTTTATTGCTGCATTCCCATTTTGGGATATTACAATGGTATCGGAGCATAATCTTGGCTCGGCCTGTGAGTTCCATCCATTATGCTATCAGAAGAATAAGAATACAAAGTGAAGGAGTAATATTAGAATTATATATAGAATGATATTTGTCTTATCACTTTTCAAATCCAGGAAGAACCTCTCCAAGGAGGTTAAGCAGATGAAGGAGAAGAGATGCAATGAAATTCCTAGAGGGTTTCAAGAAGAGGAAGGGCCATGAACTTCCTATTATCAAAGAGGAGACTACAAGAGGCATGAAGGAAACTTGGAATCTGAAATCCTAATAAGGTACCTTGTAGAATACAAATCTCAACCTAGAGCTTTCAAGGAGACTCTAGCTCTTCCTCAGTTTATCCAGCTGGAAGAAGAAAGGAGGCCATACAGCAATGGGATGATGAGAGGCAATAGATTTCTATTTTCCACTTTTTATGGATCACCCACATGTGTAGCACAGGCTTGGGTGATGAAGCTAGAGGCATTCTTCCTACTACATCCAGTGGTAGAGAGAGAGGTTGTAGAAATTACAGTGTTGCACCTTGAAGGTGAAGCAAGCACTTGGTGGTTCAGCCATGTGAGTCATGCAAGAGTGTCTACTTTTGTAAATTTCACTCAAAAGGTGATCAGGATATTTGATAAAGAGAAATCAAAGGAAGAGAAGCCCTCACCACCATTGGAAGAGGCATGTACCAGTGTCGTTGTAACCATGGAGGAGCAACCTTCATCTTCAGTGGTTTGGGAAGCCAATACATTGGAAGGAACTCTTGCAGCCATACAAGATACTTCCAAGTTTCACCAAGGTATGCCTAAGTTTCCATCTCTTATCATTTCAGCAAATCTTATGGAGGGATATACACCATTTCATACTGCTAATCTAGAGCAACAGAATTGCACTGCATTGTTCAACCTTGAGTTATTCAAGGAAGGGATGAGCTACATTCAACCTCTTGAGTTGAAATTTATAATTTCTGAAGATAGGGTGAGTATTATCCCATGTACAATGGCTGACTATGGCTTCAGCATTATACCTTGCTTTGAGACAGTACATGTATCACCTTGCAGACCTAAAGCACTGTACATAAGCAACAGTGAAGAGAAGAGGGCCCATTCCTTATGGGAGCAATCAAATGGCAGCTTCATTCATGAAGCAATGGAGGAAAATATGATAGATGGTATACATCTTGAGATGAGAAATATTTTCTCCTTTCTAGATGACACTTTCTCAACGAGCATCTCGCAGCTCAAAGAGAAACTTATACTTGCAGCAGATCCAGAACCTTATTGGTTTTGGAGGGCCATTGATGAGAAGAAGGTCTCATGGAGACATCTCATTGGAGGTGCACTTCAACATATCATGGAGTGCAAAGTTATTCAACACTTTGAAAAGGTTTTTCCCTCCACACTTGGATCCTTATGGATTCAAGCTAGTCATTGGTGTGAGATCTTCTCCAGGAGATCTCCGAGGAGTTGCATTTCAACATCCCATGAAATGCAAGAAGAAAAATTTGATATGGGAAGATGGTAGTCTTCATCGGAGGAGTACCAAGATGGAGAATGGTAGGAGACATCCACAGGTGGCTGAATGGGAGTGGATGGAGAGCAATATGTTGGTGAGCCACTTACATATTTATGACATCGGGCAGCAAGAGGCATGGCTGCATTGGCTACTCTTGAAAGAGTTTGGGCATCATATGACATATCCTTTTTCTAAGGGTATGTGGGTGGAAGAAACTTGGCAAGACACTTGCATCATATGGCAGCAAAGATTTTGGGTGCATTACGTTGGTATGATCTCCGTCATGAAAATCAACATATTTTCACCTCATTATTTATATAATGGAGGTGTGAGGGGGCAGCAAGAATTATTATTTCTATGGCTTCTCTTGGGAGAGTATGGGCAGAATTTTTCCCATACTCATCATGATATTTTCGGAAAAAGGGATGGCACATTCAAGGTGCAAAGAGGCTACCCTTCAGCATTGAAGGATAATGAGGGGCTTCCACATAGGAAGAATATTTCCCCACATAGCAGCATGATGGTGGATGAATTTGGCACATGGAATGTCAAGGATGGGAGTCATGGAGTGACAAGAGCCTTATCACTAAGGCAAACAACGCTGTCACTTGGGAGTATGTTTCTAGTGATGAAGTGTTCCAAGGGGAGAATGCATCCCTTCATTGTGCAAAATTTTATGAGGAGATTCTCATGGGAGGACTCATCCATGGACCACACCTTCAGCCCACTCACTATGCATGGTAAGAAATGTATTTTTGTACTTATTGATTATTTCATTGAGTATTGGCATCTTCTCACCATATATGTACAGTGCATTGCTCCACAAGAGGGCAAGATTATTTTTGGGTTTCATGATCCTACTAGAACCAACACTTATGATGACAACCATTCTCTACATGGATCTGGGAAAGTGTGTTGTTATTTTTATTATGCTTAGCTGATATATATTGCTGCTTACTACCACATAGTAGATAAGAAAACATGCACAGCCAGTAACTTGTTGGAGAAAAACTTGCCACATGAATTTTTAAAGCAGCAGTTGGGAAGACTGCGCTGTATCCACTTGAGAAACCATTGGTATCATCCAAAATTACACATAACCTTCATCATTTTTCTGATTTGGATGCCAAATGGTGATTATGTGCCATTCATTTTGAATGGGATGGTTTGGGCCAGCATGATTCATGACATGGGAGAAAGGATCTTTGGAGATCTAATCTTCTTCTTGCCACTTGAAGGAAACCTTATTGCAGCCCAAGATCATCATATGCTCTACACTTATCATGAGTGGCAAGGAAGACAGCATGGGGTAGTCCATTTTATCTACCATATTCAATTATTCAGCCCACCTACATTGCAGGAGCCCAAGGTGGAGGAGATATTTCATGAGTTTCCATGTTGGAGGGTGACTCATTTTGTATTGATGATATCTTGGGGATGGAGGTTTCACATGGGATTGATAGTTTCCAATGCATTTCAAACTCCATGCCTTGAGAGGACCTCTAGATAGCACCAAGTTTCCTCCTTGAGTATTTCACCTTTTCATTATGATGGCTATTTGGGATGCTCACAAAATGCTAGCTTGTATGCTTGGGAGGGGCACTATGGAGATTTATTGTTGAGATAGCATCATATTCCTTAGAGGATTTCATCATATGAGGATGCTATAGGAGGAGGAAAGGAGACTTTCTAGTTCTATCCTTGCATCTACTTGAGGACAAGCAACATTTGGGAGGGGAGGACTGTAATATTCCAAAATTAGCATGCAGCTAATTGGAATATTGATTTTTTATTTTTTCACCTAGCAATAGAATAAATGGGTAAGAAGGCCCATGCATATTAAAAATAGGAATAAAATACCTCATGTTGTGAAAATGGATCATAAAACTAGTTGGATTTTACACTCTCATGTGTGAACAAGGACAAATGCATGTGGACAAGGTCAAGTTTGACCAAGTCAACAACGCTGGTATGAGAGGAGGAGATCATCCATAGAGACAACGCAGTGCAAGTAGGAGGAAGATTCCTTGGTGGAGGAAACCATAATGAGTGGCGCCCAAGGCAAGAAGGCTCACACTTGTTTAAAATGAGAGCAAGGCAGCCATAGCAGGACATGATTTGAAGATTGGATTTTTGGTCTGCATGACTATTTTTCTTTCTCCAACTGTTTAGTTGAGATTGTTGTGTTGCTTAGCACAAGGTATTCCTATTTAGGAATCCCTTCTCCTTTCTTGAGAGGCCTCTTGAGGGAGCTTGTACTGCATTTCCCCACATCCAGGCTTGAGGCCAAGCATCCTCCTTCAACTACAACGTTATTTCTGCAGCAGTATAACATTGTGTTGCAGGGTGTTGCAGTGGAAATTCTCAACACCAATTCTGGAGCTTGTTTTTCAGAGGAGGAAGCCTTCCTTCCTTTGGGAGATCAGTGAGGAGGACTTTGAGATGATTTTCAGATCTTGGCATGTGACCAATGTATTTTCCATCACCTACAGCGCAGTCCCTTGTAGGAACTATGTCATTTCTTACAGTGTTGTAGTAAGAGGGTTAAAACCCTTGTTTTTGAGCTAGTTTCTTAGGGAAAGGGCCAACCCTTATCCCGGAAATATAGTAAGAAGGATCTTCCTTCATTTATTGTATTATTCAGCTATATGTATGTATAGATTCATCTATACTATGTTATTTCAGATCTAGATCTGCAGATCCACTTTTCGTACTCATTCTCTCAAGGAGCCCTTGCTGGATTATCTTCATATTGTGTATAAGGGGCTATATCACTATTTTTCTCTGTGATATGATTAATAAAACTCTAGATATGTTTTTTATATCATATTTTTGTAGAAACACTTATTTAATCATGCTGTCACTTGCTTCAGAAATTTTGCATGGTAAAAGTCATGGGATTTGGATGTTTTTAAGCCATAGTGAGACCGGGAGATCTGTTTAACACATCAAAAGGGATTTTTTTCTGATCCCCTTCTGGAAGTGAGTCCCATAACACATAAGCTAATGGATGTGAGTGTTATTTCTCACTATTATAACGCATTTTCTGGAAATAACGTTTTTATGTTCTATATTGTTGCATTTCCCCAACCTTGGGATAACATAGTGGGACACATTTTGCTGCTATAACAATAATATGATGTCTATGTGTTCTACACGCATTTTAAGAGTTAATTTCTCACTGCTACTCCATTTTTGTGTCTTCTTATTGTTGCATTCCCATTTTGGGATATTACACTTTTTTAATATTGACCATATTTTGACTGGATGAAACCGTTGGAGGATGCGGAGAAGATAGAAGAATAAGGAGAAGGGGTCTGCCAAATAATAGCAGTTGCATAGATCCAGCTAGAGAATTCACGACTCAAGTAGTTGCAACCAAGATGAAAGGAATGTTGGCAGTCGAGGATGCAGACACAACCGAGTAAAAAATGAAGTTGAAAGAATGGAAAGGTGAAGTATCTAAGGGAGAGGTAGTAGTAGGCATAGGGTTTAAGAAGGTTGAGGAGAAAATCCAGAAAGGGGCGAATAAGCTATAAATGCGCCGAAATGTTGTCATGAAACCTGCTGAGCCCACATTTCTTTGTCTCATCTTTCTCATATGTTATCTTCTTATTGTATTTTTTTTGTTCTATATTTAAGGCCTTCGAGTCCAATGTATTGATGTAATAATATTTAATTTAATGAAAGGAGGAGCTATAGGGTTATATGAGAATATTTGTGTGTGCTTTGTTATAGCCTTTAAAAAAAAATTATTATGATTGTACATGTGTAATATACTTTCTTCTTAAATTCTTTAGCCGACTTGATTGCACCTTTTATGTTCTAGTTCTGATTTTATTAGGCATTGATAGCCTTCATGGGGTTTTCCCAATAAAAAATTCCAACCTTAACTAAGTAAGGTCATGACACGCCTTGGGTGGGATACCTTATTCTTCTGAATAGGGTGAAAATGTCATCGTTACACTAGACTACGATGAAGCCTTTGTTGGCCCATTTTCCTCAACCTAGGGTCTCAACCCGTTCATCATTTTTCTACCAACATTGTTTATGGAACAAAATGCACTCGAAAATAATGGAATCTATTTTCCTTCTAGTGGCCTAATTATATCACAACTCAATACCCTATTAGTGGTTAGGTTTGACTCCCTTAACTCTTAACTAGAGTTACAATATGGACTCTTCTAAAGTCTTATTCATCATGATCATGTGGCTATCCCATTTTCCAAAAATAATGGGGGATGACATGGCATCCTCTTGAATTATGGTGGCCAAAATAGGAAGGTTAACTTCTAAGTGGCATAACTTGTGCATATAGGCTACGATTGAGGAAATTCTTGCACCATATAAAGGTATTCATGTGTAGAATAGGAAAAATAGGTGAAGCACTATAGAATCAAATTTTTACCTCCAAAAAAATTAGTATAATTCATCAAAATTCTCTCGAAAGGTTTCAGACCCAAATTTTCCAAATTGGGTCCTGTCGGTTAAAATGTTCCTATGAGATTATTCCTTCACTTTTTCTGCTACAAAAGGATCAAGATGGATGAAAAACAATATAATGATCTAATATAGATCACACCTCCCCATGTTGGGAGGATTTTGTTCTACAAAATCTTCTACTAAATGAGGTGAGGAAATTTTTCCTCCACCTTCCCTCAAGTGTACCATTTAGCTAATTTTCCTGGAAGGACTTGTTCCTCTTCCTCATTTAGTATGGAAGGATCATAGAGTTTCACATTCTCTACATTCACAATTGAGTAAATGCACATGTATGGGGGTAGAATAAATCTATAGGAATGATATCTCACCTTTTATAGTATATCAAAAGGACGATATTGTAGAGTATTTATTTTCTTACCTAGACCCTAGCCATTCCTTAATCAATTGTCACCATACTATGTCTCAGGCCTTGAATAATTTTTGTATTTTCAAGCATGACCTTATATTTTTCCTATGACTTATGCAGTGCCCCCTATACTTATGTATCAATTTTCCTAATATTCTCAAGAAATTTTTTATCCCTCAAGTCATCCCTTTTAAGATCCTCCCTCACTTTTTCTTGTTTCCCATATGAAATATACAAAGGTGAAGGTGGGAGATATCCAAAACAAATTTCAAATGGATACATCCCAATAAAAGTGTCGATTGATCTATTATAAGAGTGTTGTATATATACCATATTTTCATCCCAATTATTCAGATAATTTTGATTGTAAACCCTCGAAAGTTGCACCAAATTGCTATTGACTTATTTTGTTTGTCCATATGTCTGTTGATGGAATGTTGTAGACCTCTTCAATTTCATGTCCATTTTTTCCCATAATGTAGTCCACAATGTAAATAAATCGTGTTTCCTTGTCTAAAATGGTGCTCCTTGGTATCTCAAAGTGCACCTAGACTTGTCTAAAGAAATTTTTTTTTTTCTTCTTTCCCAATGATGGCCTTTTTACAAGGCATCAGAACACACATCTTGTTGAACTTGTCAAATACTATGAACATGTATTCACGTCCCTTCCTAGTTTTTGGTAAACCTCCCACAAATTCCATGGAAATTTTTTACCAGGGATGAGTGGGTACAAGTAAGGGATCATATATTCCAAGTTTCCTGTTACTATTCTAACCAGTACAACAAAGCATGTATCCTTTTTGAAACTAGCTACCTAGTCTTGAATATTGGGCCAATAGACATACCTCTCCAAGTTTTCCATTGTCTTCCCTACACCAAAGTGCCATACAACCTTGTAGGTGTGATCCTCTCTGATTATATTTAGTCACACACCTTTAGAAACACATAACTTATCCAACTTGTAGAGTAACCCATCCTAGAGATGGTATTCAATTATGATGTCACCATCATGCACATGACTTTGGCTCTGCAATTGTTGAAACGCCTCCTTGAAGTCCTTATCCTATGAATATGCTTCCCTGTATGCATCATGGGTGAATGGATCCATGTGCATCACAGTTCCTAAAGCTATAATATTCTATGTGGGTGGCCTTGAAAGCATGTCAACTAACCTTTTTACGCTTCCCTTCTTTTACTTGACCATTGAATGAAAATAATATGGAAAACCCATCTAATTATAATGCCTAGTCTGTTGTAGCTTACTCTAGGCTTCCAAGTATTGTATTAGTTGGTGACCCATGTGAATTACTATCTCATTTCCCATCAAAAAGTGTTTCCACTTCTTCATATCTTGCACCAGGGAATAGAGCGCCTTGTTTCAAGTTGGGTAGTTAAGAATTTCCCCATGAAATAATTCATAACCAGGTGGCATATATACCTTCCTCCATACATCAAGCCTTATTTCATAACATACCCACTCACATATATCTTCACATTGAAAGGTTGTTGCAAGTTCAGTAATGCTATAATTGGTGCTTGACTTATCTTCTTCTTTGTCTCATCAAAGGCCCTCTTCTGACCCTTTCCCCATCAGAAACTCTTACCAGTTTTTTTTATGGTGTGGAGTGGTGCTACTACCACTGAAAATGAGGAAACAAATTTCCTCAAGTACTATGGCTCCTTAGAAAAAATCCTAAATTGTGAAGCATCAGTATTAATTGACTATTTTATGATGGCCTCCATCTTGGAAAAATATATCTTTATCTCTCCTCCACTTATCACATACCCTAGATAGACAAAATATTGTTGTGCAAACTCACACTTTTTGAGATTTTTTTGCAGTTGGTGCTTCGTTAATGTCTCTACCACCTATGTCAAATGAGAGATGTTCTCCTCCTAGGTAGCACTATATACAAATATATCATCCAAATATACAGTAACAAATGAATCTATAGAAAAGCACAATATATTATTCATTAACCTCATAAACATTGATAATGCATTACATAGACCAAATGGCATGATTAACAAATCATACAATTTTTTCTTGGTTTTGAAGGTAATATTCCAGGTATCATCTTCTCTGAATTGAACCTAGTGATATCCAAACTTTAACTCCATCTTGGTGAAGTATTTTTCTTGTTGCAAATGATCCAACTATCATCTATTATGGGCAGGGGATACATGTTCTTGAGCATAATTTTGTTCAATGCCTTGTAATTTATACACATTCGCTAAATCCTATCCTTCTTTGGCATAATGCTGATGAGTGACCCACATGGTGATGTACTCAGTCAAATGACACATTTTTCCATTAGTTTCTTCGCCTCACTTGATTTTAAATAAAATTCCTATACAGCTGAATTTTTGGTAATGGGGAGTTCAGCAATAGTTGGATCTCGTGTTCCACTTCCCTCTTGAGTAGTAACCCTTTAGGATCTTGAAACACATCCTTGTATCCCTATAGAAACTCATCTAGTTGTTTTTTATATTTCCCAGTACACCCCTCCATTGATTACGTTACTCTTATTGACTCCTCTATAAACTTATTCTCTCTTAAAAATAAACTTCTTGCTAGAAGTAATGAGTTTCTTGGCCTAATGTGCACTTACTAGTGAAATTTTTTACTTTCCTTTATGCATGTCGATGGTGAATGACTTCCATCCTTGATGATTCAATATTGATTGGATCTTTGCATGAATATTTCATCCCACACGTAAATGTAGGTAATTCCAAGCACCACTCCACATGCATTAAGGGGAACTACATTTAGTTCTACTTCATCAATCAAATCAACATTGATAGTAAATCTAATTTTTCATTGTTTTGTTACCTTCAAGTTTGCATCCTTATTTACTCATCCCAATGGATATGGGATTGAATGATCATGAAATTATAATCCCAATTTTTTGAACATCTCTAGTACAATGATATTCTCTTGCGATCCTAAGTCAAATAGAGCATAAATATTTGTCTTCTTGACCTATATCTTTATGTGGAATATTTTGGTCATTTATTTATGTTTTTGTTAATAAAGGATATTTAGATTCACTTCCTTCTACACTGATGTATATTCAATATTCTCATCGATGTACAAGCTAATTTCAACATGGTTGCTCGAATTAGCGGCCATGCTATTCTTCTTCTTATTATCTTTGTTTATTTTCTTTGAGTATTGCAAGGAAATAAGAAATGCACATCAGTTAGGATGGTGACAGCTAGGCCAAGTGTAGTTGCGGGAAAGGGTGTGGGTTATTCATTAGAGGAAATTTCAGCCTAAAAGTGCCCCCTAAGAAAAAATAATAAAATAAGAGTTATGAATTTTGGAGGGAAAAGAAGAAAACTACTTTTTTTTTAATTGTATTTTTGGCTTATCTCCTTATAAGTTTACTCAAATTTCAAGTGTAGGAACTCGTTGGATACAGAATTAAATTCCACGTCCAACGAGTACCCATTATGCATAATTTTTAGAAGATCGACATCAATAAAAATGTAAGATACATTTAAAAAGCGAAAATAAGAAAAACTGCTTCTTTTAATTGTATTTTTTACTTATATCCTTATAAGTTTACTCAAATTTCAATTTTAGAACACACTTTTTTAATGTATCTTCAATTTTTATTGATGTGGGTCTTCTCAAAAGTATTAATAATGGGTACTCGTTGGATTTGGAATTTAAGTCCAAATCCAATGAGTGTCTACAATTGAAATTTGAGTAAACCTATAAGGAGATAAACCAAAAAAACAATTAAAAAAAAAATAGTTTTTCTTATTTTCACTCCAAAATATTTACATGTACCTCTGTTTAAATTTAAAGGATTTTTGTTGGTTTACATATTATGACATGGAAATTACATGAAATTTTCATGGACACTTTAAGGATAAAATTTCATCTAATGTGTAGTTTGTACCTCTAGTGACAAAAGTAAGGAAGTTGAGGATGCTGATGTTTTGAGCAGGTATCTAGTCCTATAGCAGTTTTAGGATGTGTTTCCAATAGATATTTCAGAGTTTCCACCTCACAGGGAAGTAGACTTTTCTATTGAGTTGGTACTAAGGCAGCACCAACATCAAAGGTACCTTACAAGATGAGTACACCAGATTTGGTAGAGTTAAAGTTGCAGCTGAAAGAGATGCTTGATTAGGGATGAATTAGGCCAGGTGTATCGCCTTGGGGTGCACCAATGTTTTTCATGAAGAATAAGGATGGAACTCTTAGAATAGGCATTGATTACAGGAAGTTGAACAAAGTGACCATCAAGAACAGGTACCCATTACCGAGGATTGATGATTTGTTTGAACATCTGAAGGGAGCAGCAGTGTTCTCTAAGATTGAATTGAGATCAAGATACCATCAAGTATGCATCAAATATCAGGGCATCGACAAGACTACATTTAGGAATAGGTATGGGCATTATGAGTTTTTTGTAGTTCCATTATGTTTGACTAATTCTCTAGCTACATTTATGTGTGTGATGAATAATGTGTTCTGTCCTTATCTAGACAAGTTAGTGATTGTATTCATTGATGAAATATTGGTATATTTCAAGAATGAGGAAGTCCATGTAACACTACCTAGTACCATAGGTTGAAAAAGGTTGCACACTTACTTCCAATGAAGACTACCTACTCAACTAGTGATGTAGCACGAGAGTTCGTCAAATAGATAGTAATATTGCCTAGTGTTCCAAGGAATATTTTGTCAGAAAAAAATTCAAAGTTCACTTCCAAGTTTTGGAAGGAATTATTTGTAGTTTTTGGCACAGATTTTTCCTTTAACACGACTTATCATCTGCAGAAAGATGGACAAACTAAGAGGGTCAACAGGGTCTTGGAAGACATGTTGAGGATGTATGTGATGTATCAAAAACACAAATGGGGAGAGTATCTACCATTGGTTAAGTTTTCATACAACAATGGGTATCAGAATTCATTGGGTATGAGTCCCTTCGACGCACTGTATGGGCAGAGTTGTAATACTCCCACTAGTTTGAGTGATACAGTTAGCAGGGTGTTGATTGGAATGAACATGTTGGAAGATATGGAACACGAAATGAAAGTTATAAAGAAGAATATAAATGAAACACAAGACATACATAAGAGTTATGTAGACCAACATAGGGTATTTAAGGTGTTTCAAGTTGGAGGGCATGTTTATCTGCACATCAAGCCCAAGAAGAGTTCCTTGAGGACCAGATCATGTGCCAAGTTGGCACCACAGTATTACAGACCTTTTGAGATCCTTGAGAGGATTGGACCAGTGGCCTATCAACTTGCACTACCTCCAATAATGAAATTCCATGATGTGTTTCATGTTTCATTACTTAAAAGGTATATAAAGGATGTTGATCATGTAATTAATTGGTTTATATTACAGGTGGAGCAAGAAGGATAATTCCAGCAGGAACCTCTATGAATATTGCAACAGAAGCAACTCATGCTTCCGAACAGAGCGCTCAAAAAATTTAAAGTACAATGGAAGCACTTTGGGCCCGATGAAGGTACATGGGAGATAACGGATCAGATGCTAACCATGTGTCCTTCATTGTTTTCTGATTGAAGGAAAAAAATTTTGGTTTGGTGTTTGGTATATGTTTGGAATATGTTTTCGGTATATATACTTAAGTGTATGGATGTAAATACCACCATGAGATAAGTTATAAATCTCCAATAAGCCGTATGGATGTTATATGGTCATGTTATCATGGTTTTGTTGTTGAGAATATTACTAATTGTAAATACTGCACCGAGATAAGTTATAAATCTCGATGGGCATTATGTTTTCTTTTCATTGGTTTTGTTGACGTGTAGGTGTGGTTTAGCACTGAGGACTGTGTTCCCCAAGGGGGAGGGTTCTGTAACAGACCTAGGAAAAATTTCATGTATTAAAAGTTAATAAAGGAAAAAATAAGACCGCGATTAAGGGACATGTATTTCAAGTTGAATGTTGGGAAAATTATCCTAGTGAGCCTCACTGGATAAGTGTTTATGGCCAAGGGAAAATGGAAAAGGAAAGTTCAAATGCATTAAAGAAGAAAAATATATTTTTGGCACATTTATTTATGAAAATAAAGGAAATTAGGAGAAAAATAAAGGTAAAAGGTCACAGGTTGCATGTGAGGAGGAAAATGAAGGAAAATAATAGAAAATGAAGGAAATAGAGGCCTCATTAATAAAAAGGCTTCTGAGGATAAGTGGGTACATTTTGTTAGCTCGGGTTTGGAGCTCTCTCATTATTCTCTCTCTCACACACACTCTTGGATACTTCGAGTTTTCTTGGATCAATTCAACATTGTTCCAAGGAGGAGGAATGCAAGCAAAGGAAGGACAATGAAATGAAAGGAAAGGAAATATCAAGCAAGGAAGAGTAGGATCTAGCAGCTTCAGCATGAATACTTGCAGGTAACATATTTCATGTGTGATTTCCTAGCTGGTTTGTACATACATGGCTTATGCATGTTGGAATTTGGTTATGTTGTTGTCGGTGGCATAGTTTTGCTGAGATTTGACAGTGGTTTTCAACCTTGCCTTGCATTTTTCTAGATGCCATGGTGTGTTGGGATTTTGATCTCAATTTTGAGCTTTGGAATTTATGGATGTATTTCGAAATCCAGGGCGAAGATGGTCTCAGTTTCATTCCCAAAGGCCTAGGAATCCCTTGACCGGTTTTGGGATACACGGTAAAGCTTGAGGGAGGTGTCTCAGTTTAAGGCCTAGTGATAAGGGATTGGAGTGCAGTAAAGCCTAAGAGACAAGGAGATGCAAAATTCCTCAAGGATAGTGACGGATTTCGAATGGCATTCCAAGTTTGGTTCGGTCATGATCGGAGCACCAGTTTTGGTGTGATCACGATATGGTGAGGGTAGAGGTTGTTTAGCCTCTGGATTCCCTTGGTGGTTTTTGGATTGGTTTATCCATACGATCCCACATTCATTCTTGGAATATGGAAAATGGGTGATTGTCTTAAGAGAGATGTTGATCTTCCATGTTCATGGTCAGGTGGTATGTGGAAGTCCTAAACCTGGTTGGTTATTGCCTATGTTTAATGGAAGCTAAGTTATCTTTCTTTTGTACCTATTAATGTGTCGATTTAATGGATGTTAAATCACTATTATTTCCATGGTTTTATGTTGGTTATATGCATGCTTAAATTATTGGCTCATGTCATGGTTATTTCATGTATTTACTTTTAATTATTAAAATGATGGATGCAAGACCTAATTGGTGTCATATATATTCAAGGGGGGAGGGTGGCGATACTTCTTGTAATGTTTCATAAGGGTTTTCAGTCATTCATGCTTTATCTTGTATCCTAGACCTGAAGATCTCATTCATGCCAAGTGTTTGATAGAATGTGAGTCTTGGTTGGGGATGGTTAGGCCTTGTCCTGGAGTTAGTATTTGGTTTATTAGTTTTATCATCGTGTGTTTAATGGATTCTAGAATTTACAACAAGTTTTGGGTAGTGGTCAGAATTCTAGGCTTGAAAAGTTCCTTAAATATCGCAGACACGGGCAAAGGTATGGGAAATTTAGTCCCTGGACGCAGGCATACGGGATTGTGGGTGTGTCCAAAGCCTCCCAGATGCATGCATGCAGGCTTGTGGGAGCGTCCGGGGGGTTTTCTTCATAAAATTTCAGTGGTACCCAAGGATAGGTTAGGTGGATGACTAGGATAGCCTCTAGGGTCATGTAGCAAGTAATATAGGTCTGTGTTATGGTTTTCTGCTTCGATTCCACTTCCTTAAAGTCACTAAGGACGTTGAGTCTATCTTAACTACCACTCATCTCATGTTTACCCCGGTTGGTCGGTTACTTGGGTAGGCGTGAGGGGAGGTGGACGTTACAGGTTAGGTTTGTAAAAATTACAATTAACTCTATGTGAGAGGTGTGGAGTCTCATGGATGGATTTGTAATTCTATGTGTTGCATAATTAAGGTTATTTTAATTTTGTTGGAGGATAAAAAGTATTATGATTTTTGATGATATATATATATATATATATATATATATATATATATATATATAATTATTTTTGTCAAATGACATGAACTCTTTATTAAAGAAGTATGCTAGTTTTTTTTATTTTTATATAGGTGTAATTTTAAAACGCTTTTTAATGTAAAATTTAAGTCAAAATTATTATTTTTTAAAATCATGTTGAATTGGTAATATGCCAAACTAATTTTGGCGAGGTCGAGAGTCAAATATTCTAGTTTCTGCTATAACACTAAGAGTATATCCAACATTCCACAAGTCATATATACCAATAAATTATGATTTAACAAGAGTTGAGATTCCACAAGCCATATACACCAATAACTTATAACTAGTTAACAAGAGCTGAGAAGTCAGGTCGGTGGGGCTGCTTAATCTTCGAGCCTTATCTCAAGGATCCAAACATGTCCCTTGGAATTGTACCAAAGTGGATAGAAGAACAAAACTTGCTCCTAACCACTTGAGCTACTAACAAGAGACATACTTTTATCATTTTCTAAACATATATCAACTCCAATTGGTAGGTTCATTTTCCATGAGTTTGAAAACTCTTTCATCCCATAATTTTTCCTCAAAATCTAAAGATTTAAAATAATCATATCAATTTCACAAAAAAAAAGCGTTATCTTACCTTTAATTCAATATATCAAGAACCACATTATACTTTAATTATTATTAATCCTCTATGAAACACCACTTAAACCATATACACTTTTTTTTTTTTAATATTCAAAATCAAATACCTACCAAACCTCAAATCCCAACCACCCTAATTTCCTAATAAATTTTACAACCATCCAAAATGTAACCAGCAGAAGCTTTGCTAGTTCCCATAAGAAGCTTTGCTTAATAACACCCAACCCAACCCAACCCATGGTCCAATCACGAATAAGATCGAGATGTCTAATCTCCAATCAGAAGCCATGATTTTGTTTTTAAAAATGGTTTCCTTCTTCCCTCAAAACATTGAAACAAACATATTTACCTTCACATGGAAAAAAATAATAATAATAATAATAAAATATACCCAATATGTGTGAAAGGGAAAAAATAATATAAAAAATATTTTAAATCTTTTGATGAAATTCATTTCCCATTCTCACATATCCCTTTCTATTCAATCAAACTTCTCTTTTCAATAAATTCCTACTGGAATTTAGGGAAATTGCACCGTAAAAAGTCACTGTAAAAGCCTTCAAAAAGTCGCGCTAAAGACTACTCACTTTCTATTAGGTAGGGAGTTTCATGTATGCGTTGATATTAAAAAAAAAAAAAAATCCTATGAGGTCCCACCTTAAGAATGGCAACCACTCTACGTCTCATTCAAATATTTAATATTTGTATCATATCATTTAATGCTTTACATGCATGTAATTTCTCTAACATCGCTTTCATTTCACCAAAGGAAAATTTTCCAATTTTACATCTAATAATGTAACTAACAATTTAGTACATTACATGACATTTTTATTTTGGTGGGGGCGGAAATGTGCATTTTACATCCTATTATAATATGTTAGGGTGTCCATTTTTTATCAAAGTTGAAATTTTTTTTAGGTTGGTCAGTAAAAATTATTAAAATTTAAAAATGAAAAAATTTAAATAACTATATAAAACATTTAAATAATGTGGGCTTATAGTTTTTTTTTTTAATAAATGTATAAATAAACAATTAAAAATCATTGGACGTGCAACCTTTCTTTTTGGAGTGTAGAATTTGATCCCTCTCGATGCATGATAGATCTGCAGTGAGATGGATCTAGTTGGTAAAAAGGGAAATGTCTTATATTCGCAATTATTTACAATTGCAATTTAATCACTTAATACCAAATCGACTAGACCTGTGCATTTTTTATAGATCTTTTGTTCATGTATTGTAAAATAAATTAGCAGAAAGGATGTAGGATTAACATATTAACAAGTAATAAAGAGGGTGTATGAAGCACGGGGAAGTTGTAGATGAAGATATTGGGGTTATATATAGTGTGAAGTTAAAATTTTATTAATCATTCAAAAAAAGTCTATATGGTTGATAGTTTAGGCATGCTTTAGTTTATTATATGGGAAACTAGATTAGCAGCAATGTTGTAATCTTTTTGCTAATTTTTTTTTTTTAAATAGAGTATAAACAAAAATATACATATACACCTGTCCAAAAACGAATGGCTATGTGTCAGATAACCAAAGTAAAGTAAAAGACTAAATATAAAATAAAATTTCTATGAAACCAGAAAATCATGAAGAAGGTGTAGAATCTTAGAAATAACTATATTGACTCCTTTCCCTATTGATTCAGACTTCTTGGATCAGTGGGACACCTAGGGGTGCCTCTATTTTCACTAGTATGCAGTTCAGATCCTTCACTTAGAGTTGGAGCTCATCCATCAATAGCAAAACTTCTTGTCTAGCTACACTCTCTCCGGTAGTGAAATTCATAATGCCAATATAATCAATAATTTGAAGATATTGATTTTCTCTTCCCTGTGTGTTTCTTGTATTCGAGATCCATGTTGCAATGTCCATAGTGATCTCAAAATCTGAACGGAAACCCCTCTCCCTTGCAATTTCTTACTTAGCATCGTTGAATGTCCTCTAGATAAAAACTAGAATTTTCCATCGATAATTTTGAGTCGAAGTGTTGAAAAATGGCAACAAGAAATTCTTGATTTAATTTTTCCTTGAATTAAATTAGGAGAAAATTGTAATTCCACATAACAAGAAAACAAGAATGTGTTAAATAAGTTAGTTTGACTTAGTTGGCTCCGTTAATTCAAGTTGAGGGTCTAACTTGAGTCATGTAGAGTGTCTCCTAAATCTTAGGAGCCTAGTTTGAATTTAATTTGAGCTATAATAATTTAGTTCAGTTAAACTGAGTTAAGGTCAATTAAACTAGCTAGTGGGAGGTCAAATAGTGGGGTGTGTACTCAATGATCAACAAGTTAACTGATAAATCAACCATAATTAACTCATTCATGCATGATCTACGAGTTACCCAGTTGAGGTTGGAGTTCAAGGGTAATGTATTATCAATTGTATAATTATCCAAGTTGTACGCGTGGTGAATGCGGTCAGAGAAGGACCTATAGGGATTGCGCAATTTAGGATGGGGATTTCCCTAATTAATAGGGGACTAATTCCCAGGGAAACAATGCAAGGGAATAGGAGCTTGGAAGGCAGGGAAATTGGCTAAGTATTGGTCAGAGTCAGCTTGTGAGGCTGTGAGATAGATTATCATTGTGCAGAGATTGTTCAGGCTTGAAAAAAAATTGTATTTCTTCTCTATTTTCCAATTAATGCAATATAGATAGGAAGGGGTTTTGAGTAGTGGATTTCCCCTAGATATATCCTCGTGTTATGTGTGTTAATTGATTCATTTCAAATGTTTTTTTATATTTCTTCTCAATCGTAATTTCTTTCCAAAGATGAGTAGAAGTAGATTTGTCTTATGTTTTAGAACATTACATGATAAATATTGAGTCTAAAATTAATTTGTACATTGTATCATAGCTAGAATCACATTAGAGAAGAGAATTCGAAGTTATCTTTACTGGAGGAGAAATTTTGCAAATCTATTATTCATAGCTAGAAGGATGGTGTTCTATGTTCTAAGGCTCGAATTAAATTACTTGGAAGGACTAGATGGAAGAAGTCATAGAATATGATGAGCTGAAGGAATTCATTGATAATGATGTCCTGAAACCAACACCAACTGATGCCCAAGATCTCGCAGAGTGGAAGCAGAGTGTAACCAAGGTGAGGAGGATCATATTGGAGGGAGTAAAAGACCATATTGTCTCTAATATCATGGTTAGATTTGGTACATGAATATTTCAGGAAGAACACCAAACATGGGACCTCATCCAAGGTTGAACATGAGGAGAAATTTTCCTTGGAGGGAAAGGAAAAGAAAGGGAAAGGGAAGAAATCCCAATCCAAAGGATATTTTTGTCAGGCATGCAAGAAAAAATACTTGTCGAATATTAAATGTTTTCATTGTCATGAGCTAGGACACTATGCCATAAAGTGTCTACACAAACAGGCTGATAATAAGCCCTCAGGATGAGAAACAAGTGAAGCTATAACTTCACAATCCGAGTTGTATTTCATGCTCATTGAAACCATGGTGACATCGGTGATGGGTAGTGTGTGGTATTTGGATAGTGGAGCCACAAGGTTCAGGTGAAGAACCTCTACAGATTGGATGTAGAATATTGTGTTTCTTTGATCATAAAAGAAGAGTAGGTGCAGAGCTAAGACATCGGTGAGTTATGGCATAGGATACTTGGCCATGTGCCCCATGGAGAATTGAATTTCATGCAACATATTTCCATAGGACTTTCCAAGGGTGCACTAGAGCAACGAGATACATGCAAAGGGTGTACACTAGGGAAGTACACCAAATCCACCTTTCATGATAAGGATAGTAGAGCACAAGCGATCCTTGAAAGACTTCATTCGAATGTGTGTGGACCTTTCTCGATAGCCTCCATGACCAAGCACAGGCATTATGTTATATTTATAGATGATTTTTCACGTAAGTGATGGATATTATTCATGCAGAAGAAAGATCAAACATTTTCCAAATTGTTTGAATTTAAAGCACTTGTTGAGAAAGACACTGGTAGGAAAGTGAAGGCTCTCATGAGCGATAACAGTGGTGAATATGTGTCAAATGAGTTCAAGAAATTTTGTGCAAAATAAGGAATTTGAAAAGAGTTAATAGCACCTCATAATCCACAACAGAATGGGGTACCTAAAAGCAATAACAAAAGTATGTGGGAGTTGCACGGATGATGTTTCATGATCAGGGCCTACCATTGCACTTGTGGGATGAAGCATGCAACATAATGGTATATGTCCAGAACAAGAGTCCTCACCAGATTCTCTGGATGAGTACACCAAAAGAATATTTATCAGCAAATAAACCAGATGTGTCACACTTCAGGATCTTTGGTTCATCAGTTTACTGTCATGTTTCCTTGGATGCAAGGAAAAAGATAGAACCGATAGCATAGTTGGTTATATTTTTTGGGCACACTAATACACGTCACAACTATTGGGTGTACTTTCCATCTCACAAGATTACAATTTTCCGTAGAGATGTGAATTTCGATGAAGAGAAGGCCATGAGATGTTCCCTTGAAAGGGAGCTCCAGTTGCATGCATATGAATAGATTGTAGCTCCAAAGGAAGAACCTTATTATGTTCTAGAGCAACCACAAGTAGAGGAGAAAAGAGTGGAAGCACCCAATCATTCAGAGACATCCAAGATGGAAGGAAGTGCACCAGGGACGCTGACATATTATTACATGATTCTAGAGATAATGTGGGAGCACCCACATCACAACACAAGAAGAGGTGGTCATTAGATCGGTACACTAGGTACATGGCTATGATGAGTGAGCTAGTTGAGACATAACCATCCTCATTTGAGGAAGAAATGCAGAAACCAGTATGGGTTGATTCCACGGTAGAGTAATATGATTCCATAGTCAGAAACAATGTTTTGGAAGTGGTCCGAAGGCCAGAGAAGAAGCCAGTGGTAGGTTCGAGTTGGATATACAAGATGAAGCAAGAAATAGATGGAAGCATCGAGAAACACAAGGTTAGATTTATGTCCAAGGGGTTCTATCATATGGAGGGAATTGATTACGAGGATACCTTTGCTCTAGTAGCAAGGTACTCTTCTATCATACCAATTCTACCACTTGCAGCGTAGATGGGATGGAAGATCCATTAGATGGATGTGAAGACAACATTCCTCAATGGAGTGATTTGGGAGGAGGTGTACATTGAACAATTGGAAGGATTTGAGACCTTAGATAGAGAGTCACATGTGTGCAGAATCAAGAAATAATTGTATGGATTGAAACAAGCACCTCATGCTTGGTACACCAAGATCGACAACTATTTCACGAGGTTGGGCTTTACCAAAATTGAAGCACATGCAAACCTTTACCATATTTTTGTCGAAGGTAAATTCTCTATTATAGTATTATATATGAATGATTTAATTTTAACCGGTGATGAGAATTTGATCAAATCTTGCAAAGAGGATCTTTCTAGATAATTTGAGATGAAGGACATGGGACTCATGCATTATTTCCTTGGTTTGGAAGTATGGAAAGGAGATGGGGAATTGTTTGTCTCTCAGGGAAAATATGCCAATGAGATACTAAAGAAGTTCCACATGGATAGTATCAAACCCATGGACACTCCTCTAGCGGTAATTTGGAGGAAAGAGGATGCCACTTTAGGTGAGGAGGTGTATGCCACTATCTACAGGCATATTTTGGGTTCACTCGTGTATTTGGTGAACATATGACCAGACATGTGTTATGCAGTTAACCAACTTATTCAAGAAATGGTTAAGCCAACCAAACTATATTTTAAGGTGGCCAAACATGTGTTGAGATACCTCATAGGAACTACTCAGTATGGTCTTACCTACAAATAGATAGAGGGAGTGAATATTCAAGGCTTCATAGATGCAAATTGGGTGAGTAGTCCATCAGATTAGAAGAGAACTTTAGGAGGAGTATTCAGTATTGGGTCAGCAACAATTTATTGGTACAACATTAAGCATAGATGAGCTACACTCAGTTCAGTAGAAGCAAACTACATGGCTGCTAATCAAGCAACTTGCATAGCTATCTGGATGAGGAAGATTCTTATTGGATAATTTGGTCAGTTGATGGGACCCACTGTAATTTTTTGTGATAATCAAAGTTGTATCAAAATCTATGAAAAACCAGTTTTTCATGATCGATCCAAGAATATCAAAATCTGGTATCACCATCTACGATATTGTGTGCAGAGGTGGATTATGTTGTTGGAATACATTCCTACATGAGAAAATGATGAAAATAAATTGACAAAGGCATTGTCCAGAGGAAAATTTGAATTCCATAGAGGCAAGATTGGGGTATCTAAAAATCCCTTTCTTTTTGAGAGGGAGTGTTGAAAAATGGCAACGAGAAAATCCTGATTTAATTTTCCCTTGAATTAAATTAGGAGAAAATTGTAATTCCATGTCACAAGAAAAAAATGATGTGTTAAATAATTTAGTTTTACCTAGTTGGCTCAGTTAATTTGATTTGAGGGCCTAACTTGAGTCATGTAGAGTGTCTCCTAAATTGTAGGAGCCTAGGTTGAGTATCATTTGAGTTGTAATAATTTATTAAACTAATTTAAAGTTAGTTAAAATAGTTCAAACTATTGGAGGAACTATTGGGAGGTAAAGTAGTGGGGTGTGTACGCATTGATCAACCAATTAACTGATATATCAGCCATAATTAACTCATGCATGCATGATCTATGAGTTACCTAGTTGAGATTGGAGTCCAAGGGCACTGTACTATCAGTTTTATAATTGTCCAAGTTGTATAGGTGGTGCATGAAGTAAGAGAAATACCTATAGAGATTGTGTAGTTCAGTATGGGGATTTTCCTAATTAATAGGGGGCTAATTCCCAAGGAAACTTCACAAGGAAATAAGAGCTTGGCAGGCAAGAAAATTGGCTAAGTATTTTCCAAAGTCACACTTGTGAGGCAGTGAGATAGATTATACTTTTGCAAAGATTGTTTAGGCTTAAACAAGAATTGCATTTCTTCACTATTTTATGATTAATGAAATACAAATAGGAATGGGTTTTAAGCAGTGGCTTTCCCCTAGATATATCGTCTTTTTATGTGTGTTAATTGATTCATGTCATATTTTTTATATCACTTCTCAATCGTGAATTTCTTTTTGCAGATGAGTAGAATTATATTTCTCTTATGTTTTATAAAATTTCATGAGTAGTATTGAATCCACAATTAATTTATACATGAAGACTGTGCTCATAAGAAAACCCTTGAGCCACCCCTTGTTACATAGTACACGACACCCCTTCGACATCAAGATATTTGGTTAGGCATCATGCTAGTAGGAAGACTAAAATGAAACTTAGAACTATGCAATTTTCCCTCAAAAATGGTTTAATTAATTAGGAAGTGAGCTAAATAAGAGCATGTTTGTTACCTAGGCTTGATAACTCAGAATGGAAAAATAAACTGATAGTGAGAGATTAAACAAATGGTACCCAAAGATATGTAGAAGGAAAAATCCAAGAGTGTGCTAGTGTGAATTCAAAATAAACTCAAGTCGACTTATTTTCATGCCTTGACAACTGAGGGAGATACATTAGAGTTGGTGCACCAAAGCCGACACTAAAAATTAGAGAGAGATCTAAGATGAAACAACTCCAAACAAGAACATAGTAACAAAATGTTCAATAGAAACTTAACAAATGAACCTTATCTCCTTGTGATTGTTGGCACAAGTTATTAACCATTAAGGTGTCACACAACCCAAAGTATCATCCAAATTATATCATTATATTATTTTCTATCTATCTTGATGATTTCAAAGTGGAAAAATTAGAGGAATTAGCTTACAAGGCCACCTTTATTGGTGGGTCCTAGTTTGGTGAATTAGGGTTTGAAACCTTATGGAGGCATTTTGAGGCATTAAATACAGATTTTTTAGGTTTAAAAAATATTTTTTGTGCCAAACCTCCTGGCATTTTTCTAAACTCAAATACCTTTCTAAAATTGCAATAAAAACATCAAACAAAGTTTGTATGCAAAATTTATGCTACCTAGAAGTTTACCTTCCTATTTTTTCCACCATGATTCGAGAGTATCCGATGTAAGATTTGTTACATGTGTAAAATAGGCTATCCATATGGGTACTATATATAAGACTCTATAAGGGCCAAAGTTCTAACTATAATTGAGATTTGAGGGAGTGAAACCTAACCCCTAGTTGGCTAATGAGTTTTGTTATAATTGCACCACTATGAGGAAAATAGGTTGGATTCTATCCAAGTGTGTTTTTTTCCAATGTGGAGAGAGAGATAGAGAGAGAGAGAAAGAGAAAGAGAGAGAGAGTAAAAAAGGGGGTTTTTGTTTAGTAGCAACACATGGGCCATTATCCAAGTGTGTTTTGTTCCATAGTGGAGAGAGAGAGAGAGTAACAAAGGGGGTTTGTGTTTAGTAGCAACCCATGGACCACATGTCTCATGTAACTCCATAGAGAGTGCCTTCTCCTTTGTATTTGAATAATTTATATTCCAAACAAAAAAGAGAAAATGAGCCTCACCTTCCAACAGGGTTTCCTCCCAAAAGGGTTTCCAAGAGCATATATTGGATTTTTTTTGTGATTGGTTTGTGTTGTATTTCATTGTTCTCTAATTTGTGCATTTTATCTAGCGCATGCATAAACAAGAAATCAATGATAACAAATCGAGAATATAAAGGAATTAACCCTTCATGGTATAAATTTTATTTTAACATATATGTTGTGTTGAACCATCTAATGGAATACCCACAACAATTTATAGATCAATTTCCTTCACATTCATACCAATATGTTGGAATGAAAAAACTAGTGCATGACGAGGGTAGAAAATTAATAGTGGCAGTAAAGAGATATGTGCATGCTACATGATTAAAATAGGAGGGGGCTTTTCCTTTGCTATGCGTGGGATGGATGGCATGACATGTCCCTTCCCATAATTTTTTTGTTGGACAACTCCCATGTTTCCCCTCCACTTGGTGCATCCCACATTGCCTCATCTAGAGACATTCTTCCTTGAGAGTTGAAGTTGGGAGATCCACTCAATCCATGTTGAGAAAATATGAGGGGTGATCAAATACATCATTAGTTAGTCTACCCACAATATTATTTCCACCCCCTTGCCATAAACTATAACTATGACCAGTTTTTGGAGAGGGGAGCTAATACTCAAACCAATCCAACTTCCAATTATGAACTAGAAGACACTTTGGTTGGAGATGATCCTTGAATGATCTTCCTAACCATATAAATGATAATTGGGAGTCACCTTCTATCACTAGCTTAGATAATTTTCGATATGAGGATACCTTCAAACCAAATTCTAGAGTAAAGAAATCGGTAGAATTCTTGCCATTATATAATGTGTAATCTACATAGAGGCTATTGGTACTACATGATGATATTTGAAGACTCTGCTAAAGCAAACTACCCTTGGGTTTCTTTTGGATGCCCCATTGAAATTTAATTTTATGAAATATTTGGGTTGTAGAGACTAGGTTATTGGAATGTTGGTGGAGGGATGGGGTGCCCAATGGGAGGTTAAAGTGGGCTTGGGGAATATTTCCCAAAGTAGAAGGATGGTAGAATCCTCTCATGTTATATACACTAATAAAGGAGCATTGTATCCTTGATATTTCATTGTAGTTTAATCCAAATGTTGGCAACTATTTTATTGTTATCATGGAATATTCCTCTATTTCTTTCTTTCTGTAATTCCCACAAAATGAAGTCAGGGAGGAGATTCTAGATTTTTTTGGAGGATTTATTAAATATTATCATACTTATTAATTTTATTTATTATTTGTGAGATGATACTTTTCTTCTATATAATATTTTATGAATATATAGGTTTAGCTAATTAATAATCATTTTTTTTCAATATTATAATATTAAAGTTTAGGAAATAAATTGAGTATCATTAAGATAAGGATCAATATTCTCCATTTAAATAGTTCAATTTTTTATTGAACTTATTTCAAGATGAGTATATATATACTTTATAATATAAAATATGTTGAAGATGAGTACAATGTCTTTTTACCCCACCTCGAGTTCCAGTGGGGATGACATTATGATGCCTAGTATTGACTAGATTATTGGGGATAAAGGGTGAGATAATTTCGCACAATAAATACAATAATAATAATAATATTACGTCAAAATTTAAGGAGAAATTGTGGGGTGATAAAGAGTTATAAGGAAAAAGGAAACTAAGATTAAGGATGCTATCAAACCCAATCTCAAAATAAAAAATATCACTCTGTCTTTATTAATGTTAAGAAGAAAATAAACGTTAGTAAAATAAGAACAAATTCTTATGAGCTTCATAGTGAAACTGGGCATTGGTCAATTCACAAAACACCATGGGAGCAATGATTCTAATACCTTAGTGACACTAAGAGGGTTGAAGATGAAAATCACTTTATCTTAGATTGTCCATATTATAATCATTCAAAATCATTTTCAAAATAGTTGTCACACTACCAACCTTCTTGTCCTTTTAAGTCAACAAAACTATGGTGATCTTCAAATGCTTCTCTTAACGCTTTTCAAATATTAAAAAAAGATGCTAAATATTTTTGAGTAATATTTTACCTTCTTAAGGTCCAATAAATTGTATTGATCTCAATAGATGTTAATAATTATAATTATAAAATATAATTTTACCAAAATTTATAATTTATTTATTTAAATAAATTATAATTAATAAAAAATCATAATAATTTTGACACACATATAGCACTAAAAATATATATATATTATCTAATACTTTATAATTTGAAGTTAAAGTTTGTTAATCTTAAAAAAACACTAATGGTTGTTATCAAAATAAATAATAACATGAAAATTTATGTATTTCAAGTGAAGAAGTCAAGTAATGCCTTGGATATTTGTTAGTTATGAAATAATTTAATTGCTTACAACATTTCTCATAAGAGGTGATTCAAGAGCATCTCCCTAGGAAAATTCAATAAGGGTCAAAATATTTATTAGTGGAAGTTGTTTCCTTGATTTATATTGAAAATGTAAAATTTAATATTTTTTAAGTTGTAATACTATAGGAGGTATCTCTAGGGTTAGAAGGTTTGGTTTGGAGTTGTGATGAGTGTCAAGTATTTTTCCATGTAATAGAAAAACTAGCTACATGAGCAGAATTATTAGATAAACTAGGAGGAGGTCGAGTTGTTAGTATTTTGTTGTGAAAGTTCTTTTATATGAATTTTTTTTTGTTGAAATGTAATTAGAAAAATGTGAGAAAAATTATAGTGTGAGTAAAGAGAGATCAAAGTGTTTGAATATATTTTATGAGGTCAATATGGTGGCAGTGTAATTTCAATTGTATATTTTTAATCATTCATTCTTTGTTTCAGTATTGAAAAACACTCAGAATTTGTATTTTTTTGTTGGTAAATTTAATAGTGTTCTTGTATTCTATTAAGGTTATGTTATTCCTTCTCAATTCCCACTAACAAAACTAGTTTAGGGTGGGCCTCGTCAGCAAGGTGACCCAAGATCAAACTTCACGGTGAGTGGTTGTGCCCCATGCTAGGGAGAGGAGACATGCTAAACAATATAGTCTGATAAGGGCTAGTGTGGCCCAAGCCGGGTGTGATTCCTGAGTGACTTTGACAGCTTAGATGCCCTTGGTCATGACTACTCAATCCATAGGTCAGGCCTAGAGGATCACAGACAACTTGACAAAAAAAAAGTTATATTGTTCCTTCAAATGATTTTTATTACATTAATAAATTGGGCGATTTTCATGCACATGCGATATAGTTAACTAGGTGACTATGAAAACCAGTCAAGGTTCAAAAGTAGAGGTTCCAACCCCTTAGAGTCAAACCTGAACAATATTTTTCCATATTAGATAATCCTCCATTGTCATGAGATTCCAACATGGAGTTATATATATATCTCGAAAATCCATAACACACAAACCTTGCAATTTTTTGATGTCCTAAGTGATTGTTGTTAGTTTAAAAATATACTATTTGCATAAGCTTCCATCTATTATCGAAGTCTGGTCTTCTAGTTCTAGGCCAAGAGTAACTCCGAATGAAATTTTTGTGTTTGCATTAAGATAAAACATGGATATATACAAGTAGAGGGAGACTCTTGGGTTTCATCTCCCAATCTCTATTCATTTTCTAACTTCCTTTATTTATGTTATTTACAATATTTACACAATTTTCCTAATCCCAAAGATTAGGTGTCAACATTCTCCCCCTTAATATGAAGAGATGTTGGTGATTCCAAGCATCATTTTGAATATTTCAAACTTTCCCCTTCCAAACGCTTTGGTGAAGATGTGTGCAATCTCCTCATTGTCAAACAATGTCATAGGTGGGTTTTTTGGGCCTAAACATGATGTCAGATCAGATGGTATTTTGTATTATTGTGTTTCATTCGATCCTGGAACTTTGGGTTCTTAGCCATCTTTATTGCAGAAATGTTGTTAATCAAAGGAGGAGTTGAATTCACTTATTTATCCTGCAAATATTCCATAATTTTCCTAATCCACACAGTTTCATTTGTTGCTTCAGATGGTGTGACATATTCTTCCTCAATTGTGGAATCTACTGGAACTGATTTTTTGTGTGACCTCCAAAAGACGACTCCTGATCCAAGACTCAGAATATAACCTGAAGTTCATACTTTAGTTTATTTATCTCCAACGAAATATGAATCAAAGCATCCAAATCAAGCTGAAGTCACCCACCTTTGTGTACTTGAGTCCAAAGTCTTAAGTTCTCTTCAAGTACTTGAGAACTCTTTTTGCAACAGACAAATGACCCTCACAAGGCTTTTGCATAAACCTGGAGATGATTCCAACAACAAATGAAATCATTAGAAGAAGTTTGAGGTCTAAAATGGGCCTCCTAAGGAAATTATAAAATAATAGTGGAAATAATAAAATAAGATTAAATTACATCATCAAATTTTACAGGGAAAAAATAAAAAACTATTTTTTACAAATCATATTTTCAATTTATCTCCCTATGGGTTTACTCAAATTTCAAGATGGAACACTTGTTGGATGCAGAATTTGATTCCTCATCCAAGGATTACCCATGTTTCATACTTTTGATGGACCCTGCTACATGAAAAATGTGATTGAAATCACATTTTTTCATGTATCTTTTATTTTTCGTGTAGAAGGGTCCATCAAAAGTATGAAAAATGGGTACTACTTGGATGAGGAATTAAATATTTCACGCAACGAGAGTTACCACTCGAAATTTGAGTAAAATCTTAGGGAGATAAGTTGAAAATATGAGTTGAAAAAGTAGTTTTATTATTTTATTATTTTTAATCTTTTTAATTTTTTACTCCAAAAATGGTGAATCATCCCCCATGGTTGAAAACATCATCTTAAATCCTATTGGCTCTTATAATGCTTATTTTTTTGTATATTTTTCTTAGGAGGCCCATATTAGACCTCCAAATTTCTCTAATGGGCCGTTCTCGTAGTAGTGAGGTAGTCGAGACTTCGTACGAGCTATTTGTACTTTGTTGTATCCTCAAATTCTTTTCCTTCAGTGGATGTGAGCTTTAAGTTATGTTCCATTGGAGTATTCAAAGGATTTCACTCAACCATGCCAAACTTATTCAACATATCTCCAATGTACTTCTTCTGAGAGAGGAATATAAACTTCAGATGTTGGATTACTTCAATACCTAGATAGTAGTGAACATAGTCCAAATATGTCATTTCAAAACCTTTCCTCAGTTTTTTCTTTATGGATGCAATGTAGTTCTCATTGTTCCCTGTCATCAAAAGATCATCTACATACACCACAAGATATACAACCATTTTTCCAACTTTCTTGACAAACAAAGTTGCATCATCAAAAGATCATACCAGGCTCGCAATGCTTGCTTGAGGCCACACAAGGATTTTACAAGGTTTCATACTTTGTGTTCTTTATATTTCACAACAAATCCTTTTGGCTGGGACATAAAAATATTCTCTTTCAGATCTCCATTCAAGAAATGAGTTTTTACATCCATTTGATGGTATTTCCAACCATTCTTAGCTACCAAGGCAAAGAGTGTTCCGATGGTAGCCCATTTTGTTGTGGGGGGGAATGTATCCTCATAATCAACCCCTTCCTTCTGTGATTTTTTTTTCCCACAAGCCTAGATTTATTCTTTTCAAGTGAATCATTTGTTTTATACTTGTTTTTGAAGACCCTCTTGTAGCCAAATGGTTTGGTTTCCAGTGGAGGATCGACCGACTTCCAGATTCCACTATTTATAAAAAAAAAAAAACCATATTATTTTTTCATCACTTATTTCCATTCATCATGAGAAACGAATTATTTAAAGGAATTTGGTTTGAAATCTATAGATAAATTCAATTCAAAAACATAAGAAACATCCATATCAATAGGTGAATCAAGATCATCTACATCACCTCCATTATGTCTGGTTGAACTTCTTATTCCTGTCTTTCCAACATCATCATGACGAACAATTCCAAGTTTCTTTGTCAACCATTTTGGAGGAATTTTCTAAGATGGCACAGGCTGCTTAGTTAATTGAGATGGGGTTAAATCAAGATTTAGCCTCCCAATTATGTCAATCACATCACTCAAAGTGTCATTAGTGGTTGGATATTCATGCAAGGGAGAGAGTGATTTAGAATAAGATTCCACATATTGATCTAGCATAGGGATCCCCCCTTCAAGTTGTGGAATCTCATTATCAAACTCTTGAAAATATTTTTCATGTCCAAATATATCCAAGCAATCAAGTTGCCACTCAACAACATTTTCAGTCTTCGAATATTTAAGAAAGATCACAACTCTAGGTATTATAAACTTCTTATTAACTTAATCATTGAGACGATATGCTTTGTATGTATTTGAGTACCCCAATAAGATACATTTGTGACTCCTTGCACCGATTTTTTTTCTCTGCTTCTTAGGTATCGAGAAATAATAGGTGGAACCAAAAACCTTGAGATGCCTCACTGAAGGAATGTGTCCATACCACTTTTCATACGGAGTCTTGTTTTTGATAGAATGATATGGAAACCTATTATTTATATACACAACACATAGAATTGCATCAACCCAAATCATCAACTTAACATTCTTGAAAAACATCATTGAATGTACCATATTTAAGATTCTCATGCTCATTCTTTCAGCTACTATGTTATGTTGGGGTTTACAAGGCATGATTGTTTGAATTATTTTCTTTTCTATTATCAGTACCAATAGAGCCAATATGAGATTATGCATCATTTTCAATCCATGCATGAAAGTTCTTGAATGTTTCAAAAGCTTCAAATTTTTTCTTCAATAAATAAACCCAAAACATTTGGTGTTGTCATGAATAAATGTCATCATATATTTATTACCATTTGCAGAAGGAACAATAATTGGGCCACATAAATAAGAATGAATGAGTTCAAGTTTTCTATGTGCTCTGGAATGAGAATCATGAAAATATTGTTTGTTGTGCTTTCCGAAGATATAAGCATCACATTCCTTAAGTTTCCTAGGAATTGTAGGAAAACCAGTAACACCATTTTTCTTTAACAAATGAAGGTTGTAATAGTTAAAGTGTCCAAATCTATCATTCCATAAATGAAATGATGGAAGTGTACCTTCATCATAATGAGAACTATATGATTTTTTTTTTGCATGAGTAGAGGTTCCTTGCAACTTCAATAGTATTTCTTCTTCTATCCCAGTCATGACAAGTGAGTGATCTGATTCTTTTCTAACCTCAACCTTGCCATCAAATATATGGCTAGAGTGTCCTTGCTGGAAGATGTGGACCAAATACAAAAATTTTCTCCTCAAGTACTCCAAGAGGTATAGGACATCATGTATAAGAAATTATGGAAGTCCAAATAGTTTGAGCTTGATGGTGCCAAGCCTTGATGGCTTGAGTTTTGAATTGTTTGCAAAGTATACTACTCCATCTTAATTATCAATTAATTATTTAAATAAATATATTATAAAAGTCATGTGGATATTTTCTCATGAATCAATCAACTAAGCATATATTCCATGAAGTAAATGAAGCATTGAATAAGTCTTCAGTTACTCCAATGTTGTAATGTGCCACAACATAATGCGCAGACATAAGTGTTTTTCCTTTCCCTTTACTAGGTGTTTTACCATTTTCTTCATTTATTTCCTTCTTGATTCTGTCCCAAGGAAACTTACATGTGGAAGCCTCATGTCCATCTCTATTGCATCATATGCAAAGAATATCATAGCTTTCTCCTTGGAAATGTCTTCCCCTCTTGCCTCTAAAACTATTCCTTCCTCTTGCTCTAGAAGAATCTTGTGCAAGCACACAACTTCTTTAGAAGATTGAGGAGTTGTCTTCTTCCCAAAATCCATCTCTCTTTTAGCAAACTTGTTCTCAAGGGAGTCAAAGGGAATCTCCTTTATTTTTCCACTTGCTTGCAATGACTCAAGATAATGTGAATACGTGCGATATAATGCCTTTACATAGGATGTGAGAGGAACATTTATTTCAACACTAATGTATTTTATGTCATCCATAATGGATCTTATTTATGATGCTAAGGCGAGAGGGTAATCATTTTTCAACTCAAGGTTAAACAACTTGATCATCAATTGAACAAATTCAAGTTTAGAGTGTGAGTCATATAATTCCTTCAACTTCTTTAAGGCTTCAAAGGCATTTGAAAATGGTGAAATATGAAGACTCGCCTCTTCATTTACTGATTCTATAACCAAGGCATAAGCCTTGCTTTTCTTATTTTCCGAAATGGAAAAATCCTTGTCTGAAGTAGGTTTTTCAGGTAAATTGTATCCTTATCCTTCACAAATTATTTTCTAAAGTTCATTGAAAATGAGGGTTTGTTTTATCTTCCTAGACCACTCATGGTAGTTCTCTTTTCCAGTGAGAACCAATTCCACTATGGAGATGAGTGAATTCATCCTATAATATGACATGTTCCCAAAATAATTTCAATAGTTGCAACATAAACTTGATATCTTTGTAATAAAATTGATTGGTTATGTCTTAAAAAATGTTTAACTAAAAATGTAGGCTCTCAATATACTTCGATACACCATGAAAATTCATACTGTATTAAATAATTCTCTCATACCCTACTACATACCATTTATGGTATTTATAAAGTAAAGGGCACATGAATATAGTAAATATATATTACATATATACCACAATTTTCATAAAAACACATTAATGCACCAAACTTTTAAAAACCCTCAATGCATATAACATATGCAATTTATATTTCATGTCACTTTATGGATACCATACATGTCACTTTATACCATGTTAATTTATATGAGCCAAGAATATGTCATATTTAAAACTTCAATGCACCAAATGAAAAGGAATCCAAGGCATACACACTTATCAACTCCAACGAACCATGCACATCACATAGTGTGGTAATTAACACATAGCTCCAAGCACAAGGACTATCGGTGGTTGCATATATCATTGTTAGAATATCACAGGAACACCATTATATACCACAATTTACATGGACAATGTGAGCTCTTGGGTTGAACGAAAGACCATGGCCTTATCATACTCTAGCACAACAAAAAAATTATTCACAGCTTGCAACATTCACCAACCATACATAGTGTATTTCAACGTGCTCAAACAATAAAAATTTCATGCACCACACCACACAAGACTTCAATCAAAGACCGAGAAGCATCACAACGTGTTAAAGAATTAAATAATTTTGACGAGCGTTCAACCAAACACAGCACCAAGAGTTTACTTCAACATACAAGAATGAGACAATGCACACATGGATTTGAGATTCAAAAGGAATATGAAAATAAATTTGAGCAGAAAAAGGGTAGAGCAGAGTTTTAATGGCAGGAAACTGAGACGAGTTACAATGCAGGAAAGTAATTTTGGGAGTTGGCTTTGATACCATGTCATTCTAGGAGTAACTATGAATGAAATTGGTGTGTTTTCATTAAGATAGAACATGGATATATACAAGGATATTCAAACTACTGGGTTTCCTCTCCAATGTCTCTTCATCTTCTAACTTCCTTTATTTCTACTATTTACAATATTTTCATAATTTCCTAATCCCAAAGATTAGGTGTCAACATCTAGTGTCAAGGTTCTATACCGAGCCTCACTATTTTGCAATGATTTCCTTTGTCTTTCATTTTGGGTGATATCCAATATACCGGGGATTTTGGATATCAACTAACGAAGAGTTGTGACAAAATTATCACCATAAGTCCCATTTTTCATACTGCTATATCAATATATCAAAACTCTTAGTAAAAACATTGTTTTTATTTCTTGATATTCTAATATTGGTTGACCACCGATACCATCATGTGATGACCTTATAGTGTTTTCAAGTTACAAAGAGTCACCCAACAAATATCATCCATTACATCAGTGATATAAAAAGTGCTAACCCATTGAAAATTGTTGAGAAGTGTAGAAATAAAGGCTCAATTTGTCTTAGCCTTGGTCAAATTGAGAAGAAAAATTCGAAATTTCCACATCAACAAACAACTTGGAGGTATTTAATTGAGGTGACATGGCTCTTGTCACGTATTTAACTCAATAAATTTGAGTAAGTGAGCTTGGAGTTCAATTTTCATGTGTTGATTACTAATTTGTAGCAATCCAATTTAGTTATTTCCAGTTATATTCAGTTAAACTAGTTCTAATAGTTAATAGAATTAGTTGGAGGTAATTTGTGCCGTGGGCCAATAATCTAACTCAGAGATCATCCATTTAGCTGATAAATCAACCAAAAATTTCTCATTCATACAAGAAATTTTAATTTCTCAACTATGGTGGGATTCCAAGGTAGTGTAACATCAATTGTAGACTAGTCTTGAGTATACATGTGTTGCATGCAATCAGTGATCAATCCTTGGGAATTGCGCAATCATTTTGGATTAAATTCCTAAATAATAGGAGCTAATTTACTCACCATTTTCGCAAGGAAATAAGAGCTTAGGTGGGGGAAATAATTGATAAAGTCTAGGTCACAACTTCTCATTGAGAAAAGAGAACAATTATTCCTTTGCAGGTTGAGGTCAAAGTTAGAGTTAGAAATTGTAATAGATTCTTATTCACATGATTAATGCAAGAAGTCTTAAGGGGTGTTTACCATTTGGTTTCCCTTAGATCAATCTGTGTACTTGTGTATGCGATTGTTGCATGTTTGTGAATTTTGTTCTAAATTATGAATTAATTTCCGCAGAGAAGTAAAGTAGAATCATGTCTCTTGATTTAGATTAAATTTCTTGAGCAGTTGCAATTCTATCACCATATTTCTACATGGTACCATAGGAGGATTCACATTATAATAAGAATTTCTAATCGAATTTGTAGCTTCAGTGTAGCAAGATTTCCTCAGAGTTGGGAGCATGACCTTCAAAACATTGCAATTTTTTAATATATCAAGTTATTTCCATCAATTGAAAAATGGAAGATTACCATCAAATTCCATCTATAGCCAAAGTCCAATAGTGTCAATGTTTTAGCATAGGGTTCCATACTAAGCCTTGTTTTTTGTAGTGATTTCCTTCTTTTTTCATTTCAGTGATATCTAATATACCCACGTCTAAGGTTGAAAAATAATAGAGAGTTTCAATAGACTTATCATCGTAAGTCCCATGTGTCATACCATTATAATTCTATATCAAAAATCTTGGGGAAGACACTTTTTATACTTTCATGATATTCTGATATTGGTTGACCGTTGATACCCAAGTGTGTTGACCTTCTAATGTTTTCAATTAATGGAGAGTTACTCGAACATTGGCGTTCATTACATCAATGATATAAACAATGTTATACCATTGAAAACACCAATACATAGTGTTATGGTAAGTGTTGATATGTAGCGCTTGGTCTTGTGAAGACCTGAGTTATAATGCTTGGGTGCTAAGCTTTGGAACTTGGTAAAATAATGGTGTGTTTACATTATGTGTTTGATAGCAGGAGGTTAATATCTCGATCAGAATTCTATTGCAAATAAATATATTTAATTGGGTTAGCTTGAAAATTTTCACTAAGGAGTGAGTGTTGTTTTAAGTCGTTATCTAGAGGGGTAGTCAACACATGAAATCTATGGAGTACAACTTTATTTTTTTAAGCTACATGAAAATATTTATATTATGAGAGAATTTATTTTACATTGATATCATTTGTGTCCCAAAAGTCACTGTGGGATCTCATAGACATATGGAATGACCATAACTTGTTCCCATGATCCCAAATTTATCCAAAAGAGACAACAAGAAAGACTTAGTAACATACTAACTAATTATCCCATTAAGAGTTCCATTCATGTGAGTTGTTGGGCATTCAAACGAGAACAATGTACACATATAACATAGTAATCCATATTTATTTCCATGAAAGCATCATAGAAGTAGGCATAATATGGACCAAAAATAAATCAAGTGCCATGCAAGACTACTAGTCTAAAATAATGATTGGAGAAAGATAATTATAGTTTCCTTGATCTGAACCATATATTTGTGCTATGTGCATTAATAATAGTTGGAGTGCGAGGTTGCGAACTGGATCCAGAGTATGAATCAGACACCACAAAGTGTGTAACCCAAGTTATTTTGGTGACTACATTGTCCAAGTTGTATATAATGTCCCGAAGGATCATTTTGATATCCTCTTGTCGACTTTATTATCACAGATGACCATGTGCAATAAGGTCTCTAATTTCCGGTGTAGATCCACTGCATGGAGAAAGTGAAGTCTCCTTTTGTAGAATTTTCTCGAGTCAGAATTCCATCTGAAGTTGCTTCCACTAATTTTAGAGTCAGGGTAATATGCCTGGTCACCAAATTACTTGGCTTCCAAGTGAAGGATCCCTTTCCTCATGTTGGGAGGGACAGAGTCAAAGTGGTAAGCCACAAAATTCCAACCAAAAATATGCCAACGTCGAGAGTTAGAAGTTCCTATCGTGCCACCCTGACGACTAGGTTGGTGGAGCCGAGGTGCCATAAGGACATTTTTTTGAAACCAATTTGGATGGGTTGGGATAAAATTGATGAAACCGGTAGTATGGATAAACAAAAGGGACATGAACATAAGTTTACCCCAAGTACTAAAATGTTTGAATGATATCAACTCAATAATGTGATAACTAGTGGCATAATGAAAGTGATATTTTAAAAATACGTCATCGACCATGAACTAGGAAAAAAAACCTACACACCCTAGGTAACAAACATCTCTTTGATCGTCTTCTGAAAACTATGAACCAGAAGAATGTCGAACAATAACTCCTCTCCTTCCACTTGTCTATTTTAAAAATAATTTGGCAAAAATCACATAGGTTGATCATATATGTGGTGGGAAGGCCACACATAAACAAATTCTAGACAGGTGGCGACATTGTCGGTTCTCCCCATTCTTACCTTCCTCTCAGCCGCACATGTCAATAATGTGAACTAGCCCCCTTAATAACCATAAATGCAACCTCATCAAGGACTATGGAGTACAACTTTAGTACTACTAGTAGAGTGACTTTAATCTTTTAAAGTAGGTGATACAATATCAAGCTCAAGGTTTAAACCAATTAGATGTATAGAGTAATTTTTGGGGTCATTACTCTTCTGAAACTAGTGATACAATAATAATTTGAAGGTTTAAGACACTTAGATATACACAATAAATTTTGAAATCATTATTTATTTTATAAATTAAATTCAATGTCATCATATTTTGACATTACATAAAATAAAAATGATATTAATATTAAAATCAAACATATAAAAGTACAATTTTAAATTATATATATGTGTGTGTGTGTGTGTGAGAGAGAGAGAGAGAGAGAGAGAGAGAGAGAGAGAGAGAAAATGAAATATCTTTTCTTATTTTCAAAATAATATATATATATATATATATATTGTAAGCTTGGTAGGACCTTTATTTTTCATTAACTTCAAAAAAGACAAAGTTACATCCATATCCATATGGTTAGGTGGCATCAACCTTCCCAGAGGGAAACTAGATCTGTTGGCCACCTAGTGGCATGATAAATCCATTGAAAATAAAAATTTGATAAGTCTAATAATCCACGCCAAGTAAGTATGATTGTCCTTATACTGCCTAGAGTTTAAATAATTTCAAACATAACTATATACATACTGAAAAATTATAATATTGTTGCATATAATAAAAGGTAAGAGGGAGGGACTGCCACCAAGCTAATCATCATCAACAGACTCGATAAGAGCAAGGTCCTTTGCATTGGAGGAGATCAGTTTGAGGGATACATTGGATGTGCTACTCAATACGGCTGAGGCACCTATTATGTTTCTCAAGCTGAAACTAAATTTTATGAAATTCCTTGCTATAATCTGGAAATCCATGAGTGGTCGTAACCACACTAGAAGGAATTTTCTCTAAGGCATTTTGCAGGAGGCTCTTCATCAGCAAATACAAGTGAAGCATTTTTTTGGACTGAGATTCTCTTTCCTTGAGAGTGACTGGGATCGGGGACTAAATTTTTCCAGTCATCCAAATCAAGATCTAGAGTCCCTCCTTTCTGGTTAAGCTCCTCTTCCCATTCCTCAATCAGAGGATGAACCTAGGTCGAGGTTCCCTCGTGATACATTGTTGCCACTTCATTAATAATACTGGAAACCAACTTCTGACCTCGGGATTTTCCCCCAAAAGAGCTAGGTTGGCTAGCCATATGAGATTCCTTGTAACTTTTCCCTTGGCCATGTGAACTCTTGGAAGTTGTGCCCTTTCCGAAGGTGGTTCAAGCCATGATAATCAAATACCTACAATGACTTTGAATTACAAACATAGACCCTGTAAAACACCACGAGGAGACCTTAAACCTAGAAACATGAAGCTTCCATGTGTCGCCACAAAGTCGGGGACCTGCCAATGTAAACATATGAGAGGGAAGAACTGGAACAAACCCCAATTCAATCATTTGTTACATATATAAAACCTAAAATGAAAATAAAAAAACCCTTGAATCCAACATGCATCCAATTTCTCTTGAGGAGCTAGAAGATGGAATTGTGGGTTTGACCATCCATATACCATAACACTGGAGGTTTCAACTCAAAACCATTGACATACATACAATAAAATAATCCCTTGAGGTGGGTATGTAAAAAAACAAATAACCAATAGCGACATGATGAAAAAACCTAGTATAATCCCATGCATGATAGTGAAATTCTAGACACCACAGACACAAGAAGAAAAGAGACAAAAGAAACCAATTCCAATTATGTATCATCCATATAGAGATCCACATATGCCACCTTCCTCAGCCACCAAGCCGCATAAAAACCATTCAGCACAAGAGCCAATAGACAAATATAACGAACCATAGGAGAACTGATAAAGGGACTGTAAACATACATGTGACCCAAAGCTTGAACAAGCTGAGACTAAATTCGCTAACAAGAAAATTACCAAATTTACCTAAGAAAACTCTAGTAATCACACCCATACTTATGTCTCTGCCACCTTCGCGATTGGCATTAACTCCTCGCATGTGAAGAGCCACCACTCCATGTGCTTCGTGCATGTGGATAGTGGTGTGGGGGCACCTAGGGATTAACATCTTCATTCATATGTGGGTCTTAGGCTGCCAAATCGCACCCTGATCGGGGATGAGGATCGATGGATTGACTATTATACTGACTATCTCCGATATCCTTATCTAGGAGAAATTTTAAGGGGTTCAATTTTTCTTCCGGGGGATAGGGATGCCAAACCATCTACAATTTTTTTCCTTGATCAGAACAACCCCAGTTTGTAAATAATTCCACAACTTTGTTTCTTTTTGGTATGTGTTATATTATTTCCACGATTAGTCGCATGCGCGGGAGGGAGGTCACAGGGGGTGCGAAAGCCCACCTTGTATGTTGCGTCAGGTGCAGCAGGGGGGGTGGTAGCCCCCCCATGTCTGGGGGTTTGAAGGGGACGGGTAGCCCCCTACACGGGGTCCGAGGCAGCGGCCTGGGGAAATGTTTTTTGGATCCTATTTTTTGGTGGGCTGACCCACCCATGGTTTTGTTCATGGGTTTGCACATGGTTTTTGGGCATGATGGTTTTCGACCCCTGTAATTTTATAGATCCGATCAAGGGAGATACGATTATGTTCTAATCCCGGGTTAATGGCTTGGGGTTTATGAATGCTTTGGCATGTATATATATATGTTGTAACACTAAAATGAATATAATGAAAAATCACATTGGTAGTCCTGATTTGGGATCCAAGGGAAAATATCTATGTATTTTTTTTTATATTTTATTCTCACACTATTGTTTTTTTCTTTTTTAAGATTTGCTTGTAGATAATTTATGTACAGGGTTAAAAACTACAGTTTCCCCCTCTCCAAACATGAGAGGTGAGGATGTAGTCAAAATGATGTAGAATCTCACCCACTTCTTGCACTAATTGTTTCATACGCCAGTTGTGGCTGAAATTTTCCCATATAGCTCCTTGTCTCAACTTCTTAGTAATTTCAATCACCAATTTTGAGTCCCCTTAAGTCACTAAATTTTTGTAGCCAAGTTTAATGGCTGTAATGAGGCCTTGTTTGATTTCATTTAATTCTACCTCATTGTTTCTAGCATACCCACATTCAGGTGCAAATACAAGCCAAGTTCTAATGTGAACCCCGAAATAGCCCCCCAAAACCAATAGGGCCTTAAGAGGGGTTGAAGGGTCTAGATGGAGATCCATTGAGAAAGATGGAGAATATAAGAGATGAGATAAAGGAAAAGATCCAATTTACCCATTGCTGATCGAAACCAAAATATTTGAGGAAGCTAATGAGTTAAGACCAACTGAAGTAGTCATAGTTTTTAGATAAGTCCAACTTGATCATCATGCCAAGGGTTTTAAGTTTCTTCAAAGAGTGATTTTTTTTTTAGAGGTGATAATACCATCAAGGATTTGATGCCCTTCCACGAAGCCTGTTTTCTCAGGGGATAAGAGATCAGGAAGAAGAGGCTTAAGACATTTAACAATAACTGTGGATAAAATATTATAAATAAGATTACACAACACAATGGGTCTGAACCCCTAGGGATCTTCAGATTTTGTCGTATTGAAGATTAAAGCAATGAAAGTAAAATTGAGGCTAGGACTTACCTTTTTATTACGATGAGAATCCTCCACCACTTACAGGATATCTTTCCCAATGAAGCTCGAGGTGGCTTGGTATAATTTAGTCGTGAAAGCATCTAGACTTGGTGCTTTGATTTTGGCCATGCCCTTGACATTTTCCTCTATTTCCTCCAGAGTGACCATGTGCACGAGGGCCAAATTATGATCTCTGGAAATGATATGGGGTATATTATGAGCGATTCGTTGAATTTCTTCTGATATATCCTGCATAGGTTCAGAGAGAAGGGATTGGAAGGGATTAAGTGATAGGTATTCCATTTCTTCATGTTGAACCAATTTGTTCCCTGCTCCATCCTTAAGAGAGAATATCTAATTGTGTTGTCGATGTTGGATCATGGATTTGTGGAAAAACGAGTGTTTCTCTCCCCTTCCCGAAGCCATTTTATTATGGATTCCTATTTCCACAAAATCTCTTCTTGTTTCCTTCTTTCTTCTAGCTAGTTCACGAATTGACCTTCCTCCTCCACCAGTGCTTCATATCTTCCCTCATTGATAAAATTTTGTTGGACATCCTGCATTCTATATTGTAGTTGTTCATGGAATTTCATGATGTTTCCAAACTCCTTCTCGTTCCAACACTTGATTAGAGTCTTGAGATCTTTTAGCTTAAGCTGGAAAGAGTGCATGTGATTCATGCCTTGAGTTGTGCTCCCTTTCCACCAATTTTCTACTTTCTGTATAAATGAAGGGTTCCTTAACCAAAAATATTAAATGTGGAAGGGGCGATTCTTGGGAGCTATTTTCAAATCAATCTCCATTCTAATCAGCCAATGGTCCAATCCAAAACACAGGAGAATATAGGCTTCTAGAAAAATGTCTCCACTATTCACGTGTTTAGATACCAGTAATCGATCAAGGTGTGATGCTGCTTGACGAGGGCCCCCACATTGATTATTCCAAGTATACACTCCATTATTTGTTGGCACATCCACAAGGTGCAGGTCCATGATTGTGTCTCTGAATGTTTCCATTTTAGCATCCATGTGATGGAGGCCTCCCTTATTCTCATCTAATGATGAGATCAGGTTGAAGTTACAACTAAGGATCCAAATATCCTCCGAGTATCACCGTTTTAGTTTTCCTTTATTCTGAAGGAAAACCCCTTTTTCTCCTGGAATTTTAAGACCATACACCCATAGTAGAGCCCAACCTTTGGTATCAATGTGTTGAAATTTTCTTGAGATAATTCTAGGAATGCTAACCCAATCTTCAAATATGATCTCGAAAGGATTCCATAGAATATCAAGAGCTTGTGCTTCCCTTGGAATCTTGAGCTACCACCTCGTACTGGGGTTTAAACCTCTAGAAATTTATTACAATATACATCCTGAGATTTTGGTTTCTTGAATAATCATGATGCTTAGTTTGTATCTTTTGAGCCTATCTCTTAGATACCTTTTCTTGCATCTACTGTTGATGCCTCTCACATTACAAGAGGTAATAATAATTGAGAAGGCTTATTAATTTGGTGGAAAACCGTTGACAGTGACACCACACTTCCCGATTCAACCAACATATCTCCCTCCATCTGGATGGATTCATGTAGATTCTTTATACCCCTTTTTTTTTCCTCCTTTACTTGAGATATTCAAATCTAGGCCCTGACTTGGTTGGGATCCCAAGTGGTCCAGCTGATTTAGAGGTATCGCCCCCTATTTGGCTTGATACTATTTGAAAGTCTCTCAGTATAATTTATTGTGAAATTCAAGGATGAAACATTCATCTAGATGGCACCATTCATTCAGTAATCTTCTCATGATTTCTTCCTTTGTGATGAGTTTCTCCTCATTACCATCGATCTCTATATTGGCTTGCTCCATTGGCTAGATTGGTGCTTCTTTCTCCTAAGTTTCATCTTCATCTTTTCTCTTAGGTTTATTTCCTCCATTTTTGGGAGCTTTAGATTTTTATTTTCTTGTTTAATCTCTAGGTTCGAAAGAGTTCTCTCCTTCTTCCGTCAGAAATTCATATATGTTGGTGGTGTTTTTTCCTTTCCTTGGTTGTGATTGAGCATAAATCGAGTAGGTATTCACGTCATGTTTCTTTTTTTGTACTTCCTAAAAACCATCTGGATCTTCCCAATGTTTATCTAGGTCTTTGGTGATTTGAGACTCTGGTGGTTTAGATTGATTCAGAGGAAAATCTCGATCAAGGTGGCCATATTCATGGAATTGGTTACATGGGAATGGAATGTGTTCATAATCTGGAGGTAGTTTCCAAACCTCATCTTGATACTATAGCTCAATAAATTAAGGAATCTGCTATGTTATATTCATATGCACACAAATCCAAGTGTATGAAGTATATCGTCCTCAATATGTTGAATCTGCAACCTTGAAAAAACTCCAAATAGAGTTTCCTATCCCCTCCAGTATTTTTAGATCCCAAAAATCTACAGGGAGAGAAAATAATCGGACCCATACTGGGGCATCCATAATTTCTACTGATCCTGATTTTATCATTCTTCCCAATGGTGCATGAAGAACCCAACATTGTAGAAAAAATAGGGCCCATTTTTAAAAACCCTTTTCTTGTCTTCAAGACTGGTGAAAATCAATGTGAAGAAGCCCCAAGCCCCCAAATTCAAATCTATATGCCCTTTTGACTGCCATTTTAGTTAGATCCACTTCACCAGGTCGTGTTCAGTGGGCCAAGTGCGAATAAACTTGCAGATTAGTGCATGTTATTTCATAAATTTCTGGTAATTTTCTAGTTTGTTGCTTGGAATTACAAATCGAGGCTTTTTTAATACTCTTGGGTGGCATTGTCCATGCATTCTCGCATGCCATTGTGCACCCATAACTGTGGTATCCTTAGCTCCTCCTTAAGAACCCCCAGATGTCGCAGCCGCTCCTTGTGAGCTTGATTCACTTGCAGTGATACTGCGGTAGGAGGGGATCCCTCCCCTCCCAGTGTGCGAACTCATGCCCTCCATCAGTAATGAAACAAAGGTATCAAACCATTTGTGAATGGGAAGAGGGAACCTGCACAAGTGATTCATAATTTGCAGGAAAAACCCTAGCAGAGCACATTCTTATGATCTTAAGGCTCATGTAATTTCTTAATAAAATGTTATATTAAAAAAAAAAACTTAAAATGTTATAATTAATATAATTAATATGAACTTAATATATTAATTATAAAAATAGATTTTAAATTAAAAAATAATATTCCACTCAATCTAAATTCAATTAGAAAAATCACTTTTATAATACAAATAAATAAGATTTTTTTTGTGATTTAATTATATTACCTCATAAAACATATTACATCATTGATTGTCCAAAATGAACTGGATTCACATTGCCACACGGGAAACCATAATTATTGGCTAGTTTTCAAAACTTAGAGTATCTATTGGAAACAAAGAACAACATTGATAACATAAAACCATAAGAAGACCACTAAGAGGTAGCCATAACATTTCAAACAGTTCAGGCGTCCAATAACATCACAGCCTCTTGATCCTTTGCACTCGAACTAGTTGGCACTACATGTTTAAAATCACATTGCATATGATGTTCCATGTGGTCTAAGCAAGCCTATATTATGTTAAGGCTATCATGCAAGTTCCACTAATTTCATTGAATGTCATTGAGAAAAGAAATTACGTCATTCCAATCCTTATGTTTTTCTCTTAACACCCTTCCTAACAAGGTCTTCAGCTACCAACGAAGGGTTACAGAATGCATGTATTGGTTCCTTTTTCCCATGGTGTGGCTAGGGTATAGAATCCAACCAAATTCCTCCTCCAATAACTCAAAATCTGAGTATGCCTATCACTACCAGGTAACCTGAGTCTACAACCTCTTAATATCCCCCTAGTTACTTGGAGAGTTCGCTGAATAATATGTATCCGCAACCTCTTGGGCTTGCGAATGGACCCATGAGCAAGTTTATTGGCCACACCCACTAGCCTCAAGGTGCCCACACCCTCACTAGTGCAACATGAATTCAACAGTGAGCACTAAGCCAATATAAAACCAACAACACTAACTCCCCCAAATTCCATCTCTCTAATCAACAGTCAAACCCTCAAAGGGGAGAAATGGAATGAATAAGAGAGACAAACTATTTCCTCTCATGGCATCTTAGACCAGCAATCTGCTAAACCCAAGAACTACCCATATAAACTAAAAGACATACATATGAATATGAGAGTAGAGTAAACTTGTCCACCAAGAAAGTCCCCAAGAAATAACACCCTACAAACAATGCAAACAACCACCACTCAATAGAGAAAAAAAACCTTTAGAAAAGAAATCCAAGGAAGAAAAAAAAATTCCCTCACAAAACTTACACTAAATTGTACAAATACATACACTAAGAGAAGAAGAACATAACACCAAGAGAGCAATATTACCAGGTTAATGCTGCAAAGGGGAGCCACAGTCTCAAAAATCAAGAACTCGAAGTCTGGAGTCCATCCAACGTTGCCTGACCAATAATCCAAGTGTTTGATACAGGATTTTTCTTCCACCTTGCTATATCCTCTTACTAAATTCACCCCCAATACCCAAATAACCAGGGACCAATCGTCACAATTCCTCCCTATCATTGCAAGAGCTCCAACATACCAATTTAAACCAGGAAATTTCCCCTCCACCTTTTGAATATTTGAGCAACCATCAATATGGCCCAACATAATTATAAACCGAGAGGGGGAGGAAAATCCCACCCTTGTCAGCGAAAAAACAAAGACGGGATAAAATCTTGTCTCTCTACCAAAAAAACATTAGAAGAGAGCACCAAAGTTTGGATTGTCATATCAAACATACAATTCTCCACATGCTTCATGCATTTAAGATGGGGTAATAGACCATGCCACCCCTTCTTAAATGAATTTGCAATTCGATGGGATTATGGGTGCCTCGATCACACTTGAAACTTGTTAAACCACCCCATCAAAAAATAAAAATAATATAAGTAATTATTATCAACTATAATATATTAAATAAAAAAATTATATGTTATGTTAAATTCACTTAATAAAACATATATTAGAAAAATATTTTTTTAATTATATATATATATATAATTTTAATGTTTTCAAAACCCTTCGATCACTTTTAACAATTTTCACATATTTGTATAGTTTAAGTGTTTTAGGTTTTCTATTATTTAAATAAATAATTTTAAATTAAATATAATATTTAGGAGTAGTTTAACTATCACATATATATTAAATTTGGTGATAAAATTTTTTTTAAGAGATTGCATATTTTTGTTATTTAAAATGAATTTTTAAATATATAATGGATTCAACACCCTAAAAAACTTTTGGGACACTTGAACTGTATATGTCACACAGATAAAACTTACCATTCCAAGAAATGTCATTTGTATTTTTTAGTCAAAATCGATTGGAAAATATTACCGGAAAAGGTAAAAAACGTCTCACATTTAGAATATGCATAGTATTTATTTCGAGTATTATATTAAGTAAGATACTGAAATAATATATTATTTTAAAGGTATTAAGTTTCATTTAAGTTTTTTTTTTTTTTAAATAAAGGTTCTTACAAGTTTTTGGAACTTGAATGTACATGGTGCTAATGAGATGGTGTGTATTTAGAGCATCATATTTCACGGGAATCAAAACTATTGTCTTATTAATAGTGACACTCATCAACTTGGTCCATGAGGCTAAAAGCAATTTAGAAAAATCTCATTCCACTCTCAAGTTGTTAAGAAAAAATGAGATGGTACCTTGCTAACCTAATTGACTCATAAGTGGTAAATGTGTCACAAGCAAGGTTTCATCCTAGATGGGGAAGATAATAATTCTCCTTTTAACTACTTAAGCTATACCTAGTTGACTTAAAATGTTTAGAAACATCATTTCCCACCCTCAAGCACTTAAAAAATAGTTATATTGTTAGCACCTTACTAACCTTAATTGACCCATTAGGGGAAAGAGGGATTTGACCATGGGTGGGGAGGATAGCAACTTCTCCTATAAACTACCCAAGTAACACCTAATTGATCTTTGGTTTCTTGTAAATAACCCCACAAGAAACTCTTACAAAGACTTGTACAACATGCTAGATTATTGACAATGTCCTAGGGACAATGATGTACAATGTCCTAGCGACGACGATGTCAACATATTAAACTAACCCTTAAAACTATTGATTCCCTTAAGTTATATTGAAAAATATAAACATTTTATGCCTAAATTATATTAAAAATAAATATAAACAAATTAATTGCATATCAATAAAACATATGATTTATATATATAATAATTTCATCAAATACATATTATTTAGAAAGATTAAAATAATTAAACTTATTAACATTAACCATTGTTCCAATTAATCAATTATATTTAGAATTTATAAAAAAATTAAAATTTGTTTTCCCATAATATATTGTACACTCAATATGAATAAAAACTACTCATTCAACAATATACTAATTTAAGAATTGTATGAACACCTAAATGAAACATATACTAGCAATTGCACCATCACCAAATGTTGCAAAGGAAACGCCAGGAAACGCCATAAGATTCTTAAAGAGATCCAATAGTTTCTAAGCAAGATATCTCTAACCATATTTAACAACAAAAGAAAATTGCATCATATAATGCATGTGAAGACAATGCCTAAAGCACAAATAAAGTACAACTTAAAATCTCAAAAACTCCCCAAGAAAAAGAACAGGAGTTACTTCCCCTTTATCCCCCTCCTCTTTCTTAGCTTTTAAATTAAGAGGAGCAATCTCAAAAATCAAATAAATTTATAAAAATAAAATAAAATTAATATAAAAATTCATTTATAAAAAAATATTTTATTTATTTAATCATAAAAAAAAAATTATAATTTTTTTATAAATAAACTTTTATTGAATTAATAAATTAATAATTAAATAAAGTAAGATAATTTTTCAATAAAGAATGTTGATAATTAAATTGTATACCGTTTTTATATTTTTTTATTTCCTACCTATCTGTTAAGATTAGTGAAAAAAATAACCAAGTAACACTGAAATTTGTTGGATGCAATGCCAACACTCTCGAGTAAGTACTTCAGCCCCTGTTTTTACTTTGGGATTTTTCCTATTATATTATATAATATAATGGGTTTGGGTATTAGTAGTTTATAATGGCATCTTTGACTTTATGACTGAATCATTTTTTATGATCTGTGGATTAGAATTTCAATCCTGTTCGAAATTATGACCAGCCTACTTGGTTATTTTTTGGGTTTGAATTGTTACATTAGTGCATCGGTTATCACTATGTGGATTCAATAGCATGGTTGAATTTCAATTTTGGATTATTGTTTCATGGCTATTTTTTTTCCTGCAGGGACACTGAATTTGGTAGACCAGAAGGAGCATGTAAAGAATTTTTGTATGGTCTTCATGAATTTCATGTGAAATTTGTACTTCTATGCCTCTAGGATTTCTAGGTAGGATGGGTGTCTTCTTAGTCCCAATAAGGGGCTCACAAGAGACAAATATGGTCCAAAGCTTTGCCAACCCAGAAGCATGGTTCTGCATGTTAAAAGTGAATACTTTTTTCTTTGCGGCTAACCCAGAAGCATGGTCCTACATGTTAAAAGTAAATGCTTTTAGCTTTGTGGCTAACCTAAAAACATGGTCCTGCATGTTAAAAGTGAATACTTTTTAGCTTTGAGGCTAGTTTACTATAATGCTACATCATGGGTGTATCTGTATGGGTATCCTATCTACCATGGTATGTCCTGTCTCTGGAGGTCGGCAATATGCTAGCAAGATGACGCTGCTTGGTCAGCAATATGCTAGCAAGATGAAGCTACTTAAGTCTAAAGATCGAGTTTTTCTTTGCAAGCCTGTAATGGGCGTTTTGGTAATCACCTTGGCTCAGTTCTCATCTTGTGTAATTGTAAGTCTAATTACATGGGATATGAAAGTTTCTTTTTTATTCTCAGGAAAACCCATTTGGAAAACCAAGTGATATTTTCCCGCATTTTTACATAGCATTTCTAGCAAACTTATCTATGTAAACAAGTGCACCTCTTCTAGGTGATTTGGGAACCTGTCAGCATGGAACTAATGAAATGCTGGACTACATTGACAACAACTGGTTAAATTATCCCCTACTACTGGATATGAGAAATTTTTGAACTAACCCTTTGCACTGGACATGGGAAGCTTTTTAAAGACCATTTAAGCACTTTCCTTTTGCATCCCATAATAGAAGCCTACCTGGAAGACTCCGGTCGATGCAATTCACAACCATAGTCTCCACTTACATTAGCATGTGCAATAAAAATTAGTGTCACTGATCCATATAGATAAGCTACAGCAGACCCATTGATCCAAGCTTGGGCCAACCATAGTCTCTACTTCCATCAACATGTGCAATAGGAATTAGTGTCACTGATCCATATAGATAAGCTACAACCGACCCATCACTGATCATTCTTTTGCCATGAAATTTCCATCACCCTAACAATCAATGTAATTGACCAATTCATCTCATAGTTAACTATGGAAATGACTACTGGAGGACCGGGTAATTGACCAATTCATCTCATAGTTAACTATGGAAATGACTACTGGAGGACCGGCATGGATGTACACAAAATCCAAACTTTGGCCAGGAGACAGAGACTTCAACCATTTAGGAAATGAATACAAATTGTTGGCATTTGGTTTGGAGAGACCCCATATAGGACCATATAGATTCTGGATAGAGAATTGGAGAGATGTAATTCTCTGGTGTGGAGATTTATTAGTGATGGGCACAACATATCTGGAATAGTTTTTTCCTCTATTATTCAAAGAACTTGTCTTCTTCTGCCAGATGACCAACACATTATTCTCTATAGATTGTGAGCAAAAAATCATAATCAGTAGTGTATTTTGTTGTTTGGACATGATTGAGTTTGTTCATTTTATGTCACACTAAAATGTTAAAGTTTTAACAGCATTGTGGTAGCGAAAATTTAATCTTTGGGAATCTTAACTTGTGGGGAAGTTGCTACTGGAGAGCTCTTCGTAGGTATATTGTGATAATCATGGTATTTTTTGCTTGAAATACCTGTGTACTCAGGGTATGATCTCTCTCGTTCTTTAATGGGGGGACGCACATTAGCACACTCAATGGCATCCAAAATGCATATAAACATTTGATTGTCATACGTCTGTACATCTTCTGCAACTTTTCTTGAAATTTAACCAGCTCTTCCTTGTTCACAGATGTTGAGAAAAACCTACCAATAAAATTCGATTAAGAAATTCATTCCATTTTATGTGTGTATTGATGGGGTAATAACATAAAAAATGAAAAAGTCAGGTCATCATGGATATAGGTATACATACAGGAATCATTTCAAACATTTGACACACATACTCAAATAAACCCTTCAATGGATTGTATGTAAGCTTAATAATGATTCTATAATGCGGAATAAATACTTAAAAAGAATCGAAAAATTAAATTTAATGCCCAATAAATCATACCTCCATCCATTGATGCTACTCACACTCAGAATGTATTTTGTATGCAAAGCTTCCAGGCTGCTTCACTATATAGAAAATCTGCAGGAGGAAGATGCCTTATTCCTTGCACGCCACAACTAAAACTGCTTCTTCCCCTTCTTCTCTCACTAAACATGAGCTTGTTTTTTACAGAAAATCTGAAGAGGCTTCCAAGCTCTGCTGACTCTAACTTGATGGTGTAAATCTAAAGGGGATTGAGTTAGTGAGCCTGGGGACCAAACATAAGTATTTATAGCCAAGCTTCCATCAAGCTTCTGTTGGCTATGTGTCAAGTGTTCCACAAATCATGGTAGAGAACTACAGTGGGAGTAATGGACCACTTTAGAAGCTCCCAACAAGAAAATTAATTAAATGCAGTTGATTTCCGTAATTTAAGGAAATGACTGTAGTTGGTTTCCATAAATTAAGGAAATGACTGCAGTTGGTTTCCAGAAATAATTAACTGCAGTTATTTCCAGAAATAACTGGCCATTGGGAGAGGGAGCATAACATTCTCCCACTTGGTCCATACTTCCAAACTTAATGTATCATCTTAAAACCCATTGATAATATGTATTAAGTAATAGATACATGAATCATGGCGATAAGTCCTCTAATGACGAGTATTATCTTCCATGTATTACTATGTATTTATTTCTATTAAAATTTATGTGGCAAAAATTTCTTAATGAATAAACCCGATGTTTATTCTTGGTCCTACACAGATGAATTCTCTCAAATAAAATTAAGGTGCACACAAATATGATAAAAACATCACAATAATCAAGAATTTCATTAAAAATAACATTGTTCATACAATGAGAAACTACATAATGGAACCAAGTCCCATATTCATTACATGATCCTTGAATTTAAACGGTGGCATGCCCTTAGTCAAAGGATCAGTGATCATCAACTCAATGCTAACGTGCTCAATGACCACTTTCTTTTCTTTAACACATTCCCTTATAGATAAATACTTAATGTCGATGTGTTTATTTCGACTCCCACTTTTGTTGTTCTTAGCCATAAAAACAGCAGCTGAATTGTCACAATATATTCTCAATGACTTAGAGATAGAATCCATAATTCTAATCCCAGAAATGAAACTCTTAAGCCATACACCATGTAAAGTAGCCTCAAAATAGGAGACGAACTTGGCTTCCATAGTGGAAGTGGCAATCAAAGTCTGCTTGGCACTCCTCCATGATACAGCTCTACCGGCCATCATAAAAATGTATCCTGATGTTGATTTGTGTGAATCAACACATCCAGCAAAGTCAGAATCTGAGTAGCCAATTAATTCCAAATTTTCCGTCCATCTATACATAAGCATGTATTTTTTGGTTCCTTGAAGGTATCTCATTAATTTCTTTGCATCTTTCCAGTGGTATAAACCTGGATCACTCTGATAACGTCCCAACATTCCCACAACAAATGCAATGTCAGGTCTTGTGCAGACTTGAGCATACATTAGGCTTCTAATAGTAGAAGCATATGGAATGTTCTTCATTTGTTCCCTTTCAAAGTCATTCTTCGGGCATTGGTTCAAATTGAACCTATCACCCTTCACAATGGGAGCAATGCTTGGTGAACAATCCTTCATCTGAAATCTCTCTAAAATTTTATTAATATAGGTTTCCTGAGACAAACCCAAGATGCCTCGAAATCTGTCTCTATGGATCTTAATGCCAATGACATAAGATGCCTCACCCATATCCTTCATATCGAAATTTTTAGAGAGGAATTATTTCACCTCATGTAGCAAACCCTTATCATTAGTTTCTAGCAAAATGTCATCCACATATAAAACAAGAAAACATATTTTACTCCCACTGAATTTCAGGTACATACATTCATCCATAATGTTTTCTACAAAACCGAAAGAATAAATTACATTATGAAATTTCAAATACCATTGGCGGGATGCTTGTTTTAATCCATATAATGATTTCTTGAGCTTGCAAACCAATTGCTCACCATCACTAGAGGAGAATCCTTCAGGTTGTTTCATGTAAACCTCCTCCTCTAGATATCCATTGAGAAATGTCGTTTTCACATCCATTTGGTGCAACTCTAAGTCAAAATGGGCTACTAATGCCATAATAACGCACAAGGAATCTTTCTTAGATACAGGAGAGAAAGTCTCTGTGTAATCGATTCCTTCTTTCTGAGTGAATCCCTTTGCAACAAGTCTTGCCTTGTATCTCTCAATGTTGCCCAATGAGTCTTTCTTTGTCTTAAAGACCCATTTACATCTAGTGGCTTTTGCACCATTAGGCAACTCAACAAGATCCCAGGCTTTGTTACTCTACATAGAATTCATCTCTTCCTTCATGGCATCGTACCATAATTTTGATTCTTTGCAACTCATGGCTTGTGAAAAAGACTCGGGATCATTTTCGGCTCCAATGTTGTAGTCAGATTCTTGCAGATACACAAAATAATCATCAGGAATTTCTGATATCTTTGGTCTAGTAGATCTTCTTAATGTTGTACCACCATCTTCCTGATAAGTATTTGGTTCAACTCGTTGTTCAAATATTCTTGGAAATTCTTGAACTATCTGATCTACTAGAATGTCGTTAGTAGCTTGTGGAACTTCAAAAATTGGTTGTTCAACACTAGTTCATACTTGAGGGGTGCTGTGAACAATAACCAATCTATCACTTGAGGTGGAAGGTTGAGATTCTGAATGATCCTTCTCAGAAACTATGTTCCTCGTTTGATCGCTCCCACTGATCAAGTCATTTTCAAGAAACTTTGCATTTCTTGATTCCACAATCCTAGTGCTACGAGATGGACAGTAAAATCTGTAACCTTCAAAACTTTTAGCATATCCAATGAAATACCCACTAATGGTCCTTGGGTTCAGCTTCTTCTCTTGTGGATTATATATTCTCACTTCAGACAGGCATCCCCAAACATGCATATGTCGCAAACTCAGTTTCCAACCTTTCCATAATTCAAATGGCGTTTTAGGAACAACCTTTGTTGGAACTCGGTTTAATATATACATTTCCATCTTAAGTGCTTCGGTCCACAAGGATTTAGGAATATTGGAGCTACTAATCATACTCTGCACCATGTCCAATAATTTTTGGTTTCTTCTTTCTGCTACACCATTCTAGTCAGGTGAACCAGGCATGGTGTATTGGGCAACAATCCCATGCTCTTGAAGAAATTTTTCGAAAGGCCCAGGTGCTTGTCCATCTTCTGTGTATCTACCATAATATTCTCCACCTCTATCTGATCTCATGATCTTAATTTTCTTGCCACATTGTTTCTCTACTTCAACCTTAAAAATCTTAAAGGCATCTAATGCTTCGCTCTTTTTATGAAGCATGTAGAGATACATATATCATGAGTAATCTTCTATAAAAGAGATGAAGTATCTCTGACCATGTGAGTCCATGTCTGGACTACATATATCAGTATGTATTATTTTTAATATGTTTGAACTCCTATTGGCACCTTTCTTTGACTTGTTGGTCTGATTTCCCTTTATGCAGTCCACACAAGTCTCAAAATTAGTAAAATCCAGAGTATTAAGTACCCCTTCATTTACCAATCTTTTAATTCTTTTTATGGAGATATGACCTAGTCTCCAGTGCCATAATTTAGAGGAATTTTCATTAATAACACATCTTTTAGTGTCAGTGTGAACATGCATTGAATCATAAGTGAAATTGTTTTTTAAATTAATGCAGTAAAGACCATTAGACAAAATACCATTCCCAACACAAACAGATTTATAAAATAAAATGAAGGATGTTTCTGAAATGTTAAAGGAATATCCAAAAGGTACAAGCCTTGAAACTGAAATCAAGTTTCTAGAAAAACTTGGTACATAAAAGGTCTTTTCTAATTTTAAAACAAAGCCACTAATTAAAGTTAAATAACATGTTCCTATAGCTTCCACATGCGAGCCCATCTTGTTTCCTGATAAGATGCTTTGCTCACTGCTCACTGGCTTCCTTAGGTTTTTCAAACCCTGCAAGGAATTCGAAATGTGAATTGTTGATCCAGAATCAATCCACCAGGTTTTAATATTGACATTAACCATATTAGATTCATAACAAACAAACGAGATTGGATTACCTTTGTCTGCAAGCCATTTCTGAAATTTGGTGCATTCCTTCTTCATGTGTCCCTTCTTTTTACAGAAGAAACACTTGGAATCCTTCTTGATATCGACTTGAGGAGGTATTTTACCTTTCCCTTTTCGATTGGTTTGAGATTTACCCTTTCCTTGCATTGCCATCATTGCACTTTCTCCCATTTCCATCACCAGTCTCTCTTCCTCTTGAAAACACATGGTCATGAGTTTATTAATTGACCATTTATCCTTATGTGTGTTGTATGAGATTTTGAAGGGTCTGTATTGGTGCGGAAGGGTGTTCAGGATGTAGTGCACTAGGAAAGACTTTGATATTTCAACCTCGAGTTTCTTCAATTGAGCCACAATGTCCCTCATTTGCATGATGTGCTCGCGCACACCTTTCACATTGGTGAGCCTTAGGGATGAGAAATTCATGATTAGGGTGCTTGTTAGTGCCTTGTTTGAAGTGACGAATTGATCATCAATGGCTTTCAGCAAGTCTTGGACCTTTTCATGCTATTCAATGGAACCACGAATACCAGCTGAAATTTTAGTCTTAATGAACATCATGCTTAGGCAATTAGATCGTTCCCATCGTTCATAAAGCATGATGTCCGTTGCAGTGCTGGTATTATTGAGTGTCGGTGGTTCATCTTTCCTAATAGCATAGTCTATGTCCATCCACCCCAAATGAACAAGAACTCTCTCCTTCAGACCTTATAGTTATATCCCTTAAGTTTAGGGATATCAGAACGAATTTCAGAGAAATTTGCAGGTTGTACAACTGTATAAAATTAAAAACCACATGCTTATGTTAAAATTGAGGCATAAATAAAATTTCATGCTTTACCAATGTAAATCATGCTTTAAAATTGAATCTAATGACATAAATATTGTCTGTGGACTAAATTTTCAATTCAAGCAAATTCAGTTATTCTTTATGATAGAATTTATCAAATTATTCACTTAATTCATAATTGTAAGAGTATATTATGATTATAATTTGATATAGATTCTATCTTAGTTTTGAATTTTATGATAAAACTATTAATTCATAACTCCTGTGGGTAAGTTATGAATATTTTATCCTAATTAATTACATAAATATAACAAAAATTCTTGTGGGATAAAATTTATTATATTTAATATAATTAATTACAATTAATGTCTAAATATTCTTTATGTGATCATAATAAATCATAATATATAATTTTATTTAATTACAGATGTTGTGGCTATTCTCTAATCAATTAAAATTATATGGATCACTAGACATTATTTACATAAAAATTAACTTGATATGAGAATAATGATAATTTTCATAAATAAAACTATAATATTCATGCATAACATTTAACAATGGGTCTCGTATACTCATCCAAAATAGCATGTTTTAATTAAAGCAGAAATAATTAATTCATGCAAATTAAATTGCACAACAATTATCCAAATTGCATATAATTAAACTAAATAAATATTATAAGCATAAAAATTGAGCAAAAATTAGACATATTTCCAAATAAATGCTTTAATTCAGAAAATTCTCAAAATATGACATTTAACCAAACATGTCTATAATCACCAAGGCAGAGATAAAATTGCTCTGATACCAAATGTGAGCTTAATAACGATTCTATAATGCGGAATAAATACTTAAAAAGAATCGAAAAATAAACTTTAATGCCCAATAAATCATACCTCCAACCATTGATGCTACTCACACTCAGAATGTATTTTGTATGCAAAGCTTCCGGGCTGCTTCACTATATAGAAAATCTGTAGGAGGAAGATGCCTTATGCCTTGCACGTCACAACTGAAACTGCTTCTTCCCCTTCTTCTCTCACTAAACATGAGCTTGTTTTTTATAGAAAATCTGAATGGACTTCCAAGCTCTGCTCACTCTAATTTGATGGTGTAAAACTGAAGGGGATTGAGTTAGTGAGCTTGGCGACCAAACAGAAGTATTTATAGCCAAGCTTCCATCAAGCTTTTGTTGGCTATGTGTCAAGTGTTCCACAAATCATGGTAGAGAACTGCAGTGGGAGTAATGGACCACTTCAGAAGCTTCCGACAAGAAAATTAATTAACTGCAGTTGATTTCCGTAATTTAAGGAAATGACTGCAGTTGGTTTCCATAAATTAAGGAAATGACTGTAGTTGGTTTCTAGAAATAATTAACTACAGTTATTTCCAGAAATAACTAGCCGTTGGGAGAGGGAGCGTAACATTGTAAAGTGATAATTCAATGACACACATAAAAAATTGTCGAGAGCCCTGTGCCAGGAAAAAGATCCCAAAAAATTCCTTTGACTTTGTTTAGTGTGGAATTTTTAATTGGGTTTTTTAATAAGAAGTTGAGGTGGTGGGAGGCATGTCTATATAGACCTCCACCCACGCCAGTTTGAGGATGTGGTTCCGTTCAGTCTTTCAAGAAACAAAATATTTTTGTATGCCACCTCTTCCTCGCCCTCTTCAAGTTGCAGGACTCTTCGTTGCATAAAACCGATCTCCTCGTTGTTTTCTTCTGAGAGAGAAAAATGGGTAATGCGGAAAAATGGGTTCATGGTAGAAGAGTAGCCTACTCCTCCTTGCTATGATGATAATGATAATAAGCCTTGCATTTGTGTTTGCAAGAATTGCAGGCAGTTCCCCTCTTGAGTAAGTACTTCGGACCATCACAGCCAAAACATGTACCAACACGCTAGCGTACGCAGACAGAAATTTTGTACCCTCATTCCTGAAAAGAAATATAAGAAAGGAGCAGATACTGTTAATGGAGAGCCTAGGATATTCATACTCCTGAATATAGATCTTGAGTTGGAGCAAGGGATCGTGAACCTGATCTAGGATTAGGCACAACAACTGCCAGAAGCAACCATCATCATTGAAACAAACTAAAACCAAACTAATTTCATCTCATAAGAGAAGCCTACCTGGAAGACTCTGGTCGTTTCCAGCAGTTCCCCCTTGTAGTCTGGCAAGAACTCCCACCATTGGGTTATTGTTGTAGGTTCTATCTGCTGATAATTGTCTCTTGCGTCTGCGAAGTTGTCATTGTTATTAGGTCCTCCAACAACAACACTAATTAAAAAAGAATTTCCCATGAATAAAAGCCCCAAAGCAAAGGTCCCATTGTTGGTTCATATGTGGGAGATGCTTCCATTTGTCTTTCTCTACATTGTAAACTGCTCTTCCTCACACACCATTTGCACACCATTTCCTCCTGCAACGTAAACGAGCCCTTCTGGGCCCTTCCAGGCCCTTCCGAGGAAATGGAACAAGCACCATGGATTGCTTGAAGCAGACAGTCTGTGCCACGACTCCAGTGTAGGTTGAACTCCTTCCTCCTAAAAAAAACCGCCTATCAAAAAAGCTTCTGATTGACACAAACACAGTGGTAAAGGAAGTGGGGAACACCAAGGTGTTGTTCCCAGGTGCGTTGTAGAGGGTCACGCACGAATGTAACCATAGGGACCTGCAGTACAGGAAATCCAGCTCCATCAAACATATAAATTGTTGCCAATCTCATAACTAATTTTAATAACTAACCTGAGTTCAAATCAATAGGCAAGGAGAATTTAATCGTCTAACAAATGATCGAATGATTGACACTAATGACAGCAAAGCAACAGATATGTTGTTTTCAAATAATGACGCCTTACGACGTAATATATATATGAAAAGTACAATATTAAAATAAAATAAGTAAATATTTTTCCTGCAACTTACTTTACTTATTTAATTAAACATACTCATATAAATGTCATTTTCTACTAATAATTAATTTATATAAAACCTATTGCACTTAATGTGTTTTTTTTTTACTTTCTTAAATTTGTATGCATATATAATTCTAAAACAAATCTGTCTTTTAGCTTTTTTGATCATGACTTTCAAGTCATAATCTTCTTTTTTAAAATAAACTCATAAAATTAAGATGTGATTAATCATACTAATATTATAATTAAAAGTAATCTTTTTCATTCTCATTTTTAAAAATAAACACAATCAAATTTTATACAGAAAACTTTAAAATCATATTTTACTAAACCAATGCTAAAAATATACATAATAACCTGAATTAAAAAAACAAAATATCGTAACAAATAATAAATAAAATAAAATAATAATAATTTAGTTACAACAATCTACCCCATAGCAATTCTTGATTCATGACAATTCTTGATGCCTCTTCTTTTGTTACTCCCAATTATTGAAAAAAGAAAAACCCTCTTCGTATTATTGGTTTCCTTTTCTTTTGTTTTTTCATTCATGGCAAAAAAAGAATAGGCTAGACTATTAATAGTTTGTTCAACTATTCTTGTTCTTATCATGTTGTTGAAAGATCCTTTTTATAATTTATATAAGATATAATATTCATTTTATTAAGTTGTTTATAAATACATAATATTTTATTATCATATTAATAGTAATATTAAATGATTTTTTTTATTAATTATAAATAGATTAATAAATAAGTTAAAATAAATTAAACTTTTAAATGTGTGATATAAAATTAATAAACATGTTTTTATTTTTGAATTTAATAATAAAACTATTAAATGAATAATTTTTAAATTCAACAAAATTTAAAGAAAGAAAAAAAAAAAAAAATTAAATAAGTTTTTATTTAACTTTGAAAAAAAATACAATTTTGTATGGTATAAATTCAAAACCAATTAAAAAAAAATAACATATAAAAACTAAACATTAAACATGGATTAATAATTACTTTATAAACACTAAACATGGATTAATAATAACTTTATATTAGTGTTGATGTTTTTTTTTTTTTTTTCATTCACTTAATTTGTATCTATCTAGATGAAGCTTATTATGTTATAATTCTAAAATGGATGAGTGTAATAGTTATTGGTTGCTCACATAAAAATCATGTGGATAGTAAATTTAATTTATATATTTATTTGTAAACAATGTATCATTTGAAGTATATACATGTGAGGAGATGTATTATGTTTTTTAACATTAATTTATACACCATATATGTGATAAGAATTAGATTGAAATTTATGCAAATCAAACACAAACACCAAAGTTAATCTAAGTAATTATGTTGAACCAAACCAAATATGAAGACCAAAGTTTATCGAACTAACTAAATTGAACCAAATCAAACATAAATGCGAAAGCTGATCTAACCAACTAAATTGGACCAAATCAAACACAAACACTAAAGTTAATCCAAAACAAAGAAAACAATATTTAACTAAAAAACTCACCAAAGACTAAACATTACTAAAATATGACCTTGGAAAACCATAATGATGACCTTCCTCACTACTAAACAGCAAATAAGACCTTGGAAAACAATACAGGTGACCTTCCTAACTACTAAACACCAAATAAAAAATATATATTCATACACTGAAAACCTAAGCAATGGAATAAATAAGAAAAAGTCACCAACACCAATAATCTATCTCTAGATGATATAAGATGGTAATGCTCCATTAAGATTATTAACCTAGATTCTAACACATCTTAGATATTATATAAATATTTAAAAATAATAACTTTAATAAATTAAAAATTTTAAAAGTTAATGAACAGATTTAAAATAATTAATTTTAATTTTTTTTCTAATATAATTAAATTATTTAATGTTTTAATTTTTTTTCCAAATTCTATATAATAATTTTTTATTATTTAAATTATATGTTTAAATATATAAAAAAATTAATATCGTAAAAAAGTTATAAAATGCTTATAGTATCAAAATTAAGCAACTCAACTTTATAATTTCAATATTTTTTTATTAAATTTCAAACAAAAATTACAATACATTATTTTTTACATAAATATTATTATGATTTTTTATCTCATAAATAACTATAAATTGGACTACAGATCATTGATAGATAGGGTTAACTAAAGGTTAAAATACTTTTGTGGTTGAAAGCGTTAGTATAAAAGTCAATTCAATTATTTTTTAAGTTCAGTACGGTACTTTGTTGACATGCTGCGCGTCAAAGGACCCTAACATTTAATGCATGGCTCTATTAGGGATGGTTACATTTGTTGTTAGTATGGTACTTAATTTGTAGTATTAAAGCAACCTTCCATAATAGTCAATTTAGATTTGTTTGCTTAATAACTATTATATATATATGCGTGTGTGAGCATATTTCTTGCAGTGTTTAAGGTTACGAGCATTTAGTGCAAAATATTGTATTTTATTTTGATATGTCAAATTACTTAAAAGTTTTTGAGAGATAAAATTTTGGTATAATTTATATAGTGAAATAACTATAAAACCTATTATAACTAATTAGCAATTAGTTTATTAAACTTAGTATGATTAAATAAGTATTTATTATAAATAAGTGTTTGATTAAAAATAATAATATTTAATTTATAATTAGATTTTTTTTAAAATTATATATATATATATATATATATATATATATATATATATATATATATATATATATATATATATATATATATATATATATATATAAAAGATTGAGATAATAGAAATGACTTATACATTTAAATAAATTACGAACAGAGTATCACCAGTTAGGAAAAATATTGTTCTCCATGGGATTAACCATGTTCTCCATGGGATTAACCACAATTAATGTTGTTTTTTTCCCAAAATAAAGATTTGTAATGGAAATCCTTTTAAGTGTATTTTGTTGATTATACATGGATTTATTCACCTAACCAAATTCCAACATGCAAGTAGAATTAAATTAACATCATCCTTCATAATTTCCTTGCCACGGACTGCAATGAATGCTTGATGCAAAGGTCCTACACTAAGACTACACTTCGATCATATAATAGTGTTTCTTCCTTGCAGTGACATTCAAATTACGCCAATTTCATGTTGCTAATGAACATGGGGAACCGTGATAGCAGGTTGGCCCCCATCTCACCTTTTCTTATAATTTCTTAAGAGAATATTAATCCTTTGTTGATTGGTCCTTTGGTAATGATATTTGATTTGGATGTAAATCAAAAAGCATTTTTTAATCATCTTTAGGTCATTGGGGTTAAGGGAGAGGCCACCACCAAAAATCTCCATTGATTTCTAATTGTCCCACTTGGAGTTGGCACTCTCTATTGGCAGTCCTATTAGCTTCTAGATTTTGACTTCTCAGAATATGGAAGAAATTTTTCTATGGAATTTCATCCAAGAGTCTTGTTATTTTCTTCATAAGGTTATCCAAGTGGTTGCTTCTTAGCAAAGTTCCTTTGTTTAAGTGTTGAATAGTGATGAGAGAGTCCCCATAAATAATAATGTTTATTACTTGTGTGGTTTCGGATAGAATCAATTCTTGCAACAAACCATGCATTTATGCTTGGTTGTTGGTCATGTGGCCGAGACCCCATGCATACCTTTTCACCAATTTTCCATCGGGGCTAAACAAAACCCCTCCCTCTCTTGCCACCATCGGATTTTTCTTTGAAGCTCCATCCAAGTGAAGAATCCATCCTTACCGTGCCTTCTTCCAATTTAAAATTTCTTGAACTGTTAATCTGAGTACCCAACAATGCTTAGCATTTTTTACTTTGCTTGCATTTGCGGTGTTTCAGGGCATTGATTTCATTAACTTAGCTAGCCAATATTATTACAAGGAGTGCAAATTTTGATCTAATTTTGTTGAGTTTAGGCTTCCAAATTCAACACACATGAATAAAGCTTTTGTGGTCATTGATATAGGGTCTTGGAGATAATTTTTAATGATGGCATAATAACTTGATAGCCATATTTTCCAACATATAAAGTTTAGGAAGGATTCCCAAAACCATTTGATTCTAGGCTTATCTAAAAGTGATCCACTGTAGAATTTGGTCCAGGAAGAGAAGAATACGTAGAGGTCAGTAGGTCAATGGATATGTTATGCAATATAGAGAGAGCTTTAGTACATACAAGCTTAGTATATGGGTAGCATAGGAAGATATGAATGGTCCTTTCTTCTTGTTGTTTACACATTGGACATCTTGAGGGCCCTTGTACTCCTCATTTTCGAAGACTCTTAGCTATCATAATTTTTTTATGCGCCAATAACCAACAAAAGGTATTGACTTTAGGATTCAAATTATTGTTCTATATTTTTCCATAGGGAATATTTTGGAGGTAATTGAGCTAAGAACAAAAACTCTTCAGAACCTTCTTTGACAGTGTATATAAACATTTTCCAACCCAACTAGTCATCCTCTTGCTAATTCCAAGGAGCATAACCAATCAATTTATATTTCAAGATCATCCTTAGGTGCATTAGATTTTTTGTAATATCATTGAATTTCATTCGATCCAATGCCACTCTACATCCCATAATGAGATGTCTACTAGCGAATATTTCCCTTGGGTTGCTAGGATTTCTTTTAGGGGTGATAGTTCCAGTGATCCTTCTAGGGGTTAATTAACCATGATTGGCGTGCTCCACACGTCAGTTTTTGAACCAATCCCCAGAATATAGTAGATATTTCTACTAATGACAGGGGACACAATTGAGATTAGCTTCTAGATTGTCAATCCATTTCAAGCAGGATGGATTCGATCAAGGTTCCTTTCTTTGTCATGTTATTGGTATTAGCCTCCAAGGATCGATGTCCACCATTCCTCTGGTTGCATCATAAATCACCAGACCAATTTTCTCATATTGCTTGATTCATTAGAATGGGATCATAGATTCCTAGACCCCCATGAATTTTAGGGGGATCAAACTATAGCCCATTTGATTAGGTGAAACTTTATGGTGGTTTATTTGCCGCATTCCCATAAAAAATTTCATATTTCTTTGTCCAAATGATTATGAACCCTTTAAGGAAATGGGAGGGTGAAAAATTAGTAAAGGGGAAGGGTTGCCTTGATAAGGACAATATGACCATCCAAGTTGAGCCATCTTGAACCCCATGACCAAAATTAACCCTTTACTTTGGATACAAAACCTGTCCAAGCTTTTGGAAAGTGAGTTTTTAAACAAATGAGGATTCCCAAATATTTGAATTCTTTTCAATATTCCATAGTTTGAAAGTCAAATATCTCTCTAATTTTTCTCTGTTTGAATGTTGATATGTTCCAAGAATAGATTTGGGGTTTTGCAACATTCATTTGTTGGCCATATGCTAGAAGGAAGTTGTCTAGAACCTTCTTAAATCTTCTTTCTATGATTGTTAATGCCTCACCCAAAAGAAGTGTGTCTTTGGGAAACTGTGAGTGATTAATGCTCCAAAATCCTCTCACATATCTAATTCATGGGAGGCATTTCATCCTTCTTTAATATTCCATCCTGTGACTGAGGGAGTTTTCCACGAGTATATACATGAAGGGGGATAAAGGGAAGCCTTTTTTTAGTTCTCTAGAGGCTTTGAAACAAATTGTAACTCTTCCATTCACCAATGATGTTATCCATGGAGAAATAACATATATATTTAGATTCCATTGCATGAACCACGTGTGAATCCCAATTTTATCATAAATTTAAAGAGAAAATTGTGTCGAACCTGATCAAAGGAGTTGTCCATGTCTAATTTCATTATCATTCCCATGTCTTCCCATTTATAATTGGATTCGATCGCTTTATTGAACAAAGACTATGTTGTCTAGTAGTTTCCTCTATGGTACAAACCCTCCTTGATTTTTCGAGATGACCTTTGGGAGAATGTACTTGAGTTTTTTAGAAATAACTTTGGAAATTATATTATAGGATACATTGGAGAGTGAGATTGGTTAGAAAAGGGATAAGGATGATGATCTAGCTTCTTTTGGGATCAATTCTAGAAATGAGGTGTTCATACCCCCTCAAATGCAATTCTTCTTTAACAAATAACACACCATTCTTCATGGATCAAAATTTATTAACTCCGAGAAGGATTGGTAAAAATGTGTTGAGCATCCATATGGTTCTGGGGATTTGTCCGTGATGAAGGAGGATGTCATACATTTTTTATATACTTGTAAGGGAGGCTTTGTGAGGTAGTGATTCATCTTGGCTGATATTAGTTCTAGGATCTCAGTCAACATTGAAGTTCTCAGTTTCTTCAGGAGGTGTATCTACCTGGATATATGGAGCTCAAAAGTGGTTGAAAACTGTGTCCTTGATTAGCTGGAAATCCTCTACATTTTTCCTTGAACCATTCTTTCTTGAATCTTATTTTTCCATTCTTTGATTTTGGCCTGCTTATGGAAGAACTTTGTATTCCTGTCCCCTTCTCAAAGGTAAACACTTCTCGATTTTAACCTCCATGTTTCTTCTTATTATTTTATAAGAGCACGATATGTAGCAAAAACATCTTTCTCTTATTGGATAAGTTCATTTGCTACAAGGCCTATTTCCATTGCAAATTTTATTTCCTCAAACTTTTGTTCACATTTTTAATTGATGCCTACCGATCTGGGTGTTTTTCTTTGACCTAGAGTTTAATTCTCTTAATTTTTTTCTCCCAAATTTTAATTGGGATTTCCATCACTCATTCACTCCATGCACACAACAACCTTTTCCGTGACAATGCATGCATAACAACATATAGACACTGGCATTCATAAAAAATGCATATACAACCGACATGCATTCGTGAAAAATACACCCCAACAACAACACCATCAACTTTCACATGGTGACAAAAGTGTAGCCATGACCAACACCATGCATACACAATAAGTTCATAGACCACAAGCATGAAAAAAACATATGCAACCGATATGTATGCATGTCCAACGCACACTACCCATCCAGTCCAAGTGATTAACCATGCTTAGATACCACCCTGTGGCATCAGATTTCACCCAAAGAGAATGAAAGCCAGAAAACACCCAAAGAGAACAAAACCCACTCTGATACCACCCTGTAACACCTTCCTCCCACATTTACCCAAGTTAACTAGTCTGCTGGGGTAAACATGTGATGAGAGGCAAATATTATGTGATTCAAATCCCCGTGTATAGTTAAGGAAGTGGAACCGAAAAAACCAAACCAAACTGACATTTCACACATGCTACAAAACCTTTAGGAGCCAACCAACCCTTCTAGGTGACCAACCCCTGAGGTAACTTGACATTTTGTTGATTTGGACCCTCATCTGATCACATAACAAGCCATGAATGTGACTGAGTCCTTCCAGTCACTCCCACAACAAGAAATTATGGTGAATGTGGAATTTTCTCAACAGTTCTGAGCCAGCGACCCGAGATTCTGACCCACTTTTTCAGGGATAAGTCTTAGGCCACTGCCCAGAACTTAATGAAACTTCTAGAAATGATAAATAAAATTGAAAAAAGGTTACCAATGTAAACATTGATACAAGTAATTGATCTAACCCCTACTAGCCATGACAGGAATTTCATCAAACATGTCACAAATATGTAATCTACAGGTCATAACAACATATCTGAGCATAGGGGTATCATACGTATCTGAGATTTGTAAGGAAGCAATGATGCCTTATCACAATAGATTAATTATAATATATTAGGTCATATATTCATTTTACATTCGTTTACTAATCAAAACATTATGAGAGCCATATATCATCATTGTCATAAATCATATTCATAACAAGCATATAACTAACGCGAATAGCAAGGATATGACAGCCATAAAAACCACATATGAACCAATATGTTTACACATAAAATACCAAGGAGAATAATCTCTTATTAATGATTTCATAAGCCAACTAGGTCCGAGACTTCCACGTACCACTTGACCATAGATTGACTAAACCAAAATTTTCTTTCAGCCAATCATCCTCGCGTCATATTCCGAGCATGAATGTAGGACTCACAACAAAACCAACCAGGGCTTCCCAAGGCCAAACCGCCTCAACCTTCAGCAATAGAACCAAACTTTACCAAAATACCTACCATATCACTAGGCCATAAATAAGCATGGATGCCTTCGGATCTCTCCACCTAAAATGTGAGTAATTTATCCTTCTCAACCTCTCGGCTTTACCATGTACCCCACCATTACCAGTAAAGGGATTCCTAGGCCTATGAGGTCTCCACCCTTTGGGATATACTGTGTATCCCTCCATTATGGTTCAAGGGATTCCTAGGCCCAATTAATGGTAATCACTACTAATATTTACTGTATCTCGCCATTCACTGGTCAATGGATTCCTAGACTCAATCGAAGTGTTCACATCCAGGATTTACCATGTGTCCCATCCCGAGATTCCTAGGCCTTGTGAATAATACTGAGACCATCCGACTCAACTTCGATTCCATCTGACAATATAGCTCAACCAAATACAAGAGAACCCACCACACCATGGCTATCTGGAAATGGCAAGGCAAGGTTGAAGAACATTGTCACACCTAGGAAAACACATGCTAATGATAGGAAGAGAACCAAAAACACACATGCATGTGCATGCCACATCTAGCAAGGAAATCACACATGAAAATAGATACATGCAAGTGAACATGTTGTAGCTGCTTGATAATGCTCTTCCTTGCTTGATCTTTGCTTTCCTTTTCTTTCCTTGTCCTTCCTTTTGTTTTCTTCATCTAATGCTAAAGTGCTCCAAGAAAAATATAAGCATCCAAGACTATTAGAGAGAGAGCTCCATCCAAAAATGTCAAAAGGCTACCAAATGATCCTCAGAATCCTTTTTATTAATGAGGCCTCTATTTTGTTCATTTTCCATTATTTTACTTCATTTTCCTCCTCACATGCACCCTGTGACCTTTCACCTTCTTTTTCTCCTAATTTACTTTATTTTCATAAATAAAATGTCAATAAATGTCACTTTGCCTTTCCAAAGCCTTTTCCATTGCCTTTGCTAATGTCCTTAGTCATAATAAACCAAATGAACAGCCACACTAGGATGTTTTTCCCAACGTTCAGCTTGGAATACATGTCCCATGACCTTGGTCTCATTTTTCCTGTATTAACTTTATTACATGCATTTTTTAGCAGGGTTGTTACAGCTCCAAGCTAAAACTGACAAAATCCTTACACTGACAAAAGCTGTGAACTGATCCTTAGAAGCCTTTTTATTAATGAGGACTCTATTTTCTTCATTTTCGATTATTTTTCTTCAATTTCCTCCTCACATGAAACATGTGATCTTTCACATTCCTTTTCTCCTATTTTCCATTATTTTCATAAATAAAATGTTAATAAATGCCACTTTTCCTTTCTAAATCCTTTTCCATTGCCTTTTCCAATCTCCATAGCCATTAATTAATCATTAGTGATCCTCATCACTATGATTTTTCCCAACATTTAGCTTGGAATATGTGTCCCACGACCTTAGTTATGATTTTATCTTTATAAATTTTATTACATGGATTTTTAACTCGAGGTTGTTACATGAACTAAGAAAGTAAGATCAATATCACTCAGGATCCAACTTAACATAGGTCCTTTATGCCATGGAAAACCACGATAGTTCCAAAATAAGATTCAGAGTGTTCCTAACTCCTATTTATTACTTTTATTTTGGAATTTCTCTCTAATAATAGCTTTTCTATTTCTAATGATTGCTGATTTCCCTTCGTTTGTTGCCTCATTTACCTTTTGGACCATTTTCCTTAGTCTAGCTTATTATTTTGGAATAAGATCTTCATTTATAAATATTCTTGAGCCTTTTAGGCTTGGATATTTACTATGTATATCTAATTCATGATCATCACAACTAACCTTAACACGAATCAATCTAGGTTTAAGTTGAATTATTTTTCCCACCCTTGTTTCTTTTGTTGGATAAGTTGTTAAAATTTTTGACTTAGTTTTTATTTGTTATATTACTATTTCTAATGTGTCCTCATCATTTTTTCTCTCTATGCCAGTAGTTACAAGGTTCAAGGTTCTTTTGCAGTGCTCATGTCTAGTTCAATGATTTAGGTGGCTTTGGAAAAGCTCAAAAATTGAAATCTTCAGATCTCATCAAAACTAGGACTAGATCGAATAGTTTTTCATCTTTATTCCAATGGCGCACACGGTGCCCCAATCCAACTTTGTGTGAGGGAGTTATTTCAGGTCAAATTTTAAAATCAAATAAGTAGGTTATTTTCCACCAGATAAATTTAGCGACAATAAACCCCACGAAAATTTAGCACTAAACGACAGACAAAAATGGTCAAATTGTGACTTGGTTAATTTTTCCAGTGACCCCTACAAAAATGCAGTGGACGATTTTGATTTGTATATATTTAAAAAAAATGGAGTGGACTCGACGGACCCGCCCAACCCCCAACCAATGAATATATTACAATATATTAACCATGGGTTGAGGCCCGTAGGTATGACCCCGTGACCCCTCCTAACAGTCACCACATGATAGGGCCTACGAGATTTGAATTGGAAACCATAACTTAAACCTCCAACCAAAATTTAAAAATGGTGTAACAAAATAAATTATATTTTTATGTGCATATTGGTCACGAGTAGGTTTGAACCCGACCCATTTGACTAACAAATGAACTCGCCAACCAATACACCAGCTAGGGACACCTTGGCTGGTTCGCCAATGCCTACCAATTTAATAAATGTATTTTCCAAACACCGACGGGGCAAGAGCCAACATATTAGAGGTGGAACGTAACCATGTAGAAGCAGCAGAATGGTGTGCAACCAACAAAAACTTGATGCACAATTCCCAAGGCAGAATTTTCCAGTAGAGTATTCTAGCTTCTAGGGGAATATTGTGATGTAGAATCTTGTGAGGAATATTTTAGATTCTCTAGAGGCCCAAATTTGATAGAGTCAGAATGGGGTCAATTTTATTATCAAAATTCATGATTTTTCACAAGGATCATAATGGTGGAGTCTGTTTTGGAATTTAAGTAGTCAACTTTTAGGCCATCATCATATTAGGAGGTATAATGATGCATTATGCCGTTTTACTTTTTTTTTCTTTCATTGAAAGAATCGATGTGGATTTGCAGGTTCTTATGATTGTTGTATGTTGTATCAGGTCAACAAGATTTGAATCTTTGTAGGAAATTCATCACTTTAGCCTTTGCACGAAAATTGAGATTGTGCAATGTTGAACAAGGGCCATGTTAACACTTTTTTAGAGATTAGTCATGTTTATAGCCATTGGTATCATAACTTCAAGATGATTATAATGATGATGAGTATGATTTGAATTTAATCAATGAATTCAAGAGGGTATATTTCCACTTATGCAAGAGTGTCCATTTATGCCACTTTTTTTAGAAATAATTTATTTGTATTGTTGAAGGAGAAGTCTTTGTGGGAGAGATTTATCCTTGTGTTGACGAATATATGCCATGCACTCATTATCTTTTTCCAAGACTAATGAAGCGACCTCCCTTCCCTTTACCTACATATTGGAGTTGTAGTTCACACTGGATGAAATCCATTATCACATCTTGTGTTATGATTTTGCTTCATGATTATTTTCTTATTTTTTATGTTGATGGATTGGTGAAGCATTTTATAAATTATGTGATTTATCATGTTCACACACAAATGTAAGTGTCATTAAAAGCTCCTGCAATGAATATTTTTGTTTAAGGAAGTATTTAAAAAAAAAACGGATCAAGTGGTATCAGATTGATTTGACCATTTTTCTAGGGATTGTGAATGACGAAAATGGATTAAAGAGAGAAATACTTCAATATTTGTAAGATATTAAACATTTTATTCAACTAGAGAATGTAAAGCTTAGGAGGCTTCTAGAATATGCATAGGAAGAGAAGAAATTGAGGCTAATGTTAGAATAGATTTTGGAGGAAAAAACACTACAAAAGGAGAGCTAGCCAAAGAAGATTAGAAAATCTCACCTATAGAATTGAAGGTAACAAAAGCTCCTTCTTCTCATGATGTTTTTTCTATTGGAAGCATTGATATACCTGTTTTAGTGACCGACATGAGACTCCTCAACAAGATGGGGTATAAAGGAGGGGTGCTTGGTATTAATGGCAAAGGAATTACTCTACCATTGGAGGTTGAAACGAGGCCTCCATTTGCAAGACTACGGTATATTGAAGTAGAATTTTCAAAAGAAGTAGAAGCAAGGAGTTACTTGAACAAAGAATCCAAGCCATTTCCAAAACCATCGAGGAAAGAGGATGTTGAGAGCACATCACAATCTTCCCAAGGACGAGCTAAGGAAAGTACTTCTCTCCAGGCTTGCACCAGAGACAACCAAGCAAGGTATAAAAAGTCTTAGTATTATAATGTTCATTTTGATTATAATAAAATTGATAATGATGAGCAAAACTTATGGCATATAAAACTATGTAAATTTTTTGGTTTGAATAACCATGTTGTTACCAAGTGTTGGAAAAGAATGGAAACTAGGAAGAGGCCAAGACATACAGACCCTTCTCCACATTAGGGTAGGAAGAAGTCTAGGAAGGTCTAGAGGAAGAATAAATTTTGTATTCATTGCAATAAGAAAGGACACTAGAGAGCTACGTGTTGGAAGCTCCATCCAAAGATGCATCTCAAGAGGGACCAAAAAGCACCTGTGATCAGGAGCTCAAATCTGAGCTTGGGAAAAAACTCAAAAATTAAAGTGCTCAAATTGATTTGGAACCTGAGCAACGAGATAAGCCTCGGTGATACGATCCCAATGCCACAAACGGCACTGAAAACCGATGTTGTATGAAGAAGTTATTCAACTTTGAAGTTCTTCAATTTCAGTAAAAAAAAGGCCAGTTTGACTTTAGAAATTGGCAAATATTAAAAAAAATATTCCGAGAATATTCCTCAAAATATTTTGGGAATATTCCTTGGAATATTCCATAGAATATTCTCTGTGGACCAGTCGTTTTATGACAAGTGTCCCTCTGCAATTGGCTGGAGATTTGACTGTGTAATGGCAGACCAATCAGAGGCCGCCACGTGGCAGGCCCAGAGGCTGCCACGTGGCCCCCAGTTCACAATGGAATTGGTGTGTTTTAAATTTTTTTGTGTTTTTGGTTTGAACCCACGACCTGAAGTTAACAACCACTACCCCTTACCATTGGCCCACGGCCTTTGGTTTTGATATGTGAAGCACAAAAATTGAATTTATTATAACAGTTGTAATGGTTGACCCCAACAGTTAATGCGGAATGTGTGGCCGCATGTCACTTAAAATTTAATGCTAACATTTTATGCCACCCAAAATTTAGCGTCGTTTCCTCCATTTTAGGTGGAATTCCACTTTTAGCTCCAGTTATCTACAGTTGGCCCACAATTAGTGGGATTTTTGCCTAACATTGGGCAAAATATTGTTTTGGGCATATCTTTCACATGGGAGATCCTTTTGGAGTGAATTGTTTTTTTATTTTGGGTCTCTTCGACCTTCTAGACTCAATGGAGCAGGTCTGAAATCTAATAGAGGTCATCTTCATAGTTTTAAGCGTCGAAGAAGATGAAGGAGCCATCAGGGCCTAGAAGGAGAAGGCTGTGTTTTGGACTGTATTTCTCTGTTTAAGGTAAATGAACAGGAATTCTTAGCTATTTCATGCCTTTTGAATCTGTTTAGATGGTTTTTAGATCCTGTGAAGAACTTTAGAAAGTCGAAAAGCTTCATTTAAGTTCTAGAGGCCATTTTCCAAACAGAGTGTGTAGGCGAAACCGGAGCCGCCAGAGGCCGTTTTTGATGAAAAAAAACTCTATCTTGACTATTTCAGTCATTATGGAACCAATGGAAGTGGTTTCAGATCATTTTGAGTACTTATACAGCTCGATAAGTTGATATGAAGTCGTGGGCAACCCTGGACAAACCGTGGAGGAGAGCCATTTTCGGGGATGTTGTGCTTAATGTAAGAAATTTATCAGTTGGTATTTGATATATGATCATTATTGGATGTAGAAGTAGTGGTTTTAGGAGTAGAAACAGAAATCTGAGGGATTTTTTTCCATTTAGAAGCTCAGATAAGCTTAGTGCACCAACAGAAGGATGTGTGTCCACGGAAGCCTAAAGCTGTTTGCAGGAATTGGACAGCCATTAAAGGGATTTAAAATGGTATTCTCAGCCCTTTGAATCATTTTTGTATTCATTATGGTTAAGTGTGGAGCTTGTAAAAGAATTTAAGTACCTTAATCCCAAAGAGTCTAGTCATGTTGACGAAGCTCAAAGGAGATGTAGCCCAAGAGTTGGGGTGAACTCCTATATTATATTGCTGTTGTGTTTTGTTATTCTATGGCTGAATTATGTTGCTGATATACATGTTAAGTTTAAGCAAAAACAAATAAACTTAAAACACATAAACAGAAGAAAAGACATACACCTCTTCCAAGCAAAAATTCTGCATAATGTCAAGTTTGAGTAAGGTCATTTTAATTAAGTCTGAGTGTTTACTTCTATTATTTCTTTGGGCAGAGTCTGTAAGAGGGCCAGGTAGCTTTTGGATTCATCCTTTATTTGAAAGGTGACATATCCGGTAAATGCCCCTACAGTCTATCTCTGTATTAGAAATAAGAAGTTCTCACATTTTCAGATTTAAAATTTGGAGTATTTGCACTCGTTTACATAAATGAAAATGGATACCTTGCACCCTTTTCAAGTACATTCCATTTTCAGATCAGATTGGTATCAGAGCTTGGGTTGAGAATTTGTTATTGTGCAAAAGATTTTAAAACAGTGTAAGAGATTTACTGTTTATTGGTTGCAAAATGGCTGCTTGAATGAGAAGGGGTCTTTACTGACATTTGGTTAAAAGCTTGTCGTTTGTTTGAAAGCTTTGAGGAATTTTCTTTGGAAGTTCCTTTTGGTTGTTTTGACCATTTACATAATTTCAACTTCTTCTACAAGTGAAGTTTCCTCCTTCACGAGATTCTTCAATGATGACATGAAGAATGAGTTCTTTAAGGTGAAGGATATGGTGCAAATTCTCCTTGAGGATCAAAAGGAAAGTGTTCAACTTCGTGCACAATTGCTAGCTATGCAGGAAGAGAAAGAAGCCATTCTTCAAAGACTGCATGATATGGAGTTGCAGCTTCTGCAAGCTCAAGAAGCTTTGTCCAAGAAAATACCTCATCTTCAGGATGTAAATCATGAGGTAAATCATTATGATTTGTCTTCAGTTTCCTCTATTGAAAAGTGTGTTGGTTCTTTCGAAAGGCATACAAGAGGTATTGGGTCCAAATTGATGTTGAAAATGGGTTATCAAGAAGGCAAAGGTTTGGGCAAGCATGCAAAAGGCATTGTTGAGCCTATTTGTGTTGTGGAGCGTCCAAAGAATATTGGTCTTGGCTATGAGCAGCTTAATGGCGAAGCTTTGAGCACATGCATTCAAGAATGTGATGCAAATTTGAAGAGAAAATTTCTCCCATGTTCTCAATTACATCAATTTCATGATGGCAATCTTCCTTACCATTGTTTTAAGCCATCATTGCAGTAAGAAGATGGACATTCCATGCAGCAAAAGAGGTATAATCATTCACATTATCAATTTGATTATGTTTCAACAAAGAATGATAATTTTTCTTGTTCAAATGAAAATAAGTTTTGTTGCACATTTTGTGGTCGATTTAACCATCATGTTTCGAGATGTTGGATGAGGAAAAAGGCACACAAGAAGCAGATGAAGCAAAGACTACCTTCAAAGAAGGTGCATATGATTTGCACTTTTTGCCAAAAGAAGGGACATGTTGTCTCTCATTGTTGGACTTTGCATCCAACTCGTCGTCCCACGCACATGCAGCAAGAGGAAAAAAATATTGGCAAAGGTGGAACCTCATATTCCATTATTGATGTGGAAAGGGAAGTTTCACATGAGGAAAAGTTGCAGTAGCAAAATTTTCCATGGAAGTGGCTTGGTGAGAAGTGGATGGACTTCTTGACACAGTAAGACGTACTCCTTTTTTACATATGCAAATTTCGGATGTATGTATGTATTTTATGTTGTAATATCTTGTTTGTTTTGAGCCACCTTGCATCACATCAAGGCAACAGCTGAAGTTTTCACTGAAATTTCTTGCCAAATCCGTGAGTTCAAGAAAGACAAATTGTGGGATGTGCTGTGGACGTTTATCTAAGAAGGGGAAGGCTTTCATTTTTACTAAGGTTCAACGCCACTTGCTTTGTAAGGAAAAAGGTTTGAAGGGCTGAAGAGAAGAGGATTTATTCTCTCATTTGCCGTACTACAAGCCAGCTTTTATCAAGTAGTTTTTGGGACCAAAAGCCTCTCAATTGGGAGGTGTGATCGTATTTGGATGAGCTGGGAAAAGTCAAAAATGAAAGTGCTCAAATTGATTTTGGAACCTAAGCGATGAGATAGGCCTCGAAATACAATAACCTAACGCCTGAACAGTAATCAGAAACTGAGACACAGAGTGAAGAAGTTATTCAACTTTGAAGTTCTTCAATTTCAGTAAAAAAAAGGCCAGTTTGACTTTAGAAATTGGCAAATATTAAAAAAAATATTCCGAGAATATTCCTCAAAATATTTTGGGAATATTCCTTGGAATATTCCATAGAATATTCTCTGTGGACCAGTCGTTTTATGACAAGTGTCCCTCTGCAATTGGCTGGAGATTTGACTGTGTAATGGCAGACCAATCAGAGGCCGCCACGTGGCAGGCCCAGAGGCTGCCACGTGGCCCCCAGTTCACAATGGAATTGGTGTGTTTTAAATTTTTTTGTGTTTTTGGTTTGAACCCACGACCTGAAGTTAACAACCACTACCCCTTACCATTGGCCCACGGCCTTTGGTTTTGATATGTGAAGCACAAAAATTGAATTTATTATAACAGTTGTAATGGTTGACCCCAACAGTTAATGCGGAATGTGTGGCCGCATGTCACTTAAAATTTAATGCTAACATTTTATGCCACCCAAAATTTAGCGTCGTTTCCTCCATTTTAGGTGGAATTCCACTTTTAGCTCCAGTTATCTACAGTTGGCCCACAATTAGTGGGATTTTTGCCTAACATTGGGCAAAATATTGTTTTGGGCATATCTTTCACATGGGAGATCCTTTTGGAGTGAATTGTTTTTTTATTTTGGGTCTCTTCGACCTTCTAGACCATGTTTTAAAATATTTTATAAGAGTCTTTGTATCACTTATATCATCTTCAGAGGTTTAAGCATCATAGATGAATATTTCACTGTGGCCTAGTATGAGAAGGTCAGGTTTTTGACTTATTTCTGTGTTTAAAGGCTGACAGGTATCTAGCTATTTCATGCCTTTTGAATCTGTTTAGATGGTTTGCAGAGCCTGTTAAGAACTTTAGAGATCCGAAAAGCTTCATTTAAATTCTAGAGGCCATTTTCCAAACAGAGTGTGTAGGCGAAACCGGAGCAGCCGGAGGCCGTTTTTGATGAAACAAAACTCTATCTTGAATATTCCAGTCATTATGGAACCAATGGAAGTGGTTTCAGATCATTTTGAGTACTTCTACAGCTCGAGAAGTTGATATGAAGTCGTGGGCAGCCCTGGGCAAATCGTGGAGGAGAGCCATTTTTGGGGATGTTGTGCTTAATGTAAGCAATTTATCAGTTGGTATTTGATATCTGATCATTATTGGATGCAGCAGTAGTAGTTTCAGGAGCAGAAACAGAAATTTGAGGGAGTTTGTGCCATTTAGAAGCTCAGAGAAGCTTAGTGCACCGACAGAAGGATGTGTGTCCATGGAAGCCTAAAGCTGTTTGCAGGAATTGGACAGCCATTAAAGGGATTTAAAATGGTATTCTCAGCCCTTTGAATCATTTTTGTATTCATTTTGGTTAAGTGTGGAGCTTGTAAAAGAATTTAAGCACCTTAATCCAAAAGAGTCTAGTCATGTTGACGAAGCTCAAAGGATATGTAGCCCAAGAGTTGGGGTGAACTCCTATATTATATTTCTGTTTTTTTTTGTTATTCTATTGCTGAATTATGTTGCTGATATACATGTTAATTTTCAGCAAAAATAAATAAACTTAAAACACATAAACAGAAGAAAAGACATACACCTCTTCCAAGCAAAAATTCCGCATAATGTCAAGTTTGAGTAAGGTCATTTTAATTAAGTCTGAGTGTTTACTTCTATTATTTCTTTAGGCAGATTCTGTAAGAGGGCCAGGTAGCTTCTGGATTCATCCTTTCTTTGAAAGGTGACATATCCGGTAAATGCCCCTACAGTCTATCTCTGTATTAGAAATAAGAAGTTCTCACATTTTCAGATTTAAAATTTGGAGTATTTGCACTCATTTACATAAATGAAAATGGATACCTTGCACCATTTTCAAGTACATTCCATTTTCAGATCAACCTGCGAAGGAACCAACGAGTGAAGTTGTTCAACAAGAGAATCAGCTATAGGAAGAAGACCTGTTACCCTATTTGGTTGAGAGATGATGGAATCGGAACATTTTTAAGTAGTTGAGCATGGCCACATTTGTAAATCCCATGTTGTGAAAATGTTTGTAAAAGTGGTGAAGTGTTTTCCATCACTTATGCATGAAACATGGTGATATTTTGGCATTTTAGTTGGACAGAAAAGGGTTTGGTTTATGTTGTAAACTTGACCATGAGTGTGTTATAAACTCTTTTCAAGTATGGGGTTTGCTTGGGTATTGTAAGATGGACATGTATTAGTAGCTACATTTTTTCATATAGATATAGGTGTCGGTTTCATCATTCCAAGTTCCAAAGTACAAAGGTGAAGGAAAGAGAAGGTGGCATGTCAGAGGCATCTTCTATGCAAAATTGTAGATCATGTATATGCTTTTGGAGGACCAAAAGCTCCTCAGTGGGGAGGAATGACCCAGGTGGCTCTAGAGAAACTAAAAAATGGAATTCTTCATATCTCATTGAAACCAGGACCAGATCGAAGAGAATGTCATCGTAATTCCAATAATGCAGACAATGTCTAAATCCAACTTTGTATGAAGGAGTTATTGTCAGTCAAAGTTTCAATTCAAAGAAGTAGGATTTTTATCGCTATATAAATTTAGAGATTCACTAAATTTAAAAATATGGATAAATTCGGTGGCATTCCACTAAATTTGGTAGTAACAAACCCGATGAAAATTTAACCCTAAACGATAGACGTAAATAGTCAAATTGTCGCCTTGTTATTTTTTCTATTGACCCCTACAAAATCCAGTGGATGGTTTTGATTCGTATATATTAAAAATTAAATAAATAAAATTGAGGCGGGATTGATAGACCCGCCTAACCCTGAACTAACGAATATACTACAATATATTAGCCCATGGTCGTGGCCCACGGGTTTGACCTCAGGACCCTGCCCAATGGTCAGAACATGAAAGTGCTGACAGGATTTAAACCCGGGTCGATCTTCGGACATCTCGCCAATTGGTGGCCCTAACTTAAAACATCGATCAACAATTCAAAAAGAAGTAATTAAAAAAACGTGTTTTTATATTCATATTGGTCACGAATGGGTTTGAATCTCGGTTGATTGGCTAAAAAATAGACCCACCAACTTGTATGCAAACTAGGTAGACCTTGGTAGGTTTGTTGGTGGCTACCTTTTTAAACAATGCATTTTCCAAAAACTGATGAGGCGAGATCCAATCAATCAGAGTTAGAGTAGAACAATGCAGATGAAACAGAATGACATGGGACTAGCAGAACCTTGATGCACATTTCCCAGGTAAAAATATTCCGCATAATATTTTAGAAGAATATTCTAGATTATAGGTGTTAGTTTTTGTAACATTGGATGTGTTCTAGCCATGAAACATTGTGGATATGCTAGCATACATGAGTTCTCCAAAACCTAGAAATCGTTTCTGGAAATTTTGCCTAAAATTATCTCAATTAGATTATTAACAAATTTTGAAATATTTCCTAAGTATAAACTTGGGGATAATGGTTAATTAATCAATATTAATTGAGATAAAGAGAGAATAATATCGAAACTCACACAGATTGAATCTAATATGATCCGAGCCATTGATTAAGTTTTAATCTTGGCTGTTGGTGCTCCAACAAAGGATTATAAGAGGAGGTCGATGTGGTAATTGAGAACACACGTCAACAGTTCGATTTCATTGAAAGATCGATTTCTAGAGTAGAAATGGTAAGTTATCGGAGAGAGAGTCAAAGAGATCGAAGTAGTGAGAGAGGCAGGGAAAATTATCCAGAGGAAATATTTCCATATCTGGAGAGGTAGTAGCAAGAGGGTCGAGTTATCCCATAGAGGAAACGTAGAGGCTATACGTAGTAGCTTCAGCAAGAGGATTGATTTGGTGGTTAGAAAAATCGATCTCAGTTCCAAAGGCCAGATAGAGGTTCCAGAAGACCGAAAAGATGATTTCCTTAGAAGCTAGAGGCATAACGACTTCATCAGAGGTAGTTTTGAGCGACACGTGTGGGCCGGAGACAACGCAAAAGCAGCACAAAGGGGCTCATGCTAACTTTTGGACGACTAGTTTGTTGAAGGCAAGTCATGCCAAAGATTGCTTGTGGGAGAAGGGTAATTCACTTCGGTATTTTTCCCATATTTTCTTGTTGTTTGGATTGCCAGTTGGGCATCCATATATGTACTCATATTTCACTATTGCATATTAAAATAAACCCTCATCTGTTGCATCGGTTTTCCTGCATTGGGTTTTTCCGCAGACTTTTGTCCAAGAATAACTATGTTAATTTTATGTGTGTGTGTTAGCATTTCTTACAACGTTTATTCTTCTACGGGTTTATTTGTGTAAATTACATAGTGTGATTTATTCAGTATTTGTCGTAGCAAATAACAAATAACTTGTTAAATAAAATTGACAATTACGAGAATAATTTCTAGTTGTTGCAATAAGATTCTGATCTAGGATTTTTCACATGGTATTAGAGCACAATTGCGAAATAGAAGAGCTCAGAAGTGAACGAAATGAATTTCATTGTTCAATGTGGGTAGCATATCGAAATTCCCAGAGGCAATGCAGTCACTTTGTGAAGGGGCAGCGCAGTCACTTTGTAAACTTAGGGAATATGGTTAATTAATTAGTATTAATTGAAATCATGCGATAATAATCTAGAAACTCACACGAATCAACTCCAAGATGATCCTAGCCATTTATTACATTTTAATCTTGGTCGTTGGTGCTTCAAAAGAGGATTATAATAGGAGTTCGTTGTGGTAATGGAGAACACACTTTAACAGTTCGATTTCATTGGAAGATCGATTTCTAAAGTGGCAACAACCAGTTGTTAGACAGAGAGTCAGATAGATCGAAGTAATGAGAGGGGCAGGGACAGTGATCCAGAGAAAATATTTCCATATCCAGAGAGACAAAAACAAGAGGGCTGAGTTATCCCATAGAGGCAACGCAGAGGCTTTGTGCAGTAGCTTTAGTAGGCATATTGATTTGTGGTGAGAAAAATCGATCTTAGTTACAGAGGCTAGACAGAGATTCCAAAAGGCCGGAGAGATGATTTTCTCAGTAGATAGAGGCAGCAAAAATTCTTCAGAGGCAGTTTCAAGGCACATGTGTGGGAGACAACAAAAAGGGGCTCACATTGAGGTTTGGATGAACAGTGTGCTGAAGGCAAGTCGTGCTATAGATTTCTTGTTGGAGAAGGGTAATTCCCTTTAGTATTTCCCATATTTTCTTTATGTTTGGATTGTTAGTTGGGAATCCATAGATGTACTCATATTTCACTGTTGCATAATAAAATAAACCCTCATCTGCTGCACTGGTTTTCCCACATTGGGTTTTTCTGGGGCTTTTGTCCAAAAGTAGTTGTGTTAATTTTATGTATGTGTGTTAGAATTTATTCCAATGTTTATTCTTCTGTAGTTTTATTTGTGTATATTTTAGTGTGATTTATTTAATGTTTTTCGTAGCAAACAACAAAAAAATTGTTAAATAAAATTAACAATTAGGAGAATAATTTCCAGTTTTTGCAATAGGATTTAAATTTATGAATTTTCACACTAGGGGAATTTTCTCATGTAGAATCTAATGAAGAATATTTTAAATTCTCTAGAGGCCCATATTTGATAAAGTCATAATGGGGTCACATTTATACTCCAATTTCATGATCGTTCGCAAGAATCGTGAAATAATAGTCTGTTTTGGCATTTGAGTAGTCAAATTTTAGGCCATCGTCAAATTGGAAGGTGTAATTATGCATTACGGATTTTACTTGTTTTTATTTCAACGAAAGGATGAATTTGGATTCTCAGGTTCTGGTGATGATTGTGTGCTGTAGCAGGGCAACGAGATCTGAATCTTTGCAAAAAAATCATCGCTTTCGCCTTTGAATGAAAACCAAGATGGTGCAGTGCTGAAAGAGGGCCATGTTGGCACTTCATCAGAATGTATTCATGTTTACAACCATCGGTCTCATAATTTCAAAACAATTTTGATGATGATGATGAGTATGATTCTGATAAACAGATTCAAGTGGACCTGTTTCCACTTATGTGAGAGTATCTATTTATGCCACTTTTGTGAGAAATCATTTCTTTGTCTTATTGAAGGAGAATTCTTTATGGGTGAGAGTTCTTTGTAGGAGAACGTCTCTTTGTAGGAGAGACATTGTCACTCAATTTGAGAGATCTATCCTTGTGTTGATGAAAATATGCCATGTAATCATTATCTTCTACTGAGACTAATGAAGCGACCTCCCCACTCTTGACACTGGGCTCAGAGACATAGTCCATACTGGACGAACTCTGTTATCACATCTTCTATTATGATTGCTTCGTGGTTATTTAATTCTTGTTTATGTCGATGGATTGGTGAAGCATTGATTAAAGTATTTGATTGGTCATGTTCACATGCAAATGTAAGTGTCAGTAAAAGGTCCTGCAATGAAGATTTTTGTTTAAGGAAAAACTCAATTTTTTTTTTGAATCATTCAATTAGTTTGTTAATTTCCTATTTTATGGATTTGATATCAAATTTGTTCTCTGTGTTAATTTGGCCATAGATTCTTGTATATGGATGCAAAGATATTGTATTTAATTGGTTGAAGATGCATGTATATGGCCACAAATATATTGATTCAAATTTATAATCTTCCCGCATAGAACTTCAAACTGTTAAGATTATAAAATTGGCCACAGACGAATTGGCTACAGATACTTGTATATGGTCATAGATATATTGATTCAGATTTATAATCCTCCCGCAGAGAACCTGAAAGTTGAGATGATAAAATTGGACATAGATGTTTTTATATCAAGATCCATCTTAAGTACGAATCTAAGATGAGTCAGGAGGGATCAAATTTATTCATGTGAAAACTTCTTTAGAATGAAAAATACAATGTGTCATTTTTCAATGTTTAAATTATATTTCTGAATGCTAAATAAAGTATATATATAGGACCAAATAAACATTTTAACCATAAAAACTTAATTTTTTCATGATATATACATAATTTTTTTTAAATGATATATAATATATATGTAATTTACATTAAAATATTTTACATCACATGTACATCTAGACATTTTATCACACAAATTAAAATGATTTTTTATTATTAATATATTTTAAAGTATATGTCAATATTAATTCTTATTAAAATATTTTACTATAGCGGACATTGAATATTTATTTATATAAAACATTAAAATATTTAATTTTAAAAATTATTTTCTTTATATAGATATATATGAAGTTGACATCAACATAAATTAGTTAACATAGATCTTCAAATAATTTGTTTAAATCTCTTGTTGAATTATTTTTTAAAATACAAGTTTTAAACATCTTACTCATACATTTTTTTACATCTATTCATTTTTTTATTATAGCCCACGTTATTTTTCTATTTAGAACATAATTTTTATTTAAAAGAGAACAGAAGCACGAACAAAATTACACATCTCCTCATACTCGGTTGTAGAATGAGTCTCTCGGCTCAATGAGCCTCTGGAACCAATAATATTAATCATAGTGTATAGGGCCACAAATTGAATTTTTCGTAGATGTTGTAGAATGAGTCTCTCGGATCAATAAGCCTCTAGACCCAATAATATTAATCATAGTCTATAGAGCCACAAAGTGAATTCGTCATAATTGAATTGGCCACAGTGAGAATGCATGTATATGGCCACAGATTGAAGGTGTAGTCTAACTTATAGACTAAATGACTTCTTTTCACGACATTTTTTTGGTTAACTTTGACCAAAATCTGGCAGATATTTTTAAAAACTCGATTTAGGTTTCTCAGATTTTTCTAGTGCGGCACGGGTTTTTGAGGGTGTTGAATCCATTATGCATTCAAAAATATATTTTAAACAACAACAAAATTACAATTTTACTTAAAATTGTACTAGGGGAGGGATGCCATTACTTGGGCGCCCTCCGTTTCACATCCGCAAACCACGTGGCCAGCACACCGCGTGTTGTACGACACTTGCCAGCTACCATTGTTGATGTGTTCCGGTTGGTGAGGGAGTTAAATTCGAGCTCCTTCCGTACTTTTAGGGTTTCAAACAACCTATTATGCAACATGCGTTCCACACCCTATGCATTTCTATTCGGGGTGGGATGTTGCTCGGAGAGCTCCGCTGGTGGCTGTGCACTATGTCGCCAGTGATGATGCATGTCTGCTTCCCTTGTTGACCAGATGCTCACGGTTTCTGTTGTTGTTCGGATGGCTTGTTGGTTTGTCACTCTTTCGTTGATGTTGCTCTCGCACCCTGCTATGGACATGTTTGGCTCCCGCGACTATCATAGCTTGCTCCTCCACTGTCAAACTTCCCTCCTCGACTGCTCAATGCTACGTGACGTTTTTGATTACTTTGTCCCCTCTACTGGTTTGTAGAAGTACCATGATTTTAAGGTAATTTTTCGTTTTCGAGGGTTTTTTCAAGGGTAATTTTTGCAGAAGTTGCGTTTCTTGCATTTTCGAGGGTTTTTACAGAGATTTTGGCTAATTTATGCTATTTTCGAGGGTTTTGCAGGTGTTTCCGAAATGTGGCAGGCTCTGGCTATCAATTGGCTCCTGCATCGACGTTTTCCTCTACATTTGGCATGGCATCTTCACCTCTCGGTAGGAAAATAATTCCTACCAGCCCACTGTTGTGTTTTTCAACGCTTGAAAACATGTGTTTATGAACACTTCTAATCTATTTCAGTTTAATTTAGCTCTTCTTCGGACAATTTTTTCATGGCACTGGTTTTGGCACTGTTTGTTCTTCTTCCTATGTAGTTTAGGGTTTAGGGTTTCTAGTGGTATATGTAATTTCTCCTGTCGTTGTTTTTTCTCTGTGCACATGTGCTGTAGGGTTTAGGGTTTCTAATGGTATATGTAATTTATCTTGTCGTTGGTTCTGCTCTGTGCACATGTGCCTTAGGGTTTAGGGTTTCTAGTGGTATATGTAATTGCTCTTGTCGTTGTTTCTACTCTGTGCACATGTGCCTTCCTTGATTATGTGATATCTTTCCTCCTTTCCTTTGACGATACACATGATCACATATCCTTTCCCTTTGGAACAAGTGCCACCTAAATCTATTGAATTCAAAAAAAAATTATATGGGTTTTACAATTAGTCCTTAGCTGCTATTAGTTCTTTTGCTCTGTTGCATTTTCTGTTCTCAGTTTTGGTATTTTTCTTCACTTCCTTGTTCATAAATTCAGATTTCTGTTCTTGCTTGCAAGATTTGTTTTGTTCATGATTTTCTGTTTCTGATCACTCTTATATTCTGTTCATGTGTGTGTTATCTCAAATATTCTTAAACTGTTGGAAAGCATTCGCTTGTGACTCTGTGAGCTCTAGCAACAGTAACCAATAAATTGCTTAAGGATTTTATCTGTATCTCCACTCTTATAATGAGTTTTGGAAATATATGTACTATGTAGTGAAGTTGTGAGCTTCAAGAAAAACTTGAATATCCTTTTTGTTTAATGAATTTTATGTTTGCAGGAAAAAATGTTTCCAAGTGTTGATAAATTTATAATTATTCCTTTTTGGATTGGAGTGGACTAAGATAGGTAAAGTGTTGGAGTGGAGTAGGATAGGTAAAGTGTTAAAAAAAATTTTGTGGAGCATTCATTTGTATTTGTTTCAAATGGGATGGGAGGTGGTTAGTTGATAATGGAGTTGTTTATGGATGCAATAAAACATAAACAAGAATTGTGTTGCATATATGTGAAGCTCATGCTGCTATATCCTTTCCCTTTGGAACAAGTGCCACCTAAATCTATTGAATTCAGAAAAAAAAAAATTATATGGGTTTTACAATTAGTCCTTGGCTGCTATTAGTTCTTTTTCTCTGTTGCATTTTTTGTTCTCAGTTTTGGTACTGTTCTTCACTTCCTTGTTCATAAATTCAGATTTGTGTTCTTGCTTGTAAGTTTTGTTTTGTTCATGATTTTCTGTTTCTGTTCACTCTTGTGTTTTGTTCATGTGTGTGTTATCTCAGATATTCTTAAATTGTTGGAAAGCATTCGCTTGTGACTCTGTGAGCTCTAGCCTCAGTAACCAATAAATTGCTTAAGGATTTTATCTGTATCTCCACTCTTATAATGAGTTTTGGCAATATATGTACTATGTAGTGAAGCTGTGAGCTTCAAGAAAACCTTGAATATCCTTTTTGTTTAATGAATTTTATGTTTGCAGCCAAAAATGTTTCCAAGTGTTGATAAATTTCTAATTATTCCTTTTTGGATTGGAGTGGACTAAGATAGGTAAAGTGTTGGAGTGGAGTAGGATAGGTAAAGTGTTAAATTTTTTTTTGTGGAGCATTCATTTGTATTTGTTTCAAATGGGATGGGAGATGGTTAGTTGAGAATGGAGTTGTTTATGGATGCAATAAAACATAAACAAGAGTTGTGTTGCATATATGTGAAGCTCATGTTGTTGGGTTATTTAACTCTAGGACCCTTTTTTCATATATTATAGCAGCATATTATTACTTCTCTGCCACATGTGAGATACACCGAACTTGTTATTGTATTTACAGATCACTTATGCAGGGTGCAGTTGAATGCTTTACTTTTAGTTAAACTCAATTTTTATCTGAAGTTCTGTTTAATATGCTTTTCTTTTTGGAAGTACTACTTTTCTTTTTCTAGTTTCCTGCAGCACATTTGATTATTGAGGTACTGGCATTTTCATGTCAAATTCACTTATATTATGCTTCTAGTTGGAGATGTCCAGTACTCCTTTTGAAAAACCATATTTCTTGGTAGCATTATACTTCTAAAAAACTTGATTCCCAAGTGCCAATGCTCTTTACAATGATATATTTTTTTATCTTTTAGAATGGAACTAACAATTGAAATATGAGTGTTATAACTAAAGAAGTTTCATCACCTGTTCTAGTTTCTACTTTGAGACATTTAGAGACATTTTTATTTTACTAAAATTTCCTTTAGAAACATTTCTTTCTTCTTTCAGTGCATCCAAATGACTTCTCAACATTATTCTGCTATTTCAAAATACATATTTGTAGCATACTCCAGCTAAGCCCTGTAGTTGACAAGAGTGCATGCCGTATAACCATTTTGTGCATTTCTCATCCATGACAAAGTGGATGTATTGCGATGATGTTAAATGGGGTCAATACTGCAGACAACTTGATGTAGCATGTGTTTCAACTTTACAGTTTCGGAGCACTTCATATAATTAATTAAGAAATTACTCTCGATTCTAATGATTTTTAGTATCTTATGTTGGTAAAGTATATCTTAACCTTAAGGTACAATGTTTGAGAAGCACTCGACCATGTTAAAGTTAGATGTTAGGTTAGACTGGGAGTCTTGTTTGAGATGATCCCAACAAATAGAAGTTGGATAATGGATCTAACTAGCTGCCTATAATGAAGTATGAAGAGATTATGTCTATTGAACCCTTATATTAACATCTCATGTTAGGTAGATATAACCAGATTGGTTCTGATTATGCTGTTAGGCTACCTTATTTTCCTAAAAAAAAATGATTTAATTATGAAAAACAAAATTACATTCACTATGTTTTTTTCTACATTTTAGATATATCCTTAAGCATAGGAAGTGATAAAAGTATGGCTGGGAAGATACCTTGCTTCATAAACAGTCTTCAAAAATGTCAATATGACAGCCCTATCACAGTCATTCTAACATATCACCGATTTGAAACCAGTTTTGTCTCATAAAAAATTAGCTCCTAGGTATGTTCATAAACAGTCCCTTAAAAAATACACATATAGATATTCACATTTAAACAGTCCCATGATTATATGAAAGGTGTATGAAGATATTCCATGACATGACCTTCCACTTTCTTCTGAATGATCCAAGCTTTTTCTTCCAAGTGTAATCTAGCTTTTGAGAGTCCATGTTCCACTCCCTTACTGTTTCGTTATCTTCTTGAATTCATTTCATGGTTAATAGAGTTTATGTTTGAGGCTCCTTGGAAGTATGATGAAAACATTTAAATTATACTTAGTGTAGTAGAAAGGAAATCTGAGATCTATTAAGATATAAAAGTCCAAACATATAGTCCATCCAAAAATCCACATCATAATGTGGTTACATCCAAAAACATCTAACACTCCTATTATTTATGGACTTGAGAATCTTCAGTGCCAAACCCTGAGTTGCCTGATTGAGCCAAGTAGGTTGGCCTTCCTAAGAAGGCTTGATTAGGTGGTGGTTGATTGCTACCATATAATTGAGACCAATTTTTCCCTTCCAACCATGGATGAATTGAGTACCCGTACCTCACACCTCCTGTGGTAGGAATAAGGCAAGTGGGTAAACCCTAATTTTGATAGTGAGGCACTTGAATGTTTATGAGGTCTTGGCATAATGTTGTATTATTTGAAATGTTATCCAATGTGTTGGACATGTTCCTGGATTCATTCTCATCAACAGTGATTTCATTTATGTCAACCTTATCAGTCATCCCTTGTTCCCTTTCAAGCATTTGTTTAGCCTTCCTTGCTTCCTTTTCCTGTCTTGACGTTTGTTTTTGTTGCTCCTTCTCTTGCCTTGCTCTCTCTCTTTCAAGCCTTTCATCTGCTCGACGTTGTGATGCAATAGCCCTTGTTGCCTTCTTCTCCTTGGCTTGATCCTTTTTTTCTATTTTAATTCTTGAATTTCCATTTTTTTATTTTCAGGCTCAACTAGGAGCTTTATATAGTCTTCTGAGGTGAGTAACTGTGAAATTCGCCCCAAACGAAGATTACTGGGTGTTCCTTGCTTCTTTTTCATTGATACTATTTCTACTGGTAGCTTTAGGAACCGCCCAAGTAACTTCTCCCTCCCTCCCACCTGCATGTCATTGCTTGGCACTTCAGTATTCGTGGCACTTGATTGAACTAGATTATTTTCTTCATTTGGTGCCTCATTATGTCCTCCATCTTCTTCCATTGATCTATTGTCCACAAAAAAATGAACAATTTCACTGTTCAATTCATCCACTTGTGAAGGCATGTTCATGCTTTGTTCATTGGTTCTTGAGACACTATGGGCGTTCAAATTAATCATGTTTTCTGCCAGCCATGATGGTGGGTTTACTTGGCTAGGCAATTTCAATTGGTCATTTTCAATTTCATTAACAATATCAACAATTTCATTTTCTGCATTAACAATATCAACATTTTCATTTTCAACTACATCTGCATTACAATATCAACAATTTCAGTTTCAACAAAATATGCATTGTCAACTGCATGTTCAACAGTGTTGCCATCAATTTGTTGACAAGTATACTGTGTTTCACATACTTGCTCCTCATCATCAGCATATAACTATCCTTGAGAGAGGGAAATTATATTATCAGCTGCAACCACATCATCATGTTCATGTAGTTCTTCTTCCACTTCATGCTCTTCTTCCTGACCATCCACATGGAAAGCTTGGCTACAAGCAGTATCATGCATAAGACCATCATAATTTAGTGGCCATATTCCTGTCCTCCTAAAGCCAGCCTTGATATTTGATGGTGTCAGAGCCCTTTTAAAAGCCTTACTTGCAAGCTCTGCTAACTTGAACCTTTTCACCTCAACCCATGGATTCTTTGCCATCCATGCAGCACGTTCTGACATGAAATAGTTATTGAAAGGGCCAAACACACTAACACCAAGGGGCTGCAATCTGTGAGCGGTATGAGCGGGCAATGTTAAAAGGTCAATGCCCAAATTGTTTGCTTCCTCAATTGTTTGTAGAGCCATGTGGCTTCCATGGCCATCTAATATCAATAGGTGTATGTTATTAGGTGAGACACCACCTGGCACAGATGCAGCAAAGTGGCAAAGCCAATTAAAAAAAATCTCTTTAGTCATCCATGCATGGGGATGTGCAGCTATGCATGCTCCAAGTTCACAGTTTTTTATATAATTTTTCAACTGATTTTTACCTTTGAAAAGATAAAATCCTAGGATTGAAGCACCAATTGCATTGACACAACATAAAATGGTTATCCACTCCCTACTCTTAGGAAAAATCTTTGGCATGTTTCGGCTTCCTCTTTTGGAAATTACCCTCATGCCACAATTCCTTCCCGCCTGTAAACCTATTTCATCACAGTTTCATATATGGTTTGCACCATAAGAATGTTTATCATAAGCACTAGAAAGAGTGTCATAGAACTTACATACAACTGCAAGGCAAAAATTTAATGCTCTATCTCTGTCAAGACCCTCAGCTATACGCAATACAAGGTTTGGATGTCTTTTTTTAAACCCAAACCACCATGATTTACCAGGAAACCTATATTTGAATGGGTTTGGCCTCCCTTGATAGATTTGAGCAACCGTAGATTTGAGTTGTATCAACTCTAGCCCATGTCCCAATTGGGCCATTTCTTTACACCACTCGACCACCTCGGCCTCCTCCTCTTCAGTCATAACTATAACAGGCCCTCTACATTTGGTGTGAGTCAGCCCATTTATCCAATAATGTAGTGATGAAGGAGGAATAGTATGCTTCTTTGCAGATGCCCGAATAGAATATCCATTGAACTCTATGTTGTCAATTGCAGCTAACATTTCTTCTTTTGTCCAACCTCTTATAACGCTGATATTTTTAGTTGAAGTTGCACCAACTACTGTGGTTGACGGTGGCTCTGTGGCTGATGGTGCCACAACATCAGCTTCAGCCACATGGTCATCCTCAACAACATTTCTTGGAGCATTGTTGACATTGACATCACCTGTTCTTTCTTCATTTGATGAGGTGCATCGCAGTTGGGCACCCCTGGTCACTCTTCTGCCACTTCTCCTTGTACGAGCAACATAAGTCACTCTTGCTATGGATGCAACTACCTACAGAATTATTTCATGCATTTAGTTAAGAATAATTGAAAAGAATGCTTTCATACAAGCCAAACATCATCTGGTAACATCATCTCTTCCCATTTATAACAATTTATAACAGTTTACAATTATTTTGTGTGTTCATGCCCGAGTTTTTTGAATGCCTTTCCTTCTGTTATAGTTTTCTTATTTTCTGTCTTGTCATCTTTGATTCCTATGATTAGCTAATGCTCATCTACTCATGCTCAACTATTTTCCACAGGCTTCTATGCTCAACTAGTCATGTTTTGTTTTTTTGTTATGTTTTTTTTTTTTGATCAGATAATAGAAACTATGGAACATCAGGACCTAAAGCATCCGAAGTATTATTTTTCCTGGTTTTGTTGTAGAGCCTGCTAGGGGTATTAGGGGAGAATTCCACAGGCAAGCTGGGAGCATCCATTTGATGTTTCAAGATCTTGATAATCTCAGAGATATTGGGCCTCACTTCTGGGTTTTTCTGCAGGCATAGAAGACCAAGTGTAATGCATAGATGTGCCTAATCTCTATCATAAATTCCTTTCAATGATTCACTCACAAGTTCTAAGATGTTACCCATTTGAGCCAAGTGCCTTGCCCATGGGATGAGACTCACCTTCTCAAAATCCTTCCTGGGAGATGCCAGAACCTGCAGAGGCCTCCTTCCAAAGATAATCACTAACATCAGCACCCCAAAACTATAGATATCACCCTTATCCGATGGTAACACATAGCCTCCATATTCAGGTGGAATATAACACATTGTTCCTCTCATGCTAGTGGCGCTACTCAGGCCTCCTCTACTCAAATCACAGCTCCACTTCTCACTTCCCATGGAATAATCCCTTTTGGTTTTATCACTATTCTTCCCAAAGCTGAAATCTCCACTATGATCATAGAAAGTGTCCCTTCCCCTACTAGAAGAACTACAACTAGAACTACCAGCAAAATATTACTCACTAGAGAAAAAATCCTCTAACTAATGGCATCTTGATCAAACCCTGACATTAATAGCCCTGAACTGAGCTAAACATTGAGCTATGGTAGAGACCCATCTAATCCTCCTCCTTATTTCTAAAGATGCACCATTTTTATTTGGGATTTTTCTTGAGGAATTTGATGTTTCATTTTAAATCTTTTTAACTACAAAAAGTGACATGATAGAGACAGATTTCTTTCACCCAGTCTCTAAAATGCACTTGACTTCAAATGAACTGTGGTGCAACTGTGAATCAATGAGATCTTACCTCTGCTAGCCCAGATTCAATGACAGTTTACCTTTAGTCGCAACAGATTCAAATGGTGCTTTAAGGCATCAACCTATTAGGCTCCTACACAACAGGATTTTCCCCTATATTGTAGTAGTGGCAATTTTAAAACAAACAAAACAAAGGACGGTGAATTTTCAAAAATTACAGTTGAAGTTTCTCATTCTTTTTCTTTTACTTACACCAACCATTATGGTTTTAGATCTCCCTCACCTAGGTGTCAGATATCTAGTATTTTTAATGTGTTGACATTTTATTGCAAACGTTATTACGGTGGACCTTGTAAATCATGTGTACCACTTTTGATTTTCCAGGGTTGTTTCTCATTTATACTGCTATTTCTCAGGGATTCTTTTGAAATTGGATACTGAGTATCCCACAATTTTCAGAAAGAGACAAAGTGGCCATGTTCTGTAAATTCTTTAGCGTCAGTTCATCATGACTGAACACAATAATTGTGAGGTTTTAAGCTAAGGAACTGAATAATTGTGAGGGTTTAAGCATAAGTAACTGATCTCTATGTTTTCTGTTTAATGCTAATCTGTAAGCGAAGAAACTGATCTGTGAATTTAAGCCAAGAAATTGATCTGTGGGTGAGCCATTAAAATATTATTTTATTATTTTATTTATCAGCATTGGACAAACTCGTTATAATTCTATTACTCACTAGAGACAAAATCCTCTAACTAATGGCATCTTGATCAAACCCTGACATTAATAGCCCTAAACTGAGCTATGGTACAAATACCTTTGGCTCGACTTCATTGGTTTTGATATGAGCCAATGGGTGAAGTTATTGTGGGTGGTTTTATAGGATCTGGATACTGTCATTTAGGTTTTGAATCCTAAGTTAGAAACATAGAAACATAAAAATAAATGTAGAAACATGTTCAAATGTTCAAACATTGATTGAATCAATCTCTCATTGGGCTCAGAAAATTAAACTGATATAAAGACTTGTAAGACAACTGAAATGAAGGCTCAGAAATGAAAATAAAAGTGTAAGAATTAGAAATAAATACTTAGAAATTAGAATAAAATTGTAAGAAAATTGTTGAGAAAACTAACCTGATTATACTTTGAAATGTTCTGTGTTGGTTTATCTCCAAGACTAGTGAATAGTTTGAATGTTCAGCAGTGGTTGAATTCCTTTTATAGTTTTTTGCAGTTGAATTTAATTGGTGACAATGATGGCCATGGATTGCAATGGCTTCATTTTACATGTGTGATCAAGATTGAATTTGATGTGATCCAATGGCCTGGAATTTGTTTTTGTTGATCCATGTGCTTTGATCTATTTTGATATGTTTTAATGGAAAATCATTTATTGAATTTATTGGGTGGGTGTCATTTATTGTACATAGTGGGTTTAAATGTTGTTATTGGGTGGGTGCCATTTATTGAACACAATGTGTTTAAATGTTGAATAACACAGTAGTTATGGCGGCCAAACATTTCTTTTTATTATGTGTAGGTATTGATATTTACTTCTCTAACACAACATCAGGGCTGATCAAATGGGGGCTAAAGTGACTGTGTTTTTGTACTTATTGACTTGGCCATTTTGGAAGGAAAAATGGTTTTATGAGTTTTTGAGTTGATATGATAGGATTTGTAATCTTGATACTTATTAAACTATTTATGGACAATTGTGGGCCCATTCAATGACTGGGGAAATTTTGGACTTAATTTAATATATATTTGCACTTCAAATTATTTCTTTATGTTTAATTATTGGATGCATATATATCTATTTTTGGTGGGTTGATGGGACCAGTACTATAACAATTACTGGTCCCTGAACAACATTAGACAACTCTCCCCTATGTAATTTCCATGAAAAAATTATTTCATCTATAAATTAGATTACACTTTTAACTAATAATAATTACTATGCACAAAGTGCGTAATTTTATTTTCTATAATTATTAATATCATAAATATGATTTTTTTTTTTTAATATAAATATAGTGTATACTAATAATTCTTTTTCTTGACTACTTATTCCTTTCTTCTTTTTTGGAGTTGAATCCATAAAAACATATTATTTAGATATTTTTAAAATAATAATAAATACTATGAGTGGTAATAAAATGTGTGCATTCATTTATTTTGACAAAAACGTAGGGTAGACTAATAATTCTTCTTTACTCGCACAAAACTTTACATGTCAATGTGAGCATAAAATCTCGTAACCGCCCCATTCTTGACTCGCACAAAACATGTCAACGTCTCATTATTATTATTATTATTAAAAAAAAAAAAAACATTGATCATGTCACAATCTTGGCCATCACAAAAATATAAAATATTTATGGGAGTATTTAATATGTGTGGGATTGATATTAAAAAATTGAGTATTATTGAATGTAGTTTATTTAAAGAGAAAAATTAAATTAATTTAGATTTATTTTAATTTGGAATTTAGGTTTAGAGGAATTAAAGTTTTTGATATGTAAATTTTTTCTAGAGTGAAAAGAGATTTGATCCTCTTGATGTATGGTAGATCTAGAATTAAGATTGATCTAGGCTAGTTTAGTTATTACGCAAATGGTTGTGAAATGAGAGAGGTGTTGTCATGTAATTTTATAGTTAAAAATTAAAAATAATAATTTAAATTAACTAATTAAAATAGTAATAGAAAAAGAAATTAATGCAGGTATTTCAATTTGCACTTTAATTTTACATAACTTTATATAGATATAAAGTACACTGAAGTAAAAAAAAATAGTAGAAGAAGAGATGTAATTTCTTTATTACTTAATATGGAAACGAGTAAAAAACTTAATTTACTTTTTACTATTCACTACAAGGAAATAGTATTATTAATATTACATCATGTGTGTAGTTAATTTTAAGTTCAATGCACATGTGATATTTAAAAATATATATATTTATAACAAAAAATATTTTACTCAACATGTCCATATTAAATAACATAATTTTATTTCTATTTTATTTTGAGAAAAATAAAGTAATTTGAATTTAAAAAAATTATTGTATTTTCACTTTCCATAATTAGGAAGATATATAATTTATTTTATTTCTAATATGGAGTTGATGTATACCATTTTAAAAATATCAATAACAAAGAAAAAATTAATGTAGATTATAAGTAAAATATTTCAGTTTCCATAATTAGGAGATGTATAATAAGTAAAAATATTTCAATACGCATGTTTGAGTAATTTTTTTTAACATGAAACATATATAGAGTGTTTGAGAGAATTCTTATTCCATTAATAGCTACTTTCTTTTCAATGTATACTTAATATGGATTTGATATGTAATATTTTAGAAAATATTAATAATAAAAATAATTAAATGTATGCATATAGGAAAAAAAAATGAGGATGCATGTTTTCACATTCTAATGTGGATAATACAATATTTCAATGTCCATATTAAACAACATAATTTTATATCTATTTATATAGAGAAAAATAAAGTAATTTAAATTAAAAAACTTTCTTATATTTTCACTTTCCATAACTAGTGAGATATGTAATTTATTTTATGTAACATACATTGACAACTTCACATGGAAATGCCAGGATTTAAAAAAATTTAGAATCTATGCTTCTGTGATCCATATAAAATTGTAAAATCTCTTTCAGTAATAATCACATATAATGGAACTTTGTCGACGCGTTTCGAACCAACCAGTGTGGTTCATCATCAGGACTAGGTGAGAGATCAGATCAAATCAAGTTATCCACGGGAACCATCCAAATCACTATTAAATATTCCTTACTCATCATTACATAGAATGTTCACCAGTTCATAGTGTAACCTTAGAATAAGAATAGTAAGTTGCTTAACCATTAACAACCTCTATTGTAGTACATAAACATAATACTATATGATGTAACCTTCCGCTCATTTCATTATTCGTGTAGTCATCACATACTTGACATTATGAACATCACAACAAGAAAGGAATCAACATCATCAATTTAACACAATAATCAATCACATCATTTAACACCAATATACCATTGACACAATAATCAATCACATCATTGAACACCAATATACCCTGGAAACCCCGTAGGGTGAAAACAAGCAAACTTTTAATTTTATTATTAAATGCTCATGAGGGTGTTTAGCCCTCACTCAATGGATTATAAGGGAGACCATCCCTTAACCATCGTTTATAAATCTTACAAGGAAATATACAAATATCTAGCTTAAAGCCATTACAATAAATATGATAACATTTACTCACTAATCTTCATATCTTTGGCATGGGTGTACCTACAATGCACCATCGTACATTGGATCATCCTACAGCTCACACTCATTTATACATGTCACCATCATTCCCTGCTAATGTTACCTTCAACATACATTGATGTCAAGATTCATAAAGTATTAATCAATCATTTCATAAATCTATATATATAATTAAGCTTCTTCCTCTACTCATGTATATTCATGACATGAAAGTAAAATACCTTGAAATTCTCCCTTTAACAGTAGTGCATATGTGTTAGTTATAAGAATTCACATTAACTAATATTTTCCTCGCATAAGCACACATTCTTGCAAGACAATAGCTATATCTTCCAAGCATTTCTTTAGAAGAAACTGATACATTAGTTACGTTCTTTGTGCATGCGATTTACCAAATAACTAACCCTTAAGCCATTACTTTTGGTTCATGTAAAGAAGCTAACACAACAAATGTTGTTCCTATGCATACAAATTTCATATAGTTTCCAAAAGAATCTTCTCACTAGAATTCTTAACACAATCCTACGTGCAAACACACTTTTCCTTTTTGAGGGAATTTTAGCATAATAAGGCATGCAAAACATGTTTCCTTTTCCATAAAACTTAGGTAATTAAACATACAAATACATGTATTTTTTGCCAAATATTATACAAACATTACCCACTTATATATTCCAAGGAAACCAACACACTAATATAGGTTTTATGCATGTAATCCATCTTCTTATCCAAAGAATATTTCCCAATGTGGTCTAACTAAACATGCTATCATTTCCCACATACAACTATATATTATTCTAATGAAAGATAATATGAACCTTGCATGCATATGCATGATCTTATTCCAAAAGAAACTAACATATTAGTTATGATAGCATAAAGTAGAAACTAACATATAGTTATGATAGCATAAAGTACTTAGATATAATTCTTCCTAAAGAAACATTATAACTCAATATTTCTTCTATCCATGCAAAGAACATAACTCTCTAATACAATGACTATTATTTATGCATACAAGAGCTTATCCCAATAGCTCTTCTTTATTGTATGTAATTTAATTTCCCTTCTTGGCATTACACATCATTTACTATTCTTTTCATGTAAACATATACGTAATTCTTTCTAAAAAAGAAGTTAATATAAACTAGGAAACCATAACAAGGTTAACTTAAACTTTTATACAACTAAGTCAAGAACTAGCCATGCAATCTTTTCAAGAGGTTACCCTTTTCAATAAATTACCATAATTAACCCTTATTTTGCACATAAGAGCTAGAAAGACCTTTTTAAAATAATAACAAAGTTAATCTTTTATACAGGAACCCATGCAATTAAGTCAAAATGCCCAATATACAACACAATAATAACTTGTTCTTTTATCCTCCAGAACATGTAACTTTTGCAAACCCTTGCAAAGTAATTAACACAATGGACTTATTTTCCACTCACAGGATAAAAATATTCTTTCCAAAGAAAATCCTATGACTTATGTTAATTATGCCTATAATTTTTAGAGAGTAATTCCATAAGATATTATCTTTTACTACAATTACACATTTTCACCTTAAGAAGGGAAATCTCAACTTATTATATATTCCCATGAAATATTTTGTCATATATTTATTTCATCTTGATATGAGAATAAGTTGGAAAATAAGTCAGGTAAATAGTCAACAGTGAATTTGTTTCAGTCACATCCCAATAAACTAATGAAATACCATTTTCTTGGTATATGTAACCTATCCCAAGAAATATGAGAAAAATAATTATTATTCTTTACTATTTTCTCATAATATTTTCCCAGAAAAGCTATATGATATATTTTTTTATTTATATATTTCAACTCACAAACAAGATTATACAAATAAAAATTAACAAGGATTACTTATCTTGGCAGTAGACTCTTATAAAAGAAAATGAATGGCATCTGTCAAACATGCTTCGACTTCATCATAGCCTTTCCTAAAGGAAGGAGATAAATGCCCTTAATCGCCAAAAATGAAGAGCCTCAACTGTCTGGCTCATATCAAGTTCTTATACCTCTTAATGAAATTATCACTCGGCATGACCAGTGTTCTTTAAAAGCCGAGAGGTTAATCCAATGTCTACTTTGAACTTTCACACTTTTCAAGATGTTGTAAGAGCCTTTTTAATTTTTCTTTTACTCTTTCAGATCGGTAACTAAGCAGGCAACCCCTCATCTTATATAGTGGTAACCAGACTTCACTATGTATGTATGTAAAGTAATTAGATGGAAATGCCTTCCATTCTCATCCCGGTTCAGCTGGGTAGGTGGGAAATTTCTTGTTGATCGCTAGGTAGCTGTGGCTCGCTCTTTACCCTAAGTTAGTGTCTCAATCCCGTTCTATTGATGTTCTGCTTTGATAACGAACCTGTTTTCCATTTTGTGCATGCAGGGCTTATTTAAAAGCTAAGAGATTAACCATCACATGTAACCACTCCCCCCTTTCCTTACCTCAAGATCGTTTCTTTATTTAAAAGAAACAGTTACTCACCGGTAGTTCAGCATACCGAACCCTAACTACCTTGTTTATAGAAAATCACGAATTTATTTCATGTTAATAATATTTTAAGAATGAAAGAGGTAAATGTGTGGGTCCATGGATGTTACATACTTCCCCCCTTAAGAGAACACCGCCCTCGGTGTTCATCCCTTACTAGGACTTAACTTTTATTCATGATATAGAATTCTAAACATCACAAAAGGGGATCCTTCCCATTCAAAATAAATCACGTCCATTTCCAAGGAATACCATTAAAAATGAATTAGAATATCTATACCCACTTATCATTACTTACCCATTACTATTGGAAGTAATGATGACTTTTACACAAGCTCTCTGAGAATGGTTTAACAACCCATCAATACTGCATGGAAATAGCCTGTAATGTATGACTAACAAATTCAATCACATTAGTCACATAGTTTTAATCAAATGAAATACTTGCAACTATCAAACATTCATGCAATATCAAAAGATGTTTTAATGAGAGTACTTCCACAAGTACTCAGAGAGCACCAACCCTCTAATCAATGCATCATATGCACACTGTCTTAGATCCTACTAAAGACATCCACACAATACTTCAAAAAGTACTCTGAGAGCACCTAACTCTCTAATCGTACCAATGGTCATTCAATGCACCATGGCATATCCTAGCCTTTGCTAAGACATTCAAACAAATTAGTAATAAAATAAATGAACTTATACATTCGGTAATTCATTATCCAAGCGCTAAGCTCCTTTCCTCTTAATATCTACATAAGATATTTACACAATCATATAAAAAATTCATTTTAATATAACACATAACTTATTACTTAACTTGTTCCATTATGAGAACCACAATGGTAACAAAATGCTCCTCCCAACCCATGGGAGTTGGTTTCCAGAACCAAATCGAGTCATTTTCACATCTAGATAGTCATTTGGCAAAAGACCATTCCAGGTCCAGTATGGATTCCTCTTGGCAACATCATGCCTATTCCTCTGACAGTGTCTTGTTTATGAGGAATTTTGGGCCACCTTCAACAGGTTCCAAAATCAATAGAGTTGCCTCAGTTTTTTCCCCTTCACCATCTTGGCCAACTCTCTTCCCTAATGAGATCATATATCTCTAGGGAGAGGAAATCCGGGCAGGTAAGCGCCATCAACCCCTCCGGGTAGGCAACCAGCATCAACCCAAGGCCTTCTAGCCTTTCAAAATTGTTGTCAACTATCTGGCATGTTAAATTTCCCTTTTTAGAATTCTTTCCCATATTAGATTACATAATGAACTTTATGCACATTATACATAAAGAAAAAAAACTTTGTGTACATCATACATCATACTTTCCCTTAACATGGGTCCAATGATATCTAGATTAACAGGAAACATGACTAACATACATGTGTTGTATATTATTATTTCCCAAATAACAAAATCACTCACATTATATCGTATACTTTAACATTTACTGTTGCAATTCACATTTCAATGTTTACAATGTTTTACTTTCATAGGTTTTATTGTAGCCATTAAGCTACCCATGCTTACTATAAGCAACCATGCTAATCGTAAATATGCATTTCTTAAGCACGTATTATCTTACACAATTATTTTAATTTTCTGCATACAATTTTGTCATGCATACAATTATATACAAATATTCATTAATGTGTATGTGTCAATAACGATTAAGGTATGAGTGAAAACATTTCCAATTCCCACAATTTTATGTTACAAACAGACTGACAAATGAAGTAATTACCATAATCACTTCTTCACAACTTTCAAATCGCTTTAGTCAAAATTGATTTGTGCATATAACTTTCATTAGGTATTCATTCATAACTAATCAATGCTATTAATAATCTTAATTCATCCATGACACGACTCATTAAAAAACTAGTCATTCAATGCCACTAATAATCTTAATGCATCCATGATGACTCATTCAAAAACGAGTCAATCAGCTAGTCATTATAGTCAAGTCTCAGTACTTGACCCATTAAGTATTTTTTAACATCTAAAAGGCTTCATTCAATTTAATTTTTTAAAACACTCTATAATCTTATATAAAGACTTTCCTCACCTATTGCATTCATGCATTATTTTCACACACCATCACTATACACATTCATATTTTTCAAGTAGTGCATGGTAACTTTAGTTGTGTTCACTAAATGTATGAGTAATATGTCATATAACCGCTGTTAATAAACACCTCTGATTTTCGCTAGTGATTACTCAGGTTGTTCATAAATACAACAAAGGTTTTATTGTCTTTCATCCTCAACACGATTCCAATGTTATGAAAACCATTTTGCAACAACATTTATTACTCATTACTCTTTAATGTAGTTATAAACATGAATCACACATCTCATGTTAATAGTAGACTACTGCATATATCATTCAATATGTAGATTTCTAGAATTGTACCTTAAATGATGTCCACTAGTAGCACACCTCAATTTATTTTCGCTTAAAAAATCCCAAAGGCGCTAGTGCTGCAACCTTTAGCTCTGATACCACTTGTAACATACATCGACAACTTCACATGGAAATGGTAGGAGTTAAAAATTTTTATACAAGTTACCCATGGGTAACTATCCAATCACTATTAAATATTCCTTACTCATCATTACATAGAATGTTCACCAGTTCATATTGTAACCTTAGAATAAGAATAGTAAGTTGCTTAACCATTAACAACCTTCATTGTAGTACATTAACATAATACTCTATGATGTAACCTTCCACTCATTTCATTATTCATGTAGTCATCACATACTTGACATTATGAACATCACAACAAAAAAGGAATCAACATCATCAATTTGACACAATAATCAATCACATCATTGAACACCAATATACCCTGGAAACCCCATAGGGTGAAAACCAACAAACGTTTAATTTTATTATTAAACGCTCGTGAGGGTGTTCAACCCTCACTCAATGGATTATAAGGGAGACCATCCCTTAACCATTGTTTATAAATCTTACAAGGAAATATACAAATATCTAGCTTAAAGCCACTAATATACAAATATGGTCAGACTCATTTCTTCCTCTTCTAGGGCTGGTTTTTAGTGTATATCCTCTTCTTTTGAAGATTCTTGTTCATTTTCTTCTTCCTCTTCACAATCTATGTAAAATAATTGCTTCTCAGCACACTTATGACCTTTAGTGTATTTGTTATCACAACTGTAGCAAAGCCCTTTTGCTCTTTTTTCTTCCAATTGTTGTGGTGTCAACCTTGTAGGTTGTGGAAATCTAGGAGTAGCAACACTTCCATCTTTATAGAAGTGAGTGGTAGGCTTCCTTGTCGCCATAATTTTACATTCAATTTTCTTGCCAACCTGAATTCCTTCTCCAATGAGTCAGGTTCCAAAACACGAACTTCATGTTGGATGTTATCCTTTAAAGTACCTATGAAGAGATCAATCCCGTGTTCCTCTGGAATATAAGTTACCCTTATATTCAATTTTTGGAAGTCCTCAATGTGCTCCCCCACTAACCACTTTTGTTTGAGATTTATCAATTGGCTAAAGAAAGTGTTTCTCTTTGTATCCTCATAATGTGCTATCATTTCTTCTGTAAAAATTGACCAAGTGAAAAAAATTTTACGGGAGTAAAGCCATCGATACCATACAAATGTATTTTGTTCTAAATGTAAAGTTGCAATGCATACCTTTTATGTGTTTTGCACATTATTGAGATCAAAATATTTCTCCATTTGTAGTATCCATGTTACAGGATCCTTTCCATCAAACTTCCTCATATCCATTTTTGGAATATGGTGGTTCTTCCCTCCAACATTAGATTTTTTGAAATCACGATTAAAATTTATTTTATTCTCATCATGAGTTTCCTCTACTATATTTTCACCATTAGGAAACATTTCTTGTATCAACTTTGTCAAAATTTCCATGTCTGCTTTTAGATCATTCTTCATGTTTTCCATCTTAGCTTCCATGTCATCCATCTTATATTCCATGCCAGCTTCCATGCCATCCATCTTAGCTTCCATGCCATTATTCAAACCATCCATCTTATATTCCACACCTTTCTTCAAACCATCCATCTTAGTTTCCATTCTTTTCTTCAAAACTTCCATGTCATTTTTTGTTGCTCTTGGCGAGAGCGAAATTTGTTGCACTTGCTCTTGTAATTTTGATATGTCATGTTTCCATTCTTCGTCTTCATGAGTCAGAGTAGAGCCTTCTAAATACTTAATGGGTGTTGAATTATTTTTAGGGGCCATTTGAGAATCCAATACTGATATCTATTCTACAATATGCCCTTGGAATCAACTCAACTTGATTCTTCAAACAAGATTTATGCAATTCGGAAAAAAAATATACACCTTTTACTTTATTTTTAGGAGCTCGATATTAAAATTGACTTATCTCTATACTTGAAAATCTTCAATATCTGAAATTCGGCCCTATAGTAGTCCTATGAAACTTCTTTCAAATGCCATACGTCTGACTTGATTTGGATTCTTCAAGACGAAGTTATGTCCAATCTCCCACAATGACCTAATTATGGACTGATTCAGTAGAGCGAACTTGTACGACTTACCATGTGTCATTGTTTGCTCCTCTGGCTCTAAAATTTATAGACAAGAAACTATAGTCCGTGTAATTCTAGTCATTTTTTATAGAATTCCAATCTGATGCTCAGAGAGAGATTTATGAAGATTTTCCCACGCTCACCTCTTTGAGATGAAATTTGGGAGCCTAAAAAAGACCTAACTTCCACATATCATATCTCCAAAAATGTTGCAAACCAAACTCTAAAATTTTGTGACGATGTTTCTTAGGATTTCAGCTTCGCACTCTAAAAATTTCAACTTCTAAAACTTTGTAGCAAAACATTTATAGTGAAAATTCCACGATGACCTGTTTGGGGTAGTGAAACCCTAGAATCCAAAGCTCTGATAACAAATGTTGTGAAACCAGCTCCAAAAATAGAAGAAAAGAGATATCAATGCCTTATAATTAAGCCACTTCGAGGGAAAAACCTCCAATACATTACATGTATGAACAATTCTTGCATTATACAAATTACAAAACCTCCATTCTATATATAGGAGTATATGGGGCCACAATGTAATCCTAGTGGGGCCACAATGTAATCCTAGCCGACCTAACAATAATAATTTAAGGGCACAATAATAACAATATGGGGGTTACACTAACAACAATAAGGGACTATACTAGTAATATAGGGACCTAACATATTATAGGGATTTTACTATTAGTTTGGGATCGATTTTCCTTATAAGTAGGCTCCCTTGTGGATGGAAGGAATCTTTTTGATTGGTTTCTTACTAAATAATTTATTCCATGCTCGAGTTCAAGTCTGTATCCTATCAAGAGAATCATACTTAGTGGTGTTAGAATTAATTATTTGCCCAAATTTCCTAGGAAAAAGTTGTACTTAATAGATAACATGGGCTCCTATCCTTAGTGCTCTTTCAACCAATATTTGTGTTTTTCACATATACACACTCCTTTCAACTTTGAGACTCCATATTCTTCACGTTTTTCCATAAAGTATTGGTGGCCTTATAAAATTTATCCTATAGGATGCATTGATGTTGTATTAATATATTTATGTACCTTGACATGACCTTTTAGTTATTGTGTCGTGAACCACTTTGATGTTGTAACCACCCGTCCCACATTTATCCAATTTCACTGGCCTACTAGGGTAAACATGAGACGAAGAGTTACTATGACATGACCCGACCTTGAAGCTCCAATTATGGAATTGGGGCTGACAAAATGACAACTCACAACATCCCTCTGGGCTACAAGACACTCAGGGGCCAAAGGACCAACCCACATGAGAAAACCCTAAGTTGGGGCTCTTTTTCACTTCCCTAAATCCACAAAAACATGAATGACAGGGGAAGGGTATGGTTATAGGCCTCCAACCACATGAAAAACACTGCCTCCATGTGGTTATAGCCCAAAATCTCTAGTTCAAAGGGTGTGGTCCTGAGATCCGAGTCACCTTTCCAGGGAAATTGATCTGAAAGGTATGTATTAGTTTTATGTGCTAAGTGTCTTTTCAGTTATAAAACATGTACAATTTGTCTCCATTTGTTTGCTTAAGGAATGAGTAATTTAACCATGAAACATAGATGAATTTGTGAGTTTTAAGCATGAAAATAAGCCTAAATAGCACTGAATAGTAGTGTATAACAGAGAAATAACATCACACATAAGTTTTACATAGCAAGCATGATGAAGAAATTCACCCCTCCTGGGCTACATCTGCTGGTCCAGCTCCCAATGGCATGTCCCTCTTTGTCAATATGCTCAAAATTGCAAATACATGTGTTTACAAGCCTCTAATGGCTATTTTCTCTGCACCAGTGGTTCCATAATGTCAAAATTAGTCTAGATAAAGTCTTGTTTCACCCAAATTGGTCGAAAATTGACCTCCCTAACCATTTTCCCAATGACTCCTAAAAAACCTCCACTAGAAGTGGAGAACTGCACTTTTCTATGGTTAAAAATATAATTTTCCCCATAATTTTGGAAGTGCACTTTAACATCGCCAATTATAAACCATTGAAATTAAATCTGGTGGTTAGGGGCGGAGGTGGCCACATGCCGACCCTCGTAAACCATGCAGTTAGAGTTAACTCTGCATACGTTTTAGGAGTGGAACCCGGAGTGAAGTTGGAGTTCTGAACCCGTTGAACTAACCTTCGGTATATTTTTCAGAGACCGCCCATGTGATAAACCTTGGAGCACAGTCCACTAGGAGTTATGGTTACGTAGCCATCGTGTTAAATGTTTGATGTCACGGTGTCATATGTGACCACATCTGTTGGGGCCGCTGGCGGTCCCCCGCCGCCCCCCCCCCCAAACTTGCCAACGTTCAACTATAAAAATATGCGGCAAACATATAGGTTAAAAAAAACTTATAGCGGAGTTGGTAGGGGACTTGTGCAGGGGCACTGGAGATCACGGGGTCGAACCCCCCAGACCCAAAACACAATTTTATACAACTGTACAGGGGACACGTGGCAGCCTCCAGGATGGCCATGTGTGACCCATCCAATGACCCATAGAAATTCGTACCAAACCACATCAATGATCCAGAAACTGACACTTGGCGAAACCTGGTTTGATTGATAAAATGGAATATTCCCAGAATATTCTATTTTTGCTAACTGTACCTGCATGCTGACTGGGCATTCGAGTCACTCTTGTCACAAAATTTTTGTTGTTTAGGAAAATGATCAGAACGTGATATCTCCCTCATATGACATTGGTTTTTCTAACTGTTCATGGTGCCGGAATCACAACGACGAGATCTACCTGGTAGCTTAGGTTCGGTACAGTTTCGAGCACTTTCAATTTTGAGCAAAATAAATGATCTCCTGATCACACCTCCCCATTGGGAAGCTTTTGGACCCCAAAATACTTTGATTACATGTTCAATAGATGAGGGTACAACTCCCTCACCTTTCCAACTTCCATCCACCTTGCCTTGCTTGGCTTACTTCCTTTGAGCCCAACTCGAAGGTAGTTGACACTTCCCCTCTTAGATTTTCTTTTCCTCCTGTCAAGGATGGTATCCTCCTTAAGCTCATCTAGAAATTGTAGCGAGAAATCTTCTATAGATGGCCTCTGTACATCACTCCCTTGATCATAAATCAAAGGAGGCTCATACAAACGTAAATTTTCAACATTGGCAATCGAATAAATTTGCGTATATGAAGGTAGGTAAAGTTGAAATACATTGTTACCAACTTTTTTGATGACCTTGAATGGACCATAGCGAATGGGATTGAGATTTTTACCTTCTCCTTGCATCCTTTCTTTGCTGATGTGGAACCATACCTCATCTCCTTCTTGAAACTTGTGATCAACTCTATGTTTGTCATGCCTCTCCTTGCATTTTCTTTGACTCTTCTCAATCTGTTCTTGAACTTGTTGATTAATAATCTGAATTTTCTCAATGAAATTTCGAGCCTTGTCAATATCACTATGCCCATCAATTGCAACATCATTCTCAAAGATGAAGTCTAATGGCAATTTTGGAAAATACCCAAAGCAGGCTTCAAAAGGTGAAGTATTTGTAGAAGAGTGCTTTGCTCGGTTGTAAGCGTGCTGAATGTAATGCAGTTGTTCATCCCACAACTTGGGATGTTTGCTGCAATATCCTCTCAATAGATGCACAATGATTATGTTCAGCACCTCGGTTTGGCCATCAGTTTGTGGATGAAAATCAATACTCTTTTTCAAATTCGTGTCTATCATCTTCCAAATATTAGACTAAAAATTCCCAATGAACCTGGAATCCTTGTCACTAACAATAGAAGTTGGAAATCCATAAAGAACCCATACATGTTGAAAATAAAGTTCAGGATTTTTTTCAGTAGTAATGGTTTTCTTACATGGCATAAGTATACATATTTTACTGAATCTATCCACAACTACATAAAGATAATCATGTTGGTTTCTTGACATAGGTAGACCTCCAACAAAGTCCATGGAGACACTCTCCCATGGCCTTGATGGTAGCGGTAGTGGCGTGTACAACCCAAGCTTCCTATTTCTAGGCTCGCTTGTTCACACATAGAACAACCTCTTATAAAACGTGACACATTATCTATCATGCGAGGCCAATAGGAATACCTATGTAGATGCGCCACTATTTTTCTTACTCAAAAGTGTCCAAAAATAAGAGACGAATGAGCCTCTCTCATAACACTTAGCCTCTCTCCTTTTGGTATACACAACTTATCCAAATGAAACAACAAATTTTTATGCATGTGATAATCATTTTCCTCAACTTGATTCCCTTCACTCAAACTAGCATACACATCTTGAAAATCAACATCATGTGCATATTGTTCTATGTAACTTTCATGTACAATAGAATCATTTTTAATTAAAGTAGAAGAACTTATAATTGGCCTTGAAAGCATATCAACAACTTTATTGAAAATACCTTTCTTGTACCTTATAACCAAGTGAAACTGTTGAAGAAATCCCATCCACTTGAAATGTCGTGATTGCTACAATTTTGTTTGCGACTGCAAGTACTGTAATGGTTGGTGATCGGTATGTATAATCGTATCTTTACCCATCAAGTAGTGTTTCCACTTCTTGATGTTTTTTACCAACGCATAAAACTCTTTTTCATATGTAGGATAATTAGTTAGAACACCATTGAATATTTTAGAATGAAAAGCAATAGGATTACCATGTTGCAAAAGTACTGTGCCCATGGCATAATCACTAGCATCAGTTTGTATCTCAAATGAATGTCTCAAATTTGGTAATGTAAGGATCGGAGCTAAACTTATGTTGTCTTTTAAAGCTTTAAAAGCTTGCTGTTGTTTGCCTCCCCCTTGGAAGCCTTTCTTCACACTTTTCACTGCATGCATAGGAGATGCTATGGTAGAAAATTTAGTAATAAAATTTATCTAATACTGAGTTGCGCCTAAGAAACTTCTTACCTCGGTTACTGTTTTGGGAGTGGGCCAATTCACAATGGCTTTCACTTTATAAGGATCAATTCTCAACTCACCTCCTCCTACAATGTGTTCCAAATAAACCAACGAAGTCTTTCTGAACTCACACTTTGACATCTTAAGAAATAATTTTTCTTTTTTCAAAGCATCAAGCAACCTTTTCACATGCAAGACATGTTCTTCTCTTGCTTTTTCTGAAAATGAGTATATCATCTAAATACACAATCAAAAATTCATAAAGAAATGGACACAAAACATTATCCATAACACACATGAAAGTTGCCAATGCATTACATAAACCAAACAGCATAACCAACCACTCAAAGAGTCCTTGTTTGGTTTTGAATGTAGTCTTCCATATATCACTTTCTACAATTCTTACTTGATGATATCCACTTCGTAAATATAACTTAGTGAAAAAAAATTCTTCTTTCATCTGATCAAGCAAATCATCTATCCTTGGGAGTGGGTATCGATTCTTTACCGTTATCTTGTTCAAAGCTCTGAAGTACACACACATGCACCAAGTCCCATATTTCTTCGGAATCAAGACTATGGGTGAACCACATGGAAGAGTGCTTGGTCTTATGAGTCCCTTGTCCAACATTTCCTCGATTTTCCTCTTTATTTTAGCATTCTCCATTATCGACATGTGATACATGCCGATGTTTGGAAGAGGATAATATTGTTGCAATTGAATCTCATGTTGAATCTCCCTTTTTGGAGGCAATCATGTTGGCTCTTGAAACATCTCATGATGTGCATCAACTGCATCATATAAATATGATTTTAACTTAGGATCACAATCCTCAAATGATTCATGATTAACATCAGATTTAGGCTTAATCATTATAAGAACAAAATTCTTACTTGAATTCACCATCCTTTTTACCTGTCCATCATTTACCATTGCAATATTTGTCTTCTTGCGATGTGCTCTAACAATGTACTCCTTGCTGTGTTTGAATAAACGGTATTTGTTCTCATGGCGATGGAAGATCTCTTTCCTGTCATACAAGTAAGGACTTCCCAACACAATACCTGCAATATTAAGCGGAACCGCATCTAATTAAATTGTGTCAACAAAATGTGCAGTTATTGCAAAGCGCAATATGCACTTCTTTGAAACCTGTAAATTTGCATCCTTACAAATCCACCCAAGTGGATATGGTTTTGGATGTGGAATGGTCTCAAGATTAAGTTTCTTGACCAAGTCTTCATAGATTAAGTTTTCTTGTGACCCACTATCAAACAATGTGTCAATTGTGGTATGTTTGGATATGACCCTCACATGAAACAGTTCAATTCTCTCTTCTTCATTTGGAGCTTGTATGTGACAGTTTGATATACTAGTACTGGGTTTTGTTTCAATTTCTTTCCCCTTCATTTTATTCAATGACATGGCTATAATTTTAGATTAATCACATGAATCCTCTCCTAAACCATGTTGAGTTGTAGCTGCAATTTTCTGTTTCCCTTTGTTGTTTTGATGTTTGGGCCTCTTTTTAGGATGTAATTTCCAACAATTTTTCTCTTCATGGCCTTCTCTTGAAAAATGTTTACAGACCACTTTTTCTCCCTCCTTCTTGACAGATGCGTTATTTTTTCCCTTAATTTTTGAGGTATTCTCTTTGTTTTCCCCTTAAAAGGTTTCTTCCTACCCTCATCAGTAATGTTTTTCCCTCTAGCTTCTAGAGGTGTGGCCTGAACACAAACTTCATCTAAGCTTGTAGGGTTAAACATGAGAATAGTATGTCTTAGGTAGATATGTAAGCCTCCTATGTACTTGAGAAAAGTATCTTTTCTCTGCAAATATACCCCTAATAAGAGAGCTCTTCTCCTAAATTCTTAGGTGTATTATTGCACATTCTGTCCTTTCAATTGTCTAAAATTTTTCCAGTTCATTATGGCTTTCTGCATATGAGCTAATGGATAAAACTGTTGTTTTATTGTAGTAATGAAATCATTCCATGATAGAATAATCTTACCATGCTTCTTGATCTCCTCCTTTGTCTTGGCTTCCCACCAAACAAGTGTTGCACATTCCATTCTCAATGAAGCTAGTTGGATTTTGGTATCATCACCATGAAGGTTCTAAATTCTCAAATATACCTCCAATTTCCTAATCCAATTATCAAGCTTTTTTGCATTGACTTCACCATTAAACATCGAAAATTAAAACTTAACATCAAGTTTTAGAAAAGGAATTTACCATTTTTCTTTGAATTGTGTGGCTGATGTACTGAAGATGAAGTAGAGGATGATGGTGATGAGGGTGAGGATGGTGACTTTCCACTGCCTCCATTTCCTCCATTTCCCTTCTTTGATTTATCTTCATCATTTTTACCTCCTCATGATCCTTGACCTTCCTTGTGAGGTTTGGATCCTTCTCCTTCTAGTCTCTCACTCCTTTCTTGATAAAGGACTCTCACCATCTCAGTCATGTCAAGGAATGCTTTCCTAATCACTCTTTCTTCTTCTTTGGGATCCACCTCTTCATGGATTTCTTCTTCCTCTAGAGGCATGCTTAATGATGCTTCTGCTTCTTTTGGAGGTGAACTAGGTGGTGGAGAATGTGGAAATATTTCCCTCCTTTGCTATGTCTCACTTTGAGACCCTCTTGCTTCCACCAATTTTCCTTCTCCTCTCTTAAGCTTGAGCCTAGTAAGCATGTGAAGACTTGCAAAAAGTTAAACAAATATTTGCATACAAAAACACAAGAGAATAAACTCTAGCTCTGATACCAACCTGATCTGAAACAAATGTATTGGTTTGATGTGCTAAGGGTATTTTCAGCTATAAACCATGTACAATTTGTCTCCATTTTTTCTTAAGGAATGAGTAATTTAACCATGAATCATAGATGAATTTGTGAGTTTTAAGCATGAAAATAAGCCTAAATAACATTGAACAATAGTTTATAACAGAGAAATAACATCACACATTTAAGTTTTACACAATAGGCATGATGAAGCAGTTCACCCCTCCTAGGCTACATCTGTTGGTCCTGTTAGTGTCAGTCTAGTCGTATTGCCATCAGTGATCAAAACTGCTCTTTTTCATTTTCATATTAGGTGTCTCATACCGAATAAATTTCACCATTCCGCTAGGTCATGGATTCATTGATGGTAGTAATTTTTATCAGTTTTCCCTCATGAGGTACTTGCTGATTTTCCTCCCTATGGTCTTCAGTCATTAGTCACTTTCATTCTCAAAATCACATCAGTAGGTCATACGATGGGTCTCATTAGTCTCTAAGGTCTCGCCATGGTCAAATTAATGAGTCAAGTGTCAAATAAAGATCAGCGAGGTCATGAGGAAGTCAATAAATAAAAAATCACAACACCAGGAAGATCAGAGATATCATTTGTTCGATTTGATGCAAGCCTCACCTCAAAACCATGTTTTGAGGTGAAAACATAATACTTTGACTTTCAGTCACAATTCGGAAGCTGTTATCTCCACTAAGTGATGTCCCTACATTCGGAGAAGTTTTCCGTAGCATATTCAGTGCCAGATCATTTTCAAAGAAGATCCATCAGATAGAGCCCGGAAAGAGCTTTCCAACGGTATACTACACTCTCAAAACTGACTTCTGGATTGAAATTCATGCTTAAGAGAAGTAAAATTCCCTTTACCCCTTATTTCCCATTTTTCCCTTCAGCCTTGCTTTATTAAAAGTTTTATATCCCTTTACAAAAACCCTTTCCCTCTTTCCGGTTATAATATCACATTATAAACCATTTAATACAAATATGTGACTTATTTCTAACCACTTCCCCACCATTACCCTTGAAACTTTATTATAAAATCAAATTTTCCATTATATATAACCCCCGCCACGTAAACCACTTCCCCTTTCCATCCCCGAAAACTATGTTATGAAGTTTTATATCATAACCCGCATAACCCAAAGTCCCCTCCCCTTTATTAAATCGCAAAATTCATTTGTATGCCCCGATGAGCCCATCGCACAAAACTCTGATCACATCGCAAATCCTCCGATCACATCGCAAATCCTTTGATCGCACCATCGCAAATCACAAAGTCCATTTGTATGCCCCGATGAGCCCATCGCACAAAACTCTGATCGCACCATCGCAAATCGCAAAGTTCATTTGTATGCCCCTATAAGCCCAACACAAATATTTGTGATGCGATCAATCGCACAAAACTCCGATCGCATCGCAAATCCTCCGATTGCAGTGCCCCTCCGATTGATCACATCGCACATGTTCCCAATTTCGATTGTGATTGTCCCTACTCCCGATCTCCGATTGCGATTTATGCGGGTCCCACCTCCATTTCCCTTCCCTTTTCCCATTTAAAATGCATTTTTCCCTTCACGAAAGCATAAATTCAATTCAATTTATTTAAAGGCAGATTAATAAAAAGTCAGTTTTCTTCAAAGGGGCTAACGGAAAGCGAAACGTCAGTGGGCCGAGAAACAAAATGTAACAGTCACATCTTCAGTAATGATTCGAAAGGATCCACACTACATGGTTTCACCTCTTCATTGGATATCCGAAAATTTCAAATGAGATAATGTAACGCAGCTCTTTATTTACGAAGACACTGTTAGCTTTTGGCCTTCCATCTTCAGTTGTGATTCCTCCTCTTCCCATCGATTTGTATTCCTGCAAATCTGTCTATTTATTGTAAATTCTAATTATTTGCAAGGGTTGGAGGTCTGAGGTTTAAAAGCTCAGAAGTAGGGGAATAGTGTGGCAGTGAGCTCTGCGCTCCATTGACAGTTTGGCAGGGAATTAAATAAAGTGATGCAGCTCTTATTTATGGGATTCATGTGGTATGAGTTTTAGCATATGTCTCTCCTTTATGTTTCATATGTATTTTTTTATGTTTCACAATTCATTCATAAACGTTTCCAGTTGAATGTTTTCAAGTAAGAAAGGTAGAATCCATTCTTATATGCTTTGCCTTGGGGAATCATTCACACTCTATGTATTTTCTTCTGTCTGAAAATGATTCATTTATTTTTCCATTTTCATCTTTCTCAACAGTCTTCGCTCCATTTTATTTCATTTGATTGCTAAATCTCCTGCCTATCTTACCCCATGAAATACCCTGTATCCGATTTAATTCCTCAGCTCACGCTGTCCTTTTGTCCCATACATCCCCGAAAATTCAGTCATTTATTAAAATCCTTTTTCCCATTTATATATCTAGCCTAAAATCAGTTCATTACCATTCTATTGAATATCTATTCTACGGAGAGAGCCCTCTCCTGTCCTTGTAGGGCTAGCTACAAGGCTAAGCGTGGTTTAGTTGTTACCCTAATTTTCCTTTTTCAGCTTGAGGTTCAGATTGGGTGCTAACATCTTTGGCGACTCCACTGGGGACATATTTACAAACTTTTTGCATAGAAGATTTACCGCCCCAGTAATATTTTTCTTGTAAAGTCTCGATGATGATATTTCAGAGTTTTTTTTTAGGCTGATATAAATATTATACAGTAGTAATTTGGCCACACTGGCTTCCAGAAGATATACAAGGGCTAATCCTGATCCAAATCCTCCCCCTGTGTTTGAAAATCCAAATCTTATCCCAAGAGTAGTCAGAAGACAAGAGGTATCACTAAGTCCTACACCTATTTCCAGGTCCCACACTTGGCCCAGTGAGTGGTTTTTTGTAGAAGAGCTTTCTTTTGACGAGAGTTTTGAGCTCTCTTTGTTTAGAAGTAAGTCTAAAACTGCACTCGAAGACACAGTTTTAGATTCAAAATTCCTTGTGGATATTGAAGTTCAAAGAGCGAATTCCTCCATTGATGACTACATTTTTAATTCTCCTCAATCCATCACTGCAACTTATATTCTTGAGCCTTCAGAATCATCAGGAGCAGCATTTCACCCTCATAATTCATCAGCATCCCCTCCAGTCAACTCCCAATTATCATCTCCTCCGACAAAACCTCCTCCAAATTCGCCAAATCATGTTGTAAATCCACCCAGAGTCATGGCTGCCCGGTATGCACCATTGGTTTTACCTCAGGTTCTCAATGATATGCCTACTGATTATCAGAGTAAAATTCCTATCTTTGATGCCACTCGAGGCATTACAGCCCAGCAGCATGTTGACAAGATGAATGACTTTTTTGACTTGCATGAAGTAGAAGAAGAGAATGTAGCTACCAGGTTGTTTGTCCAAAGCTTCGGGGGTGAAGTTAGAAAGTGGTTCAGAGCTTTACCAGCTAGCTCAATTCGTACTTTACAGGAGTTACACACACATTTCTTAGACCGGTGGGAGGTTAAAAGGAATCCACACCAAATTATGTCTGAATATGAGAATATTAAAAGAAATGTGGGTGAAACTGTGCAATACTATTGTTTAAGATTCAATGCTGTATACAATGCTATTCCGACTAACCTCAAACCTCTTGTGGATTCATCTATGCTGAGGTTTCCGTATGGTTTTGATGCCAATATGGCATATCAACTATGTGAAAGAGATCCATCGTCACTTGAAGACATGCAGAGAATAGCAGTAAGCGTTGAAGCTAATCTGCTGGCTAGAAGAGCTCGAGCCAGAGTTGAAAAGAAAGTCGTGGTGAAAGAGGAAGCCTCCCCTTCGGACAGCAAAATGGACACACTGATTCGTACAATGGAAAAGATGGTTGATTGATTAACGATTTCGGACAGACCTGAACCCCAAATAAGAAATCCGAATTTTAGAGGACAACACCAGCCGCAATTCAGAATTAGACAGAGAGAACAGAGGGCGCAGGACCAAGTGACACCACAGCAGCAGATCAAAACGCCATTACAGCAGAACTACGTGCAAGGGACTGACTCAGACGATGATAACTCTATATTTGAGGCCAATCACTTTTTCACAGCTGATGGTGCACCCATTTTTCTCACAGAAGATGAAGAATACATAGTGGCGACTCCAGACATTTGAGGGGACGAAAATTTCATCTTGGCAAATGACGTAGTGTTAGAAGAATAATCTGACGACTACCAGAGAGGGTATATGAACGCTCTATCAGCCCAGAAAAGGTAGTATTCCCTGAGGAATAGAAACGTCACAATCAGTCCCATTCAAAAGAGAAAAGAACTCCAAATGAAGGACGAGGCACAGAAGAAAGGAAAAGGGTCGGCCAATCCTTCGTCCAGCAAAGCACCCGCAGCTACTAACACAGCAAATGAAAAGAGCCAATAGAGCATAGTGAAGGTGAAAAAAGAGAAGAAAGACCCTCCCATTAAAGAAGTAGAAAAAGCTCCTTCCTTTAATTTAGAAAATGAAATTTCCAAACTCAAAGTGTCTGTGCCCCTGATTGAGTTGGTGAAGAATAGTGTATATAAAATTCAGGTGTCTAAAGCCTTGCAAATTGACCCCCTTTCTGATATGGTTAACATGGAAGATGACTACCCTGAAATTATTTTTGGTGCAGCCACACAAGAGTCTGAAGAAAATGAAGTCCCCCCCTTTTACCTAAGTCTTAGGTTGCATGAGTTTATCTTTCATAACGCCATGTTGGACTCCGGGTCCTCGCATAATTTGATGCCCAAAGCTGTCATGGAGAAGTTAGGCCTTGATGTTACTAGAGAATACCATGATTTGTATTCTTTTGATTCAAGTAGGGTCCACTGTATTGGTCTCATCAAAGATTTAGTAGTGTCTCTAGATCAAATCCCAACCAAAAATGTCTTGATGGATGTAGTTGTTGCTGATGTCCCACCACGATTTGGGATGCTTCTATCCAGGTCTTGGGGTGAAAAACTTAAGGGGACCATACAACTTGATTTCTCCTATGCCACAATCCCTGTATTTGGCCAGTTGAGAAAGTTATATAGGGAAAAGAAAATGAAATATATGATTACTAGCAAAGACAAGCCAGTAAACCATCCCATCAATGCAGTCCATACAGATTTAGAATATTTTGTCTTATATTCAGATGGTGGTTTAAATGATGAGGATGTTAAGTTAGTACAAGTGGAGGAGATACCCGAGATTTCAGAAAATTTCAGAGAAGTCCTCAAACAGGAAAGGGACAAAGCAGCAAATACTTCTGAGCCTCTTGCCTGCCAACAACAAAGGGATAATGAACAACCAGAAATCAACCAAGGCAAAGAAGAGAAAGAGACAAATTTCCAGCATCTTCAAGAAGAAGAAGAAGGCCTATGGAGTATGGATTTTGATGGAGCTATTGGTAAGGATGGAGCTGGCATTGGAATATGGATTAGGAGCCCTATTTTTCAACCTGAGAAGGTTTCGAGTAATGTTAGAGTTTGTGCCTATAAGTTAGCTTTCGATTGCTTTAACAATGAAGCAGAGTATGAAGCTCTGATTGCAGGCCTCAAAATCTTGAAGAGGTTGAAGGCGAAAAGGATTTCTATGTATGGTGACTCTGAGTTAATAATCAAGCAGGTGAAGGGAGAATACCAAGCTAAACATCCAAGACTGAGGGCATATAGAAATGCAGTTCTAGACATTTTGAAGACATTCCTCGAGTACACTTTTACAGTAGTGCCCATGATGCAGAATCTTATTGCTGATTCTCTTGCCACTACTGCAAGTAACCTGAAGATTCCTATGAACTCCAACAATAAGTTTGAAATCTATGTCAAACATAGGCCTACTGTTCCAGACAATTAAAGGTATTGGCAAGTATTTTGGGATGATAATGAGATCAATGCGTTTTTACAGGGTGATGGAAAATTCAAGGACACTCCCATAGAAGGCGAGTATGCGGTTGGTGATCAAGAATTGGAAACAAACCAGATGGACATATTGCAGCTGAAAGATAACGTAATTCCTAGAGGAGCTGTTTGATCAGGACGATGTGGCAAAGAAGCCAAGCTTGGCACCCACAAAGAAAGGAGTTGAAGATGTGAATCTTGGAACACCTGATCAGCCCAAGTTCGTGAAATTGTCAAAGACATTGTCCCCTGAAGCAAAGGAAAAGTATGTGAAGTTGCTGTCCAAATTTTACGATGTATTTGCATGGGATTATTCAGACTTGAAGGTGTATGATAAGAACATAATCCAACATATTATTCCTATCAAGCCAGATCAAAAGCCATTCAGACAGAAGCTGAGAAGAATCAATCCGAAACTGCTACCATCCATCGAAAAGGAGGTAAATAGATTGTACAAAGCAGGAATCATAGTTCCTATTAAATTTCCTGATTGGATTTCAAATTTGGTCTTGGTACGTAAGAAGACTGGAGAAATAAGGTTGTGTATAGATTTTCGGAACTTGAATAAGGCTTCCTTAAAGGATAATTATCCACTTCCGAAAATGGACCATATTCTGCAGAGAGTAGTTGGAGCATCTAGGATGTCACTACTTGATGGCTACTCAGGCTACAACCAGATCTTGGTGCATGAGAAGGACCAAGCTAAAACTGCCTTCACAACACCCTGGGGAACCTTCCAGTATGCCAAAATTCCTTTTGGACTAAAGAATTCATGAGCTACTTTCCAGCGTGCAATGGACATCGCTTTTGCAAATGAAAAAGATGTTTTTCTGGTTATTTATTTGGATGATTTGACAGTGTTTTCAGGATCAGATGATGAGCATTTGCACCATTTAAGAGTTGTTTTTCAGCGATGCAGAAATTTTGGAATTTCTCTCAATCCCAAGAAGTGTCTCTTTGCCATGGACGAAGGCAAATTGCTGGGGCATATCATCTCCAAAGATGGTATTCACATCGATCCAGCTAGAGTGGAGGCGATTCAGCTTATAGACTTGCCATGAAATAAGAAGAAGATCCAAGCATTCAATGGTAAGATGAACTTCTTGCGTCGATTTACACCCAATCTGGCTGAACATTTGAGGGAAATGACTAATATGTTGAAAAAGGACAACACTGTTAAATGGAGCGAGGAGGCTATCAAATCATTCAATCTGGTAAAGTTTTCTTTGTCCAATGCCCCATTTTTTATCAATCCTGACTACATTCAAGACTTCATCATATTTTTGTTTGCATCGGAAAATACTTTAGCTGTTGTTTTAATGCAAAAGAGAGATGAGATCGAAAAACCAATTGCCTTCTTTAGTAGAACTATTAGAGATGCCTCTTTGAGGTATAATATTATTGAAAAACAGGCATTGAAGGACTTCAGGGTCTATATTCTGCATTCACATACTATAGCTTATGTCCCTAACGCAGCTGTGAAGGATGTGTTGATGCAAACTGATCCAGAAGGTCGGAGAGGTAAGTGGATAGCGGCTATGTTAGAGTATGATCTAGAGATCAAGCCCACGAGGTTGATCAAAGGCCAAGGCTTGGCGAAATTGATGACCCAATAAAATCTGCGTGCCTTAGATATAAATCTCATAACAACAGTGGTAGAAGATGAAGATGAAGGTTTTCTGGTTCCAATTTTAGATATTTTTCTGCAGTCCCCGTGGTATTCAGACGTCGTCTATGTCCTTCAGCATTTGTCACTTCCTACGGGCATGTATAAGAGTAAAGGTAGATCTCTGAAGCTAAAATCTACAAAATACTGCATTTTAGACAACGCTCTGTATTGGAAAGATCCGGGAGGCATTCTGCTCAATTGTTTGGTTGAAGAAGAAGTGCAGAAGGTAATGCATGAGTTTCATAAAGGCGACTGTGGCGGTCACTTGTTTTGGAAGACTACAGCTAACAAGGTATTGAGAGTAGGATATTATTGGCCCACATTATTCTTTGATTTATACAAGACAGTGATGAAATGTCATGAATGCCAAATCTTCCAAGGGAAGAAGAAATTGCTTCCACTCCCTTTGAAACTAGTTTTAGTGAACGCACCCTTTCAGTAGTGGGGGCTCGATTTTATAGGAGAAATTCACCCCGTGTCCTTAGCACAGCAATGATGGATATTGACAGGGACATATTACTTTACGAAATGGATCGAGTTCGTCCCAGCGAGGCAAGCAACAGATACGGTAATCATTCAATTCCTGGAATCGAATATTTTATCTCGTTTTGGATGCCCATGCAAAATCATAACAAACAACGCAGCAGCGTTCAGGTCAAAGAAAATGATCGATTTTTGTGACAAATACAACATCGCGTTGGGCCATTCGAAAACTTATTATCCATAAGGCAACAGCCTGGCTGAGTCATCTAAAAAATCACTGGTGAATATAATTAAGAAAATGCTGGAGGCAAACAAAAGAAACTGGCACTAAAATCTCATCAACGCACTGTAGGCAGACAGAGTTAGCAGTAAAAGATCAATAGGTATGTCACCATTTGAGCTGGTTTATGGTACTGATGTTGTCTTTCCTACATCCCTTACAGTCCCAGTTATGAGATTATTGCAAGAAGTTGGCAGCGAGGACGATGAAAATCAACGAAGGATCAATCAGATGATCCACCTTCAACAAACAAGAGAGGAAGTGTCACATAACGCTATCTAGTTGCAGGAGAAGATTAAAAAGATCTATGACAGGAAGACAAAAGCAGAAAAGTTTCATTTGGATGATATAGTGTTGAAATGGGATGCCATAAATGAAGACAAGGGGAAGCATGGTAAGTTCGACAATCTATGGAAAGGACCATACAGGATCTCAGCATACAGAGGACAGAATGCCTTCTTGCTTTCAGAAATGGATGGCCAAGATTTCCCTAGAGGAGCAGTGAATGGTAGGCTTTTGAAGCACTACCATTGTTGAAAACAAAGGATCAGAATCTATGTCATCATCATTGTATATACCATGTCATGTTTATCAGAGTTCAGAGTACACAATAATTGGAGTTTGGGGCCCGAGGTGAAGGCTATAAAGCTTGGATGATATGTGTATGGTATGGGTTTATTTCAGTTCTCAATTTTAGTCTTGTGTCAGTGTCAGTCTGCATTGTGTCAGTATTTCAGTATTTTTGACTCCATGCCCAGTGGACAAGGCTACTTGGTCTACGGTGTTATTGGCACCTCCAAGGAGCTACCATCCCCATTGGAGCCAATGTTAGTGTCAGTCTAGTCATACTGCCATCAGTGATCAAAATTGCTCTTTTGCATTTGCATATTAGGAGTCCCATACCAATAAATTTCACCATTCCGCTAGGTCATGGATTCATTGATGGTAGTAATTTTTATCGGTTTTCCCTCATGAGGTACTTGCTTATTTTCCTCCCTATGGTCTTCAGTCACTATTCATTTTCATTCTCAAAATCGTATCAGTAGGTCATAGGATGGGTCTCATTAGTCTCTAAGGTCTCACCATGGTCAAATTAATGAGTCAAGTGTCAATAAAGATCAACAAGGTCATGAGGAAGTCAATAAATACAAAGTCAGAGCACCAGGAAGATCAGAGATATCATTTGTTCAATTTGATGCAAGCCTCACCTCAAAACCATGTTTTGAGGTGAAAACATAATACTTTTCCTTTCAGTCACAATTCGGAAGCTGTTATCTCCACTAGGTGATATCCCTGCCTTCAGAGAAGTTTTCTATAGCATATTCAGCGCCAGATCATCTTCAAAGCAGATCCATCAGAAAGATCCTGGAAAGATCTTTCCAACGGTATACTACACTCTCAAAACTGACTTCTGGATTGAAATTCATGCTTAAGTGAAGTAAAATTCCCTTTACCCCTTATTTCCCATTTTTCCCTTCAACCTTGATTTATTAAAGTTTTATATCGCTTTACAAAAACCTCTTTCCCTCTTTCCGGTTATAATATCGCATTATAAACCATTTAATACAAATATGCAATTTATTTCTAGCCACTTCCCCACCGTTACCCTTGAAACTTTATTATAAAATCAAAGTTTCCATTATATATAACCCCTGCCGCGTAAACCACTTCCCCTTTCCATCCCCGAAAGCTGTGTTATGAAGTTTTATATCATAACCCGCATAACCCAAAGTCCCCTCCCCTTTATTAAATCGCAAATCGCAAAATTCATTCGTATGCCCCGATGAGCCCATCGCAAATATTTGCGATGCGATCGCATCGCAAATCCTCCGATCGCATCGCAAATCCTTTGATCGCACCATCGCAAATCGCAAAGTTCATTTGTATGCCCCGATGAACCCATCGCACAAAACTCCAATCACATCGAAAATCCTCTGATCGCATTGCAAATCCTTTGATCGCACCATCGCAAATCACAAAGTTCATTTGTATGCCCCGATAAGCCCATCGCAAATATTTGCGATTTGATCAATTGCACAAAACTCCGATCGCATCGCAAATCCTCCAATCGCACTGCCCCTTCGATTGATCACATTGCACATGTTCCCGATTGTGATTGCAATTTTCCCTGCTCCCGATCTTCGATTGCAATTTATGCGGGTCCCACCTCCATTTCCCTTCCCTTTTCCGATTTAAAATTCATTTTTCCCTTCACGAAAGCATAAATTAAATTCAATTTATTTCAACAACAGATTAATAAAAAGTCAGTTTTCTTCAAAGGGGCTAACGGAAAGCGAAACGTCAGGGGCCGAGAAACAAAATGTAACAGTCACATCTTCAGTAATGATTTGAAAGGATCCATGCTACATGGTTTCACCTCTTCATTGGATATTCGAAAATTTCAAATGAGATAATGTAACGCAACTCTTTCTTTACGAAGAGACTATTAGCTTTTGGCTTTCCATCTTCAGGTTTGATTCCTCCTCTTCCCATCGATTTGTATTCCTGCAAATCTGTCTATTTATTGTAAATTCTAATTATTTGCAAGGGTTGGAGGTCTGAGGTTTAAAAGCTCAGAAGTAGGGGAATAGTGTGGCAGTGAGCTCTGCGCTCCATTGATAGTTTGGCAGGGAATTAAATAAAGTGATGCAGCTCTGATTTATGGGATTCATGTGGTATGGGTTTTAGCATATGTCTCTCCTTTATGTTTCATATGTATTTTGTTATGTTTCACAATTCATTCATAAACATTTCCAATTGATGTTTTTCAAGTAAGAAAGGTAGAATCCATTCTTATATGCTCTGCCTTGGGGAATCATTCACACTCTATGTATTTTCTTCTGTCTGAAAAGGATTAATTTATTTTGCCCTTTTCATCTTTCTCAACAGTATTTGCTCCATTTTATTTCATTTGATTGCTAAATCTTCTGCCTATCTTGCCCCATGAAATATCCTGTATCCGATTTAATTCCTCAGCTCACGCTGTCCTTTTGTCCCATACATCCCTGAAAATTCAGTCATTTATTAAAATCCTTTTTCCCATTTATATATCTAGCCTAAAATCAGTTCATTACCATTTTATTGAATATCTATTCTATGGAGAGAGCCCTCTCCTATCCTTGTAGGGCTAGATACAAGGCTGAGCGTGGTTTAGTTGTTACCCTGATTTGCCTTTTTCAGCCTGAGGTTCAGATTGGGTGCTAACATGTCCAACTCCCAATGGCATGTCCCTCTTTGTCATTATGCTCAAAATTGAAAATACATGTGCTTACAAGCCTCTAATGGTTTTTTTCTATGCACCAGTGGGTTTAGAATTCCTAAATTAGTCTAGATAGACTCTTGTTCACCCAAATTGGTCAAAAATTGACCTCCCTAGCCATTTTCCCAATGACTCCTACAAAACCTCCACTAAAAGTGGAGAACTACACTTGTCTGTGGTTAAAAATAATATTTTCCCCATAATTTTGGAGGCATTCTTTAACTCTACCAGTTACAAACCATTGACATTAAATCTGGTGGTTAGGAGTAGGGGTGGCCAGATGCCGACCCCCGTAAACCCCGCAGTTAGAGTTAACTCTGCATACATTTTGGGAGTGGAACCTAGAGTGAAGACGAAGTTCCAAACCCATCGAACTACCCATCGGCATATTTTTCGGAGACCGCCCATGTGATAAACCTTGGAGCACATTCCGCCGGTGATAAACCATTTCCCATGTAGCTTCATTAGGACCAAAGTGCTTCCACTACACTTTAACCTACTCAATCGCTCTATTTTGGAGCATCAGTTATTTCTACTGCAACATGAATTATGGTTAAGGTTGGAATTCTTTCTCTGGTTCCACTTGCAAGATAAACCAGTAATCACATGATCAACATCATCTACATACTTTTTAAGCAATGAAACATGGAAAAAATCATGGACTTTCACAGTCGGAGGAAACACAAGTCGGTAGTCCACTGGTCCAATCCTCTCAAGGATACTAAAAGGCCCACAATACTAAGGTTCCATCTTGTAATATGATCCAATTCTCAAGGATCTCCTCTTGTTATTGATGCATAAGTACACATAATCCCCAACCTAAAACTCCTTAAACACCCTATATTGATCTGCATAACTCTTCTGCATGTCCTATGCTACCTTCAAATTCATTTTAATAACATGCATTTCTTGTTCCATCTCAGCCAACATATCCGGTCCAATCAATACCTTGTTCACTAGATCACTCCAATTGATGGTACTATTACAACTCCTATAAAGTACCTTAAACTTACTCATTTTCAAGGATTATCGATACCCATTATTATATGAAAATTCCACTAGTGGAAGATACTCCTCCCACTTTTGTTGTTGATGCATGACATACATCCTCAACACGTCCTCAAGAATCCTATTGACCCTATCTATCTTTCCATCTACCTATGGATGATAAGTGTATTGAAGGTCAACTCTGTTCCCAAACCTACAAACAACTCTTTCCAAAACCTGGAAATGAACTTGGCATCTTTGTCTGATACAATATTTTTAGGAACACCATACAATTCCAATATCTCCGTGATCAAAATTTGAGCTTCCTCAATAGCTGAATTCGTAGACATAATTGCATTGAAGTGCACTACCTTACTGAACCTGTCAACCACAACCATAATAAAATCATGTTTTTTCGATGTCCTCGGAAAACTTGCAATGAAATCCATGGAAATAACCTCTCATTTCCACTATGGAATCAGAATCACCTATAATAAGCCACCTGGATGCTTACACTCAACTTTTACCTGTTAATAGTCCAAAACATCTCACAACAAGCTTAGCCACCTCTTTCTTAAAGTTTGTTCAATGGTATAACTTCTTAATTGTTGTCAATGTCTTTTGATATCCTAGGTGACCTGAATACGACTTGACATGAAACTCCCTCAAGATAAGATTCTTGAGCTCAATGTCATCTGGTACATAAATATTGTTCCTGAATCTTACCAAGACATCTTCCATGAGGTGATATTCTTCATCCCTATCACCTTGATCCTGCTGCTATAGCCTGTGCCTCAACTTTTGATATCTATCATCATGATGTCTTTCCTGCAAAATTTTTTCCTGCAAATATGTTCCATAAGAACTCACTCCTGCGATATGATTCACCTGCACTTTTTCTACTAGGATCATCTACAACCCTGCTTTCCTTACCCTTAATGTACCTAATCTCAAAGTCAAACTCACTGAGAGTAGCCAACCATTTAGCTTTCCTAACATTCACATTAGGCTGGTAAAACAAGTACCTCAGTCCACCATGATCACTCATCAAAGGAAACCTCCTACCAAGAAGACAACATCTCTGCATATTCAAGGCATGAATGATATCTTCCAACTCAGGATCATGTGTCACATAGGTTTTCTCGTGCTCATTTAACTTCCTTAACTCATAGCATACTACCTATCGCTCCTCCATTAGGAAAAAACCAAGTCCTATCTTGTAAGAATTTGTACATACCACAATTTGTTTGTCAGGATCTACAATATTTAAGACATAAGAATTTGTAAGAAAATGCTTCATCTACTCAAAAATATTACTCTTTAGTCCATTCAAACTTCTTTCCTTTTGTTGCAAAGATGTAATAAGACAGGCAATGCATGAGAAGTTCCTGATGATCCACCTGTAGTAACCTTCTATTCACATGAATGATTTGACCTAATCCACATTCTTAGGAGTTTCCCACTCCATGGTAGATCTGATCGTCTCTGGGTCCACTACTATACCTTCCTTGGAAACAACATGTCCCAAGTAATGAACTGTTGTCTGAAAGAAACTAAATTTACTAATATTGGAATATAGTTGATGATATGTCAACAATATTAACGTTGTTTCTAGGTGATTTTCATGCTCTTCCTCATTCTTAGAATATATCAATTTGTCATCAATGAATAGTATCACAAAATTTTCCATATAAGGACGTAACATACTATTCATCAAACACATGAAACTAGTTTGAGCATTGGTAATACTAAAAGGAACCACTACAAACTCATAATTCCCATACCTTGTACGCAATATGGATTTGTAGATGTCCTCTTCTTTGATGTGTACCTGATTATATCCTAATCTCAAGTCACTCTTTGAAAACATTCTTGCTCCCTTCAACAGATCAAACAAGTCATCAATATGTGACAATCAGTACATGTTCTTAATTGTCACCTTGTTCAACTGCTTGTAATCAATGCACAACTTGAGAGTACCATCCTTATTCTTCATGAACAATATTGCTTCACCCCAAGGTGACATAATTGGCCTATTGTATCTCTTATCAAGCATTTCATTAAGTTGCAACTTCAATTCCACTAATTATAGAGTGCTCATCCTGTAAGGTTCCTTTGATGTTGGGGTTACTCCCAGCATCAAATCAATAGAAAATTCCACTTCCCTATGAAGTGGTAACTCTGAACTATCTGCTAGAAACACATCCTAAAACTGATGCAAAATAAGATACATCTTCAAGACTTTAGCATTCTAAACATCCTTTCCTTTTTCACTCGAACTATGAACTGCAAAAAATACATACCCTTTACTATGACTACACTTTTCCTGCATATCTCTAACCATTCTCACTAATGTAGGCTTCTTCTTACCCTGCCAAATTCTCCTCTTTCCATTAGCATCCGAGCACTCAATAGCCTTGTCATAACAATGTACCTTAGTCTTGTGAATTCAAAACCAATTTGTACCCAAAAACATATTGTATGATCCCAAAAATAATACATTTAGATGCGTGAATGTAGACATATTGTTCATCACAAATGCACAAGATCTCACCAAATGATAAACTCTTTCTTAATACCTATAGCCAACTGCACCAACCAAGATTCTTTATGCACTTCTTTATTCAAGAAAGACTTATCCAACAGGTCAAGATTGGTATATTTATAGTTAGATCCAAGTTCAATCAAAATATAATAAACTTGATCACAAAGATTACCTTCCATCTTGATAATAGATTCTTGATTATCAACCCACCGATTATCCAATGCTGCATAAATCTGAGGAATACTTTGTCCAAAATCCCCAACTATTTGTACCTCCTGATCACTGTAAATTTGAGGTCTTCCACCCTGATGTTGTGGACAATATCTCCTGTGATGATCATTTCCACAATTCCAACACTACAAAGGATTCCTTCCATCACCCGTGTTCTGCTCCTCAGACTGAAATTCGTGTCCCCTTTCAACTGCATTGAATTTCTTATACGATGTTTCATTATCCTTGTTACCTGCATCCTAAGGTCTTCCTTTATTCTTATCCCATTTTCCTTTAGTATTTTCATTACCTTTCCAACCCTTCTTAGGCTCTGATTTACGCTTAGAATACTCATAAAAATGTTCCAAATTCCCAATTACTTCCTCCAATGTCTAAGGCTCATCATACTCAATATGATCTGTAAATACTAATGGAAATCCACTAACATATATTTGAACCTACATTTTCTCATCCTTAAGATATGGCACATATATCAATAGATCCAAAAAATTATTCATATGCCCTTCATTTCTCATAGATCCCATCTTCAATTCATATAACGCCTTAGCCTTACTGTCATAGTATCTCTCTGACAAGTACTTCTTTCTAAAAGTATTTTGAACTCGTGCCAACTCAATTCCTCTATCTTGATGCCTCTGACATCCTTCACATCTTCCCACCAGATGTCATATTTTCCCTTTAGACTGAAAATAACTATCATGGCCTTCATGTTATTTGTATAATCATGCAACTTGAAAATTTTCTTCATCCCAAACAACCATGATCTTTCATCTTCTGGTTTATTCAACTCTCCATCAAAGGTAGGAGGCTTTAATTTCTTGAACTCAACTAGATATTAATTATTCTCATTTCTCCTATAAGGATGATAAAAATGATGACCATGTTGTCTCTCTGATCCAAAACTAGAATAGAAATCATAGCCACTGCCTCTCCTGTCATGTGTATCCATCCATCTACCACCTTTCATTGTGTCATCCCTGTCTGAATTATGCCCTTTGTTAGACCCCTGTATTTCACAGTATATTTCACAGTATCACCAGGTGACTGATTATTATTTAGAATTTTCTCGCTGAAAATAATATTCCATGGGTATCATTTATTTTCAGAGAAATAAAGGGAGAGCCTGACTTCCAAGAAATTTGGAAAAGTTCATATGCCTTTTTAGTTTAGGGAAGAAGAAAAGGGTTGTTGATTAAGTGTAATATTGAGAAAAAATCCATACTGCCCTCATTCAGTCCATCTTCCTTCTTCTTACTTTCATTTTCCTAAAAAACTATGTACCCTAATGCTCTAAATCCCCATTTACCCCTAAAACACACATGCCTAACCTCTCGGGATTATCCTTGTATAAAATACACTCATTATCCAAGTTTGAAGTTCTATTGCCATAGGTCTGCCCGCCCACCAAACAACTGTTAGTATACAACATAAAACTTACCTGTTTCCCACACTTCGCAACCTGCAGATTTTTGACCTTACCGCTTAAGACTTAGGCCAAATCTTGTTTTTTCATCGATGCGATGAAGTGGGACCCGCCATACCTTTATCGCATTGTCCAAAATGCACGCAAACCTTCATATTTCTCATTTTCCTTACCTTTCATCGGTTCACACCTTTCTGCACTTAGCACGTCGCATTTCGCACTTCGCGCATTTCGTAACTTACCCCTTTACAAGGCCCGCAAGTTAAAAGTTTTAACTTGCGATATGCAGACTCACGGGACCCAAATTTCCCTGGTACAACTCCGAGGCTTGGAAATCTTTCATATTATGGGTCAGCCAATTTTTTCCACATTTTAACTAAAAATCACTTTCTCGCTTGGAGAAACTTATGGTGGGGTCCATCTCCCAATCGCAATCACAAATCACAATGTTTAAAGGATGGATGCAGGAGGTAAACAATAATATCACCGAAGTATGATGTGCGATGGGTGGGGCCTAATCGCAGATCGCAAATTTTAGAAAACAAGTACAAAGGCTAATGTTAAATTCGTCGATCTGCGATGTGAGAGGACGTGGCAGTGATGTGAAAAATGACGTGGCTTTGACCCCATTGATCGTAGTTGACTTATGATGACGTGGAAGTGACGTGGCAGAGGACTTGGTAGGTGACGTGGTAGAGGAAGTGGCAGTGATGTGGCGGATGACGTGGCTTCGCCCACGTACCACACATCGCATATCTCACAAGATAAGTTTATGGTTAATAGTTAAAATTTTCGAAGTGCGATGGAGGCCCGGTCGTGATGTAGTTTCAAAATCACATTCCAAATGATTTTGAATCCGTATACAGGGCCTTTTCAGTGTTAAATTGTATCGGAGGAGGAAAATGGATTACAACGTAAAAAGCCGTGGAACACTGAAGTAAGACGTGCGATACGGTGAGATCCGATCGCACTATGCACAGTGAAAATGTTAAAAGACAAGTGTTAAGGAAAAGTTAAGAATGAAGAAATGTGAAATGAAATATCAGAGCATTCCAGAACTAAGATCTAAGCATTTTCAGGTCTGGGTGAACGAGTTTTTATGCTTTTTTATGTGTAAAAAATTTCAAGTCAGGCATACAAGGTTTGAAGCTAATTTCACAAACAAATAAGGTTAAATGTGGAGCAAAGGACGAACATCACCACATCAAAGAAATGGACAAATAAGGTCGACTCGGGAAAAAGGCACGCATGCAGAATAATTACCATATAACAGCAGAAAGCAAAAAAGGTAGCAAATACATCAGCATAATCACCAATCAATGAAAAGTGGCTAGCACCACACCAGAATTAATTACCCAATGCCGATCTTTCGAAAATCAGGGCCAGATTTAAGAATCATCATTCGCTTCCTCTTCGGGATCATCATGTACTACTTCCAAGACTACCTTTGATCTTACGAAGAGCCATTGAAGCTTTTAGATACATGAAGAGCTGCTCAAAATTAATTTTACGGGTGATGTTGTCAGAGATTTTCTTTGTTCAGGCCTTGGATGGCCATACCTATTTAATTTTTAATTGTTTCTAATAAATGAAGTTTGCCAAAGTAGATTAGGGCAACCGAGTTAAGTTGTTATTTTAATACTCCTTGAGCTTCCAGTTTGAAGGGTTGGATATTGTTAGCCCCTGCATTGTAAGAACTACTATATTGGAGCACTATAATCTTGGAGCTAGACATCAATAATAAAATATCATTTAAATGATTCTTGAGTTGTGTCGAAATGGTGATGTGATACTTCTATATTTAAATGTTTTCATTGTTTTCTCTACTGTGCATCTGTTCATCTAAGTGTAAATCAGAAATTTTAAATTAAGATTTGTTTTCAGGGCACCTTAATTCTTTCTGCATTTACAATCTGAATGTTTTCTGCTGAAGTCTGATTAAATAATTCTTAACTACTCTTTAGTCATTAATGAACCTTACTATTTCTTTCACCTCATATTCTTACAACTATAAAGATCCATTTAGCACAGTTAGCTTGCCCTATGATGCTATTGATGTTGATGTGAAATTTCAATCTTTTGACTCCATAGCCCAATGGATTAGTCCCTATAGCCCTATCTTTCCAACCACACCATCAAATAAAAAAACAACCCCCATCACTTTAACTAGCCTAATATCAACACTTATAATCATCAAGTTAAATCATAAAAACAGAGAGATCCCTCTCTGAGTCTAGGAAGGCTAGGTCCTGGACTCCAAAGTGGTTTGATGTTGTACTCTATCATTTTTTCTTACCAATATTACAAGTTACAGAGTGACAAGATAATGGCGACCATACTGGGTAATTATTGAAAAGCTCATCTTTCATCAGAACTCAGAAAATCTAGTCGAATTACTGCGTGATTTAATTCTTTTCTACAGATTTTTTTTTTTGAAAAAATATTCATCCTGTTTGTGCCTTGGGTCTAGATTCTGGCTTTTAAAATAATCCTTACCATATCCCATCCTGGCCCAAATCCCCCTAAAATAGTTGACAATCCAGATAAAATCCTAAGAAAAACTCCCAGATCTGAGAATCCAACTATTAACAAGCCTCTTCAGAATGCAAGTTCCCTCCCTGAAAACCTTGCAACCTTGCAAGATGTCCATTTCGACTTACACTTTGAGCAAAGCTTGTTTAGAACCAAATCTCATAAATGGATAGCCCAGATCATTTTTGATCCATCCATCTTAAAAAAGAGTTCTATTGGGGAAGCCTCTACCTCCACTCAAACTGACTTTCATATTCTCCAACATTTTGACTCCCTTCAGAGTCTAGTAACAGAGCTTACTTCAGCTATTGATAATTCTTATCTTCAAGAGTGTATAAAATTCTCTGCTCTGACTGTAACAACTCCTTCTGTTATCTCCAAGTCTACTCATCCTCAGTCAAATTTCTCAAGTGTATCTGAAACTCCTACCATTTCCTTGAACCTTTCCCACCAGAGTGCCCAAACCTCCACTCATACACCCATTGTCCACCTTCCTCCATTTAACCCTCCACCTCCTTCTGTCAACCCTCCTCTTATCAACCCTCCTTGGGTTCCCCCACCACCAATCATGGAAACCTGGTATGCTCCGTTAGTGCTACCACTATCTATGGTGCCTATGCCACAAGATTATCAATCCAAAATCCCACATTTTGATGGAACAGGTCCTGAAACTACTCAACAACATGTGGACAAAATGAATGACGCTTTTGACTACCAAGAGATTGAGGATGAAACTATCCAAATGAGAATGTTTGCTCAAATTTTAGGAGGATAAGTAAAGAAATGATTCAATGGTTTGACCCCTAACATGTCCATGACCTCCCTTCCCTTCACCAGTTGTTCATAAATAAATGGGAAGCTAAGAAAAATCCTCTCCAAATCTTGTCAGAATATGAAAACATCAAGAGAAATGTTGGAGAGAGTGTCCAAGATTATTGTACCAGGTTCAATAGTGTATACAATGCCGTCCCTCCTCACATGAAACCCCCACAAGGTTTAGCCCTAATGAAATTTTCAGATGGTTTCGACCCAGAGATGGCTAATCAACTGAGAGAAAAGGACCCAGATACATTGGAAGACATGCAGAGGGGTGCAGTAAGTGTGGAAGCAAACCTGATTGCAAAAATGGCTAGAATGAGAAGTGAGAAGAGAGTTACTATTAGAGAAGAGCCTGCATCCTCTAACTCTGATGCTAAGATTGATAGCCTAGTGAGAACCATGGAGAGAATTATGGAGAGGATCAACTTGAATGAGAGATTTTTCCCTAGGGAAAATCAACTATCTCCTCAAAATAGAAACCAAAAGTTTAGAAGAAAGCCCCCTCAAATAAGACAGAGAGAATAGAGAGGGCCTGACCAGCAAATTAGGCCTCCATTCCAAGAAAATTATGTTGATGAGGATCAAGGGGTGGTTGAAGAACTAGAATAAAATCAAATTAATCTGATGGGAATTAATAATGAAGATATTGTTTTCCTCACCAGAGAAAAACAAGAATTATTTTCTTTGACTCAAAATCAAGTTGAATTTGAAGAGTCTGAAGATTATAAACAAGGATTTGAGAATGCCATCATGGAGGTGCATAGAAAATATAACCTCCGAAGCAAGAAATATTGGGATATTCGCAAGAGAAAGAATTCTAAAAACTCTACTAAAAACGCCCCTCAAGATGATCCCAAGAAAACAACAGAGAGTTCAAAGAAAATTAATAAAATAGCTGGAAATAATCATCTAGAAAGCAACACTAGTAGATCAGTGGTCAACCCTAGCAATATTGTTCCAGCTGATATCCCTAGTACAAGTCAACAATCTGAAATTGTTGCAAAAATAGTGCTTGAGAAGAATGATTCAAATCTGCCAAAAACACAAACACCATTCAACATTGAGAATGAAATTTCCAAAATAAAAATCTCTATCCCTCTCACTGAATTGGTAAACCAATATGTATATAGGTCCCAAATCCTAAAAGTGCTGAACATAGGAGAAATCACTAATACTGTCAATCTAAATAATGAAAAACCTGAAATTTTGTTTGGGCAAAAAGTAGAGGGAAAATTATAGGACGGGGGTGTTCCCCCATTTTAGCTCAGTTTGAACATTCATGATAATATCCTCCATAATGCCATGATAGACTGAGGTGCATCTCATAACCTCAGGCCTAAGGAAGTTATGGAGAAACTTGGCATGGAGATAACTAGAGCCTACAAAGACCTGTACTCATTTGACACCAACAAGGTTAAATTTCTAAGCCTCATCAAAGATATTTGTATTACATTAGCCCATATGCCGACCAAGAGTCTAATGATGGAAATAGTGGTGGCTGACATCCCTCCCAAATATGGTATGCTTTTATCATGTACATGGGGAGCCAAGCTTTCAGGAACCCTGAAAATGGATATGACTTATGCTACCATACCATTTTTTGGCCAACAAAGGAGATTGTATAGGGAGACTCTAATGAAATACATGGTGAGCAGTCAGGAAAAGCCTCGTAACTACCCCTTGTATTCTGTCCACTCTGACCTTGATTCCTTTATTCTTTACAATGATGTAAATATTAATGAGGAAGTAATTGGAGAAGAAGAAGACCATAAGAAAGAATAGTCAGACCAAATGGAAATTGTGCAACACAAGTCTGAAAATGAACCTTTTGGAACATGATTTTTGATGGTTCTTGTGGCAAAGTTGGCTCAAGATCAGGTGTGTGGGTGTGCAATACTGAAAGTAACTATGCAGAAGGGAATTATTACAAGCTAAAATTTCAGTGTACCAACAATATATAAGAATATGAGGCACTCCTTTTGGGTTTACAACTACCGAAGAAACTAGTAGCAAAAAGAATCTATGTTCATGGGGATTCTGAACTGGTTATTAAACAAATATTGGGAGAATATTTAGCCAAACACCCCAGATTGAGAGCATAAAGGAATGCTGCCCTTGACATCTTGAAAACATTTGAAGAATATGACCTTGCTGCAGTTCCAAGGAATCGAAATATCCTAGCTAATGGGTTAGCATTTTTAGCCAGCACTTGTCAATTACCTTATCCCAACAAATAGTATACAGTGCATGTTAAGCACCTTCTAGAATTTCCTGACCATATGAGATATTGGCAAGTCTTTAAAGATGACAAACAGATTGATAATTTCCTGCAATCTAAGGGTGAGTTTGAAGATTCCAATTTGGACCGAGACTGTGAAGAAGACTGTTCCACTAGAGATCATATGTGTATGGAGGAGCCCCCTCACCATTCCGATGTTAATTTTTCAGCAAATGAAGATAAACATAGGACAGAGGTGCATGAAGATCTAGAAAAGGAATAATTTGAAGTACTGGAGTTCAGAGACAACATCCTGCCTAGAGAACTTGTCCCTCTGGAGGAACTATTTGATTTCAATGATGTTGCTAAGAAACCAAAAATGGAATCTACAGGAGCAAGTATCGAAGAATACAATCTGGGTAGTGAGAAGGAACCCAAGATGGTAAAGTTATCAAAAACACTGCGAGCATCCATAAAAAAAAATACATCGCTTTTCTCAAAGAGTTTATAGATGTGTTTGCCTGGAGTTATGAAGAACTAAAATATTATGATACTAATGTTATCTAATAAAAAAATCCACTCAAGGAGAACCAGAAGCCTTTCAAACAAAAACTACGTAGGATAAATCCTATCCAAATGCCTCTGGCTGAGAAGGAGATCAAGAAGATGTATGATGCCAAGATAATAGTCCCAATTATATACTCCGAATGGGTTTCCAATATTGTACCGGTAAGAAAGAAGACATGTGAGATCAGGCTTTGCATTTATTTCAAAAATATGAACAAGGCATCTCTTAAGGAAAACTACCCTTTACCAAAGATGGACTACATATTGCAAAAGGTAGTGGGCTCCAAAATAATTTCTCTGCTAGATGGATTTCCAGGGTACAATAAAGTGTTGGTGCATCTAGATGATCAATACAAAACAACTTTTACTACCCCTTGGGGAACCTTCATGTATGTAAAAATTCCCTTTGGATTAATAAATGCTAGTGCCACTTTTCAAAGAGCAATGTATATTTCTTTTTCAGAAGAAATTGATCTTTTCATTGTGATATATCTTGATGATATTACAGTATATTCAAAAACTGATGAAGAACATTTGGCCCATTTAAGAAGATTTTTTGAAAAATGTATAAGGTTTGGTCTATCTCTGAATCCTAAGAAATCATTATTCGTTCTTAAATAAGGAAACTTGTTAGGCCACATCATATCGGAAGAAGAAATCAAGATTGACCCCAGCAGAATTGAGGGCATACTGCAAATCCGTCATCCTAGAAACATCAAAGAGCTACAACCTTTCATTGGAAAGATATTTTTTTTTAAGAGGTTTATACCAAACCTTGCATAACTCCTAAGGAATATCACCAACATACTCAAGAGAGATTCAGGAGTAAAGTGGACTAGGGAGGCTAAATAATCCTTCGACCTGGAAAAGAAGACACTCACTACAACACCAGTCCTAATCATCCTTGATTTCATGAAGGATTTCATTATCTTCTCCTTTGCTTCAGTGCACACAATTACTGCAGAAAAATAAGGATGGACAAGAGCAACCCATAGCATTTTTCAGCCAAGCTTTAAGAGATGCACCTTTGAAGTACAATATCATGGAAAAGAAGACTTTTTCCTTGATCAAAGCACTAAAGGGTTTTAGAGTTTATATTCTGCATTCACACATCATTGCATTTGTGCCCAATACAATTGTCAAAGACATCCTAACACAGGATCCTGATGGAAATAGAGGCAAGTGGGTTGTTCATATCTTGTAATATGATTTAGATATCAGGCCCACCAAACTAATCAAGGGACAAGGATTAGCCAAATTGGTGGCTGAAAAAAAAATTTCAAGCACTAGATATTAACATGATTCATTCACTGGATGAACCAAAGGAGCTAGCGACTCCACCTATTGAGGAAGAATTCCTAAATTCCCCCTGGTACAAAAATATAATATATGTTCTATTTTATTTCAATGCTCCTCCTGTTTTGTCCAAAACAAAAGCTAAATTTTTAAAATTGAAAGCTGTAAAATTTTTCATCCTAGAAAATTTTTTGTACTGGAAATATTCTGGGGGCATATTGCTTAAATGTTTGTTTCAAGAAGATGTAGATAGGGTTACAGAAGAATTCCATGAAGGGGATTGTGGAGGCCATCTCTACTAGAAAACCACTGCTAATAATATCCTTAGAGCTGGTTTCTATGGGCCTAACCTTTTCCCAGACACCCACAAAATGGTAGCCACATGTCATAAATGCAAAAAAATTTAGGGAAAAATAAAGTTGTTACCTCTGCCTTTACAACCTATCTCTGTTGAAGATCACTTCCAACAATGGGGTTTAGACTTCATTGGAGAAATCCTTCGTTCCTCCTCTGGCCAACATAAATGGATCCTCACTTCTATAGACTATTTTACCAAATGGATAGAGGCCATCCCTTCTAGAACTATTACTGACTCAGTGATTATCAAATTCCTTGAAGCCAACATCCTGTCCATATTTGGTTGTCCTAGGAAAATCATTACATATAATGCTGCTACTTTTAAGTCCAAGAAGCTGATAGATTTTTTCCACAGATATAAAATTTCTTTAGGGAATTCAACATCTTATTATCGTCAAGGTAATGGACTAGTTGAATCATCCAAGAAGAGCCTAGTCAAAATCATCAAGAAGTTGCTGGAAGAAAATAAGAAATCCTGGCATAACAAATTGGTGCATGCATTGTGGGCTAATAGACTGAAAAATAAGAAATAAATTGGAATATCACCATACCAGTTAGTCTATGGAATGAATGCAATTTTCCCAACATCCTTAGGAGTGCCAGCCATGAAAATAATTCAAGAATTTTAGGCTGAAGAAAATGGTGTGAAAGGAAGAATAAGCCAAACCATTCAGTTGCAGCAGTCCAGAGAAGAGGTGTACAACAGAACTCAGGCGGTGCAAGAGAATATGAAGAAGATTTTTGACAAAAGGACAAAAGCAAATGATTTCAATATTGAGATAAAGTGTTGAAATGGGATTCCAGAAAAGAAGATAAAGGTAAAAATGGAAATTTTGACAACCTGTGGAAAGGCCCATACATTATTCATGCCTTAAGAGGAGATAATGCATTTTTCTTGCAAGAGATGGATGGAACATAACTATTTGGGGGTCCTGTTAATGGAAGGATGCTGAAACATTACTTCTGCTAAAAACTCAGATGAAAATTTCAGCATTGTAAATACCATAGCCTTACAATTTTCACTAATATGTTGGACAGGGTTGAAGCCCGAAGTGAAGGTCATAAGCCTAGTCTGATAAAAAAATAGGTTAATTTTTTTGAAAGTGTTGCAAATCAAAATTCCACTACTATTGAAAAGAGTTTTGTGCAGCCATGTAGTTTAAGCATGATTTTACAATTTTGAATTTTCTACCGATAGGTTAGAAAATGAATATTTGACAAACCATTTACTCTTGGCTTATCAGTAGGTAGGTAGAAAATGACATTGGTTCAACAGTCTAATCTGAACCAATAGGAGAAATAAGGGATAGGTGATAGGTTAAAAATTCAAAAGAAAAAATGATGTCAGGGTTTGCAAGTCTAAATGCACCCCAAAAAGAAAAAAAATGATTAGAATCATAGATTGGGTAGGTAGGTGTGCAACTGAGCTATCAATATTTTGAGCATTTTTCCAATTTCTAGTTTCAGGTTACTTTTTAGTTTCAGGGACAAGTGTGTTCCAGAATTCAATGTGCATAGAGTGTTGACTTCAGCTTGAAAGTGTTCAGCCATAGAAGTTGTAGCAGATCAGGTTGCAGAGTTGGGATCAACCCAATGGATCAGGCTACTAATCTACAACGTTCTTTACACCTCCTAAAGGAGCTGCCATCCCCAACTGGAGCCATTGTTAGACCCCTGTATTTCACAGTATCACTAGGTGACTGATTATTGTTTATATTTTTCTCGCTGAAAATGATATTCCATGGGTATCATTTATTTTCAGAGAAAGAAAGGGAGAGCCCGACTACCAAGAACTTCATAAGAGTTCATTTTCCTTTTCAGTTCAGGGAAGAAGGAAAGGGTTTATGATTAAGTGTAATAGTGAGAAAAAATACATAGTGCCCTCATTCAGTCCATCTGCCTTCTTCTTACCTTCATTTTCCTAAAAAACTCTATACCCCAATAGTCTAAATCCCTATTTGACCCTAAAACACACATGCCTAACCTCTCGGGCTTATCCTTGTATAAAATATACTCATTATCCAAGTCCGAAGTTATATTTCCATAGCTCCGCTCGCCCACCAAACAACCATCGGTATACAACATAAAACTTACCTATTGTCCGCACTTTGTAGCCTCCAGATTTTTAACCTTACCGCTTAAGACTTAGGTCGAATATTGTTTTTCAGTCGATGCGATGAAGTGGGACTCGCCATACCTTTACTGAATTTTCCAAACCTTGCACAAACCTTCATATTTCTCATTTTCCTTACCTTTCGCCGGTTCACAACTTTCTGTGCTTAGCGCATCGCATTTCGCACTTCGCACATTTTGTAACTTACCCCTTTACAATGCCCACAAGTTTAAAGTTTTAACTTAAGATATGTGGACTAGTGGGACCCACATTGCCCTTGTACAAATTCGAGGCTTGGAAATCTTTCATATTATGGGTCAGACAACTTTTTCCATGTTTTAACTAAAAATCACTTGCCCGCTTGATCTGAAATTGTGAGAACAAAGTATTTCTCATACACAGATTGACTGTAGGGGCATTCACCGAATATTTCACCTTTCAAAGAAAGGATGAATCCGGAGGCTACCTGGCCCTTCTACAGACTCTGCCTAAAGAAATAAAATGTAATCACTGAGATCCGATCAATGAAAGTATTTGTTTTAAGTGCAAAGTATTCATTGATCCAGCTTTAATGTGTGAATAGGCAAATATACATATTCTGCAAATGAAGTATAATGGTTTGAAGATGAACTAATAAGTTTTGTTCACTGTTTAAACCTGCTTGGGAAAAGTTTGCTTATAAAAATTTACTGTTTAAAGGAGAAGAATCTAAAAATATGCAGCAAAATTATACAGTATGACAACAAATAATTGTTTAAGCGGTTCACCCCTCTCTTGGGCTACCTCCGCTGGGTCCAAAAGCCTCTAATTAGGCTTTTTCCTCTTTGATTAAATGCTCAAAATGTGAATAAAACTATATAGAAGCCTCAAATGGAAAAATACACTGCAAATTAAGATTCATAAGGCTCAAATCAGTATAAAATGACCAAACAAACACCTCCATTGGATGAAGGTAGTCCAAAACAGCTCTTCTTCCCTTATGCCCTGGTGGCTCCACGACCAAAACGCTGGTAAATTCTCTGATAGAGAGCCCTGATGGCTCTGTAAACACTCCCAACAGCTCCAGAATACTTCCAACACCCAAAATCAAAAAAAAATTCGTATCAAAAGGCCTTTCCTAGCCAAAGTTATGGCACATTTACTCAAACTACCAGTTTGGCCTAAACAAGCTCCACTAAATGTGGAGACACTGCCAGTTAAATTAACTAAACTGGCACATCCACCTAATCTGGTGGTACCAGCGCTAAATTCAGCGGAACATTTTCTGTTAGCATTAAACACTAGGTTGACATGGCCACATGCAGTCTTATCCAAACATTAAACGTTTAACCGTATTGAAATTCCCGCCGGGCCTACGGTTCTATGGATGTGATCACGTGATTGGGGAGAGGGCTAGCTCGAAGCCCCTCCATAACCTCCGCTCCATTGTAATTTTACAGCACGTGCTTAACACGTAAACCAAAGCCCCATGACAGTTATGCCATACGTAACGTGCCACGTTACAAACTACACCACGTACCTTTGACTTTTAAAAATATATGTTGAATGCCTTTAAACGTATAACATCCAACCTTATAACATAAATGTAAACGTTGCCGCATGTTTAACTTTAGACATTTGGGTTTTAAAACTAATATGGAATTTAATTAATACAATTAATATATATTTTAATTTAATTAATATTTAATATATATTTAAAAAAATATTAATATAATATATGATTTTTTAAATCAAATAAAATATTAAATTTTTAATATATATAAAACATTAATTAAATTTTAATATATTAAAAATATTTCTCCACATTAAAATCATGAACCCATTCAGCATTAGAGGTTATTGGGCGATTTCAAAATGCAATATCTCCTCCATACGGCAACGGATTTGAGTGTCGTTCGCGGCTACAGGATCGTTTTGGTGAGCTCTTTCCATTCAATCTGTTTCAGACCAATTCTGAGTAACTTCATTTTTGAGCATTTTTCTACAAGGGACTTGATCTCCTGATCACACCTCCCAAATGGGAAGCTTTTGGACCCCAAAAGCTTTCTGATTACTGAAACTGATGATGTGGAGACTGATTCTCCACTCTTCCACCCTTGAATAACTGAAATCTACCCGATTTCATCAAATGAAGCTTTTGAGAAAATGATAATCTGTCTCTGGAATCAACTGATCGACCATTGCTAAGATTGACGGAATCATGATGCAAATGATTAAAATTTGCAGAACAACAATTGTAATCTGCAGAAAACACACTTTTTCTACACTGATCAAACTTCCAGAAAGACTTAAAATGACTTTCACCTTGCAAATTGTTCCCATGGCGAATTGCACCATTCTGAAACCAACTTTTTCCCATGCTGAATTGTGTGTCCTTCTTGCTTGCACTGCTTTGCTTTGACACTTCATTCACTGCATTGGCTGACCCAAAAGGTAATTTGTGCAACATAAAATCATCTTTTTTCAAAGACAAACTGTTATCAAACTGAGACAAATCATTAGCAACATCATAAAAAGGCAAATGCTCAAAATCTGGTCGTTTCAACATCAACAAAGTTAGACTTTGACTTGCATTAACCAGTCTTTTCAATTGACCTGCATGGAGTAAAGAAGATTCCAGATTCTTCTTGTGAGCTCTCACAATGTACTCTTTACCATCTTTGAACAAGTGATACTTGTTTTCATGGAGATGAAATATGGCCTTCCTATCAAATAAATAAGGACTTCCCAAAACAATACCTGAGATATCAAGCGGCACCACATCAAGTTCAACTGTGTCAATAAAATGTGCAGTTATTTCAAAGCGCAATATGCACTTCCTTGAGACTTGCAAATTGGCATCCTTGCATATCCACCCAAGTGGATAAGGCTTCGGATGTGGAATGGTCTCAAGTTTAAGCTGCTTGACCAAGTCTTCAGAAATAAGATTAGCTTGTGACCCACTATCAAACAGTGTGTCAATTTTTGTATGTTTGGAAATTACCCTCACATGGAAAAGCTCTATCCTCCTCTTTTCTTCATGAGTATCTTTGTGACAATTCAAAGAGCTAGAACTGGGATTTGTGTCTTGCACCACTTCTTTCCCCTTAATGTTCTTTAAAACCATGGCTATGCTTTTTGTCTCATCTCCTGAGTCTGACCCTAAGTCTTGCTCAACTGTTGCTACAATTTTCTCCTTTTCTTTGGTCTTGTTTTTGTTCTTGAATTTTTTTGGTTTCAGTTCAGGATGAAGCTTCCAACAATGATCTTCATCATGACTTGTCTTCGAATAGTTCTTGCAAAATAACTTTCCTTTTTCCTTTCTTGAATTTTCAACTCTTTCCTTTCCTTTATTTTTGAAATTACTATCCTCATCAAAAGTATTCTTTCCTCTAGCTTCTAAATGTGTAGCCTGCACACAGACTTCATCTAAGCTGGTAGGATTGAACAATAGAATAGTATGTTGCAAATAATTGTGCAAACCTCCTATGTATTTCAACAAGGTGTCTTGACTTTGTAAGTCTACTCCAAGTAGAAGTGCTCTCCTTCTAAAATCTTGGGTATAATCTTGCACATTTTGACCTTTAAGTTGCCTAAAATTTTGCCAATTCATGATTGCTTTCTGAATATGAGCAAGAGGATAAAATTGTTTCTTAATGGCTGTAATAAACTCATTCCATGTTAGAGTTATCTTACCATACTTTTTAATCTCCTCTCTAGTCTTGGCTTCCCACCAAACCAAAGCTGCTCCATCCATTCGCAAAGAGGCTAATTGGATTTTTGTTTCATCATCATGCAAATTCTAAATTCTTAGATAGACTTCCAGCTGTCTTATCCAATTATCCAATTTCTCTGCATTAACATCACCATTAAACATTGGCAACTCAAACTTCACATCAAGCTTCAACAAAGGATTTTTAAAAGAGGTTTTTGTTTGGTGTGACTGATTTTCAGAAGTTGAAGAGGATGATGTGGAGGATGAGGATGATGATGGAGATGGTGGATCACCATTTCCTCCATTCCCTTTCTTAGACTCATATTTGTCTTTCTTCCCTCCTGAAGAATCTCCTTCTTCTTTTTGGTTTCTAGACCCTTCTCCAGAAATCCTATCATTTCTCTCCTGGTATAGGATCCTAACCATCTCAGTCAAGTCCAAGAAAGATTTTCTAAAGACTCTTTCTTCTTCCTTGGGATCCATTTCCTCATGTACTTCTCCTTTTCTGGAAGACATGTTTGTGGCTGATTCAAAGGCTAATGAGGATGAAATGGAAGGTGGATGTAATGGCACTCTAGCCCTCCTTGGTTGAGGATTAACTTTTTCTCTAACAAATTGACCTTCCCCTCTTTGCAATTTCAGCCTAGTGAGCATCAAATTTTGCAGAATAACACAATTTACTTGCACAAATTTCACAAACTCTTAAGCAAAACCTGGCTCTGATACCAACCTGATCTGAAATTGTGAGAACAAAGTATTTCTCATACAGAGATTGACTGTAGGGGCATTCACCGGATATTTCACCTTTCAAAGAAAGGATGAATCCGGACGCTACCTGGCCCTTCTACAGACTCTGCATAAAGAAATAAAATGTAATCACTGAGATCCGATCAATGAAAGTATTTTTTTTAAGTGCAAAGTATTCATTGATCCAGCTTTAATGTGTGAATAGGAAAATATACATATTCTGCAAATGAAGTATAATGGTTTGAAGATGAACTAATAAGTTTTGTTCACTGTTTAAACCTGCTTGGGAAAAGTTTTCTTATAAAAATTTACTGTTTAAAGGAGCAGAATCTGAAAATATGCAGCAAAATTATACAGTATGACAGAAAATAATTGTTTAAGCGGTTCACCCCTCTCTTGGGCTACCTCCGCTGGGTCCAAAAGCCTCTAATTAGGCTTTTTCCTCTTTGATTAAATGCTCAAAATGTGAATACGACTGTATAGAAGCCTCAAATGGAAAAATACACTGCAAATTAAGATTCAGAAGGCTCAAATCAGTATAAAATGACTAAACAAACACCTCCATTGGATGAAGATAGTCCAAAACAGCTCTTCTTCCCTTAGGCCCTGGTGGCTCCACGACCAAAAACGCTGGTAAATTCTTTGTTAGAGTGCCCTGATGGCTCTGTAAACACTCCTAACAGCTCCAAAATTCTTTCTACACCCAAAATAAATAAAAAATTCATCCAAAAAGGACTTCCCTAGCCAAAGTTATGGCTAACTGAAGTTTGCCTAGATTCACTCCAGCTAAGTCTGGCTAACTGCCAGATAGCCCGACAAAAATGGAGCAGTTGCTAAATTTGTGGAATCCGCCATTATTTCCACCAGTGGGAGGGGGCTAAAGTGTAGGGCCATGGGGGTCCATAGGACCGCACCCGTCGGCCTTATTAATGTTAACATAAAGTGATATGCGGAAAAGATAAGGTTTAACAACCGCATGTTTAATAATCCCGCTCCAAGTGCTAACTCCACGGAACCACGACCCACATGGATACGCGCCAATAGTTTAAAGAATTTATATGAATGGACCAACGGTTTGGCCGTTGCGCTGTTGTCCGCCCGACCCACGTTCAAACCTCACCGCTTGCAAACAAAAGTTTTTTAAACTCCACGTTAACTCCGCCCATTTGCACGTTTTTAAAAAAGAAAACCACGTGAACCCGCCCATACATATCATTCACATTTGAACTTTGAACATATGGGTTTTTAATAAGCCATACGTTGAATAAACATTTTCCCACGTAAGCCATACGTAACATGCTATGTGGGTTTTAATAAACTAATATGAAGATTAATTAATATAATTAATATATATTTTAATTTAATTAATATTTAATATATATATATATATATAAATATTAATATAATATATGATTTTTTAAATCAAATAAAATATTAAATTTTTAATATATATAAAACATTAATTAAATTTTAATATATTAAAAATATTTCTCCACATTAAAATCATGAACCCATTCAGCATTAGAGGTTATTAGGCGATTTCAAAATGCAATATCTCCTCCATACGGCAACGGATTTGAGTGTCGTTCGCGGCTACAGGATCGTTTTGGCGAGCTATTTCCAGTCGATCTGTTTCAGACCAATTCTGAGTAACTTCATTTTTGAGCATTTTTCTACAAGGGACTTGATCTCCTGATCACCGTTTGGAGAAACTTATGGTGGGGTCGATCTACTAATTGCAATCGCAAATTGCAATGTTTAAAGGATGGACGCAGGAGGTAAACGTTAAGATAGCTGAAGTGCGATGTGCGATGGGTGGGGCCCAATTGCAGATTTTAGAAAACGAGTGAAAATACTAATGTTAAATTCGTCGATCTGCAATGTGAAAGGATGTGGAAGTGATGTGGAATATGACATGGATTTGACCCCACTGATCGCAGTTGACTTATGATGATGTGGTAGTGACATGATAGGTGACGTGGAAGTGACGTGGCAGGTGACATGGCAGAGGACGTGGTAGTGATGTGGCAGATGACGTGGCCTGGCCCGCGTATCACACATCACAAATCTCATAAGATAAGCTTATGGTTAAAAGTTAGAATATGAGAAGTGCGATGGAGGCCCGGACACGATGTATTTTCAAAGGCACATTACAAAGGATTTAGAACCCACATATAGGGTATTTTCAGTGTTAAATCAAATCAAAGGAGGAAAAGGGATTACAACGTAAAAAGTCGTGGAATGTTGAAGTAAGACGTACGATATGGTGGGACCCAATTGCACTATGCACAACGCAAATGTTAAAATACAAGTGCTAAGGAAAAGTTAAGAATGCTGAAATGAAAAATGCGATATCAGAGCAGATGTGATGTATTCCAAAACCAAGATCTAAGCATTTTCAGGTCCAAGTGAATGCGTTTTTACGTTGTTTTATGTCTAAAAAAGGTCAAGTCAGGCATATGAGGTTTGAAGCTAATTTCACAAAGAAATAAGGTTAAACGTAGAGCAAAGGCCAAACATCACTGCAACAAAGAAATGGACCAAATAAGGTCGACTCGGGCAAAGGGAACGTAGGCAGAACAATTACCATATACTAGCAGAAAGCTGAAAAGACAACAAATACATCAGCATAATTACCAATCAATGAAAAGTGGCTAACACCGCACTAGAATTAATTACCCAATGCCAATATTTTGAAAAGCAGAGCCAGATGTTAGAATCATCATTTTCTGCCTCTTCGGGATCATCACATACCACTTCAAAGACTACCTTTGATATTACAAAGAGCCATTAAAGCTTTTAGATACATGAAGAGCTGCTCAAAATTGATTTTACAGGTGATGTTGTCAGATATTTTCTTTGTTCAAGCCTTGCATGGCCATACCTGTTTAATTTTCAGTTGTTTGTAATAAATTAAGTTTGTCAAAGTAGATTAGGGCAACCGACTTAAGTTGTTATTTAAATACTCCTTGAACTTCCAGTTTGAAGGGTTGGATATTGTTAGCCCCTGCATTGTAAGAACTACTATATTGGAGCATTTTAATTTTGGAGCTAGACATCAATAATAAAAAACCATTTATAGGATTCTTGAGCTGTGTCAAAATGGTGATGTGCTACTTCTCTTATTACATGTTACCAGTGTTTTATCTGTTGTGCACCTGTTCATCTAATTCTAAATCAGAAATTTTAGATTAAGATTTTCTGTTGGAGCACCTTAATTATATCTGCATTTACAATCTGAATGTTTTCTGCTGAATTTTGATTAAAGAATTCTTAACTTCTCTTTAGTCATTACGGAACCTTAATATTTCTTTCACCTCATATTCATACAACTCTAAAGATCCATTTAGCACAGTTAGCTTGCCCTGCAATGCTCTTGATGTTGATTTTCCATTTCAGTCTTTTGACTCCATAACCCAATGGATTAGTCCCTACAGCCCTATCTGTCCAACCACACCATCAAATAAACAAACAACCCCCATCACTGTAACTAGCCTAATATTAGCATTTACAATCATCAATTTAAATCATAAAAATAGAGAGAGCCCTCTCTGAGTCTAGGAAGGCTAGGTCCTGGACTCGAAAGTGGTTTGATTATATCCTCTATCATTTGTTCTTGCCAATCTTACAAATTACGAAGTGAAAACACCCTCTATGAGACCTGCTACCATGTCTCCCATTAGTCATTTCCTCCTTTCCATAACTGATCCATGGTTTTCCATGTCTCTACAAACCTTATAAGCTCTGAAGAATCACTGTATTGACCTCTGCCTGTTTTTCCTATGCCCCAACAATTCTTTCTTGTGACTGAATGATCCTCTCATTATCCGTTTTTAAACTTCTAATATTTTCCTTTAAACTTCTCAAGGTATTTGTTATGTTAGGAGCATACTCATCTATTTTTTGCTCATTTGACCTATATGGAGAGTCACGTGAACTGTAATCCACCATTTTTCTTTTCATATATTATATTTTACTTCCTGCAAACATACCACGTTAGATAACAAAATATAAAAATAATGAACATACCTTAGTGAATTTCACGGGACATTATCTCGTCTGCATATTCAATCCAAATTAGCACAACATATGTATATATAATGAAATCAACATATAAATTGTCTCAACATCAACATCGTGATAACACAAGACCACAACAATGACCATCACAATGCATGCATAATAAGCACATTATCAAATAACATGCATTCATGAAAAACACATAAACAATCAGACATCCATACATATCAATCACATCTACCCCGAGGTCTAGTGATACAACCTCACTTTGATACCACTATGTAACCACCAGTAACATAGGAAAGGTTGCAGGGAAAGAAACCACTCTAATACCACTCTATAACCACCAGTATCAAAGGAAATGTTGTAGGGAATGGAATTTCTCTGATGCCACTCTATAACCACCCCTCCCACATTTACCCAATTTCACCAGCCTTCCAAGGTAAACATGAGATGAAGAGTTACTATGACATGAAAAAACCTCCAAGCACTAGTCATTGATGTGGGGCCTAAAAAATGACAAATCACGCATCCCTCAGGGATACAAGACACTTAGGGTCCAAAGGACCACCCCAGGTGACCAAATCCTAAGTTGGGGTTCTTTTTCACTGCCATAAGCTCAAAAACCCATGCATGACAAGTCTAGGATGTGGTTATATGCCTCTAACTGCATGCATAACACTACCTCCATGTGATTATAGCCAAAAATATCTTGTTCAGAGGGTGTGGTCCCGAGATCCAATCCACCTTTCTAGGCCAACTTCCATAACACTACCCAAAACTGCTTATAACTTTTTAGAATGATAAATGACATAATGAAAAATATTTTCATACTAAACTTGGACAATAATTTGTTGTAAAAATACTGAGAGGGAGGGGTGAATCAGTATTTAGAGCTGACTGAAAAATTTTTAGTTTTCCTTTCTCTTAAAACCATATGCTACATTACTGAATCCAACTTGTATGTCCAGAGATCTTATTAAGTCTTTACTTTGATTATTTCATCATTCATTCATCAGATCAATAGTAAGCATGAACAGAAATAACAGAACAAACCATCAAACATAAGCAACACATATGAACACTAGTATTTAAGGTGGAAACCCAATTCGGGAGAAAACCACCGCTATTGTTATCTCAGACTTCAATAATTATTATAAAGAAAACTTCTTACAATTTATGCTGGTGCAGACTTATACCAGCACGCAGGCACCCACCTATAGAAAGGCTACAACCTTTTCTCGTTCTCCAACCACTACTGGAAGGGAGCTCCAACCCCCTGATTTTAACACCAACTTTTACTGGTAGGATACTTCCACTTTCATACATAAGGCTTCAACCCTCAGATCCACCAGATTTCTCCATTTTCTTCATCAGACTTCCGTCAGGTCTTCATCATTTCTTTTGTCGATCATCGTAGAGATTCATCCTTTCTAGATCATATCCATCGGTGCGTCATATATACAGATATCTCTTAAAGAGATTTATTTATTAACAACCCTTTCATATGCACACCCTGAACCATAATGCGCTTCTCCTTATATAGTTTTGCCTTTATCAATACCATGAGTAGAAAACCACTCAACTACTAATGGTATTCATATTAAAAGTCGAACCAATTCAAATTGAAATCCAAATCTTCGTTCCTCCATGCATGAATTGTCCCAAAGGTAACCCTTTTCTCTGCCAAATAATACTATAGACAAGTTTAATAAAAATTATCGTGCCGCTGACTCAGCAGTAATATATATATCCATATAGCCTTTCGGGCCCTTCAATAATATTTAATCTTCGACATGGGGGTTAAGATCTCGGCATAACGTATATTGAACCAATAATGCGAAAGGAAATTGGGCCCCACACCCTTAAAACCCGACATAATACTTTGGGTAAAAACCTGCAAACCTCAACATATGCGTATGGGCCCCAACATTAATGGTCATTTCCAATCGATGGTTGTAATCGTGTCACGCCACCTCACTTGATCGGACGGATATCACTCAGTGAAGATGCGCGAACAATAACGCGTGATGGCCCACCGTACTTTGGTTAACCTTCGTGCATCTTTATCAAATGACCATCGTTCGATGGCTCCTTCCCAGATCAACAGCTTGTATCGATATCGCTAGGCATCCTGGGTCGAACAATAACGCGCGATGGCGTGCAGTGACAAGCAGTTTTTTGAAGTCGTACAGGGACGCGTGTCGAGCACTCTATGGAATCGCTCCCCAACCAGGAAATATCGCTTGCCCGTCGAAAGCGGTGCGATGAAAACCGGAATTTGCTTTCATTGTTTATGCCGCACGTGATTCCTCTCCTTCACTTAAGGTTCCGTCCATCTTTCGGAGTTTACGTTAAAAGCTGTGTGGTTAACTGGGATCAATGGTATTGCGGGGGGCACAAACAGTCTGATGATTTTTCCATACTGAGGAGTGCCTCCGCATCACATATTCATTACTCTGCCTCTCTGTTTCTTTCGCCGATTGCGATATGTGATCATATGTATCACATCTTCGTTGCCTCTGCTTCATAGTCTACCTTGCTGCCTTTTCTGATTGCAATTTTCGATTATATCGAAAATGCAAACATTGCATCGCAGACCAATCGCATTGCATCTTCATTACATTGCCTCTGATTCTATTCACTGTCTCTGCATTGTCTGCTGCCTCAGTTCCTTATCTTCCTTGCTTCCTCTCTGCTTCTTTGCTCTTTCTGCTGGTCTCTTTGCTGCTTCTGCTACCTCTCTGTTGCTATCTCTGCTTCTTGTCTAATGCTGCTCCTTGCTTCTCTCTTTGCCTTGTTGTTGTTTAGATGCTCCTTCTTTGCCACTTCCTTTGCCATCAATGACAATATTTCCAACATAATTGACCCAAGACGTGTGTAGTCCTTAGCAAAGATTTTATCAAACACATGGAAAACATGTGAGTTATAGGTAATAAATGCATATATGATTGTAATAGTTTGAGATTCATCTAAGGATCACCAAAAAGGCCCTATTCCCTCTACACATAGCTGCAACAATACATATTAGTCCATATATTCATCAACTGATCAATAACTAAACAATTCATGGTAAGAGACATAGATAATTCCCACCATATAACAAATATATAATCATAAAAAAACTAGCATAAAAACCATGGAACATTAGCCATAATATCACCAACATAATCACTACAAATTCTCATAGATTACAATAGGAAAATGTCTCATATTAACATGTGAAAATGTCAATCAAGTCAGGGACTTGTGAGGGACTTCCACGTGCCACTCGACAATATATTGGGATAAACCAAATCTATATTTTAGCCAATAACCCCCACGCCATATTCCAAGCATGAATGTGGGATCTCATGGAATAAACATAAACAAAACCAAAGTAGGGCTTCCATAGGCCAAACCACCTCAACCTTCATCCACGGTGATTCCACCTCTACAGTTGGATATCACTAACATCAACTAGATTGATCTCTACCCAAGATTTCCATGGCTCTAGGAACTAGTAACTCAACCCATAACCTTCTAGGGATCCATATCGTTTTTCCAACTTGTCTCCAGGGACTAGTAACTCAACCCACCAAGGCCTCTAGAGCATTTTTCCCCACATAGGCTCCAGGACTAGTAACTCAACCCAATATTTTCCAAGGATTCCAGAGAATTTGTTCCAACCCACAATCATAAGAAACATGAGCACCAAGTAGAAAAAAAACAAGTGGAAAAACTCATAACACCCTAACTATGCAGGAAATGACAAGGAAAGGATAAAACCACTATGAATCCAATAAAATCTCCATGCAAATGATAACACATAACCATAAAATCACATGCATATACCATGCATCGAGAAATAAACAAGGAAATCACACATGCAACTTATTACCTACAAAGTAATCTAGTTGTAGTTATTTATCCCTTATTCCCTTACACTTTCATGCTTTCCTTTTCCATCTCTAAGTGTGAAAGAGTATGAGAGAATGAGAGAATGAAAGAGAGATCGAAAATTGAACTGACAAAAGGTTGTGAATTGATCCTCATAAGCCTTCTTATCATTTAGGCCTTTATTTTCTTCATTTTCCTTCGATTTCCATCTCATGAAAATATGTGTCTCTTCACCATTCGTTTCTCATATTTTCCTTTATTTCACAAATAAAATTCCAATTAATGCCACTTTTCCTTTGTCAATGTTGTTGCCAATTTCCATAGCCATTAATTAATCACAAGTGATACCTCATCATTATTTTTTTCCCAACATTCAACTTGGAATCCACGTCCCATGACCTTGGTATTATTTTATTTACACAGAAAATCAACCATGGGTTGTTACAGATGTACCAGGGCATGGTGTCTATCCTCTAGAACCATGGACCCATTTGATTGATATAATATGAATTTTACTTAATTTATTTCATCCATGTAGTTCATTCTTTAATATTTCAATGGCCTCACTCATATCAAACTAAACCATACATGTGTCTTAATCTTGAATAAAGTCAACCTGATAATAGTTCTCACAAATATTAACTCACAACTACATTTGGATTCAAATCATGGAATGGTTCTACAACATTGATGGAAAATACTAGTTGTGATGTTGGAAATTCTTATAAATTATTGAAAATAAATATTTTTTTGAAAAAATAATGGCCATAATAGTTCTAACTATCCTAAAGGACATCAACATTTTAACACCAATGCTAAAAGGAAAATTTTTCCATTATGTAGCATTAATATAGTCAACAAATTTAATAATGTCAATGGAATTTTAATGGATTAATGTCTTTGTAAAATATTTAAATCCTACAACATATGGAAAACATTAGGTGAGTTGTAGTATGATTTTGTATCTAACCCTTTTTTCCTTATCATTTCGAGAAAATGGAATTTTCATTCAATGGCTTCATGTGTCTAGAGTTTCCCTAGCCATTGAAGGATTTTTGCAGATATGGAGAAATCGAACCCATTTGGATCACCACATATTCATGGATCGTTGGATCGCTATGCTGGTCATTATCCTCTACTATTGATTGTTTCTAGTTTTGTGTTCACTATGGCATGGAGGAGGAGGTAGCATTCAAAGCCCTAGTGCAAGCTCAAAAACCTCAGGGGAATTCTTCACCCCCTCCAAAATTTGTGAAATAATTAGTTGTGATCCAGGAAGTGGATTTATATCCTTCGAATCCATGCAATATATCCTTATCTCTCTTAGAAAAATCATTGTTCGGTACGTTTATGGGCTTATGGACGAATCCAATTGCTATTCAATCCTAGATCATGGAAAAATGGCCCCCTAAGCGTCAAGGTTAGGTAACTTTCTTTGTAGTTGGAAGCGACTTATATGTATTTTTGTTTCTCAATAAAATGGAAATATATTTGATTTTCAGATCAGTTCCATATTTCATGGGGTCTATAGGCCTCTTTATCACTCCATGGAATCTTCATTTCAATCTATATTTTGAGATCATTGTCATGTCAGTGTCGGTTTGACTGCTACACCTCCCTCTTCATCTTTGGTGGGATAATGCACTAAAATACATTAGGAACAAGCTAGGCTATTGTCTGGACAAAGAAGAACAAAAAAGAGGTCAATTTTCTTGTGCCCACATCTGTGTTGAGGTAAACCTTAATGAATGTTTTCCAGAGGCCCTAATGATAAATATTGGAGAATGTAGCCATATTCAGGAGTTGGACTATGAGAAGATTCCTTTCAAATGGATCATCTATCATTCTCATGGGAACTTTTCCAAAATTACCCCTAGGAAAAAAATATGAGTAGGCCCATGCCCCTGTTTCTAAAGAGGTAAGTTTCCAACTAGCATTAAGCGAAGAATGAATTAACAGAACAAGGTTGCACCCCGACAGAAATATGTTGCATCCGATCTAATACTAGAACCTTCCTTCAGTAAAAATTATTTTTAGGCTCTTTAATATCTATAACAATAAGAATATACCCCTATGGATGAATCCCCAAATGAGGATCAGGGAAATACAAAAGTGCTAATAGAAAATAAAGATAAAAAACTTCAAGGGTAGACCTTCCTGATCTAGAGTCAAAATTTCCGAAAAGAGAATTAGAATTGACACCTTCATCTCTTGCATAGATGAAGTGGTATACCCTGAAGTTTTACAAGGAATATATGTAAATAAGAGCAACTCATGTATAGTCATGCAAGGGAGAAAATGTTGAAAAATCCCTCCCCTGAAATTCAGTGGAACCGCCTCTCATAAGAGGCAGGAAATCTAATAAAGAAAAGAGAAAACACAAAACAAACTATAACTTGGCTACAAGATCCCAACTTCGTGTGTATTATTTGCTCCAAAATACTCCCAAATAACTCCATGTATTATTTTTTCCATTCTCTCATGCTTGCAATATGTAAAAATTACTCATGCAAACATGTATAAGGACTGAGTTGTAGTAATTGCGGAAAATAATAGGATCTGTCTCCAATGAATTTAATAATAATGTTAAGGGAATATCCCATAGAAAATTAAAATGAATGGAATTCCTATTGGAGTGGGCCCCCCTAAGGCACAAGCTTCAATGCTCTTTTTTGTATGTGCGTGCTACGCAAGAGCAGTCAAAGGGATTTTTGCCCCAATTTTGGGATATATTTAAGATTAAATGTAAACTATGGGTCTCAAACCATGGTTTGAGACCATAGTATCTATGCACTAGGCATATTATAAATATATAGCATTTTTCTAAGCTAGGTAGTTCGATTAAGCTATGAGATATTGATAGTTGGATATTATCTGCTTTTGTAAGGGTTTTTAGGTTGGGTAGAAGGCTCCTGCTTGTTGTGTGTGCGGAGACCTAGTCCTGGCTATGTGCGGACTCCACTAGTTGTGTGTCCAAAAGGGATAGTAAGGGTTTTGTAAGGGTTTTTGAAGGAAAAGCTAATGTATTGACAAATTTGAAGGATTAATCTAAGGAACAGTTTTGGCGAAAGCTCTGTGTTATGTGTCTAATTGTTGTTTATGCTTACTATGATAATTGATGAGATCGCACTATCTATTTTCTTACTGATGAATGTGCAGAGCTAATTGATATGTTTATGCATGAATATTGACTTTTGTTAAGTAAGAGCGAGATCTAGTTCTGATATGTTGTCTGCATTGAAGTGAACCCTATTTTTGTGATACTATCAATGTGTTTTGTTATGAGCTATTGCGCAAGATCTTTGGATAGCTTATGATTAAATGCTGATACATAATAGATCTGTTTAAGTATTTGATGTGTCATGACTTGGATCGACTTCTGTTCTGTTTGTTTGTGCCAAAGTGATAACGATCCTGTCGTATTCTGTTAATGTTGTGTAGTCTCTGTGTGCACATCTGTATAATATTTTTTTTGGATTTTACAAGTACCACTCATTAATATCTCCTTCAGGGTGCAGAAAACTGGTTCTAGCAACCCCCCCATACTTCTTTGGGTGAGCCTTTGGTCTGCGCAAGTAAATCACTGCCGAAAGGGCCAGTAGCTGCAGGGTTTGTTGGTTTATCCATAAACTCTGAACCTGGGTCAGGACCCTTCAAGCCAAAAAATGGTTCTGTTTCCAGGACTGGGATCGTCATTTTGTGGGAAATTCGATGTTGTGGCATCCCTTGCGAAATGAATTACAAGTTTGGATGGATAGAAATATCCTGGAATTTGCGCTTCAAGAGAATAAGAGAAATAAGATATTTGTTGAACAATGGGTAGGAAAATATATTTATACAAAAGTGCATGAAATTTTCTTTAGTTCCTTTGCATATGAGCTTTAGGAGTGGTTTCCACACTTAGTTGAATTCCATCACTGTATAAGAGAAGACCCAATCACTGAGTGGACCTCTGAATTGATCCAAAAAGTAGAGAGAGTTGATAATAAGATCACTTGCATGGTAGATCACTAGATCGACTGGCTCTTGGGAGGATTTGTGACTGAATTTTCCATTGATCAGTTTGTGTCCTACTCTGAAGAAGAGAGAAGATTTTTCAAAGGCCCTAGAGGTAAGTTTCTGCGCTCATATTAATTGTCGTTGAAGATGCTATTGTGTGAAAAGGGTTGTCTCTGCGCACACACTGCTTGAATGCATCAGAAGGGTTTAACTATGCGTAGTAGAAAAATTTACTGTGAAGAGTCTGAAGAAGTCCCATATATCCCTTTGAAGCTTAGATCTGATAGTGAGCCTAAAACAAAAACCACTAGCTCAAGTGATTCTGACGAAGAAATATTTTTCCAGCAGAGACCTTTAATTCTGTTTCCTACCCCATCTACTCCACTTCTATCATCACACCAGAGACCACCCACTCGACCGTGCAGTCCAGTTCCTCCTCCTCCCCTAGAATTAGCAATGGTCGCATCAATGAAGCTGCCTAATTTCAAGGGTTTCAAGAATGAAGACACCGAACACTTCTATTTTGCGACTCAGGATGTGTGGCAGGCGCAGTAGGTTCACAGTAATGATATCAAGAAAGTGCAGCTTGCTACTACCTTCCAGGATAGAGCATTGATTTTTATATGAGGTATGTTCAGGATAACCCTGATGCTACCTTGAAACAGATAAAGACAACCCTAAAAGAGAAGTTCAAAAGGCCGAAATCATACTAACAACTAGTAATTGAGATGAAATATATCCATGAGGAGGTTAATGATTCTGTATGGGAAGCAGACCAATGGTTGAAACGTGTCATCAGGGATGGAGGGTTCATAATTGACGATGCTCAGCATAAAGAATGGTTCATTGCTATGTCTCTTCCCCATTTATGCTAGCCATTAGGACAAAAAAATTTGCCACATTAGCTGAGGCTATGGAGGTCACAATGAAATTAGAAGCTACACCAACACCTGTTGCACTTGGAACCCAACAAATACAGAATCATCTGGAAGCTATGCACCTAGAAATTGAAAGCCTAAGCAACAATAAGGGAAAGGAAGTGTGCGAAGAAATCTGGTGTATAAAATGCAAAGCTTTCGAGCACCATAAGGATCAATGTCCTGTTTTCACTAATTATTTTAATGTTGGAGGTCCTAGCCCCTTGGATAGCCTTGTCTAGTGTATAATCTATTAGGTTTTTGGATTACATGACACAAATTCCTATCGAAGGATTGGGAAGTATTTGCCTGACCTAAAGCAGTTGTTTTGCAGGTTTTGTTTGTCATTAGGACATGATGAGCAGCACTATCGCACCTATGAGACGATGATGGATAGATTTTAAATATACAGGGTGCAGGCTGAGTCCTTCTCACCAGCATCCCATTTTGGGAGCTAAGGATCTCCAGGAAGGGGAATAGGTCGAGGAGGTGGATTAGCTGGTCAAGGAAGGGAACAAGTCATTTGTTATAATTGTGGAGATGCTGGCCTTTAAGTGCACGATTGTCTGAATCCTACACAACAGTCTTGCAGGTATTGTAGGAAACTTGATCATGTGCTTGAATATTTCCCTATATTAATTGCGAAAATGCAGGAAAGAAATGGTTCCTTCTATTAATCCTTCAGATTTGTCAATACATCATCTTTTCCTTCAAAAACCCTTACAAAACCCTTAATATCCCTTCCACACACACAGGTAGCAGAGTCCACACACAGCCAGGACTAGGTCTCCACACACATAGCCATCAAGAGCCTTCTACCCAACCCAAAAAATCTTACAGACGTAGATAATATCCAACTATCAAAATCTCATAGCTTAATCGAACTACCTAGCTTAGATAAATTCTATCTATTTATAATATGTGTATCACACAGATACTATCATATCAAACCATGGTTTGAGACCCATAGTTTACATCTAAGCTTAAATATATCCCAAAATTGGATATGACAGTTACTACTCGACATGCCTTGAACTACCTGGTTAACAAGCCTATGTTAGGGGGGGCACTCTTTCAATGGTTATACTTAGCTATGGATTACGTGCGTAGTAAGGTGTGGCACGTGCACAAAATCTGTTCCAGGGGATTGACTGGTGCACAGAGGTGTCAAAAAATAGCCATTGGAACAGTAAAGCTGGATAAGACAGAATTATTACCATTTTTAGGTGCGTCCAAGACGCATTTAATGAGGGAATTTTTCTAGATTTGGGACCGTTTTTCAGTAATGGAACCTCATTAATGCTTAAGGAGTCGCTGCAGAGGTGCCACAAGTATAAATATGAGTCAAGGGGTCACAATGGTTCCCTTTACGTTCTAAGAGATTTTTATGCTCTGAGTTGTTTATTTGTCTTTTATTTTTTTGCGTCTATGTTCGGATTGGATCCTGTGTTTGAGGAATATTTGTACCAAGTAGGTTTAGGATACGTGATTCAGAGTAGAATGACTGCCACCAAACCTGGAGAGGACCTTATCATGCATGAGGTGCCTGTGGTAGAGACCCCTATGCCATCTTAAACAAATAAGGGACAAACTTCTGGAATGCGCAAGGTCCTGAGAGAAAAGACCCCTAGACCTCGCCATTCTACCGAAGAGAAGATGAAGAAACCCATGCCTGAACTCCCAGAAACTATTGAAGAAGGGGATGATGACGTTGTTGAAGTAGTGCCATTCGCGCGGCTGCCTGGGTAGATTGCGACGTGCAAACCTATAGTGAAAGTGCCGAAGGACTTGGATAAGGTGCGCGTAGGTATCCAAGTGCCCTTGATTCCACATAATGTCCCAATGGAGGGAGACATGCTCGCCAAAATCCCTTAGATATGCTTTGATGACTGAGACATCACAAATGTGGAGAAATTTCCAGAGTTCATGCTAGAAATTTATCTCGATCTAGTTCCATATGCAAGAGGTCTGGTGCGCCTTGAACCTAAGAAGGAAATGATAGGTTTGCAGAAGGCATACCTACTCAATATTTTTTAGATCCCTCATTTTGGGCACAACCCCATGAATGATATCTGCATCAAGAAGTTACTGGCACTAGTGCATGACGATCTCTAGCTAGGAGAGTGAATCCCAATTGATGAATATCTAATTCACAAGATCACAGGTTTGCTGAATAGGGGGGTTGATCCTATGGCCTATTTTGGAGGGAAAGTATAGGAGAAATCATTAGCAGAAAAAATTAAGAATAATTATGATGTTACGCCAAATATCAGGGATTTTTGGTAGAGGAAATAAATGAACCAGTAGTCTATTTTGGCATGGTAATATTGTCTTGCAAAATGATGCGCAATTGTAGGCCAAAGGAAGTTCCCACGCAGGGGATTGTGCTCGTAGGGAGATGCGAAAAATTTGTCATATACAACTGGTGCGCATACCTGTGTAAAGAATTTTTGGAAAATGTTCATGAAGTCCAGGAGGGGGGCAAGCATTTTCAGTATGCTTGGCTCTTATTGTTGATCGCGATGATTGGGTGAAAAATGCCTGAAGATACCCAATTATCAGAACTTGTAGAACCAATGTGTGAAGCTACACGCTACGCGACCCTCTGGTACTCTTCTGACCCTATGCGAGAAAAATAAAACAATATATTTTGGGTCATATATGATGCGAGCTTATACTAGGAGGTACAATCAAAGCTGCACTTATCTCCCACCCTTTATGACCAATAAAAAATGGTAGCACGCTTTAAGGCTACATTCCATAATATCCACATATGCGTGAGAGGCATTATGGAGGGTGACGAAGCGCCTACACTGACCAATACAGGAGAAACTGTTAAGGCCACCACAGTGATAGAAAATAATGGCTCTGATCCCAAAGAAACTAAAGAAGCCACATCCAAAGGCATAAATTGCGGTGTGCAGAACAAGGTTGGGTCACAGAAAAAGAAGAAGGGTTCGAAGCAAATAGGACAGGAGGTCCTGACACTGACGAAGGACGATCTCAATGATATCACAAACACAGTGACCATTTCACAGGAGGATCGTTGGATGGACATGGAGGTCCAATATAAATCTGCATTGTAGGTTGTCCAAGTTGGCCTACAAGAGTTGAAAATGAAAGTGAGCCAGATCCAGGCGAGCGTGATTCAAGCGAGCCGGATTAGTGCACCTGTTAGCAACACACAACCTTTGGACGTAGCATTTCCATCATCCAGGGAGGGGTGATTTGTTCATATCCCCCTACCAGCATTTCAAATGGATGCAAGCCATTGCACTCAATTTACTGGTACTGGTGATGTGCATATTAATCTTGATATGTCTCCTGCAGGAAAGCTTCATCTTCTCAATTTAGTCATTGTTGATGAGCTGCACTACTGCGAAGAAACTCCCGCATACACGAACCGAGGGTGCATAGAAAGAGGTTGCACAAGTGCATGAGAAGTAGCGGCAGGAAGAGGCAGCATATCAATCAGCAAAATCCCAGCGCGTTGCGCTAGAAGCCAAGATCAATCAAGTATGCTAGGATATTCCAGCAGTCGCGGCCACCGCTGCACCTACAGTGAAGTTGGATGGACTAGCTGCTACAATCAAGGCTACATGCATGGAACCTCACACCATTTGAGCTGAGTATGAGCAAAAAATCATGGATCTTAAAACTAAGCTTCAGCCGAAGACACCGCCAGAGGTCTGCACCAAGAGAACAGTAGAGGTGAAGTAGGCCCAAGAAAGTATTGTTGCCGTAGTCACTCAGTGTGACCAGTCTCTAGCTGAGGCCATGGACATTTGGGCCTCTGTCCAGAATGATTCGGTCGTGTAGGAGCTGCGTGACACACTTAGCACTAAGGAACAACAATTCGAGGAAATACGCATGGTAGCACCCACATTATTGGTTCAGTAGAGACTCTCTCATCTGTAAGAAGGTTGCAAATCCAGGGAGAAATTGCAGATTTTCGCCGAAAAGAACAAGTGCTCATAGAAATAATGCAAACATGGGAAAAGAAAGAACTACAACTCTTGTAGATGTTGGAAAATATGCTCAATATCATCCAACAGACCTAACACAGTGTGGATATGGCCATTAAAGGGCCCATGATAGACAAGATGGTTCAGCAGGTGGAGGGTGTGACAATGCAAAGCCTAGAGTTCATGATCCATATCCAAAATTATATCAAGATGCTCCGAGATAAAACCAAGGATACATCCACAGTTCCTCAGTGACTCGGGATGAGTCACATGTTTGTGTTGGGGGCCTGTTGGAGCGGGGTCCCTTGAGGCACAAGCTTCAATGCAATTTTTTGTATGTGCACACTGCACAGGAGTATTCAAAGGGATTTTTGCCCCAATTTTGGGATATATTTAAGCTTAAATGTAAACTATGGGTCTTAAACCATGGTTTGATATGATAGTATCTGTGTGATAGGCATATTATAAATAGATAGAATTTTTCTAAGCTAGGTAGTTCAATTAAGCTATGAGATATTGATAGTTGGATATTATTTGCGTCTGTAAGGGTTTTTGGGTTGGGTAGAAGGCTCCTGCTGGCTATGTGTGTGGAGACCTAGTCCTGGCTATGTGTGGAATCCACTGGCTACGTGTGTGGAAGGGATATTAAGGGTTTTGTAAAGGTTTTTGAAGGAAAACCTGATGTATTGACATATCTGAAGGATTAATAGAAATAACCATTTTGGTGAAAACTCTGTGTTATGTGTCTAATTTTTGTTTATGCTTATTGTTTTGCTTTGTTGAGATCACACTATCTGTTTTCTTATTGATTAATGTGAAAATATAATTGATATTTTTATGCATCAATATTGACTTCTATTAAGTAAGATCGAGATATCATTTTGATCTGTTGTCAACGCTGAATCGAACCCTATTTTCATGATACTATCTATGTGTTCTGTTATGAGATATTGCGCAAGATATTTGGACATCTTATGATTAAATGGTGATACATAATAGATATGTTTAAGTCTTTGATGTGTCGTGACTTGGATCAACTTTTGTTTTGTTTTTTTGCACCAAAGTGATAGTGATCTTGTGGTATTCTGTTAATGTTTGCGCAGTCTCTATGCACGCATATGTATAAGATTGTTTTGGGTTTTTACCGAGGACCGCTCATTAATTTCTCCCTCAGGATGCAAAAACCTTGTTCCAACACTCCCCAATACTGCTTCGGGTGAGACTTTGGTTTTCGCAAGCAGATCACCACCGAAAGGGCCAATTGTTGGAGGGTTTGTTGGTTTATCCATAAACTCTGAACCTGGGTCAGGATCCCTCAAACCAAAAATTCCCCATGTATTTTTTGTGATCGTGTGCAAATTTAATAAATTATCCTCTCATTTATGTAAAATAAAAAAAACAATCATGTGAGTTACCATATCTTTTTTTCATACCTTTGTGTTATGTAATGGATTTTTCAATCTACTTTCAACATCCATTTTTTTCTATCTACCAAGTTTTCATTATATGCATGGTAAAAATTATTTTCATGTCACTAAAAGAAAAAATGAAATTGGTGAGGGGAAAAAAATGTCACCATAAGCTCATTGGTGACGGTCAAAAGAGCCTTCATCACCAAAAACTGAACGTCGTTGAAAGTATAGGTGTTTTGGTGACATTCAAGGTACATCACCAATAATGATTTAGAATGATTTATAATGACGGATAGTGACTGTCACCATTTCATGTGAGCAATGGTGATGGAAAATAGCCTCCATCACCAAAAAATTGAACATCATCAAAGGTGGCATCACTGAAAGTATGTGTTGTGGTGACATTCAAGGTCCATCATGAATATTGATTATAATGACAGATAATGACCGTCACCATTTCATATGAACAACAACGATTTTTTGTGATTGACCTTTCATGGCCATCACTATTTGTGCATATATATGGTGATGTTCATTGACCCTCACCATTTCATATTTGGTGAGGATCAAAACATTTTACCATAAGCTCATTGATGAGGGTTGAAAAATGTCACCATAAGCTCATTGGTGATGGTCAAAAGAGCCTTCGTCACCATTCCATATGAATATCATGGCACGATGGAATCGAACCACCAACCTCCTTCTTGTAAAGAAAGTGCTCTTCCACTGAGATAGCACCCTTTAAATAACTATACTTTAAAAATTTAAACCTTGAAACTTTATAAATTCTAAATTATAAAACTTTAAATAAATTAAAAAAAATTGTAAAGTATTGGAAAATATTTTACTAAACTAGAAAAATAACATCGAAGCTGCAAGTCCCTACCCAATTTTTATGGAAGTTGTGAAAATTGGGTGGAGGTGAAAAATGAAGTTTTGGGGAGTATCAAACATACAAGTAGAATACATTTATTCCATTCTATAAGAATTCTTAGAACAAGTTTGAGATTGTAATCTATATGAACTAAGTTAACTATTCTGTGTAAAATATGCATATGATCCAATGAATAAATCAAGACTTCTAAATGTATATTTGTGTGATTAATATTTGTATCCTACACCAATATGGAATAGGCAGTGTTAGCCAACTACAAAGTAATGTACATGTCAAATAAAAAATGAACAAGAGGAAGTTATTTCTATGACTTTTGGGGCACAATTGCTACACTACCTATCTTTGAATGTCCCTTGTGTAAATATATTACTATCTTTAAAGCTCTATAACATTATAGGACCAAAATAATACTTCCCTATTTAATGCAAATATTCTCTTCCATAGGTAGAGAATATGCCCTATCATCTGTAAATATTTTGAGTGATAGATCTGCAGTTTACAGTTATGTTGACAACTAAAAGAACCCATTTATCCTGAGACAATTTATAATTTTATGAAGATATTTAGCCTTGACTAAAACAATGTCTGGCAAGTGAAAATGGCAATATACCTTAAAAATGCTTTGAGGGGCTTGCAAAATGACTATTTATTTCCCATTGATAATGTTGCCTCTATTTTTCAGTAGTTTAAAAAAACTTTTGGGAACATATTCTACAAGAATATGGCTTGCATTTAGAAAACTGATATTACTAAGTGGAACAACTTTAAACCCTTTAATAAATTTAATGAACATTTTCATGGTGATTTAAAACAAAAAAAATGACAGCATACTATTTCCCTAATGCAAAAAACCATCATGCATTTTGTAGGAGATTAAAAAAACTTAGCATCTTAGTGAATTAATTTGTCTAGGTGATTAACTATTTTATTCCTATACTCAATCCCTGTCTTCATGGGGTTATGTATAGCCTTGAAATGCAATGATATTACTCATTGTTGACTTGATCCTTGTAACCACTGCAAATAGTCTAGGAAACCAAAGAAAAAAACAATAAGTTGAGCTGCTTAGGTGATAAATGATCTAGTTTCCATAGCCATACTCTTTCAATATTTGACTTTATATTGTAGTAGTGAATGCGATAACCAACAAAAAATTGAATCGATGACCATATGTGCACATAGAAGATAGACATGGAGAATATATATCTCCTAGTTATATGAGTCTAGTACAATTTGTTCCTGGCTATGGGGATTGTACAACATTTGCATGGATGGTTCCACTGGGTTTGAGTTTGTGTCAACTTTTCCAAGAGCACACACAAGAAGTAGAAAGAGAGAAAAGGGTTGAAAAGGAAAACACATACACACACAGAGTCAAAGACAAGTTGAATGGGGTTTGGTTGGTTGGTAAAATAGGGGTTTTGTTATTCCCCAACCAAGGTTCAAATTCCCCTAAACATGTTTGTCTCTAGTGAGCTATTTCACTTGGGTAGCTGCAAGTCCTGGATAATTTTTTCTAAATAGATATTCTCAATTGCCTTAGTAGGTTTGTCCCTAGTGGGCCTTCTCAATTGGGCAGCTGTAAGTCTTGGGAAATTTTTTATGAATAGATAGACTTAATATCCCTAGCAGGATGTCCCATGGACAAGTTATAGTTAATTTTATCAAATTATCCTCTGACTTCCAAATCCTATACCAGAAATTTCACCGATTATAGGAAAAACAAAAGAGGAATATTGAGTTAAAATTCATCGATTGAATACTGAGATACAAAATCAAGTCAACCTGCGCTTGGATCGGGGGTGAAACAAGGGTGTTTTTGTTCCTTAGCCAGAGTCCCATGGGTACATGCAAGTCTTGGGAAAATTTAGCTGAGTAGCTGCTCTTGACTGCCCCTAGTGGGCTAGCTCACCTGGGTAGGTGAAAGTATTTTGAAAATTTATTTGAGTAGATATTCTTAATTTTTCCTAATGCACTATCTCACCTGGTAAGGTGAAATTCCCTAGGAAAATTTTGTCGAATATATACTCTTACTTAATCGATCCTTATTTGGCTTTCTCACCTACGTAGGTGCGAGTCTTAAGGTAAATTTGGCTCAATATATACTCTTAATTGTCTCTAGTGTACTCTCTCACTTGGGTAAGTGAGATTCTGGGGTAAATTTGGTTGAATAGATACTCTTAATCAGCCCGTAGGGGAATGTGGGTTGTCTTACCCGCGAAGGTGCCATAGTTGGAAAAATTTGGTTGAATAAATACTATCAATCAAAGTTTTGTAATAAAATATTTGAAAAGGTAAAACAAGCATTAAGTGGTGGTGTGCTACATAAGATAATAGGTCATCCTCTATCTTTGTTAGTAGTTAGAATTGGTATTGTTGGTAATAATAGTCATGGGATTAGGGTGCACAATAGTAGTGAATCAGAATCCATACTTTGCTTCTATTAGAATTTATAATTAGTATAGTTGTGATGGGTTCATACAATGTGTCCATATGACTACCAATGAAGAATCCCAAAGCACAAGATACAATCGATGAATTATTAAAATAAAAAGGTGAGAAATACCAACGATTTTAGAGTAAACCATAAGGAGTAGAAGAACTGTTATAATTGCAGCTACTCATGGATTCTATGATGGTGTACTCTACATTGATTAACATCTAGAAGCACTTGAAGGAAGAATAATCCCTGTGACTGATGGGAATCAGACTCATTTTAGGACATAGTCGGGCTAACAAGTAATCCAACATCTATACTTTTGTTGTATTCAATAACACATAATTTCACTTGGTCACTTCCTTCTTCACATACCCATTGCTAAGAGAAACTTGCTTCAAACCAGAATCATTTCTAACACAAACCTGCTTCAAGCAAGGATAATTTTAAGGATGGAAAATTATTTTGAAGTTTAATAAATTGGCGAATCTCACTAGTCGCTAATATGAAAACTATAAAATTTTTATTGATGTATTTGTAAAATTATTCAAATTTATAATGATATTATGTATATTGTCTATATAATGTTGGCAATTTTTAATGTAAAATATTTTTATATTGTAAAATTTGGGCGAATCATTTTTATAAAAAAATGGAAAATGGAAATTCTTTTTTTTGGAAAAACCATGGAAAATTAGCCCACCCGCGAATATTAGCCCCTAAAATTTTCCATGGCTTCAAGCCAAACACTATTTATTAATCAAAAAATAAATAGAAAACTTCATCACATCACATATCCACCACATTATAATGAAAGGGAACAAATATATCTAAACAGATCAAAGGAAACATGGAATACATTATCTTTAGTCTCTTCAAATTTTCTACCATGTTTGACAATAGAGATAGGAATGTCTTACAGGTTTCCAATGTCCAATAAATTCTTAGCCTCACCACCTTCATATATTTTCTCGCAAATGGTATTATTCCTAAAATAAACACCCTCTTTGTCCACAACATTACAATCAGGACAACGATCTTATGGGTATACAATATATTTCCATTTGATATAAGCATCAAGATACCTAACATATAAATGTGTTCAACTGGTTATAAATGAAATAATTTCATATCTTAAATTCATTAAGCATTTTCATGTATATGTCAAATTATTTAGAACAACTAAATATAAAATAAATACAGACAAACGTGAAGTGTAACCAGTGACACAACCCTAGAAATTTCAACAAATTCCCTCCAAGTATAGTGTCTACTTATTCTAGGTATATCACAACCTTCTACATAAAAATTCCAGGTGTTCTACTTAATCCATCTGGAATGAAACAAATTTTGGTAACATTAGAGTGATATAAGATGAAATAATATTATTAATGTCAATTAGAATGTATTAATAAATGTACATATAATCACACACCTCATCATCTAAATTGCTTTGTTATTGCACACGGTAACTAAAGTGCTTGAGTGGAGAACCTTCCACCTTTACACCAATAAACAATATTCAATGCTCTAGCATGATTTGGAGTAGCCATCACCATGGAGAAATTTTTTCTGAGGTTTCTTTCCCATTACCTCCTTGTTTTGCAGCTGAGATAACATAACTTGTGCCTATATGACTAGAAAAAACTTCAGGAAACCAATAATCTACATGTTTATCCCAACTTGTTGCTAGTGCAATGAGCCTAATGTTCTTCTCAAGCTGCAAAAAAAATTCAAACACCCAAAATGTTACATATATTAATTAAAAAAAACCTTACCTTTGAACAGGAGGGAAAAAATCTTGCATATATCCCTGTGTTCCCTACATATCTGTAGGCATAATCTGTCCATTAAATGGCATGTCAAAAGGACTTGGTCCATAACCCATGTATGGGATAACACTATTACAAGCCATGTAAGCATTTTCTCCCCATTGTGCACTAGGCCAACAAGCATTATATGCAGTAGGTACAACATACATCATTATACACTCTTCAACTCCAAAATCCTGCGATGTTGTCCACTGCATCTCATTGATTGTAAGTTGTAACAATGATAAAGCACCCAACATGCATCATTTAAAAATATATTCATTTATACTTTGGACATCAACACCCTTCCCAGATCCCCCACTATGGTTTGCCACTATGTTGGGTTGTACTTACCTTTTTATTTATGGAAATATCCCTTGAAGTGTGGACCTCCATAATTCCAACACCCCTATTAAGATTCTAACTCCCACTACTGGTTGAATTTAATGTTGGCCTAGAATTCCATTGGTATGAACTAGACTATGTGTTAGGTGTTACTGGGGTGTAAGCATTTGCTCCCCATTGTGCACTAGGCCAACAAGCATTATATGCAGAAGGTACAACATACATCATTATACACTCTTCAACTCCAAAATCCTGCGATGTTTTTCACTGCATCTCATTGATTGTAAGTTGTAACAATGATAAAGCACCCAACATGCATCATTTAAAAATATATTCATTTATACTTTGGACATCAACACCCTTCCCAGATCCCCCACTATGGTTTGCCACTATGTTGGGTTGTACTTACCTTTTTATTTATGGAAATATCCCTTGAAGTGTGGACCTCCATAATTCCAACACCCCTATTAAGATTCTAACTCCCACTACTGGTTGAATTTAATGTTGGCCTATAATTCCATTGGTATGAACTAGACTATGTTTTAGGTCTTATTGGGGTGCGGCATAAAATTATGGTGTAGGGTGATAATGAACTATGTGGTTGATTGTTGTGTTGTTGACTATGATTTCTATGATGTAGCCTATGATTGTTGTGTTGGAGGTTGATATGGTGGAATTTGGTTCCCTGTTGACTTTGTTTGATGGTTGTAGACTAGTCCTATTTGATGGTTTTTGTGTTGTAAACTATCCCCAATAACTATCCTTTCCTAGTAGGCCATGGTGGTATACTCGGTCCACTGCTTAAAATATTTTCCTAGTAGGCCATCATGGTATACTCAGGCCATGGTGGCACTGCCTCATGTAAGGTATAAGGCATAAAAATTATTACCTTGGCTCATATGTTATAATTCAATCCATAAACAAAACTTATTCACCATTAGCATTTATGTGTTTAAGTGCGGAACATATTTGAGAAACTCCATGTATAGTGCTTCATACTTGGGGTATTGATCGACTACCCTATTTTAAGGAATTGGACTCATTCAATTTACTTTGGATGAATTCATATGGTAGTTAACATTTCTAGTTTTTTCCTCAAAAAATTCCCACGTTAGCTCTGAAATAACCTTCCCCAATTGTGAAAAAAGTGTCTTTCACCACAATAAGGCACTTATCTTTATTTGAAACACATCCATATTTACCTTTATGTTTTAGGTGTAGTCCCTCAAGGTGAAATACATCACCATGTTATCAAATCCAAGCCTTTTCTACTTGTCCATCTGTGGACCCCTATAATTGTGGAAATTTTAATTTTTAAAACTCACAATACATTTTGTTTCTTGTTGGATTTAGGGCCCCTTCAATTGGATAAATTTTTCCTCCCTTTTCCTGTTCTAAAAAAATCATCAAAGCCTCAAACATATTCTATTGAAAACTCCTCTAAATTCATGGCTAGGAACCCTGTATTGGTATGACATGGTAAAATTAGAAATAAGTAGGGTGAGTATTAATTGATTTTTAATATCTTTGTCAAATGAACCCCAAAGAATTAGTAGTGTCCTTAGTACTTACTGTGACCCAACAAACCAAATCCTTTCAAGTTGAACCTATAAGTACATTATTAATTTATCTATTTATGAACAGACACTATTAGTTGCTATAGTCAATGTATCGACTTTTCCAAGGCATCAGATACATTATAACTATAATCTTAATACAATCATATGAAGCCAAAATTTTATATTCATGATAGTTTTTAAACAATTTGGGATTTTCACCCTAGTTTTTCTAGGCCTTGAAGAAATACACATCACTTTCCATGCTCAATAGGATGCATACTCACTGCTAAGGATAACCTATCATGACAATAAATCAATTAAAATTATGAAGACAAATTGTGATCATTTTTAGAGCTAATGAAATTGAACACAAGTTAATTTGGAACTTATAAGCTATCAAGAATGCTCACCAATCATTACATACTCAGGAGCTGCATAGTCATAAGTTCCCATGACTCGAGTAAAAAAATGATTTTTGTCTCCTTCAGGACCATCTTTTGCTAGACCAAAGTCATAAAGTTTGGCATTGTATTCCTGCATGAGGTACACATGCCTTCAATCATACAAAGAAATCTTTACAATTCAGTCTCTTAGTAACCAAATACTTATAATTCATATTGTAGCAATGCTTAGTAATTTAAATTATTTGGGGTTAAAGGGACAAACTGAATCCAATAGGATTTTGGTCATCTTAAAATATTGATAAATCACATGCCTTTCAACTCCTCCATGAAGTAATGTCATACCCTTGACTGAACCCAATGCAATTTTCATCCTGATAGACCATGGCAGGGGTAGGGACCCTTCTACATGCACAAATGTAACACCAGACTACATTAAACATCTGCAAAGGATTTTTGTTATTATAATATTTAAAAAACATAATAAGCCTTACATCTAAATTTAAGATATCACTAACAGATGTGGGGTATGTGGTCAAGAAAAATATAAATATTAGATCCGTGAATTCAAAATACTGTGGAAATATGTACCGTGTTTTCTATTGGTTGTTTTGAATGAAAACATAGTACACTTTTAATAAAATCTACAGTCTAGATTAAAGACAAGGTAGGCATGAACATCACAGTTCATCCAAAAGAAAAAGTAGCACTAAAGAAATAAACCAACTACTTAAGCCAAAGGATGAACACTAAAATATTGTCACTAAAAAGTAAATACATAACAACATGCACATTTCAGATCTCTACATACTAATGGGTGATAACATTAGGAAGATCATTACTTTATATATGATTCTGGAAGAGTGGGCTAGTTTACAATTTTATGGGGCTATCAGTAATAGAAGTTAATGAGGGATGATTGGTTATCACCTTTGCCTTCAAATTGGTCTTGCTACTAAAAATGAAAACAACGTTTTAAGGGATTTATCTGTGTGAAAGACTCTAAAAATAAAAAGAACATTAATGTTTGGCATTTTCTGTTCATCATCAATCTTAGATATAGAACCCATAACAAATTAAGAAGAATTAGGAATTTTCAGAGGAATGAAAAGGTTGTAATTTACTCTTTCTATAAGTCAGGTTTATTGTGAACATATTAAAAGGAAACTAAAAAAAAATTTCTAACAAAATGGTTAATTGAGGGATCATATTATATACCTTAAAAGGTTAAGTTTGTCCCACTTCAGGATGGCACTAAGAACCTTTATTGCAAGCCTAGGACCATTCAATTATAGTTTTGGCATGTAGTGATTATATGGACATAAGGGTGAATCTTACCATCATTAAAATTTATGGATTTCCTTGGTGGGACTATAATGTGAGAATAAGGATGATGATACACATTTTAGGAAGCTACTGAGTTTACAGTTAAAAGTTAAAACTAAGTAGAGATTCTACTCAAATTTTCCTTTGAGCAATATCAAAAGTGTAGGTAGTAGGAATGGACCAACCCTATACTTAGAAGCTAAGAAGAAAAAGGCAAGAAGCAAAGAATAGTATTAATATGGAATGGACAGGAAATTGAGAGACACACAAAGGCAAATAAAAAAACCATTCATTCTTCCAGTATGAAGTTTATGATGATGAATACAGGTAGCTTCAGAACTAGGAAGAGAAAATTTATAGCTACACAGGAGATGAGAGAGAGTGCAGAATCAAATTTGCAGGTATCAGAAAATAATTTCATCACATGAATGGAGTGTTCGTTGACCTTAGAAACTCAATAATGTTGAGGGAACACCTCCATCATAATTCAAAAACACTGCATAATTTGGCAGAGATGGCAGCAAGGCATTAGATGCATTGAAAAAAAAATGAGTGTCAAATTAGAGAGGATTTTGACCAAGATAAATTGATTTCATACTATACAGGGTATTGTTATTAAAGGAAAACTGCATAATAAAACAATGGATTTTATATAGAGTTGTGGCCAGTCTTGGAAATAATGGTTTGGTTAGCAAAAGCAATATTTTTAGCCGAGCAAAGATTGAAAAGGTTGGTTTTATAGCGAAAATAGATGGATAATATTGGGAATGTATAAATTAGAGTGGATGGAAACAAAAAATATCCATTTAGGGATTGTGGATTTTGGGAGAATGTTTGGCACAAGGATTATCCATGTTGCCAAATAAGCTCTATGTAAACAGTAATAAAATTTCTTCATTTCTTTAGAACAAAGCCTCCATGTTGTAGATAAAATAAGCAATATAAATTAAACCAAGATAATAACATAACTACTACTTGAACACAATTTTATTGAAAGACAACAAGGTCCTAAGAATCCAAAAATAAAGACTTGATGTGAACTCGAGAATTAAAAGTTATCAATTTTTTTGACTTCAAAGTTCACACTGTATTTAAGAATTTTATTTAACTTATTAGAAAAAACTAGAGCCAAAAAGCTTAAAGTTTTCCCCTAGATCACCAAAAGATATATTTTTCACTTAACATTTTATGGTATGTAATCTTACATCTCATATGTGACAACAACACTGCTATGGTTAAATGTTGAACATCATGTTAGTTGATTCAATGTTAGCTATAAGTTACATAGGTAGACTAAACTATAGAGCTTAATAGATTAGCTTAGCTGGTTGTCACCAATGACACTGGGAATTTGGATAGTTTTGTGATGATAGGTGTTTGGTTTGAATCCCCCTCATTGAGGCACACTAGTCTGTGCCAATGGGTTTTCCAAGAATATCCCTTGGGTTTCCCTATAAGATTTATACTAAATTATTTAAACTTATAATTGGAGTATATCCTCAGAACCTATTATTTAAATTTAACCTATGTCCATTCAATTCAGTGAAGCTACAATGTCCACAATTATATAGGAAGGAGTTATCACAAATATATCAACTTTACAACCTATGCTATGCAGTATGATTACAAAGTTTACAATGAAATTTCCTCAAAACCATTGAAATTATTCAATATGGGTAACACTTGGAACTAAAAACATAATAAATTTCTTTTGCACTAATTATTACAATGTCTTAAAACCAGCCACCTAGGGAAAGATATGCCTTTAGCAAAAAAAAAAAAAAAAAAAATCTCTTTTGGATGCATAATTAAAATTCCCATATTATTTTCCTAGAAATATGTAATAATCTCATCCAGTGTCGTGCATATGTCCCAATCCAATTGCATAAAATAATGAAGACCAAATCCATGATGGATTCTCAACTCAAAAATCTAGGTTGCGGCATTCTCACTAATGCAACTATGGTTGGTATATCCACAACACAAGTTCAAAAATTGTAAATCTTCACAAGCCCTATTTCAGAAATTGTTATTACAGCTTTTGGGAAGCATAAAATATAGATATTTAAGACAAGGCGGGTATTGACTTATAAATAAATTTTGTGAGAGAGATGACCTCATTTATTAAGAAAAGATAGAGGGGTTGGGCTGAGACAAATCATAGCACATTAATAGAATTCAATAACACATGGATTAAGTATCCCCAATGGAAATATCTCAAAACATTATTTCCATTATAGAAGCCACAGGAACCAAGACTCGAACATTTTTACAGTTGACTTCTGTGTATGTAAACTATTGAGGCACTTGGTGGAGCTTGTATCCCTCACATGTATATGTGTCTACCAACCTGGTGTTCACCCTAGAGATTCATGACACTCAAAATTTCTTGGTAAAATTATGCTTGAAATCTGCTACTACATGGCTAGCTTAATGGTAATGTGAGAATATGAATGACACATTGAGATAATCCAAGGGTTGCTTATATAGTGAACTTTGTCCCAAAATTAGATCAAGGAACTCAAATAGGCCACGAAAAGGGTCCAATTCCTCAAGTGCTCATGTTACCAAATGGAATATACTATTCCTATAACTTCCATCTATATAGATGAAGGTCCCAAAAGTCTCTCCAATGACCTTCAATCCATTTTTCTTCCAAGATTCAATTGGTAGGTTGGAAACTTAATCCACATGGGACCATTATTGAGGGTTTCCTCCCATGTGTATAATAATTGGTGCCATGGCTTGGCACAGAAAAGGATTCAGTTTCAATACCAAAAATTGGAAAAATTAAAGCCCGCGTATTCTTTACATCTAAAAAATTGTCGAATCTAGTCTCATGAGAGAAGATGAAAGTTCAGACAGTAAACATAATTAGGGCTTCATTGAGAGCCCACCTAAGCTTCCCTAGTAAAAGCTAACATTTGAAACCCATATAATTTTTCCACAATCAAGTGGTCTTTTATCTCCTACACTTTGATAACATGTAAATCCTCTCCCACACCAAATAAACCCCAACTTCGTGTTTTTCTATGACCTTTCAACACTTTTCAACTAACTTATCTTGAGAAGAAACATCATTTCCTTCCCGTAGGTCATCAATTTCTAGTTTCGTCCCAATAAAACCTGAACCAAAGACCTCTTTAGTATCTTATGCATTTGGTTTGTAACTAGTGAAAGCTATTGAGGAATTTTGAGCATATGAACTATGGTTTTCAAGCCCTTTGAAACCCATATCAAACTTATCATGAACCATTATCCAAGGATCTCTAAAAATAAGACCATGTCCATGGGAGAGGACCAACATATGTACACAAGAAGGATGTAGAGAATGAAAAGTGATGGAGGGTTTATTATATTGGATAACCTTTAGAAAAATCACAAGCATTGTGACTCTCATTCTAACCCCAAATTCCCGCAATCCATTTATATTTTACAGAATATCATTGATAGGCTTAATGACTAGATATGCAAAGATCAATTATTTAGAGATGTTTCCCTCTAAGTAATCAACAAGTGGAAAATAGCCATCCATCCCACCCAATGCACACGAAATAGCACATGTCACCTGAACCTTTCTATGCATTTTGTTCCAAAAGTATATATGATACGTTATTGATACACCCTAAAATGACTTTCATTTTCATAATAACCTACCATAGGATATTATGCAGAGTATTTTGGTGCACAACATAGGAAAATTCAAATGAGTTTTCAATATTATCTTAAATTAAATCTAAACTTCCTTTTGTACTAACCTAAAATGGTTGACCTAAAATTGTTAGCATAACTAGTAGGGCCAATCATCATCTTTTAGCTCTAGATCTGAGATGTCAAATCAAAGTTGAGTTATCCCTTTGCTTATAACCCCTGTAATTGAAAATAGATCTAAAACCAATCATTGAATTTATGCATTGATGTTACAAGTTACAACTATGTGCTAGAAATGATCCTTCAGATCTAAAAATTTATGCGTTGATGTTACAAGTTACAACTATGTGATGGAAATGATCCTTTAAATCTATTTTAGAGGTTTTTAGATCTATCCATTGAAGGAAATGATATTCAAAATTCTTCTTTACTGGTGAAGAGATGCTATAACATAATATGCTTTCGGACAAGTATTTATTGCTACAAGTGTCTATATGCTGGAAGAAATAGGCCTATAATGTTTTAGTTGAAAATACCCCTAGAAAATGTGCCTAGAATAGTTATGTTGTGCTTCAATCTATTGGGAGATATATTTCATAATTTCCTTGAAACAATAAATTTATTTAAAAATTATCCCTAAGGTTGCAATGAAACCCTGAAACTATATGTGACATGGTAAAAAAAATCCTTAGAGTAATTGGAAACAATTATGGCCGAGGCCGATCTCTAAGTTCTCTCTGTAGAGAAATTTTTTTTTGAATAATTGAATAATTTTGTCTAACAATAGTAATATATACGTTGTACCAAGTACATCGGTTTTCCCTAATGACTATCCTATTGAAATGAATTATAGGGCTCTATGGTCCATGATACCACAAACAACATTAGTGACATGTGAATCCATTTGATATAAAATCATTTCCAATGCAAACTCTCCCACAATGGCTTCAAAACATTCATCCAGTAATATGTTTGCTGCTTTGACATCATAATGAGTTATCCTGGGGTCACATGATCATGAAAATATAAAAGTCCCCTTGCTGCTCCAAGTGTTATCTATTTGCGAGTATACCAATCCAGATCTAGTTTCCCCACCAATGTATGACAAAACTTCACAACTTTGAGACTGAATTATTTTACTTTGAAGAGCTGCCAAAGTGCTAACATGAAAGTTGGTTGAAGTTGAAGGCATATGTTTGAGGCTAAGGAGAAAAAAGACATAAAAATAGTATCTCTGATGGGTGCAAAAGTATATAAATAGAATTATATTGTACAGAGGTAATGCTAACAGGGATATTTTGGAGCAAAAACATGTGATAGAATTAGAATGTGCAGAGGTAAAATGTTACATGAAATCATTTTTTGTTTTGGATATTCAATTGCTGTTTTTTTTCAAATATTAAATTGAGACATCATAAGTTTATGCATAAACATTTGTATTTGCATTTATATTGAGCTGTAAAATTTATCGAGTGATTTTATAACAAGCAATAAAATGCATTTTCCTTATCTTAATTAAAAAAATAAAAATAAAAAATTTATGCATAATCCATAAAAAAATGGCCAATGCAATTAGGTGGGGAATCACTTCCATACATGCCACTGTAGTCTCTACCTCTGAAATATTTGTTGTAGTGCAAAAAAACTGACATTAAAGATCAATTCTCACATCGAGAGCATTTTGCAAAGGCATCTCATAACTCGTAAATAGAATCATTATGTGAAGCAGGCTCAAAGCAAGAATAATGAGCTCTTCACATCCGAATTAATATTTATAAATTTCCTAAAGCAAGGAATAAGGAAATATTTTCATGAGCACATATATTTTCATGGCAATAATTCCTCTCTACATTTGTAAACGTGTAAATGTATATACTATAGATACAGAGATTTACTTAACCTGGTTGCACCATAGTTGATTTCTCTGATGCAAAAATAGGGGAGTTCTGCAAATGGTAATGCCTTCCATCCTATTACATGGTAAATTTGATCTTAAGCCATTATATAATCACACGAAAACAAGTATAAGAAATATTGTATAACCACACGAAAAAAGGTATAAGAAAGATTGTATAACCTTTATTACCAATGATTTTTTCCCCGAACTTGTTGAATTTTATCCACATGCCACATGGATGAAGAAAGTGTAAAATGAAACTTTCAAAATGGCCTTCTCTTTCTTTATTAGAAATTGGTTACTCAACTGAGATGAGGCTATATTTCTTGTCTAAGAGCCATCGTGAAGCATGGTTTTTGAAGGTACCTTCATTTTCAGTCAAATGTTGCAACAGAGTTAGGGTGATTTTCAAACTCTAAAAATGATAGATGATGACACTAATGGTCAATTCTAGATAATGTGTTTTTCAATAGGTGAGATGAAAAAGATGGACGCACCCTCATGTTGATTGCAAATTGAAAGTTTCACCATTAATATTTTGCAACGTAGTGAAGGAGCCACAGAACCTTAGAGATACTCTGATTTATTTTCCTGTGGGAAATGTGTTATTTGGATTTACTTTAGGACAATGGAGATTATATTCATATTGGTTTTTCTTCTTGATCTTGCTCCTCCATTGTTCATTTTTCTCACATTTTACTCTTGTAATCTTTCCTAAAATAACTCTGACAAAACCTGGAGTCTTAAACTTCACAGATCTTAAATCCAAATCCATGGATATTTATGGACCATAATTATACCCAGCTAGAAAAGGAGTAGGATTTGGTTGGGTTCCCAAGTTCCAAAAAATGTAAGGCTAGTTGTGCAAACATGATAAATACGAAGTTCCAGGGTGTGCCAAGTAATGAAAATACATTGTAACAAATTCCAAACATTGTCAATGCATGTCGAGGAGTGTTGGGGAGTGTCTAGGAATCACAAGGGATAACTAGGTCAAAATTCATGGAAATGAACAAATAAGAGCATGTGCTAGGGAGTGTTAGTGAATTCCAGGTGTCCCAAGGACAAAGTGTATTGAAAAATTTAGAATAGGAATTGCAGGAGGAAAGCCTATAATTGTAATAAGGGGATGGAAAAAGTAGTTTCATTCAAAGGGAGACTTTGGGCCAGGCACAACACAATTTTTTAAATTACTTGGTTGGGTTCCCAAGTCGCAAAAAAAGTAAGGCAACCTATAAGGGAATGACAACTAGGGAGTGCAAAGGTGTGCCATGGAATGCCAAGAATTGCTAACATATCCTAGACAATTCCAAGGCATGTTAGGCATTCCAAGACATGCCAAGATGTGTCAGGTTCTAGGGTGTGGCACCAACACATGCTAGGGAGTGTTAAGGAATGCTAGGGAAACACAAGGGAACCCTAGTTTCAATTTCATGGAAATGAATGAATAAGAGTGTGTGATAGGGAGTGTTAGCAAGTTACAAGTGTGATAAGGATGGAGTGACAAGGTATGTTAGGAAGTTCCAAGGCATGCTAGAGTGTTAGGGAAGTAATCCAAGATGTACTAAGTTCCAAGGTGTGCCAATGTGTTCTAAGGAATGATAGGGAAATTCAAGGGGGCACTAGGTCAAAATGCATTGAAATGAATGAATAAGAGTGTGTGATAGGGAGTGTCAATAAGATCCAGGTGTGCTATGAATGGAGTGACATGGTATGATAGGAAGTTCCAAGGCATGCTAGAGTGACAATGTTACATGCGACCAAGATGTGCTAGGTGCCAGGGTGTGCCAACGCATGCTAGGAAGTGTTAGGGAGTGTCACAGAAACAAAAGGGAGAACTGAGTCAAATTAATGCATGGAAAAGAATGAATAAGAGTTTGTGACAAGAAGTGTTAGTGAGTTCCACGTGTGCTAAGGAGGCAGTGAGAAGGTATGCTAGGCAGTGCTAAGGCATGCTAGAGGCCAAAGAAACATGTTAAGATGCATCAGGTGCTAGGGTGTTCCAATGCATGTCAGGGAATGTTATGGAGTTCCAGGGAAAAACAAGGGAGCACTAGTTTTAAATGAATGGAAATTAATGAATAAGAGTGGGTGACAAGGATTGTTAGCGAGTTTTAGGTGTGCTAAGGAGGGAGTGACAATGTATTTTAGGTAGTGCCAAGGAATACTAGAGTGCCGGGGAAACATGCCAAGATGTGCCAAGTGCCAGGGTGTGCCAATGTGTGCCATGGAGTTTTAGGGAGTGCCACGGAAACACAAGGGGGAAATAGTTCAAAATGCATGGAAATGAATGGATAAGAGTATGTGATACGGAGTGTCAGCGTGTTCCAGGTGTGTTAAGGAGGGAGTGACAAGGTTATATGATAGGAAATGCTAAGGCATGCTAGAGTGTCAGGGAATGTCAGGGAATGGTAGGGTGTGTTAGGGAGTTCCAAATCATGCCAAGGAATTCAGGGGATACTAACATGTGCCACATAGGCTGACGGATTGCTATACATTCCGGTGTCATGGCATGTCAAGATGTAAACTATGTTGCATAGTTGTTCTATGGCCACAATTCGATGTGAGCCTTGACTTGGTAACTTGTTAAGTGGGATGAGTTAAGATTGGACATGAGTAGCCTAGGATGTGTTATAAGTCATTATTAGGTGAAAAAGGCATAGTCTAGTTGTAGTAAATGAAACTTGGTCAAGTTGTTGTAGTCGAGGCAGGACCTGGTTGTGTTCCCAAGTCTAGAAAACAATAGGGGTAGTTATGATTACATGATAGTTAAGGAGCATTAGGGTGTGTAAATGAATGAAAAGGTGTGATAACACATGCCAAATAGTGTCAATTCATGCCAAAGAGTGTTGGGGAGTGTCAGGGCATCATAAGGGAGAACTAGTTCAAAGTGCATGAAAATGAACAAATAAGAGTGTTTTCCAGGGAGTGTCAGTGAATTCTAGGTGCCCCATGAATGAAGCCTCTTAGGAGAATTTCATAATAGGAATTATAGGAGGCAAGCCTACAATTGGGATAAGGGGATAGACAAAGCAGTTTTAGACAAAGTAATATTTTGGGCTAGACACAACACTATTTTTTCAATGACTTGGTTGGGTTCCCAAGTCGCAAAAAAAGTAAGGTTATCTATGAGGGCATGAAAAATAGTGAGTGCTAAGGTGTGCAGGGAATCCCAGGAATTTTTAACACGTGCTATAAAGTTCCAAGGCATCTTCGACATTCCAATATGTGCTAGGTGCAAGGGTGTGGCACCAATGCATGCTAGGGAGGGCCAGGAAAAATAGAAGGGAGGATTAGTTTCAATTGCATGTAAATGAATGAATAAGGGTGTGTGATAGAGAGTGTTATAAAGATCTAGGTCTATTAAGGATGGAATGCCAAGGTATGCTAGGCAGTGCCAAGGCATGATAGAGTGATAGGAAATCATGCCAATATGTTCCAAGTTCCAGGGTGTTCCAATGTGTGCCAAGGAGTGTTAGGGAGTGCTAGAGAAACACAAGGGAGCACTATGAAATAATGCATAGAAATGAATGAATACAAGTGTGTGAAATGGAATGTCAATGAGTTCCAAGTGTGCTAAGAAGAAGTGACAAGGCATGCTTGGAAGTGTTAAGGAATGCTAGAGTGCTAGGGTGACATGCAGCCAATATGTTCCAACACGTGCAAGGAAGTGTTAAGTAGAAGTGCCAGGGAAATTACCAAAGGGATCACTATATCAAAATGCATGGAAATGAACAAATAAGAGTTTGTTATTGGAAGTGTCAGTGAGTTCCAAGTGTGCTAAGGAGAGATTGACAAGGTATTTTAGGTAGTGTTAAGGAATTTTAAAGGCCAAGGTGACATGCCTGCAAGATGTCCTAGGTGTTAGGGTGTACAAACACGTGTCAAGAGTGTTAAGGAATGATATGGAAACACAAGGGAGGACTAGGTAAAAATGCATGGAAATGAATAAATAAGATTTTGTGACTGAGAGTGTCAATGAGATCTCAGTGTGCTAAGGAGAGAGTAACAACGTATGCTAGGTAGTGCCAAGGAATTCTAGATTTCTAGGGTGACATGCCAATATGTGCTAGGTGTTAGGGTGTACCAATGTGTGCTAGGGAGAGTTAGGGAGTGTTAGGTTGTGTTAGGGAAACACAAGGAAGCACTAGATCAAAATGCATGGAAATGAATGAATAATAGTGTGAGACAGGGAGTGTTAGTGAGTTATAGGTGTGTTAAGGAGGGAGTGACAAGGTTATATGCTAGGCAGTGCCAAGGTATGCTAACTACCAAGGCATGTCAAGAAGTGATAGGGTGTGTTAGGGAGTGTAAAATAATGCTAAGGAATGTAGGGGATGCTAACACATGCCACATATTTCCAATGCATTTAAGACATTCTAGGTGTTATGGCATATCGAGATGTAAATTGTGTTTCTTAGTTGTTTTATGACCACAGTTGGACATGATGAGCCTTGTCTTGGTAACTTGTTAAGTGGGATGAGTTGAGATTGAACATCAGTAGCCTAAGATGAGTTATAGGTAGATCTTATGTGAACAAGGTATATGTTCAATTTACACGTAACATGAAAATTTGGGTTTGGTCTTAGAAAATTTGATGCAAACATAATAAAGTGCCACAAAAAATCTACTTTGCACAAAGAAATCTACACACATTAGGGAATCAACTAGTGCACATGAAAAATTTTAACTTTTTCAAATTGTTCTTCGTTAAATTACAAACAATAATAGGATAGGATAGATCTCTGATACCGGGGATCATGGCCCTTTACAATCACATTTATACAAGGAATACAACTAGGGCTTGTTGTTAGTTTTGAAAACCAATCTACCTTGAAAAAGACAATGCTTGACCCACTTTTTGGTGGTGGCCACACATAGCCCTTTCAATCCACATGTCCTGAACACATATAACAAGTCTCATTTCCTCCCATTATGCAACTCCTCAATTTTCCTCTATCAATGAACTCAACTCCTTTAGGTTACTGAACTCAGCTCAAAAATGTTTCCCTCTATCTACCTCTTTTTTCCTTTAATTTTGCAACACTTATGGTTTTCGATCGGTTGTTCACAAATACGATTTTGAACAACTCTTTTGTCTATCCAATTTTTCCATACTCATGCTCCAAGATGACAAGTCTATGGATATGGAGGTTTCCCTTATTCTCACTGACTCGGTCCTATAAAATACAATGAACTAGGGCTAGTTGGCTAGTCCACTTGAATGCTACTTTAGTCCTTCAAATTATGCACCTATTTAAACCCAATACACCTACCCTTCTACCAGTATTTTTTTACTTCACAAGTACTAGACTTAGGGATCTTCTTTGACAGTCATATAACAACCTTCCAACTATACTTGGACTGCCATCAATTTTCCCAACCACAATCAATTATTTTAATGATCTAGTGCCCACAACACTACCCTCATCTAGGGATCTTCAAATATTCCACCTAAGAGTAATTTGAGTCCTCTGAAAATCACTATTATTATGTACCAATTTCTTTGTTTTCCAATCTATGAACAAATATGAACTACTCCTATTATCATCCTTCTAAAAATTTGAAGATGACTGAACTAGGGTCACAAATCATCCACTAATATTCCATTGACTAACTCTTTATAGGCTACTTCAGATCTCTATCCAAGACTCTATGGAAAATCCACCAAAATAAACTCCTCTTCATGTCAATCCATTCCTCATATGGAATTTCTTCTACTCAATATTCTACTCAGGGTCCACCTTCCTTTGGATTTTATATCTCCACACATAATTCTATAAAACATGTTCCAAATTTGTGGTATATATTGCATAGATAAACCTCTCTCTAAGGGTCATGACCCCTATTCTTCTATGCATATTTTTCAAACTATTAAATGCATACCTTATGGACTGGAAATTCTAGGAAACCTCCCTAACTAGGGTAGTATAATGCTATTCTAATTTCTTTAGAACAAACCCTATCCACCCATATTAAAAACAACAACCCTTTCCTCCATAAGAGACTCAACCTAGATCATATGGATCCATAGACTCTGGGCATTTATTTGACTGAAACTTGACCTGAACTTTAGATATATATGATGCTAAAACTACCGTCACCTCAGCCAATATTACACTTGCGACTACTTTTTTTCTAGCCCTAAATTCTAGTGCAGACCCTTCATTTGTGTTGGTATTTATAACATACCTTGTAGCCTACTTACCACCACAATATAGGGTCTCAACCCTCTCTACAATTTCAAAATTTTATGCGGCCTTCACATAGAAACACCATTGAAATCACATGCCCAAATTCTCATGAGTCACTTCTCTTGAGCTTGATCTGCCATAAAAGAATCATCAGTATTCTATCCTACATCCTATCTTGAACCCATTAAGGTATGTGACATTATTTTGAACCCTCACATGATGATTTTTCTCTTGGTGGATAATCATGGCCCCCATTTAGCAACCCTTACTCAATGCTCTAACTCGGCCCACTTTAGGACTACATCTCTCCTCACCTCCTTGATCAAATGAGCTCCTCATCACTTAATGTTATTCACTTCATAATAAGGCCTCCTTAAATAGAGTTACATAGCTATACATCTTAAGAAACCTCTAGAACATCGGGCTTTATCTACTTAGACCTTAGGAAATATTATTTTTCCTTTTTATTTTTCTTTTATATTTTAAACCACATCAGTGGGTCCAAAACCCCTTCAATTGGGTTCTTTGCCGAAAAATCCTTGTGTGACCAAACTCACACAAACCCATCTCACTATGCTTGTCGAGTACCTCGCAAGCTACATAAATCAACAACATAGTCTAGTTGTAGTAGCCGTAACTTGGTTAAGCTCTTGTAGTCAAGCGAGGAATTGGTTGGGTTCCCAAGTTGCAAATTAAGTAAGGGTAGTTCTGAGGGCATGATAGCTAGGGAGGGTTAGGGCATGCCAAGGAATGAAAATGTGTGCTAACACATGTCAGACAATGTCAATGCAAGTTGAGGAGTTTTAAGGAGTGTCGATGCATCACAAGGGAGAACTAGGTAAAAATTCATCGAAATTAACAAATAAGAGTGTGTGCCAGGTAGTGTTAGTGAATTCAAGTGTGCCAAGGATGAAATTCTTATGAAGAATTTCATAATAATATTTGCAAGAGGCAAGCCTACAATTGTGACAAAGGACTCGACAAAGTAGTTTTAGACCAAGAGAGACTTTGTGCTGGCACAAAACTATTTTATCTTTATCTATTATTTTTATATGACATGTGGCACACTTTGACCGAATGATCATGTTTTAAACTATTTTAGACAATTGCATGTTGTACATTTTTGTGTATAATTTTTGGGGCACTCGGATTGTGCCAAATTTTATCTTGTGTGTCTTTTTTATCTTGTGGTTCTTGCAAACTCTCAGTTAATGCTCTATTGCTTATATGGACTAGAAATACATGTGAAATATTGCCTATGTAAGCTATGTTGCTTAGTTGTTTCATGGTCATGGATAGATGTAATCCTTGTCTTGGTAAGTTCTTAAGCGAGACAAGTTAAACTTGGACATGAGTGGCCTAAGATGAGGTATAGGAATTTCTTAGGTGAACAAGGCACAATCTACTTGTAGTAGGTGAAATTGGTCAAGTTGTTGCAGTTGAAGTAGGCCAATGTCACATGAAAAATAGTAGATAAGGACTTGATTCAGTTCCCAAGTTATGGAAAAATGTAAGGCTAGTTGTGAGGTCATGAGTGCCAAGGCATGCTAGGGAATGCTAACATGTGCCAAATAGTTCAAAGGCATGACAAATATGCTAAGATGTGTCAAGTTCTAAGGCATGCCAAGATGTGCAAGGGTGCATGTGACAATACGTGCTAGGGAATATCAAGGAAACAAAAAGGAGAAACAAGTTAAACTACAAGGAAATGAAGACATAAGAGGGTTAATAGGTCATAAATTTACCTTTTACAAGAGGGGCATGCTAAGCATACCAACACTAGGTGGTTTAGGTGCCAAGTGCCAAGTGTTAGTGCATTCTAAGTGCCAAATCATCCTCTATTACTTCTCATCTACTTTCCAATAATTGATGTCAAATAAATTTAATATTAAACCATGACAAAGCATACCAAGGCATCTTAATGAATGCTAGACATGCTAATACTTGCCAAGCACCAACACATTCCAAGTGCCAGTGTATGTTAGGGAGTGATACACATGTTATGAAGTGCAAGGGATTTTCTAAGAGTGCTAAGGTGTGACAAAGTGTTGTAATGCATGTTGAGGAGTGTTATGGAGTACCAGGGAAAATTTTAATGATATAAATTTATCTTAAAGTTTAAAATTCTTGGCGAATATTACTAGTCCCTAATATGAAAATTTTCAAAGGATTGGTGATACTTTTATGGAAATAATCATATTTATAATGAATTTTTATAGTCCCTATAAAATTTTGGTGATTTATAAGGTACAATATTCTTATACTATAAAATTTGGGCTAAACATATTCTAAATAAATGGAAATTCACAAATCTTTTTTTTTTTTGAAAAAGCATCGAAAATTAGCCCACCTACGAATATTAGCCCCTAAAATTTTCCCTGCAGAATACCAAGGAAACACAAGGGAACACTAGGTCAAAATGCATGGAAGTGAATGCATATGAGGGTGTGCGAGGGAGTTTCAATGAGTGTTAGCTAACATGCCAAGGAAGGAGTGACAGGGTATGTTAAGCTCTAGTAAGGCATGCTAGTGAATATTAGGGCATGTTAAGAAGTGCTAGAGTGTGCTAGGGAGTTCCAGTGTGTGTTAACATGTGAAAAATAGTTCCAATACATGCAATATTCTAATAATGCTAGGATGTGTATGGTGCCAGGGTATGCCAATATGTGTCAAGGAGTATCAAGGCAACAAAAAGAATAACCAAGCTAAAATGCAAGGAAAATAACACATAAGAGGGTTAATAAGTTAAGACTTTATCTTTTTCAAAAGGGGCATGTGAGGCACACTAATAATAGGTTCCAATACATGCCAAGTTCCAAAGTGTTCCATGGCATGCTAGAGGCTACAAGGCATGCCAACACATGCTAGGAGAGTGTTATGCTATGCTAGGGCATTCCAACATGTGTTTCGATGTCCTAGTCATGGAAAGATGTTCTAGGTACAAGATGTTCTAAGACATGTGAGGTGGAAAGGAATGTTAGTGTGTGCCAAAGCATGTTAATATGTTCCAAGAGTGTTGAGGAGTGCTAGATCTCTCTCATTAATATAATTTACAAAGCTTGAGTATGTATTAAATAATATAGTTTTTACACAAACTAGTGGAACTTTATCTAAATGGAATTTGTTAGATAATAAGCCTAATAGAGATGAATCATGTATTAACTCATAGGAAAACTATATTCTCATTACTTGAGGGAAATTATACACTCTAACTACTTCTTAACAAACTGACTGACTCTAACCACTATATTTCCTTGGACACATAATGAAAAAGACTCCACACCAATGGTCTTAAATCATTATATTTTGATAAAAAATATAGTAACATGCATATATCATCATAAAAAAACGCATTGGAATGATCAATGATGACGAACATTTTTTGACCGTTACCAAAATTAACCAAAAAAATAATTGGTGAGGGTCAATAAAATATTGTTACTAGAAGTTTCACCAAAGAGAGAATTAGTGACGAGCCTTTAACAAACCTCACCAAAATTTTCACTGAAAATGGCTTTGGTGACAAACCTTAAAGGACCGTCACTATATGCACTTACAACAATTTTTTTTAAAGGACTATCACCATATGTGACATTGGTGATGGAGCTTAAAGGTTCGTCACAGGCATGACCCTCACCAATGTCCTTTTCTATTGTAGTGTGTATACAAATGGTAAACAATTTTTTGTAACACACCCAACCTCCTAGGTGGACTTAAGAAGATGGAGGTCATAATTTTTTTCTTTTGTTTCTCACTTAACTCAAACCCCATTTATAATATTACCATTATCCTTTACTCATCAAACTGTTTTCAAGAATATAAATTCCATCAAATTTTGAGTTTGGGGCACTAAATTAGAGCTCTTTGAAGATCCAATAAATTAGAATCCTTTAACTTTTTGTTTTTCTTATTGATGCTCGGTTTGCTCCTTTTCCCCTTTCACTTTATTTTATATTTGGCTTTGTTGTATTATTCTTTTATAGTCTTTTTTTATCTTTTATTTCCGTGTTATATTAATTCTTCATCTACAATATATAAATTATTTTAGTTCTATTATTATTAACAGTTATTATGACATACCTTTTAATATTTATATTTTATTTAATTCTTATAAGATTTTTTTATTTTTTTTCACTCTTATTATCTTTTTAATCTTATTTTTATTGATATCATTATGTTATTAATAATATTGCATCACTTTTAATAAGCCCATTATACCTACTATTATTATTATTACCTTAACAATGTTAATAATATACTATTAATATTTCTAACATTATAATATTATTATTTTAATTATTATATTCATATTATTATTATCATTAGTATTAATAATTTTTATTATTATTATCGTATTTTTAAAATATATTAGTATTTTGTTATTTTATTAATATCTTTATTATTTAGTATGGTTAAGATATTATTATATATTTATTATTATTATATGATTATATTTTTTTCAAAGGAAGAAAAACATTATAGTTTGAAACACATATATAAGTTCCTACTTATGTGAAGGCTATTCTATGCCATTTTTTGTTGCCTCATTTTCAATTTTGGTTTTGGTTCTTCTATCATAACAAATTCTATGTACACTTATGATTTTCTTAAAAGAATAATTTTTTTAGCTTTACATAAGTTATATGTTTTGAAATGATACTAAAGTGAAAACTGATCATTAATTCAATGATTTATCCATCAAGATATTCCTAAATGTTGAAGATACCTTCCTGTAGTTCCATAACTCCTTTGGATAGATGCTATGTGTATTAATTTAGTTTTTTATATGCATATTTGAAAGAAAAACATCCAAAAGATTGGAAATATTCCTTTATAATTTTTGAGAGAGGTCAAATATATATTTTCCATTGAGATTTGGTTGTTTTCCCACTTTATGACTATTTTTAAATCTCTAAAAATTTGGAGCTCCATTATTCCTCTATCCTTTTCCATTTCCAACAGTGACATAAACCAATGAACACTATTTTTTTATTTGTACCTCTTTTATATGCATAGAACATGTCAATAATATTATTTTTTGCTTGGAATAACACCACCCCAGTGCCACACATGGGGTGTCACGGCCCCACGATGTGGCGCCTTTAAGTCCACTTGTGAATTTTGGGTGATGTCGATAATTTTTCACCTTTCTTGGCTATTCCACCCGGACTATGCCTGCTTCCAACATTTACTTTTTGTCTTTAAGTGTTTCTTCAATTAATTATGTAGCAGAATTCATATTTATTTTATTTGTGTGATACCCATAACATATATAAAACAATGAACAATACTATGGTATCGTAAAGTAGGCTTGGTTATGATAGGAGGGGGGAAATCCCAAAAAAATTTAGGGGGCATATGTTACACAGTAATTTGTCACCGTCCCTGCAATCCCCATCTCGCCCATTGGAGGGCCGTTTCTGTGACCAATAAGCAGTGTCATGCCTTGAAAATACCATCATTGCATCCCTTTCCATGAGGACAACATTTCTTCTATTGATCATTTCCTTAGTAGACACCTAAAAACACCTGTTTTTGCCTTGGCGCTGGTAGCCCTCTTATGTACTCACGCCAATGAGGAAAATTAACACTGAGCCCGCGCCAATTGGCGCTCTGTCCCAGTTAAGCACCTGCACCAATCTGCTTTTGGAAAGTTTTTTAAAAAAGAGGCAAAGTTTCGATTACAACAACTTCGTGGATGAGTCATCAGGAGTGGTTTCGACTGAATAACCACGGCCTTCCTCCTTTGGCCTCTTGTTTCCACCTTATGGGGAACCTCCCAAGGGATAAGGCCTCCCTTCCACTATTGTAGGGATCCCAACCTCCTCCTCCCCTCTATAAATATAGCCTTCATCCATTGATGAAGGGGCGGAAAGGCTGATAGTCTTGAAGTGCCTAAGCTTTGAATCTCCAAATTCCCAAGAGCCTTATGTTGCAAGAGCCTCCATAATTCCCTTAAGGCCAAATTCAAGCAAGGAGACTATTTTCAAGAGCTGAAGAGAGAGGTTTGTCCCATCCTTGACAGGATTTTCGAGACGTGTTCTACTGGCGACCCTCCGAAGGAGAATTCAATGTCAGAACTTGGTTGTAATTTTCCTTTGATTGATTATTAATGAACGACTATTGGTTATGGTTCCACTCTTGTTGTCGTTTATGATGATGAGTTATGTCCTTTCTGACTGACATATAGTTGCATCTACTGGATTTTATGCTTGTGTTTGTTTTGTTCTCACATGTGCAGGTGTCCTATCACAGAGATCGTGGGGATCATGATCTGCCAGAGCTGAGGAACGGGAGCGCTACCTCTTCTACAAGCAACACCGTTGGATTCCAAGTAAGCCTTCATCGCTAGTTGGTCTATTTTCAATTAGGAACCTGCACCGTAGCGTGAACGATTGTTGCTAGACCCGGTCTGGGCTAGTAGGGATCGCCTCTGTCCGCAGAGGGGATTTCATTCTCCGACAACAAATTGGTGACCCACCGGGGACCGTTAGCTTGTCACAGCCTGCTTTATAAGCTACAAATGAAGCTCCGAAGTTAGCGGGATAGCCTTCAAATGTTATTTCTCCGCATTGAAGCGAAGATTAAAGTCGTCTACACCATCTCCGGTTTAGTTTATGAAATGAACGCTTGGGGTATTGTCTTATCTTTTCAGTTGTTTCTCGATTCTGCTTGCTTGATCGGCTCTTTTGGCTGGCTCTTTTTTTGTTTGGCTTTTGGTTCAGCCCCAGAGGATCAGATCTGACCTCTACTTTTCCGAATTTTCACCTTTTCATAGTTAGCTTGATTGGCACGAGTTTAGCCCTAACAGTCGTGCCAGTTGGCGCAGGTTGCCAGTTCATCACTCGTGCCATTCCCTGTCTGGCGTGGATTACAACCAGACATTCGCGCCATTTCCTGTAGGTGGTAGGGTTTACCCTTGTTCGGAAGTTTTTTTTGGTCAATACTTTTCTTCTGGGTTTGTTTTGGATTCTGCCTGAAGTGGTGAGTCTGGTCTTGGTTGGGAGAAATTAATTGTTTTTTCATTTTCAGGCATTGGCGCTTGTTGTCAGTGAGCAACCTACGCCAATTGGGCATTGGCGCTAGTTGTCAGTGATCAAGTCGTGCCAGTTGGCGCTAGTTGTCAATGACAAAGTGGGGCCAATTTCAGGGTGTATGAAAATTGAGATTTTTTCCCTAAATCCTTCACCAGTGTGTCTTTCCCTTCCAGTCTTTTCACTGTATGAGCTTAGATTACATTGCTCATTATTTCAAATGTCTTCTTTCCATGATTGTTTGATGTAAAAGGGAATGAATGCCTTGTTTTGAACTCATACTTTGGAAGTCCTTTTGTGCTTGACCTCATATGTCTTGTCACCTTTTGAGAATTTCGTTATAAAGTGTTTGAAACAACGATTGCATTCTTAGTGTTTGTTTACATCTTTTTTGCATTCATCAAGGAGATTTGCGTTCTTTTAGTTTTCGTCTCATAGTTTGCTTTTCGTTAAAATGAATTAGATCACATTGCATTGAAAATTATTTTTTGAGATCCATCATTGAACTTAGATTACATTGTTTAATGATCGAAAACTAAAAATCGCTTTGATTGCATTCTCTTTTATTAAAAGCATGCATTAAGTAGATTCTCATCTCATCGAAAAATGCATTGAATGCATTCTTATAATTTGAAAAGAAAAAGGAAATTGTGCATAGATTACAATTGCATGGTTTCCAAAAAAAAGTATTTTGCCTAGATTACATTGCATTATTCGCATCGTTGAATGTTTGGAATTACTTTTGGATAGTGAAAGTCATCTAGTTTGGAAAGTTTCGTTTTCAGTATTGTTGTTTGTTGCATCATTGTTTGAAGCTCTTCCCTTAACTAGACAACATTCATAGAATTGAAAGATTTATTTTCTCATATAGTGTGCATTTAGGAGATTTTGAGACATCACACTCGCTAGGGCCTGAAAATTGAAACGTAATTGAAGATAAACATTAAAATTTACTCAATTTACACTAAGGCAGCATTGAAACATTAACGCAACATTTAGAGGTCTAGGCTAGAGATGTGTTCCGACGTCTTTAAACCTAGTAGCTGTCGTTCGCCTCTTGGCTTTAGACAGCACTAGTATGGACTTGTGCTCCCCATACCGTCGCGTATATAAAGGGAGACCCCACTAGGTTACTATCCTTTATCCATAGGAAGCTGAGTCTGCCGCCCTATACCCGTGATACACCAAACACAACATTCGGGGAGATTGCCTGCATGTACGTCAAGTCCTTGGTCGATTTATCCTTTATTATTGGAACCAAGGTGTATATTGCAGTTCACGGTTATTTGGTACACCCTTTGCCTAGTATTCCTGAGCAGTCATTTTGATCTTTTCTGACTCTTTAAACTTGTCCTTTCATGCTTGTTTTCAAAACTGAAAGAGATAGAGTCACCTTTTTCCTGTTTCTCGACTCTTAAAAGATGAAACAGCAGAGTTTTGTTTCGATGTTTTAAAATCAACTGCCCACGAAATATTCCTGGTTAAAGTTAGTTTCCTTAGGGTATTGTTCTCAAGATCGTTTCTGATGGCAACATTTTCGGAGTTCACCAACCAAGGAATCCCCTTCAAAGGGAATCCTGGTCCTTTTCCTCCTTTTGGAAATGTTGGCGCTCCTTATATGGCAACGTTGTCCCTTCCTGGGTTAACTGTTGGGTTGCCTGTTTGGTTGTTTTCAACCTCTGTGGTCACAAATGTCTCAGCTACTGGTCAATTAGTTCCTCCACCTGAACAACATCATGTTTATTCCAAGGTGGACCTCTCCCCTTCTTCGCCTATTTCTGCATCCTCATCTTCTACTTCGCCTAGTGAAAGTCTGGATTCGAGTAACCAGGTGGCTAAGAAGAAAAAGAAGAAGACAAAGAAGAAGAAGTCTGATAAGAGAGAGGTTAAGGCTGTAGTTGCTACTTCGAATGCACCTCCTCTTGATAAACCTTCCAACCCTCCATGGAAAGTCAAGTTCCCTTGCATGTTGTGCACATGAGATCATCTTCTTCAAGATTTCCCTGGCATTCCCAAGGTGCTTGAAGTATGGTCCAATGGTCGCCCGCCATTGCCTTTGGCTTCCGGGAGTCAAGTTGGGGGCACGTCTTCAACTGGTGCTGGTAAGGCTCCTAAGAAGCAGGGTAAGATTACCCATACTTGTAAGTTGTGTGAAGGGCACCATGCCATTCACCTTTATCCATATATGGATGAAGCCAAGAGAGTTTTGGACAACTCAACTGTTTCTACACCACGCCTCCGGGCTGGTTATAAACAACTTTCTTTGACTCCTCCACCAGTTGATTCCATGATTGGTCAAGAGTCATCCTTGGTCGATCCCGCTCCCTCGGAAATTCATATTCAGGAATCCATTCCCGACCAACCATTGGTCGTGGGATCGGTTGAGCTGGCTCCATCTTTGGTGCACCAGGTCTTTTCCGTTGAGTGTGGATCTCACACCCCTAAGGTTCTTCTTATTTCTTCATATTCCTCAGACTTGGAGAAATATTCTCCTGTCCCTATATCTCAAGAAGTTGCTCCTCCGCCTCCCGTGATGGAGGTCTTGGAGGATACTCTTCCCGACTCCGTGACGGAAGTCATGGAAGATGCTCCTTCTTCTTCCGTAACACCAGGGGAAGACCTTCTCGGTTCGATGGTAGCCCCTCCGAGTAGTTTGGTCGCTTCCTTTGATTGGATTCGATTTGCAGGATACCGCCTTCCGTCTTATGTGCCTTTTGAGATCACAGTACAGGCCTTTGGTCTGGTTGTACCCAACACCATTATAGATGAAGGTGCATCTGTTAGTGTTCTATCCTCAACTACCTGGCAAGCTTTCGATTCGCCGCCACTTGCGCTAGTTACGCAGAATCTGTTGGCATTTAACAGAAGAACTAGTCAGCCATTAGGGATCCTCCCAAGGTTACCTGTTACTTTGGGAGGTAAAACCGTCCATATGGACGTGATGGTTGTTCCAGGCCCCTTGGATTTTAATCTGCTCTTGGGGCGCGATTATACCTATGCCATGGGAGCACTTGTCTCCTCCCTTTTTCGTGTGGTCTGTTTTCCACATGAAGGACGGATCGTGACCATTGATCAGCTTTCGTTCTTTGGTCCTAATTTGGCAACTGGTCCCCCATCATCCCTTCCTGGTTTTTATCCACCCTTTGTATCTGCCCCACCGCAGGTCAACTATGTGGCTACCTACCCCATGCCTGTACCTAGTGATAGTGTCGTTGTGCATCAGGTGCTGGGGGCATTAGGTCCTAACTTCCAAGATGTTTTCCTTCCATCGGGAGTGGAACTCTTGGAAGCGATGACTTCTTGTTCATTATGATGAGGTCGTTCGGAGTAGAGTTCCTTGTCTTGTGTCAAGATCCTTAAAAAATGAAACAAGGTGAGCATGGTTCTTTTCTTGTGTCAAGCTCCTTAAAAAATGAAACAAGGTCCTCGGAGCAGAGTTCCCTATCTTGTGTCAAGCTCTTTAAAAAATGAAACAAGGTCGTCGGAGCATGGTTCTTTTCCTGTGTCAAGCTCCTTAAAAAATGAAACAAGGTCGTCGGAGCATGGTTCTTTTCCTGTGTCAAGCTCCTTAAAAAATGAAACAAGGTCCTTGGAGAAGAGTTCCTTGTCTTGTGTCAAGCTCCTTAAAAAATGAAACAAGGTTGTCGGAGCGGAGTTCCTTGTCTTGTGCCAAGCTCCTTAAACCATGAAACAAGGTGTCCTGAGGATAGTTCTTTTAATGTGTCAACCTCGTTAAAACAATGAAACACATTCCTATTCAATTCGAGTCTTTGATAAGTTCTCGTAAAATCCCAGTCGAGTCTTTCTTAGATCTCGTAACTTGAACCTTCACTCTTTCCATCTGTTTACTTAGGTGCATGGACTGAAGCTTGGGGGGCATGTACCTCGAATTGAGTTACCATGTTGGGGGCATGCTTACTTTTTCAAGCATAGTTTGTTTCCGTTTCAAGCTTGTGTAAAAATGAAACCGGTTTCAAGCATAGTTTATCTTTGTTTCAAGCTTGTGTAAAAATGAAACCAACTTCAAGCAAAGTTTCCTGATTTCAAGCTTGTGTAAAAATGAAACCTTTCCAATTTTACTTCTCGTGATTGCCATTTTATCAGCCTGTTTTTACCATATGAGCCTTGGTTTTCTCACTCCATTGTCACTATCTGCTTGGCTGATCATATGCCTTCACTTGGTTGTTTTACCCATTCTTGAGGAATCTCTGCGATGAGTGGTCTCGTTAGCCAGCCTCTCAACCTTTACTTGTTTTGAGCAGTTCCACCATTACCAGAACTAGTTGCTACCCTTTATACCACTCGTTCCTCCAGGAGGAGTCATATTTCAGCTCTTTTCTGACTCTCTAAACATGAAAAGATTGCCGAGTCGCTTGTATTTTCAATCTCGTTAAAGTGGACACGAAACGACATCTACCCAATATACGTTTACCCCTTTTTTGGGTTGGGATGGATTACTTACAAAAAATGAATACCCTAGCCTATCGCGACTAGGAGGTTTTCTCAGATTTCGTTTTCTACCTTTTCAAATATGGGGAACTATTTACGAAAAGGGACCTTTGGAGTTTACTTTTCCGCTGTCTTTTCAAACTCTCTAAACATGAAAAGACGCCGAGTTCTTCCTTTGTCAGACTCGTTAAACCGTGATGACATTGGATTCAGTCGTAATGACGGTATTCGAGTTTCTCCTTCCTAGGGCTCGTTAAATGTACTAGGATGGACTTATATGACAAGCATATTCTATCCTCTTCAAGCTTGTGTAAAAATAAAGAGGTACTCGCCAGAAATGGTGGGGGGAAATGAAACCAGAATCATTGTCGTGTCGGCAGTATGTCACTCTTGAACATGGCACTTGTCTGCATTCGTTTCGGGTTGGGGACATCTCATTTCGTTTTCACTTGCCTCCGTGGGTTTGGGTGATCCTTTTTGACCTCTAATTTGCTCTTTGCCTCGTCACTATGACCTATGATCTTTTGATGTCAAAAACTGCCAAGTCCACTGTCGTGTCGTTTATATGTTCAAGAGAAGTTGACCTCTGCAATTATCAACCTCCCTCTGATTCTCATCTGATCCTAATTCACAAAAACATTATGTTCCTCTGTCTCATGTCGATGATGTGGGAAACATTATGGCCCACCTTTGATCAAGGTCACTTCCTGTCGACTTCAGCTCATTATCTAGGAAGTTGATCTAGAGACTCCCTTCCGGTACCTTGGAGCTTGCATGCCTCAATGGCAGGTTCTTCGCATTCGACGTGAGTTTTTCATCATTGACCTCCGATCTAGTGATTCTATGGATGTTCGATGCCAACTCATTGATTCACATGCCATAGATTGTACCTGTAATACCTTGAGGACCATGGGCATTAATGGTGGTACCTCTTGCGTCTGTTAACAGCTTTCATCATTGGCTGGTAATCAAGCGATGTTCTTGCATGTTCGACTTCAGCTCACATATTCGCATGCTTGAACTTGTACTCTGTTCGGGTCAGGATGGAGCGCAAGACCCTGGATTCTGTCTGTTATAATCCAGGCTGCGATTTTGTGGATTATTATGATTAGTTACATGACTCACTGATTGGATGGTTGCGACCATACCTGAGTCTATTTACCGATCCTCACTGGATGGCTGCGTCCATGCCTTGGATCTGGATTATTGTGTACTCTGTTATGGATGGCTGCCCCCATACCACATATATATCATGTATTTGAGATATCAGTTGTACTTCTCTATGCAAGTTTTTTGACGATGGTTTTTTCAGTTGGACACGTTCTCGTAAAGCATTTCACCCCTCTCTCTCTTTCGGGCCTCATGCTTTAGGGGGCATCTGTTACACAGGAATTTTTCACCGTCCCTGCAATACCCATCTCACCCATTGGAGGGTCGTTTCTATGACCAATAAGCAGTGTCATGCCTTGCAAATACCATCATTGCATCCCTTTCCATGAGGACAACATTTCTTCTGTTGATCATTTCCTGAGTAGACCCCTAAAAACACATGTTTTTGCCTTGGCACTGGTAGCTTGTTATGTACTCGTGCCAATGAGGAAAATTAACACTGAGCCCGCGCCAATTGGCGCTCTGTCCCAGTTAAGCACCCGCGCCAATATTCTTTTGGAAAGTTCTTTAAAAAAGAGGCGAAGTTTCAATTACAACAACTTCATGGATGATTCATCAGGAGTGGTTTCGACTGAATAACCATGGCCTTCCTCCTTTAGCCTCTTGTTTCCACCTTATGGGGAACCTCCCAAGGGATAATGCCTCCCTTCCACTATTGTAGGGATCCCAACCTCCTCCTCTCCTCTATAAATATAGCCTTCATCCAATGATGAAGGGGCTGAAGGGCTGAATGGCTAAATAGCTAGTCTTCAAGTTCCCAAATTCCCAAGAGCCTTATGCTGCAAGAGCCTCCATAATTACATTAAGGCCAAATTAAAGCAAGGCAACTATTGTCAAGATCCAAAGAGAGAGGTTTGTCCCATCCTTGACAGGCTTTTTGAGACGTGTTCTGCTGGCGACCCGCCGAAGGAGAATTCAGCGTCAGAACTATGGTTGTATTCTTCCTTTGATTGACTAATAATAAATGACTATTGGTTATGGTTCCACTCTTGTTGTTTTTTATGATGATGAGTTATGTCCTTTCTGACTGACATATAGTTGCATCTACTGGATTTTACGCTTTCATTTTGTTTCTCCCATGTGCAGGTGTCCTATCACCGAGACCGTGGGGATTGTGATCTGCCAAAGCTAAGGAACGGGAGCGCTACCTCTTCTACAAGCAACAACGTTGGATTCCAGGTAAGCCTTCATCGCTAGTTGGTTTATTTGCAATTAGGAACCTGTGCTATAATGTGAACGATTGTTGCTAGACCCGGTCTGGGCTAGTAGGGATCGCCTCTGTCTGCAAAGGGGATTTACCTCCACAACAGTTCCCTTCATTCCCTTGGTCAAATGACCCTTCACTCTATTTATATGCTCGTTCACTCATGGTTGATGCCCCTTTGTTCATTGGAGCTGACTTGTTAAGTTTTTGAATGCCCTAGTTAAGCAGCTATTGGGTAGGTCAGTACCCATTCACGAGCGAGCATGCCCTAGGCTGACCTGCTAGTGGTTTGGTGGGTGCCCTTTATGGGTGGAGACACATCTCTCCCAGGTTTTTATTTTTCCTTAGTGCTCATGCTAACTCCCATATATTCTTTGCGCTAACCATACATCACCCCCTCACCTCTCCTTGCTTGTATCACATGCCAGTGTTGTCATGCGCCCTAGTCTCCACTTGGTCGTGTCACCCTTTCCTGGGTTCCCAAGTCATGTAGTACCCTCCATTACAACATCCAATATTTAATATCTACTCAAATATTACATAACGATGGTATGTCAAATAAACACCAACCTTGTTTCATTCTTCATAAATTGTCTTTATATACATTACAACAACTAATCAGAGGATTATAACTTCAAACTTAATTACAATAATCCAAAATAGTAAAAATATTCTAAGTTCATGCATATGAAAAATATCTTTTAAATACATTAATTCTTTCTAAAATAAAACTACTTTCTGGAAAAATGCTAACATCTAGGATGAGAAAATGCATCTTCATAATATCTCCCTTGATGATAGAAATAGGTCCCTTACTGATAGAACAAATATATCACTGGCAAACAAGTCCCTTTTTGCAAAATAGGTTCAATCATTCTTGAAAAAAACTCTTCTTCCTTGTTTTTTATGGTATAATTGATAATACTGTTGTTTCCAGCTTTTTAGTTGTCTGAGTTGAAAATTTTGCTAACAAACTGACTATCACTGTCTATTTTTTATCTGTTTTCAGAATGTGCTAACAATGGGAATTCCAAGGCTCTTTTGCAAAATTCGCTGACAACGGAGATGTCATCTCTTCCCTTCAAAATTTGCTGACAACAAATATGTCATCTCTTCCTTTAATTTATGCATATATAACGCTGTCAGGAACATAATCAACGATAAACCAATTTTTTTTTTGTTTCTCAATGCATAATCAAAACTTAAAAATGACCCCTAGCCTCCTAGCTGAGGGTGTTGGCTTCCTTCAGAAGCACATCTACTCTCTCCATTGTTTGTCTTTTGCTTTGCCTGGTTTCCATAGGAACGTTTCCCTTAGTTGATTTATCTTTCATCTTTTTAGAACCTATAATATTTGTTCTATTAATTATAAGGTCCTTTAATGACATGTTTTCTATGTCAACCACCTCCTTGACCAAATCTAGATTGCTTCTCAGCTTTATTTTAAACCTCAATTTGTTTGTTGGCCTTGTATGAGGTTGTTTGTCTACTTTAAGGGTTTCAGACAGTGGAGTTTCTTCAACTGGATGTTTTTTAGCTTGGCTCTCAACTTTAACTTCCTTGCCTTTAAAAATGGTAATTTTTTTACTGTAGGGGATGCTTCAAAGGGTGAGCTTACAACATGAGGAGAACTGATAGAAGAGGGTATTTTTTTCATGGGATGTAGGGTCTAACTTCTTAAGGTTGAAACTTATACTTTGATAAAATTTAGGGATTTTAGGGCTAGAGGATGCTAAAGGGATATCTGTGTCTTTTTTTCTAGGGGTTTCCTCAGTGGGAACTCCTACATGAGATTTCCTCCCATTTTTGATATATTTATTCCTTCCTCTTAAAGATTTGGGGGGTTGAGGTTGAAAACCTCCCCAAAATAATAAGTGGCTCCAGGTTCTTCCTGCTTTGGCCAATTTATTTTCAATCAACAATTTTATCAGGGATTTATGGTAAAAAGAGTGTGGAGAAGCATCTGTTCTGTCTCTAAAATGAGCAACCATATGCTTTAAACTATCCAATAAATAGAAACAAGCATTCATCCTAACTTGACTGGATAAATGTGCTAGGAAATGAAAATGATATATATTTACCCGGTTGAAACGTACTTCATAGGTGAGATAGGATTGGATTATTTTCAACAACTGATTCCATTTGTGTTGTAACCAGGCTCTTTGAACCCCATCTTTCCAATTGCTATTTTTTAGCTCCTCCTTCGGGAAAAATGGCACTTAGATTCCTGCTAATACATGGCTCCTAAAAACCTACTCTCCATATGTAGGCAAGGTTGTGGCCTCTTCTAATAGCTCCTCCGTAATTGGGAAAGAGAGTACGCCTATTTCAACCTGGTTTCCATCAAAACACTAAGCAAATGCATGAGCTATGACATCATGATAATATGTGAATTGGTGGAATAATTCCTCCCACCTTGCCTACTAAAAATGCTGCTGGATATCGGGATATATCACCAGAAGGTCAGGTGCCTTGGGTTCAAATCTATTTTCCTTGCTTCTTTTTCCCATTTTTTTTGTCCTCAAACAGAGAAATCTTACCTGTATTTGATCCTGGATTCTTGTGGAAAACTCAGATGCAACCTTTTCAAGCGTAACCGCTTTTACAACAAATAACACCACTACTAACTATACGAGTGAAATGACTTAATTAGCTGGGTGAATAATTACAGGTTGGGGATTCACATCTTTAAATCATGGATAATTAGTAAATAAAAATACCCAATGATAGTAGAAACCATTTATTAACAAATTACTTACTTCTTTGAACTAGACTTGGCACGTTTCCAAAAACCAATTATTTCTATTGTTGACATAGTCATCCAATTTGAAAAATCAAATTTGAGATTTGTTTTTGGCACTGATAGTATGTCTTTCAACTATACCTAAAATGCTGATAACCCCATTGTTAGTGCATTATTAAGAAAATATTATAGGATCATAAAAGCGCTGATAATCCCATTATCAATGATTTCCCTGTTTATTACAAATAAAATGTTGACACTAAAATTGTCAACATTTTCTAAAAAAAATTCAAAAATGAAGTAAAATTGATAACACCTCTCAACTATCCTTCCAACATGCATGTGTCACCAAGTTTCCACCATGTTGCTTCATCACATAGGTGGGTGCCTTGCCTTCGTGCGGGTGCTCCCATTGTGCACTCTCACTCAACTTGGTTAAGCTTCAATTTTTCGCCTCTCTACATGTTGGTGGGCGGTCATGGGCACCCATTGGTATTGGTGCCAACTTAGGGCCCTGACATCCTCCCCCACTTTAAAAAGGTTGTTTCCCTTGACAACACCATCTTAGAAAACTCCATCCAATTAAACTTGTCGCAAAGCATCACTGGATCCAACATCAATTGTCCATGCTGCATGAGCTCTCTACTTTCTCCATATGGGTAATATTTCTCAATCCATGGTCATTAGCAACACATGTTGCAAATCTACGCACTGCCCATCTCATGGAATGATGCTTCCTCCAACTCGGATACTATGTAATGTTGCAATTCATGTCTTGCCAACCTACCATAAGTCATCCTTATGTGAACTATTGCTTCCATACTCCAACTCTACTCCAACACATCTCAATTCACTGCTAGCCCTCATAACTCGAAATTTTTGGGTAGCTAATCTAGCCATAGTTCTCAACTCATGTAAATGCACATCCTTGTGCCTTCATCAGTTTTTTTCTGCAGAAATTTTTCATAAGTTCAATCTTTAATTGAGAACCTCTCCCTCTTTATGCATCATTTTCTCAAATCAACGCCCAATGTGCCATATCTAGGTCCATGAAGAAGTATCCATCTCATCTGTGATATCCTTCCCCTTAATTATATCATCCATGTGTTGTCCTTGTTCATAAGCCAACAACCACATCCTTCCAAGAACTACCTCTTCCTGCTACAAGGCCTCTTCTCGTAAGGCCCCTTTGTTATGGAGGTGCAATGCCTCCTCTTCATTAAAGTGCTACACTCACCCATCCTTACAGGCCTAGTGAATGGTAAGGGCCAGGAATTTTCCTCCCTTACTCTTAACCACCCATGTGTCTGACTTATGTTGCGCCTTTTTTATATGGAATTTACGACTGAGGACAAAATTATCTTCCCTAGACCTAGCAGACTGGTATAGAATAACAAAAATTAAATAATATAAAGTTTCCCTTAGATAAATTGAACAATGGAAAGAGGCTTACGTGGAATCCATCACAAGTTTTACTCTCCTCTCAGCTTTTAAGATCCAATCGTAGCTCTGATTGCTTTATTAGAACCTGCACATACAAGCATAACAAGCCACAGATCTATGAAATCTATGTATCATTATCCAATTACTATATTCAATGGATCAACAAATCACTAAAACATATGAATGTAAACATAACATAACACATATATAAAAATGGTATACTCTTTGTATTAATATGAATAGGAGAGAGTTTAAAACCAAGAATAGTAGTTGATATTGTATAGATCTACCTAAGTTGACTTGAAATTATTCCTTGTCAGAAAGCACACCTCAATGTCACACTAATGCATGAAGATGACAACTCTCTTAGATTCAAGGCAATAACATGATGGCATGATTAGTCTCCAAAATCCAACCCTGATGTTTTAGATGGATGTAAATATATACGAGAGTGTGGTAGTTTAGGAATTCTTGTCCATTTACTAATCTAGGCTTGAGATCCGCTTAAGATGGGAGAATGATCTCAAGGGATAATAGGTGAAATATCCAAGGTAGGATTATATAGAATTCAAATTTATTATCCGAGGTAAATGGTTGAAAAAAATCTTGGAGACTTCCAGAAGAGGAAGTTTCAGAACTATTTTTATTTTTACCAAATTTATAGAATCATCGCACCCCAAAAAATGGACAACCTATTGCTAATTAGTGCTGCTGCAGAATGGAGCAACCTACTACTGAACACATGTCCCTAAAGGGATAGGGTGCGTTGGGTCTTAAAAGCACTGATTTGAAGCAATCATATCCATGAAATCAAGGATTTGGAAGATCATTATTAGGGATTTGTGTACGGATTATGAAAAGGTGTTCATGGATGTTAATTGATCCAATTTGCAAGCCTATTGACTATATGCGAAATAATAGCCTATAATATCCCTCAATTAATTTTTCATAGCAACAACCTATTCCTTCTTAAATCCAATTTTTTCAAGTCTCTGCTTTGTTAACTTAAATTCATAGATGCACATAATGTATCAGCAATACCCAACTATGCCTATTGGATTTTTGAATGCATACTCACCTCATTTTATTGAATTATAATAAACAATTGGCCTCCTCTATCTTCAACACTTCCTTGGTGAATATCTACAGTAGAAGTCACATATTTATTTTTTGCGATGGGATGAGCCACTTCTCAGCCTCCATCCTTATTTTCCTTCATGGCTCGTGTAACAAAGTCCATCAAATACTTCTCCTTCATTTTTTGAATCAAACTTCCAACTTCTTGTCCTTCCATATGTTCATGCTTCACGTTTGGGTTCTTCTCATAAAAATTCATTGAGGCAATCCTTGGATGATACCTTAAACAAATCTTCCTTGTCATCGTCACGATCATGGCCTTCCTAATAGCTGTGATCAAGAGTATGTCTTGGCAAACCATTGGTATGATTTGTGTTGCTACTAAGAATTCTTGCCCCAAAACCATATTATGACCATCCATCTCAATCACCCTTATATCCAACTTTCAAAACCATGAGCCCACCTTCACCTTCATATCCCTTAGAATACCTGTTACAACATTCATGCTTGAGTTAATAGCTATGAAAGCACTAAACTGTCCCTTTCCATTTCGACTTTCAACTTAAAATATTTCATTGCCTTCTTTCTAGGGAAATTGTTCATAGCTCCCATACCAACCAATGCAAAAACATTCCTTCCACACACAGTTACCAACACAAAAATCAACCCCGACGCATCTTAATTATGTACGGGTCTTGTCTTGCGTCTTACTTCTACAACCTTCTTCATCATTTCCTCATTCGAACTATCTCTCGCCCCTTGTATTGATATGCCCATCCTCTTGAGGTATGATACTTCCACTTTCAACATACTCGACAAACTCAAACCTGGTACAGCTTAAGTGTTCTTTGTCCCACCAAGCTCATCCTCCTTCACTTGCTTCCCAATCAGACCTACTCAACACTCATCGTCTCCTTCAAGTTGGAGTCCTAAAATCGTACCATCATTTTTCATCGCCCAAAACCAAGCTCCAATATGATCAATGCACTCAATCTCATGCTCTTCAATGAATATGTCATCTTCTTCGATCAACAAAGTCCCTCTTGATCTCTTCTTCAATTTCCTTGGCTTAACCCTGTAACTTGGTTTGTTCCTCCCTTATGTGAACTCATTCAACCATGAGTTCTTAGAGTCTACAGTTGCATTTTTATGGTTCTTCATCATGTTCTTCAATTGTGGTATATTTCCCATGGAAATAATTCAAGGTCCTTCGCAATTTTATTATCTCCTCCTTGATGCAGTTTAAGTGCTCCCACTCCTGTACAAGTTATTCATAGCATTGCTTCCCTTTAACCTTCCAAAAATATTCCATATATATGAGTTTCTTAATAACCCTTACGTCTGCCATGAATATTCCCAACAAGTTTTACAACTTTTCATCACACTTCATTGAGCTTGACTCCTCCCCTTGGTGTGCCTATGCTCAAACTAAACTTCAATTCCTTTATGCGTTCAACTTTGACATGACTTCATTATCTTTCCCATACCAAATTTCAATATATTTACCACTTCCTTCGAAATGAGCTTTGATACCAACTATCATGGCCCCGCGCTAAGGTGACTTTAAGTCCACTTGTGAGTGTTGTGCAACACCAGTGAGTTTTCATATTTCTTGGATATTCCACCCAGACTATGCCTACTACCAACACTTAGTTTTTGTATTTAAGTGTTTCTTTAATTACCTATGCAGCTAATTTAATATTTACTTTATTTATGCAATACCCATAACATATATAAAATAATGAACAATAATGTGATATCGTAAAGTGGGCATGGTTATGATGGGAGTGGGAACCACCCAAATAGTTCAACCCAAATCTTGTAATCAAAATTCTACAAATATTTTTTACAAGTATGATGTATAAAATTACAATTTACAAGTGTGTGGCAGTTTCCTAGTTGCACCAAAAACTCATCCACCCAATTTTACCCAAGTTGTGCAGCCTGTTGTCATTCTTCCCAAGTCATGCAAATTCTTCCTAAACAATACGACCTACTATAAACCCCAAATTTTCTATCCAAAACAAAATACTAGCTCAACCTGGTTCCTTTGGCTCACCGGGAAACCCACATTCTTCCTGTTTCCCTATGCGACTCCCTTTTTACACCTTAGTGCAAAATCTAGTTTCTAAGATATCACAGATTTCTTAAATTCCCTGTCTGAAATATATTTCTTGGTTGAGTTCCCTCATTTTCCTTGGTTGAATGAACCTTCATTCTATTTATATTCTCATTCTCTTATGGTTGATTCCCCTTTTTTCATTGGAGCTGACTTGTTAAGTTGTTGAATTCCTTGACTAACCTATCGATGGGTGGGTGGGCACCCCTTCTAGGGTGGGGATGCCTTGGGCCAACCTTTCGGTGGGTAGGAGGGTACCCCTTGTGGGTAGAAGCAAATATTTCCTAGGCACTTTATTTTCCTTAGTTCTGACACTAAATGCTATCTCTTCTTGGCTTGAACCATACGTTGCCTCTTCACTGCTCCTTACTTGTGTGACATACCACTGCTGCCTCGTACCCTCATCTCCACTTGATCATGTCGCACTTTTCCAGGTGCCCTGTGGTGCAGGCATGCCATGGGCATTGGTTCACATGTTAGGCCGCTATAAGTGATGAATGTGTACTCCTTTCTCGAGTTGTATGGCTCCCTCCACTATAACATCCACACCTCTCAACTCGCCTTCCAACGTGTGCATGTCACCAAGTCGCTACCAAATCTCCTCATCGCATAGGTGGGTGTTATGCCTTCATGTGGATGCTACGATTATGAAATCTCACTCAACTCGATTTGACTTCAGTTTTTCACCTCTATATTCATGGTCAGTCATGGGTGCCCATTAGTCTTGGTGCCAACTTGGGGCCCTGACATGGTGGGTCTCCTTGGCTCTCCCCATAAAAAAAATCCCATAGGATCAAGATCATATGATTTTCTACCTTTATCTTCACCTCGTAATCCTTTTCCATCCTTATAATGGATGAAACGTTTATGAAGGGATATTAATAATCTTGAAAATGGTTGAGTTTATAGTTCACAAAGTGTGTGTGTGTGTTTGTTTATAAGGTAACCCCTCAAATTTTGATACATCATTATCTGGAAAGCACACCAGTAATCATTTTTGAAGAGTGGGCTTTCCCCAAATGACCTTTTATTTGAAATTGTGTTTGAATAAGTAAAACTCACATTGCATGTATGTATAGGTGATGATAAGGTGTAGAGAAAATTTAATCCAACATCTACACTATGAGGGTTTATTTCTCTTTATATTTTTAGATCTATATGTTATTGTTTATTGCATATGTATGAAAATTAAATTTTATGCAAAAAATAGAGAAAAATGAAATAAAAAATCATAAAACACAGTTGGCACAAGATATATCTAAAAGGTGAGGCCAATTTTCTCTATTTATTTGAATAGAAAATGGTTGTAAGTATAAAGAAGTAAGGTTTGTGGCGCCTAAGCTAGTACAATGAACAAATTCACTATTTTTTCTCTCTCCTTATCCCTCTTAGCCACTATGTTCGCCTGTTGGATCCTTCGTTTTGAGAGTTAAGTGGTGACATGTTTTGAATATTGACCATATTTTTATCAAAGGATACCGTTGGAGGATGCAGAGAAGATAGTTGAGTAAAGGGAAGGGGCCCACCAAAGTCTAGCAGCTGCGGATCTCTGACCAGAGAAATCGTGACTCAGGTAGTTGCAACTGAGCTGAAAGGAACACTAACAACCGGGGACATAAACACAACAAAGCAACAAAGGCAACCGAAAATAAGGGAAAGGTGGAGTATTTGAGGAAGAGGTAGCAACTGGCGCAGGGTCTACGAATACCAAGGATAAAATCCAAAAAGGGGAGAAGAAGCTAGGAATGCACTGAAATGCTATCGTGGAACCTAATGAGCCTGCGTTGTTTCGTCTCATCTTGATCATATGTTATCTTCTTATCATACCTTTATGTTATATCATCAAGGCTTTCGAGCCTACTATATTTATGTAATATTATTTAATTTAATGAAAGGAGGAGTTATAGGGTTATTTGAGAATATTTGTGTGTGCTTTGTTTTAGCCTTTTAAAAAATCTTACTATGACTATACATGTGCAATATAATTTCTTCTTGAATGCTTGAGCTGACTTTATTGCACCTTTGATGTTCTAGTTCTTAGTTTATTAGATGTTGATAGCCTTCATGGGATTTTTCCGATACCATATTCTATCCTTAACTAAGTAACGTCACAACACTCCTCGGGTGGGCACCTTATTATTTCAAATAGGGTGAAAATGTTGGTGTTATGCTAGACTATGACAGAGCCTTTGTTGGCCCTTATGCCTGAACCCAGGGTCTCAACTCATTCATCATTTTTCTTCTAGAAAATGTTTCCATTGCCGAGACTTGAAATTTTCCAATGGATTATGGAACATTGTATCGATAATATTTAAGAAATAGCTGCAAGATTGGTGGCATGAGCAAGTAGACTGGTTTGTTTCTCAACAAGCTCAACTCCATTGTCGAAGTGCAGAGTGGTTAAAGGAAGAAATCATGTACGCAGAACCTGCAAGTGACCAATACGAGATCTTCTGGTGAAATTTCCCAAAAGATATCTATAATTTGTTACAGATATTTCAAATAAAATAAAATACCAGTTGATAGATCAAATCTCCTTGTACCTAGACTAAAGTAGATCTGGTTGTACTACATCATCTTTACACAGATCTGACGCGAGCTACTGATTTCTGGGTGCATACCACATTAAAGGGGTACATTAGTGAATTTTCTACGGAGGGTCATTTTCCATTTTCTAAGGTTGATCTGGTATTCAATTCTCAGTTGTGGGTAAGACTAATGAAGGAAATTCCACTGTTGGTTAAGGTTTTGATGGTAGAATATAACTTTTTGGTATTCCAGAACTTGTCCATGGCAGCTTAAAGCCCCAGTACTAGGGGGAGGACTTAAGGGAAGGGATGTTACTTAATTGAGAGCTATGAGAATATTGAATAAATGGATGCAGGTGATTTCTGGAAGGCCAAATATTTGAGGGCACAAAGGAGAGCGCATAAAGCTGAAGAATGGAAGGAGAGAGCTCTACAAGAGATCGATAGAAGATGAAGAGAGTTACACCAAGAAGGAGGAATGTTAGGGAGTCGAGAGTAATGAGAGATAGAAATTAGTTGACTAATTTTTTGGAGCGATGGGAATAATGCTAGAATGGAAGTTGGTCCACTAGGAGAGGCCAAGACAATTGTAGCGACAGAGAGCTAGAGAAGCGATGAAGGTTCTACCCCGTCAGTAGAGATGGGAGTGCTAGATATAATGGGATCCATAGGTCCCAAGGAAGGCCCATATGATGACATGCACTTCACCATGAGAAGGTTGTTTTCCCAGATTGATGTGTCCCCCATGAATAATGGTTCACTTCCCAGCTGCTCGGGTAGTACCTCCCCCAACCTTCCCCTATTACTTTATCACAAACCTAATTAATTTTTATTTAGATTAATCAAATTCATAAGGGTTCACAGTGTGCATGCTACCTACAAAGCTAGTATCACTATCATTAGAAATAGTAACAATAGTACAAATGTACAAGGATAATTACAACCCATTTCACAAGGATTTATACTCCTTCCACAAGGCTTGTCAACATGGTAGGATCCTTCACGAGCTACCTCGAATTATCTAGTAGGGGGAACGCGGACATAGAGAAGCATTGGTACATGTGTGAAGCCACCTCGAGGGCACTCCAGAATACATATTTGATAAAAATGATTGAATTCAAAACCAATCTTTGAGAGAGAGCATTGAGATGGTTTATCAAGTGGTTTGAATTGCAACATAATCCAATGATAGACGACATGAAATGAGAGTTTGTTCAAGAATTTAAGCTTCCCGAGACCAACTGGTAGGGATTGTCTGAATTATGGGAAATAAAGCAACGTGAAGGAGAAACTTCCTGGGAGCCAATGCAGAGGTTTAAGGATGTGATTTCTAAGCTAATCTCCCCAATTGACCTCAATCATCAATGTGACTAGTTCATTAAAGCATTTTTTCCACTTACCCGAATGTCATTGACTCAACAAAAATTTATACTTTACAAGATGATCTAGAGTAAGAAACTAGAGTTGAGGCTATGCGTATAGACCTCACATGACCCCTCTATCTTAGTACTACCAAACCAGATCATGGATTTGATAGAGAAGCTGAGGGATCTATAACCAGTGCGACCCGTGTGACCACATATATGGTGTACCAACTTCCATATTGAGGGGCATCATGCCATGGAATGTCCGAGGACTCCCTCCATGTCTATAGGGTCACCCACATATTTACCCATATTTACCCATGATTTCCATGAATTTTCGAACCAACAGAGTGCGACGCAAACTGAGTATTGTGAGATATGCAGAACATATGGAAATCTCCCTCGCCTTTGTCGAATTGTTCAGAAATATTCCAATGTTCCAAACATCACTTTTTTTGAATTATTTAGTTCAAAAACTCACTATGCTAATTAGTGTACAGCGCTAGATGCCCTAGCTGATCAATTGGATCAATATTCCTATAGGATCAATGAAAATCCTCATGGAAGAGGAGTTGAAGGAACAAGGGTGGGGGATAACAGGACGAAGAGGTATGATCTGTTGCTACAACTGTGATCAAGAGGGTCATGTCACAAGAGATTTCCCACTTCCTAGAAGACCTTGGTGCTCTCTATGTAGGGTTAACACACATGCGATAGAATATTATTTGGAGTTGATTGCAAAATGGGAAGAGAGAAATCACCAAAGGGGAGAAAATTTAATCAATGCTAAAACAAGAATATATGAGACAAATCCCCTCTCGAACATTAATATAGTCACCCGAGGAGGGAAGAATACTAGAGTTGACCTTGGATCCGTTGAATAGCCAAGAATCATAAAAAGAACCTCACCAAAGCACTCATATGAATTTGAACAAAAAAATAAATACTACAAAGACATCATGGATATTTTTAACAAATTGAATCTAAGTGGTGAGCCCCCAGGCGAAAAGTCAGGTTTTCCCGAACATATCACAACTTAATACTTAGCCCATAATAGAGTGGTTCAAGTTGTTTCTGCAGATTTTGAATGGTGATCATTAGATCAAACAGCTATAGGAAATGCATAGAGTTGTTGTCAAGGATGGGGTTTCGAAGGAAGGATTCATATTTGCTAACTTACCTGATAGACACTCCGGGAGGGTGCGTAGAAAAAATAAGAGAACATGGAGGGAGTTCTGAATTGATTCTCATATTGCGAGTTTTTGAATAAGGGATACAATGTTAGACTTGGGCTCAGATGTGAATATCCTACCAAGGGAAACCTTGTAAGCCTTGTGAAGGCTGAAGTTGGCGTTCTCTCCAATTCAACTAGGCATGGAAAATCAATATTGTATACTCCCCTTTGGAAGGATAGAAGATGTATGAGTTGAAATAGAAGGGGTGAAACTTGTGTTGGCTTTGAATATAGATATTATGGTGTAGAAATACCCCTATACAACATTACTTGGAATAGACTAGAATTTTGAAAAATACGTGGAAATTGATCTAAAGAAGGAGTTGAAGACCTTTGAAGTGGAGGGATTTAGAGTGATCCAGCCTCTAGACCCATACCAAGGACCAAGTTTCACTAGGCTGACAGATGAAAGGGAAGAAAGTGAGTTGCTGGATCAGTTATACTAACTGACGGAGGGTAGAAGGGAAAAATATATCAATCTGATGAAAAAAGTATCGATTAGCGGGAGGAGCATTCAAATCTTGGAGGTTGTCTCTAAGGTTGCGTGGGATAACTGGAAGCAAGGCGAAAACAAGATCAACACCAGGCACTATTCCATGATCTCTCTCATCAACTAGGTTGGTTCTCAGGTACGAGAATTCCCTATTTTCAATCGCATGGGATATGTTAATTATTTTACTATTGAAATTGATGCAAATATCTCTAAAGAATACAAGTTACCTTCACTGGATGTTGCTTTACAATCGATGCTAGCCAGGTGGTGGATATCTCACTGCAACCATCTCAGAGAATGACAAGAGATTAAGACAATAATGAGAGTCGTAATTGGGTATTGATATGACTACCCACAAAACTTTATTAAGTACTAGGGAATCTCCGACCCCCGGAAACACCTGTAGGATTGTAAGGAGAGAAGGATCAGTGAAGGAATTCTAGAGGGCTTACGGATGTACAAATTTGTACACACACTGGGGACATTTATGAAGGCATGGTACGTGAAATAAGAGATACGAAGAAAAAACAATGATTGGGATTGTTTGGAAGATAAAATCATCAATGATTTTTCTGTCAAGTACAATGAAAAGAGGATAAAAAATCCTTTGCAAGCCATTACGAGACTTTTTTCTCATGATAGGGCAGTTGATGAAGGGATGTATAGACCAAAAAACTTTGGAGCATATATATGAATCTGGGTTCCACAAAGCCATATCTTGTGGGAAGATAGACCAAGATCTAGATGAAGATGACTTGGTGGAGTTAAGACATATGCAATTCAAGGAAAATTAGGGGTAACAGAGTGTTGAATATGGGCTTGTGACTGATGTTCTGTAGCTACTACCTTTGAATTTTTGGAAAAACGACATTCACATTGATGAAAATTCTAAGTTGGCCTCGAATGGAGATTACTAGGATGAATAAAATATCAAGTAAATATTTTATCTCCTAAGAGAATATGAGGAAATTTTACCTTCGTCTATTTTAGAGCTTAAGGGGATTAAGGGAGAGTTAGAGGAGATGAATATTTTGATTAAACCAGATGAAAATCTAGTGAAATATCGGTCATTCTAGCTAAAATTGAGAGTTAAATACAAGGTGAAGAAGGAAATAAAAAATATCTTGGAATCATGGATTATCTTCCCAGTTGAGGAAGAAGAGTGGGTCAGTCCAATTTTTATACATAATAAAAAGGATGTTGACAGAATTCAGGTCTGTGTGAACTACCAGAGTCTGAACAATGCCTACATTCGTGATCCTTTCCCCACCCCTTCTAGCGATGAAGTTCTAGAAAATCTGGAAGGAAAAAAAACTTAATATTTTATAGATGAATTTTCATGTTATCATCAAGTTTGGATTGCGGAAGAAGATAAGAAGAAAATCACATTCACCATGAAATGGGGATCCTATGCATACCATGTCATGTCGTTTGGACTCAATATGTACCGAAAATATTCTCAAGAATTGTAATCATTGGTTTCAGGGATTATATTCACATGTTTCTAGGGGTTTACATGGATGACTGGACCATCTATATTCTACTAAAGAAACATTCTAGTTTTCTCCGAGTGATGTTTGACCATTGTAGATAGATACATATCTCCCTAAACCTAAAAAAGTGCATATTCGTTGTCCCTTTTAGAATTCTTCTGGGCCATAAGTCTGAAAAGAGGGAGTATGTGTTGATCCTAATAAATTTGTGGTGATCATGAATATGGTTTCGCCAAAAAGTGTTAAACAAATGAGATCCACCCTTGGCCACACAAAATATTATAGGAGGTTCATTCTCAACTATGCCTCAATCACTGCACCGCTGGAGAATATATTGAAGAATTTTGAACGGTTCACATGGTCGGATCAATTTGAAGCTACTTTCCATGTGTTGAAGGAGATACTGGAAAGTGCACCAATCCTGGTTTATCCAAATTGGAACAAGTAGTTTCATGTTCATATTGATGCATCATGTATCTCCCTAAGAGTTGTCCTAACTCAACTCGGAGATGGAAATCTTGATCACCCCATCTATTTTGCAAGCATAAATTGTCCACGATAGAAAAGAATTATACTAAGACTGAGTGCGAAGCGCTTGCAATGGTGTAGCCACTACAAAAATTTTGGCACTATCTTCCAGGGGGTCCATTCAAATTCTTCACTAGCCATTCTACCTTGAAGTACTTAGTGAACCATCCTGTACTTGAAGGAAGGATTAGTAGATGGCTTCTTCTATTCCAATATTTCACATTTGGAGTAATCGTCATGCTAGGAAGACTAAACGTGGGTCCTGATCACCTATCCCAATTGGAGTCAGGACAAGTCAGAGGGTTAGTAGATGATCAATTTCCAGATGTCGCCATGTTTTGGGTCGAATCCATACTAGAACATTTGGAATAAATTTCAATATTTATTGCTACAGGTAACTGCCCAGAGGAGTAAACAACAACGCAACAAAGGTAGATGGTGGTTCGCGCTACAGAATATCAGTTGATCACAGGGCAATTGTACAAGTTGGGCCTTGATAAGATATTGAGAAGGTGTGTTCTTGATCATGAGAGATAAGATGTATTATGTGAATTTCATTCAGGAGTTGCAGGTGGGCATGTTGGTGGGAAGGTCACCATGAGGAATTTGTTGCAAGTGGGACTTTGGTGGCTGACACTTTTCCATGATGCAAAGAAGTATGTTAGGTAATGTAAAATTTTTCAAAGGATCCAATATGAACTTCCTTTGCAACCAGTAAGACCACTCCAGGCATTTTATAAGTGGTCTGTTGACTTTTTGGTACGTATTAACCCACCAGCTCGCCACTCACACGTTAGATATATTATTACTGCCACATAGTAACTTACCAGATGGGTTGAAGCTACAGTAGTCAAATATCAGACTGCAAAAACTATTTCCAAGTTCATCTTCGAGAATATTAATACTCAATGTGGGTGCCCCCAAAGCCTCACCAGTGACTAGGGGACCCATTTCATTAATGTGAAAATTTCGTCATTGTTGCAAAAATTTATGATACAACACCATAAGAGTAGCTCGCATCAGCCTCAAGCGAAAAATACTATGTAATATTTTAACAAAACCTTAGAGAAGGGGCTTACCAACATATGCTCAGAAAATAGAGATAATTGGGACAAACGAGTGCTAGCTACATTATGGGATTATCATACTACTGTCAAACGGTTACACAAGTACACACCCTTCAAGCTAGTACATGGACGTGAGGTCATAGTACTTGTCGAATTTACCATCCCAAACCTTTTTATTGCACAAGACACTAGCATGAAAAAGGATGAATCGATCATAAAATGGTTGGAAGAAATATGGTAGCTAGATGAAGCTATGTTTTTGGTAGATTTTCACTAGACTGTAAAAAAGTAGAGGCAAAAGACATGGCATGATAGGAACATCAAGCGAAAATATTTCACAGTTGAAGTACATATTTTTATTTATTATAGTGAGTTCTTAAAGTTTCCTCAAAAGATGAAAATGGATTGGTTAGGACCCTTTATAGTTGCGAAAGCGAAAGAATCAATAGTTTTCAAGCTCGCACAATTGGATGGAGTCTTACTTCCTAGATGGGTGAATGGTGCATGCCTGAAACGTTTCCATGACTCAACCATATTTGTATCAAAATTATTTGATATCTAGAAGGGGATCGTAGGTAGGTCTAGGTAGATTCATTCAGTTCTTTTAGTTTCTCATTTGTGTCAGTCATTCAGTCATTCCGGTAAAATCTGGTCATGAATAAATTTTTACTAGTTCTTTTCAGTTGTTGAAGTTATTGCACCCCTCCACAACCGTTTGTGATATCGCACATGTCAGTCACCGTATCTATAATAATTATTAATAATTCCTTGTTCCAGTTCAAATTTGGGCTAAATCACTCTTGTAATACCCCAACATGAGTTTATCATCAACTTGTAGACGTATGTCATCCTATCGCCATAATTACCCATCATTCCCACCCTCCTTTTCCTATTTTTGCATCATCTGGGTCCTGTTAGCCGTAATTATCGCTGCCATAGTTGGGATCGAGTGGGGAAAGCTACCGTATTAATTATAAGTTAAGCGGTCAAATAAAAAACATCATATCAAGCCTTTATATTTAATTTTCATGGAAACAATAAGCTTCTCAGTATCAAAAGCCGAGGTTGTCGAGTTGCCAATTATGGAGTCTATATCAAATTTCCCCTATTCCTAGACCAAGTTCAAGCCTCAAGTGTGCTTTGTATATCACCGTCACACTACAGACATGATGAATACCATAATATTTGTCCCAGATGTTGAAACAGACATGAGAATTACAAAGACAAAGCCTCTTTATGGAAAGTATGATAAGGATATGCTTTTAGACAACAACCTCTCTGACTTGTTTCATTTTCCAACCCTCAAGTGGGAATTCTGCACTGAAATTGTCACCATACCAGATGGAATCTAGTCGAAGAAAGTTCGAGATGATTTCAGAGGATTATAGAGGTTGACACTGCTAAATCTATGGAGTCTTTCAGTATTTGACATAGCCAAAGCAACAATGCAATGCAAAAAATTCCTCATCAAAAGGATGCATGGAGGGTCTCTCTAGCTCGATAAGGACTATTAAATCCATGCCATCTAAATTCACTGACTTATAGGGTTATTTTATTCCATATACGTGGTATCAACCACATTCCAGAATACTTCCAACCGTGGGAAGAATACATGCGATGACAATTATAACAATAGGTATGGTACCCAACATGGGGGAAAAGGTGCCCCGATAAATCCAATTAGCAAGTCCAACATAAAATTTTCTTGTTACATGACTAGGAAACTCATGCAGCATTTCTCAAGAGGTGAATGCACATTGGATACAATCTTGGTTGCGGAATCTCGTGTGCAGGGCACATAGTTGAATTGGTGTAATTTTTTGTTAACTGAATATGTATATAAGCATACCACTCATTTTATCTATGGATATCTCATTATCAGCCTTGCTATGTGGAAATGGTGTCGACCATAGGGGAGAGATATGGCGACGGTTACTGAAGAGACCAATCACTTGCACTTTGGTATTTACCATGGCCGACCTTTAGGACCTCAACAGTAAGGAAACCAATGAAGCCTCTTTTCTAGTTGGTATAGGAAAATGATAGATGTCAACAAGGCTATACCAAAAATCCCACTGTTTCTCTTCGATGAATCTTCACAGGATATCAGGTTTTACATGAGTCATGGCAGTACCTGGGTGCGGCCTAAATGTGTCAAATCCAAAAAATTCCAGATGTGGGCCCAAAAGTACATGCTATTAGAAGAACCCTTCCATGTCGAAGTCTCCTCATAGCCTAGGATTGCAGAAGAAGTTCGAGAGGGGAAGCACTTATACTTGTTCAGGGGAATGGTGCCTCAACCATTACCTGGAAAAACCCCTTCAGCGTCAAGGAAGTAACTGGATGAGGAAATGCTGACCCTAGACATGAAGAAGCTTGAGACACACATGCATACCTTACATGCCACCTTGGAGAATATTGGTGCATAAGCAAGTCCGTTCTCTACCATTTCTGAATTTCACAGTTCAAGTTCGTTAATTTCTATGACATGTAGCCCTGTTATTGATTCAATTATTTTAGTGGGTCCTCACTTTCATCTTGTGTTAGCCTCTCTCACAAAACAATAATAAATCCAAAAATAAATAAATAAATTAAATATTACAAGTTAGGAATTTGTGCCTAACTCTTGGGTTGTTCCTCTAAGATAGGATTTAGTTTAGGTAGCTCCTATATTTGTGTGTGTTTGGTTGGTAGCTCCTATATTTGTGTGTGTTTGGTTGAGAAATTATCTCAACAAGGTGTTCAAGATAGCACGTACTATCTTGAGACACTGTCTCCTCATCTATTTAATTGTAAAATTACATTCTTTTAATAATGAGAAAATATGTGAGGAAGTCGTGAGGCTGAAGCCTTTTCTGCTATTATTTGGTGTCTAGTTTTTTATGTGTGTTTTCTGTATTTGTCTGAGTTAATTTAATTTTTAATATGTGGTATCGGAGCTATGGACCAGACGAAGATTGTAGTGTGAGCGGTTGCTGTCAGCAAGAAGGAAAATATTGATGGCCTTCAAAGGGCACTGAATCATAATAATGGCAGATTGCTTTACATGGTGACATAAAGCATCACAGTTGGAGGACTAGCAACATGGTTGTGAGGGGTATTATTGCTGCTTATTTTCTGTTTTTTTTTCCTTCCAAAACTAAATGGATGAATTTAAAGCAGGCCATTGTTGCAAAGAAGTGTAATTCTTGTTAATGGTCAAAAACTTGACACATCTTCTACAACTGCGTCATGCGTCTTCCTCTTTTTGTTCATCTTGATTTAATGGAACTTATGGCTATGCGTTATTTTATTTTATTTTTCTAACATAGACAGATTTGAATTCGATCACAGTCATACATTCAAGAGCACGAAATTTGAAGTGTTGTATTTACAAAACCGTGACTGTAACAGGGTCGAAGGCCAGCATACAGTCTGATGGATAAAATGTGAATGGTAACCTTGACATTGCTGGGAATTGACAACGCCTTGTTTTGGTTGGGATCGGCTTCCAACATTGAAGAATTCATGTTTGGGTGTATGGCCACGAAGCGGCATAGGAGCCATGATCTTTGGCCAGGATCTTACCTGAGCACCAATCAGTAGCACCACCACCTTACCGTGCCTGGTGACAAAATATAGCTTGTTACCCTTACTTTCACATAGTTATCGAAGCTGACTATTTTTGGAAAACTAGTGCTCATTCCAAAGCCCAGATTTTTTAGCTTTTTTTTTTGTTTCATTCCCCCAGTGTTAATTCATCCTTACAGTTATATTGTAGGAGAGAACACAAGATTTTGAATAGAAATCTGCTACCCTTGATGCTACTGCCATTGAATCCCCTTAGTTAAGTTTATTCATTAGATGATATTAGAAAACTCTATTTTGGGTACTTCCTATAGATTGAGGTGCCACTTTTCATAGTTGTTCGCAAGGTTTTACCAGCTCTCAATGGAAATTTGACTAGAATGTCCTTCCGAGTACCCACACTAGATGTTTCAGTTGTTGATTTGAATGTTAGGCTTGAGAAGTCTGCTACTTATGATGAGATTAAGGTGGCCTTCAAGGTGGAATCTGAAGGAAATTTGAAAGGAATTCTTGCTTACACAGAGGATGCTATGGTATCTATAGATTTCATTGGGGACAATCAATCAAGCATATTTGATGCTTCGACTGGGATAGCCCTGAGTGAAATTTTTTTGAAATTAGTGTCATGGTATGACAATGAGTGGGGTTAGAGTTCATGAGTGGTAGATTTTATTGTACATATGGCCACTACGCAATAATTTATGATGATAGTTCTTCGTAGTCCATGTCTTGGAATCTTCTTTAGATAGATTTTAGGGAGTTTACTTTTTTTAAAGAAGTGGAGGCATTTTTTTTTTAATGAAAGGGAGTTAAATATTAGTGGAAAGGTAGTATACCTTTTTTGAAATAAGTGGAGGTATTATTTTAATGAAATGCATGATTAAGTTAATGGAGAGATAAAAATTTAGTAGATATTTCTTTCGAGTGATAAGTGAGTGGAGTGAAAAGTGAGGTTAAAGGAATTGCAGTATTGAAAAAATGATTCACTTTTTTTTATAAAGTAATTTTATAAATTGTTTTTTTGGAGTAATAAGTTTGATGTTTCAAAGTTTTGTAATTTGGAGAGATAAGTTTGATTTTAAAAAAAAAATGGTGGAGTGAGAGTTTTTGAAGTGAAGAAGTGAAATTCTATTTGTAATTTTGGAGCAATAAGTGATTTTGTGGAGTGATAAGGATTCACCTTTTGTAAATTTGGAGTGATCAAAAGAAAGCTCATTTTCGTAGGAGGTTGAGTCTGTTTTTGAAGTCATTTTTCTTCCAAGAAGTTCTATAACTTTGATTCCATGACGATGTTGTGAAGCTGCAAGATTATGTACTCCAAATTTTAACAAAGCATATATTTTTTGTGGTGATTGTGTCTTGGATCCGCCCGAAATTGAATAAGGGGATCTTCGGTACATGAAGAATATGTTGATGATGGTGCATGCTTCATGTTGTTGCTTTTGATTTGTGTCTATTTTTTACTCATAAATGATTTCATTTAACCCATACATAAAGTTAAATACAAACAAGCACAACACTTATAACAAAGTAGCTGCAAGGAAGGATAATTAAGCTCAACACATGAATTTGCGCCACTACAACAAATAATCAAAGTTATCAACATCAACATTCTACCTCAACAAGAAAATTCACTTAATACAATCAAGTTTATGTACTTGCAAACTCCAACATTTCAAAGCAAATTATACATCACTACAATCAAGTTAATGAATCTTTAAACTTCAACGTTTGAGAGCACAGTCTACATCAACATTATTGAACTTGTAATCAAACTCAAATTGCATTGAAGTGTAAGGGTGCACTTTCGGTTGAAACCGACACCCAATTTTTGGATTGATCAGAAGTCAAGAGCATCAATTCTCTTCCAGTAAGTCAAATTAAGTCAAATTGAATTCATTGTAGTGAGTCATTAAAATCATTAAGAGTTTTTGGGTTCATTTTCGATAGTGTTCGAAACCCTTCCTTTAAGAAAAATCAAGTGAATGCACGAGTTTTAACTCTAAATCAAACAAGAAAAAATTTCACATCTCCTACAAGTGAGCGTGAGTATTCATTCAAGCAATTTCCATCAAGTCAGTACAAAGTTCAAACCCTCAAGCGAGCCAGCATGAAGTTCATTGCAGAAATCATCAAAGCAACCAAGCAAGTTCAGCTCTAACACCAATCAAGCAAGTTGAAATCTACAGCAAGCGAGTGTGAGTTCCAGTAAACTTGAAACAAGAGACACAAGTTTCACCAAGCAAGAGATCCAGCAAATTTTGAAGCAAGCGAGCGTGACTATTCATTCAAGTGAGCATGAAGTAATCCAGCAAGTCAAGCGAGCGTGAATACAAGAGTTCAAGCAAGAAAATTCTACAATTATAGCAAGTGTTCCAAGCAAGCGCAATAAGCAACAAATCAAGCGAGCATGCCATTCAATCCACATAGCAAGCGAGTTTGTCATTCAAGTAACAAAATCTAATGAATCAATTCAAAGCACGACATCTACGAAAAGAGAACCTGATTTCAAGAGAGTGAGTTCAGATGGTGCAACACATCCAATTGTTAAAAATTATTCAAAATTTGATCCTCTCCAGTGATGAAGACATGGTGCACATCAACAAAGAAACTCTTGCTGATCTTTCACGGCATCTACAACAAACAAATGAAACCATTGAGTTTCTTCAACTAGAGTCGCAACTACAAAGAAACGAGTTGCAAGAAAAGAGTGATACTTCCAAGTCTTTGAACCATCCAAATGATCAGTCATTCATCCAAACAGCTTCAAGTGTCGAAGTTGTTCCAGTTAAAATTTCTTCCAAGCCCATCATCAAGCCCTGGGAAGAAATTAAAAATGACAAAAATCGAAGAGGCTTAGGATATGTCAACGATGACACCAACTTGCATGTCCTAGATTATTCCAAGCCAATTAAGTTCGTCAATGCAGGATTTATTGCACAAATCACCTCAGCAAGTCCTGAGAAAGTTGCAGACAAACAGAAATGCATGCAACCCGAAGTTGTAGTCAAACCGAAATGTCCTCATTGTCAAAGAACCAGTCACATGGAAGATCATTGTTTTGATCTCCATCCTTGTCACCATTGTGGAAAGCCCAATGATTCCTCAGAAAAATTTCGCAACCAACAAAAAACATCCAGATTAAAGATCAACTATGAATGGATTGATCCTTGGAAATGGTCATCCATAGTCCAAAGGTTGTCTCAGTTCTACAACCGAATACAATCACACATAGTGCAGCCGATAGTGAAAAGATGATGGTACTCTCATGCAGTTGAACAGGGGAGTACACCAATGCAACACTCCTACACTTGAAGGGGGGTATTTCAAGAATACTTTCAAGAGAAGTGTCTCTCCTTTCAGCTGACAAAGGGGGGAAAATGTCAATAAAATTGACAGTGGTTGTCAGACTGAAAGTCTCGACAAAACCAACAAAAGCAGCCAGTGGGAATCTTCAACAACCAGTAGGAGGCATCAACAAATTCACCAGTGGGAAGTCGACAGCAAAGAAGCAGTGACCATTTTTCAACACAACAAAAGCAATAGTGAGTTGTTTTTAACATCATCAGCCAGTGGGCATTGAACAAATTTTTTCAGTGGACAAAGGATGTTGATTTCATGCAAAGGACAGATGGATCCTTTCGCAACTTGGCACGTGATGGATTTGTCAAGAGAAATTCAAAGATGAATCAAACATGTAGCTAAATCATGGTCTCTTCAGATTGCCATTTTTCAGCATCCAGCTTTGGCAGTTTTTCAGGCAATGTTTTTTAGGATCAACATGAGAACTTGGAAGATGGTTCCTCGTTCTTCTTTCGGATTTATCATTGAAGGGGGGAATGTTAGCCTCTCTCACAAAACAATAATAAATCCAAAAATAAATTAATTAATTAAATATTACAAGTTAGGAATTTGTGCCTAACTCTTGGGTTGTTCCTCTAGGATAGGAGTTAGTTTAGGTAGCTCCTATATTTGTGTGTGTTTGGTTGAAAAATTATCTCAACAAGGTGTTCAAGATAGCACGTAATATCTTGAGACACTGTCTCCTCATCTATTTAATTGTAAAATTAAATTATTTTAATAATGAGAAAATATGTGAGGAAGCTGTGAGGCTAAAGCCTATTCCGCCATTATTTGGTGTCTGGTTTTTTATGTGTGCTTTCTGTATTTGTCTGAGTTAATTTAATTTTTAATATCCTGAACTAGAAATTCTGAATATCCAGCCTCTTGTAACTAAACCACCCTCGATGCCCAATAAAAGGATCAAAACCACCTATACCCAAGTTGTCGACCTGACTGGCGAAGAACCCCAATCACACACCTCTACACTTGTCACTGAAAAAAATCCACCTTCCACTTCTGTCATTTCCCCCAATTCGTGCAATCCATCGCCCCACACAACCTCCTCCTCCGCCACCATCTTTGAAATACTTCCATATAAATTCTCGGTACTGAAACAGAGATGAAGGTAGACTTTGTTATCCACTTAGTGATCGAAGCTACGAATGGGACACTTACAACTCATCCTTCGAGCACACAATCTATTCATACACCTATGTTATCTTTATTATTTTAGTCTGACCCGATAACAGTTACCAGTTAGGTTATTATCCCTAAGCCTCTGAATCAAAGAACCATCCACTCAGTGTCCCTACCGATTGACCCCTCCCCCTCATCACCACCGCACTCGACCCCAACCCACATTAGTTCTCACATCCCCAAGCCTTCCAAGAAAGAAGCATCAGTACCCCGAGGGAAATATGAGAAATTAGTTGCCAATCGACAACCATTATAGAGTCGAGCCCCTCAATCCTCGACTATGAACCCAAATGAATTCCAAGGTTGGTCCTTGATTCAATTTTTGAATTTAATTCAACTGGCTACACACCAATCGGAGGCGTTGCACAATGTTTTCTCAACTGCACATGCACAACAACATCAACAAATTATTTCTCTCATTGCAGAACGAGATCAGATCCTCCAGGAGAAATAACATCTGCAGAATTAGGTCAATCAAATTACTAAAAAGTTCTAGGATCTATGGCCCTCAATTGCAGATACAGTTGTAGATGCTCCGGAAGAATTCTCAGCTTGCACTCCCTTGGAATGTTGCGACCACATCAAAGCATCTTTCACCAATATTTTACCGACTAATAGAGAGATAAAATGAATTATTTACACCACTTAGAATGCGCTACGAGATCCCACATCCTAGTATATACGTGAGGTTGAAGAGAAACTCTTAGAAGTGGCTTGCCTGAAAGCCTCTATCCTATAAGCTACAACGGAAGCCAAGGGATTGTTAGAACATGTCAGTTACTGGTCAGGCTTCCTTACACGAAGACATTAGATGATTTACCCCCTGCGTCAATAGGACAATAGTTTTTTCAACAAAAAAATGGCATCCAAGGATAAGGCCAGACGAAAAAATATTTTACAATGTGTGGATGGCCTCGCCACCAAGTCCAAAAAATTAAAGAAGAGTCCTGCACCAAGGCCAAGGCCCTACTCTGTGACCTTAAGCCACCAACATAGGATCAATTGGGGGTGCTACAAAAGATTAATGAAAACATATAATCTCAATGGAATACCCTCTCGATGACCTACCTCACCTATCCTACCACTGAACTCACAATGCAGTTCCTTGATCACATGAGCACGCTCACAGGCTCATGGTAGGAGGCTCTTGATGATTCCACAAGATTAAAAAATGCAACCATTTATTTCATCCCAGAGTTGGGTCCTTCATTTGAAGGAACCATTCAAGGAGGAGGAGCACAGGAATAAGCACTGGAACAATAGGAAGCACCAGCAACACAAGCAACACCGCCAGCGCTGAAAAACGATTGACTTGGGAACGAGTCAATGGATTTTGGTCGGGGCCTGTTGGGTCATTTTTTTTTAGAGTTAAGAAGTGACACATATTTAATATTGGATATATTTTTACTAGATGCAATCTTTGGAGGATCTGGAGAAGACAACTGGATAAGGAGAAGGGGCCTGCCAAAGACTAGAAGTTGCAAATTTCCAGCTAGAGAAATTAGGACTCAAGTGGTCGCAACCAAGATGAAAGGAACGATGGCAGCTGAGGGTGCAGACACAACCAAGTAACAAAGGAAGCTGAAAGAATGGAAAGGCGCAAGATCTGACGGAGAGGTAGTAGTAGGCGTAGGGTTTAAGAAGGTTGAGGAGAAAATCCAGAAAGGGGAGAAGAACCTAGAAATGCGCCGAAATGTTGTCATGAAACCTACTGAGCCCATGATGTTTCAGCTCATCTTGCTCAAATGTTATCTTCTTATTGTATTTTTTTGTTCCATATTTAAGGCCTTTAATCCCAATTTATTGATGTAATACTATTTAATTTAATGAAAGGAGGAGCTACATGGTTATATGAGAATCTCTCTGTGTGCTTTGTTATAGCCTTTTAAAAAAATTTATTATGATTGTACATGTGCAATATAATTTCTTATTGAATACTTGAGGTGAATTGATCACACCTTTTATGTTCTAGTTCTGAGTTTATTGGGCATTGATAGCCTTCTTGAGGTTTTCCCGATACTAGATTCCAGCCTTAACTAAGTAAGGTCGTGACACGCTTCGGGTGAGATGCCTTATTCTTCCGAATAGGGTGAAAATGTTGTTGTTACGCTAGAATATGATAGAGCCTTTGTTGGCCTCTTTTCCTAGGCCCAAGGCCTCAACCCGTTCATCATTTTTCTTCCAACATCATCTATGGAACAAATTTCACTCGAAAATAATGGAATCCCCTTTACTTCTAGTGGCCTAGTTATAACACAACTCAATATCCTATTAGTGGTTAGGTTTGACTCCCTCAAATCTTAACTAGAGTTCCAATATGGAATATTATAGAGTCTTCTTCATCATGATTATGTGGCTATCCCATTTTCCACAAATAATGGGGAATGACATGGCATCCTCTTGAATTATGGTGGCCAAAACAGGAAGGTTAACTTCTGAGTGGCATAACTTCTTCATATAGGCTATTATTGGGGAAATTATTGCACCATTAGAAAGGTATTCATGTGAAGAATAGAAAAAATAGGTGAAGCACTACAACATCAAATTTTCACCTCCAAAAAAGTCGTTTAATTCTTCAAAATTCTCTTGAATGTTTTAAGACCCAAATTTTCCAAATTGGGTCTTGCTGGTAAAAGTGGTCTTATGAGATTTTTCCTTCATTTTTTCCACCATAAAAGCATCAAGATCGATGAAAAACAATATAATGATATAATATAGATCACAAATCCTTAGTTTGGGAGGATTTGGGTCCACAAAATATTCTACTAAATTAGGTGAGGAAAATTTTCCTCCACCTTCCCTCGAGTGTACCATTTAGCTAATTTTTCTGGAAATTGTCCTTTCAGCTCATTATGCCAATGGTCATGCTTCCCCTATCTCATAGTTCTAAACCACTTCTACAAAATTTTACCCTTTTTCAGCTATGCCTGAGCATCTAGTGCCAAATCGTCTACAGAAGGTAGGATATGTTCCTCTTCCTCATCTAGCATGGAAGGATCATAGAGTTTCATATTCTTTACATTCACAATTGAATAAATGCACATGTATGGGGGTAGAATAAATATATATGCATTATCTCCCACCTTTTCTAGTATATCAAAAGGACGATATTGTAGAGTATTCATTTTCTTAGCAAGAACCTATCCATTCCTTATTCAACTGTCACTTCACAATGTCTCCCACCTTGAATATTTTTTCTATTTTCATGCAGTGTCTCCTATACTTATGTATCGATTTTCCTAATCTTCTTAAGAATTTTTTTAGCCCTCAAGGCATCCCTTTGAAGATCCTCCCTCACTTTATCTTGTTTCCCATATGCAATATCCAATGGTGAAGGTGGCAGATATCCAAAAAAAGTTTCAAATGCAGACTTACCAGTAAAAATGTCGATTGATATATATATATATATATATATATATATATATATATATATATATATATATATATATATCATATTTTCATCTCAATTCTTCAGATACTTTTGATTTTAACCCCTCAAGAGTTGCACCAAATTCCTATTGACTACTTTTGTTTGTCCATATGTTTGTTGATGGAATGTTGTAGACCTCTTCAACTTCATGTCCATTTGTTCCCATAATCTAGTCAAGAGTGCACAAATAAATCTTGTTTCCTTATTTAAAATGGTGCTCCTTGGTATCCAAAAGTGAAAATAGACCTGTCTAAAGAATATTTTTGTTGATTCTTTCCCAGTTATGGTATTTTTACAGGGCATCATAGCACACATCTTGTTGAACTTGTAAACTACCATGAACATGTATTCATGCCCCTTCCTAGTTGTTGGTAAAGCTCCCAAAAAATCCATGGAAATGTTTTCCTTGGGATGAGTGGGTACAAGTAAGGGATAATATATTCCTAGTTTCATTTTACTATGCTTGCTAGTATAACAAAGAATGTATCCTCATATGAAACTAGCTACTTGTTCTTGCATATTGGGACAATACACATATCTCTCCAAGTTTTACACTGTCTTCCCTACACCAAAGTTCCCTACAACCTTGTAGGTGTGATCATCTCTGATTATCTTTAGTCACTCACCTTTAGGAACACATAACTTATCCAACATGTAGAGTAACCCATCCTAGAGATGGTATTCAATTGTGATGTCATCAACATGCACATGACTCCAGATTTGAAATTGTTGAAAAACCTCCTTGAAGTCCTTATCCTATGAATATGCTTCTCTATATGCATCATGGGTGAATGGATCCATGTGCATCATAGTTCCTAAAGCTATAATCTTTGATGTGGGTGGCCTTTAAATCATGTCAACTAAATTTTATACGTTTCCATTCTTGTACTTCACCACTGAATGAAAATACTACGGAAAACCCATAAAATTATAATGCATAGTATATTATAGCTTACTCTAGGCTTCCAAGTATTGCAATAGTTGTTGACCTATTTGGATTAATATCTCCTTTCCCATCAGATAGTGTTTCCACTTCTTCATATCTTGCACCAGGGTATAGAGCGCCTTGTTGCAATTTGGGTAGTTAATAATTTCCCCATGAAATAATTCATAATCAGGTAGCATACAAACCTTCCTCCCTACATCAAGGCCACTTTCATAACATACCCACTCGCATCTATCTTCACATTTAAAGGTTTTTGCAAGTTCAGTAATGCTATAATTGGTGCTTGACTGATCTTCTTCTTTATCTGATCAAATTCCCGCTTCTGACCCTTTCCCCATTGGAAACTCTTACCAGTTTTTGTTATGGCGTGGAGTCGTGCTACTACCACTGAAAATGAGGAAATGAATTTCCTCGAGTACTGTGCCTCCCTAGAAAAAATCCTAACTTATGAAGAATTAGTAGGAATTGACCATTTTATGATGGCCTCCATCTTTGCAATATCTATATTTATCTTTCCTCCACTTATCACATACCGTAGATATACCAAATATTGTTGTGCAAACTCACACTTTTTGATATTTTCTAGCAGTTGGTGCTTTGTTAATGTCTATACCTCCTATGTCAAATGGGAGATGTGCTCCTCTGAGGTAGAACTATATACAAATATATCATCCAAATATAAAATAACAAATAATCTATACAAGGGTGCAATATATCATTCATTAACCTCATAAACATTACTAGTGCATTACATAGACCAAATGGCATGATTAACCACTCATACAAAGTTTTCCTGGTTTTGAAGGTAATATTCCAGGTATCATCTTATATGACTTGAACCTAGTGATACCCAAAATTTAATTCCATCTTGGTGAAGTATTTTTCTTGTTGCAAATGATCCAAAAAAATCTATTATGGGCAAGGGATACATGTTCTTAAGCATAATTTTTTTCAACACCTTATAATTTATACACATTCGCTAAGTCCCATCCATATTTGGCATAATGATGATGAGTGACCCACATGGTGATGTACTCAGTTGAATGTCACATTGTTCCATTAGTTTCTTCAACTATTTCTTCACCTCACTTGATTTTTTAATAGAATTCCTATACAACCCAATGTTTCGTAATGGGGAGTTCAATACTAGTTGGATCTCATGTTCCACTTCCCTCTTGAGTAGTTACCTGTTAGGCTCCCGAAAAACATCCATTTCTGCCTATAGAAACTTGTCTAGTTTTTTTTTTATATTTCCTAGTACACCCATCCGGTGATTCCTTTACTCTTATTGACTCCTCTTTAGACTTATTCTCACTTAAAAAAACTTCTTTCTAGAAGTAATCAATTTCTTGGCCTAGTGTGCACTTACTAGTGAATTTTTTGACTTGCCTTTATGTGTGTTGATGGTGAACGAAAATTCAATCCTTGATGAGTCAATATTGGTTGGCTCTTTGCATGAATATTGCATCCCACATGTTCATGTAGGGACTTCCAAAAACCACTCCACATACATTAAGGGGAACTACATCTATTTATACTTCATCAATAAAATCAGCATTGATAACAAACCTATTTTTTCATTGTTTTGTTACCTTCAATTATGCATCCTTATTTACCCAACCCAATTGATATGGGCTTGAATGATCATGAAATTATAACCCCAATTCGTTGAACATCTCTAGTACAATGAGATTCTCCGGTGATCCTGAGGAAAATAGAATATCAGTCTTTGTCTTCTTGACCTGTATCTTTTTGTGGAAGAGTTTGGTCATTTATTTATGTTTTTGTTACTCAAGGATTTTCAGATTCACTTCCTTCTACATTAATGTATATGCAATCTTCTCATCCATATCCAAGATAATTTCAACCTATTTTCTTGAATCAATGGGCATGAGATTATTCTTATTATTATCTTTGTTTTTGTTCTTTGATTTAAGTTTTAGATGGAACTTCCAACACTTCTCCTTTGTATGACCATCAATATTATTGTAGCTACAGTGGTTTTTTGGATCCTTGAAATGATTTTCTATGGATGTTTTCCTTTTACCTTTCCCCCTTTCCACTTTTTCTTACCCTCCTTAGAAACACCTTGGTGCTCCTTCTACTTTGATCCACTTGATTTCCATTTCTTTTGGTCTATGTTCTCTAGGTATTGTTCCTATACACAAGCCTCATCCACCGATATGGGCTTAAACAACATCACTTTCTTCTGCGGATGGTTATTTAGACCTGCCAAGTACTTGAGGAGTAAATTTGGGTTCTTTGGAGGATATCGAGCATTATGGTCATCTTTTTGAACTCTCTGGTGTACTCATTTACTTTGTTCCCCTAATTATACCTAAAGTAGTGCCACCAGATCCACTGGTCCTCTACATACCTAATATGGTTAAATTTTGACTTTATGATGACTTTAGAGTCCTCCCAGTTATTAATTAGAGGATCTCACTCCAACCTCAAGGTCTCCATGTGTTTTTTCCACTAGGTCAGGACATGGCCCATTAATTTGTGTCACACAAATGAAATCTTTGTTCTTCCTCTATATGATGAACACTAAAATAAACTTCCAATTTCCTCAAATAGTGATTTATCTTTAGATCATCGATCTCACCTTGGTACAAATTTATATTCACCTTTATTCCATTTTGAATAGGTACTATGAATGGTTCATGGCACTCAAACTTGGTTGATATTTTTTGGGTCATTTATTCAAGTCGTTCTTTGTTTCTTCTCGATATCCTAATATCCCCTCTAATAAAACCTTTGTGTTAGAACCCCCATATTCTCTCAATATCCCGATATTATTGGTTAGGGTATCCATGAGGAGATTCACATTAAAAATTATATATGTAACTTTCCCTTCTAGTCACAAAGCCTCTCATATCCAAGATCATGAAGGTTATTAATATATTCGTCAACCACTATGATTTTATGACTTTTGGCTTCACGGATATAAATTCCTCACAAATGTCCACAATATACCCAAAGAAAATTGCTCTGATACCGATATGATATATAAACTTTCATCGATATTCCATTGGATAGTTCGTCACAATAGACCTAATAAATTGTACTTAAAAATTTAAAATGTACAATATAAGGCCTTATTTCTCTATAGTTTTTTGGATTTGTATATTATTGTTTATTGTGTATGCATGATTTTTTTTTATGTAGAAAATAGAGAACAAAAAAATAAAAAATCACAAACCACATTCGACACAAGATATATCCTAGGAAACCCTTTCGAGAGTAAACCCAACTAGAAGGTGGGGTCATTCTGCTCTCTTTATCTGAATAAAAAAATTTTATGACTACAAAGAAGTAAGGTTTGTGGCCCCTAGGCTACTACAATGCAAAAATAATCTCTGTATTTTTTCCTTATCCCTCTCAACTACTTTTTTCATTAATGGAACAAAACACACTCAAAAATAATGGAACCACTTTTCCTCCTAGTGGCCCAGTTATAACACGACTTGATAGCCTACTAGTGGTTAGTTTTGAATCCCTCAAATCTTAACTAGAGTGAAAATATGGAAACTTATAGATTCTTATTCATCATGGCCATCTGGATATCCCATTTTCCATGAATAATGGGGGCTGACATGGCATCCTCTCAAATGTTGATGGATAAAATAGGAAGGTCAACTTTTGAGCGGCATAACTTTGGAATATGGACTCAAATTGAGGCAATTATTATGTTTTTGGAAAGTTATATATGTTTATAATACGAAAAAATGTGTGGCGCTAAAGTGGGAATTTTTTACCTCTAGAAAACATCATTTAATGCCTTAAAATGCTCTTGAAAGTTTTTAGACCCAAATTTTCCAAACTAGGTCCTGTCGGTAAAAATGGTATTGTGAATTTATTTTGTCAACTTTTTCCACTTTAAAAGCATCAATACTGATGAAAAATAGTATAATGATCCAATCTGTATCAAAATTCCCTATTATTTTGACACATATGGCATCGTCCCAAACTCCTCCAACCTCACTTTTGAAAATTATCCTAGAATAAAATTTTGTTTGAAGTGGAATAGAAGCATAATATTCATTTGAGTAGAGCCTAAAGTTTCTAGAATATTTGTGAACAAAACTTAACCTCCTCCCTAAAAGAATTCTCGCACCAAACTTTGTAGTTTTTTTGTGGTGTAGTTTCTAGTGGATAGGTTTTGTTTACCATATTGGTACATCCTCAAAATCATCTTTTCTTATAATGAAGTTTGAATTCAGATGATATAAATATTCCTACCATTCCTCTGCTAGATGACCCTCAAGCCCTAATATCCTAGTGGGTTTCTATCCAACTAGACCAATAGGTTATGGGGACCGAGTCTTTGCATCTACCAAGACAAAGATGTCAGCTTCATTTAGGATCCTTCCAAGTTCTTACGAAATCCTAATGTGTTCCTTAGCATCCATCCAAGGATATTCCCCAATTTTAAAATTAGTGCCATTTTCCACTTTCCAGATTACCAAATTTCCAATGATGGGAAAATATTATATTAGCTCTTTCCAAAGAACCGACCCTTTTGAATATTTTTTTGTGTTATGAACTAATCAAGTATGGAAATGTTTTTTAAATACTTGTTCTTCGTATCATGCCCCCACAAGGCCTCTTTCTATGATAATCTCCATAGGATATTTTCTGCCAAAGCCTTTCGAAAGAGAAAAATATTCTTTTGTCCCCACCCACCCAAGGACTTAGGAAAGGAAATATTGTCGCATTTTTCCAATGCTATAGAAAAAAACCCTAGATATCCCATATGAAATTAAAACTTATCTTCTTGATCATATTAAGAATAGAATTTAAATGGCTATGATAGATATGTAGTAAAGTGGGATGCTCTCCAAAAAACTTATTAATAGAATAAACCTACCTCCTCTTTACAGGAAAAAATTAACCCAAAGAGAAATGTGAGATTCCAGTTTTTTTTATTATCCAAGTACTCTTTAGTATCCTATAATCATTTATCTCTAAGAAAAAACCAAGATATTTAAATCCCATATCTAGATCCCTTTAAGGAATGGAAATAAATTATACAGGTGATATGGGAATGGATCTATATCATAGGAAAAAAGAAAACATGACTTATCCTGATTGAACTTCATACCTATGGATATACAAAGGTTGAGTTAAGATAATTCTCAACAATTTTATGTCTTCCACTGAGCCATCTATAAAAAAAAGAATGGCATCCATGAATATCATGTTAGATATAATTTTTTTTGGAGTTACCTAGATGTTTGAGAAGGAGCCTAACCTTTTCTTGAGACATGTGAGTTTTTTTACGGCTTCCATAAAAATCAAGAATAGAAGGGGAGATAGATGGAAACCTTGCCTCAATCCTCTTGAAGATCCGAAGAAATGACAATGTGCTCCATTTATGAGGAATATAGAAAAAACAAATGTAGGTGCCCTAGAATCTAACTAACCACTAGAAGAAAAATATATATTTTTAGCAGGACCATTATTAAGAAATTCCAACCGTCTCTTTCATAGGATTTGGAGTCAACCTTTTAAAACAACAACAAATTTCTTCTCTATTTTTACAGTGTTGATAGTTTCTTGTGTGATTTCCATGACATCATGAATTTTTTTCCCTCGAGAAGGCCAATTTTTTCTTTATAAATGACATCATTGAGGATTTGGATTTATATAGAGAGCAGTGAAATTGGTAATAATTTATAAATTGTATTGTAGCAATATATTTTCATGAGGAGTGGAGCTCTGAAGGATCGGATAGGGTTTCCGCAGCACAGTCTGTACTTGGGTAAGGACACTAGCAGGGAGCAGCGCCCTGCTCCAAGATCTACGGCAAAGAGGGCTAGCTCTGGCCCAGAGAATGGGAAGGTCGAGGGCCCCAGGGGCCCCCACTTTTAAACAAGTTACGATTGACAAGGGAAAATAACCGATGGAGGGTGTCAGAATTGTAGGCTCTGCGGCTGCAGATAATAGGACAAAGGAGAGTGGTAATATCATCGCAAACCCACCCCCAAACCAGCCAAAAGTTATCACAAGGGTACAAGAGTCTGTTAACTTGCATCCCACGCAGGAAATGGATCCTCCAGAAGAAGCTGCAGCTCAGGAAAAGGAAGCAATTGGAAACCTTGATCTGAGCAGACCGACTTCGAAAGGGTTAGCAGACAATGAAACCCAATAGAAAAACTAAGGCCGATGCAAGACGAAGACCAAGGAAAGTCTTAGGGTGATTATCAATGACCCAAATCTGCAAGCCTATAGGGATCATATGACTTTTCATGCAGTGATCTGCAAATTCATGGGGTTTTGGCCCAGTCAAAAGGCCCTCTGTCAACGGATCAAGAAAGTCCAGAAGCCAAGGGGGGATGTGCAGTTACACCTGGGATCCAAGGGTTTCTTCATGGTGGTTTTCTCTAATTTGGAAGACAAGGACTGGATCTTTGAGGGAGGACCTTATTTTTATGCCTTAGCTAGCCTCTATATGAGGCCTTGGAAACCCAACTTTGCCCCAGAGCAGGAGACGTTCACACAGGTCCCAGTTTGGATCCGTTTATTCTCCCTGCCAATTGACTATTGGGGACCAACGGCGCTGGAGTAGATTGGAAACACTCTGGGAACCTTTTTTCGTGCTTCTGAAGCCACTCTTCAAAAAAGGTACACTTCCTATGCTCGCATATGTGTTGAAATGGATGTATCTATGGCTTTGCATGAGGGTTTGTGGTTGGAATATAGGGATGAGGTCTATTTTCAAACCATAGACTATGAGAAAATTACCTTTAGATGCCAAAAATTCCATGAACATGTCCATTTAATCTGATAATGCCCTCAGAACAAGATTTCCGAAAAATCCAATGAGAAACCCACTCCAGTTTCGGATGGTTTTATCCGAACTATTGGTAAACACCGGGCTAATCGCAAAACCCTACCCAAAGTGAATGACCAGTTCACCGGAACACTAAACACCTTCGAAGTGCTTGGAGAAGATCCTCAATTAGAAAATCCATCTTAGATCCCAACCTCAAAGCAGGAAACCACTGGAAAAGCAGAGCAATTCACCCAGCCAAGGAAGCCGATCATAACTCCTAAACCGATCTTAGAGGCCACCGGTGAAAAATATGAGGATGGATACGAGGAAATGGCCCTTAGTGAAATCGGTACGGAGGATCAGGAATTAGAGGACATCCTTGAGAAAGAAGGGCTAGATCTCAACTCTATAGTTGAGCAATGGAAACAGAAAGGAATATACCAAATACCAGAGGAGGAAATCAACAGGGTCAACTATCTATTCCTCACAAGACAGGATCCAGTATTAAAAGGTATGAAATGAAGTCGAGGGGCAACCAAAGGCTTGGGTGTTAAGGCACAGAATCTCCACCACACACAAGCCAGTCACAAGCATAGGAAGAAAAGGGGCAGACAATCCAACAGTGATGCACTTCATGAACTGGGTTCGATATTGATTAACTCAGGTAAGATGAAAGCCCTTGAGGCTTTCTCTTTCTCATATTAAGCATTTTTTAACTATGAAATTCCTCTCATGGAATGCAAGAGGGCTAGGCAGCCTAAGGAAACATAGGCTCCTGAAAAAGAAAATTACTCAAGAGAAACCGGACTTGGTTTTCCTCCAGGAAACCAAATGCTCCTGACAAAAGTTAGAAGAACTAGGTAAACACCTGGAACACATAGAAGTGGAAGGAAATATCACTGGGGGAGGTCTGGCCATCTTCTAGACTCTTGGAACCCTTCATCTTCTCAATGCCGAAGCAACCAAGTCCTTTTTATCCCTTGAGATGCAGATCATAGGGGAAAAAGGCACCTTTCTTTTCACTAATATTTATAGTCCTCAGTGACTTTTTGCTGCTGGAAGATCTCACCAAGTTACATCATAGACACCCCAACTCCAAGGCTATCTATGGGGGGGATTTTAATATGATAACCTCTCTCGATGAAAAGAAAGGAGGTCTGAATTCACTCAATAGCGATGCCAGGGCCTTCAGTTCTTTTATCAGATCTGCCAACTTGGTGGATATTCCTCCTCAAAATGGCATCTTTACCTGGAACAACAAAAGAGGGGGAGATAAGCATATCGCTTCTAGGCTCGACTGTTTTCTAGTCTCTAACAACATTCTTATGGAGGGGGTCACCATTGATTTTGATATCCTCCCCTCTGGGGGCTCAGATCACTGGCCTATCATGCTCAATGCCTCCATACTAGGAACTCCCAAAAACAGGCCTTTCCGCAACATCAAGAAGTGGTGGAAGGAACCCCTTGCTATAGGAGGAACGAAGATGTTTAGACTTCAAGCCCAGCTGAAATTTATAAAAACCAAGCTAAAAACTTGGAATCGTGAAGTTTTTGGCGACATCTTTGAGGACAAAAAAAACCTGGAGCAACAATTGGAAGTCATTCACAATAACTGGATTCAAGGAACCATATCACAGGACTCAATTAACATAGAGAGGGAATTGATGCAAAAGTGGAATGAAAGGTGTAATCAGGAAGAAATCCTATGGAAACAGAAATCTCGCATTCAGTGGCTAAAAGAAGGAGAGAGAAATACGAAATTATTTCATAGATCTACCATGGATCACAGATGTAATAATAAAATTTCCAGGATTAAGGATGAGCATGGGAATGTCTTCCATTCACACCAAGATATCACCTCCATTCTCAGAAATCACTTTAAACTCATTGCAACAAAACCGGTCTCTGACAGATAGGAGGCCATCAGTGAAGTAGCCTCTTCTATCCCCAAGCTTATAACAGAGGAACAAAACAAGGCTTTGGACCAACTAGTCTCCCTTCTGGAGGTGGAAGAAGCAGTTAAAGAGATGGCCAACGGGAAAGCCCCAGGCCCAGATGGATTCATCGTTGATTTTTTCAAAGCTTGCTATGATGTGGTCAAGAAGGACATTTGGGAGGTGTTTGGGGACTCCAGAATCTCCTATTCCATTCTAAAATCCTTAAATTCCACCTTTATAGCGCTCATTCCCAAGGAAGAAGGGGCTTGTACCCCTTCCAAATTTAGGCCCATAGTGCTCTGTAATGTTTTGTACAAGATTACATCAAAGGTCATGGCCAACAGATTGAAGCCCATACGTCCTCTGATAATCTCTGAAGAACAATCAGGCTATGTGGAGGGAAGACAAATTATGGACAATGTCCTTCTAGCTCATGAGATGGTCCACACTCTGTAATCCCAAAGAAAATATGGCATGATCATACAACTAGACCTCTCAAAAGCTTATGACAAGGTCAGTTGGAGTTATCTAGAAGCAGTGGTTGATGCTTTTGGTTTCAGTCCTAGGTGGATTGCATGGATCCTAGCTATGGTTAGATCTCCCAGCTACTCCATTATTGTTAATGGAGCCCCATCAAAGCCCTTCTTTCCCTCAAGGGGCATCCAGCAGGGGGATCCCATCTCGCCTTTCCTCTTCGTTATACTTATGGAAGGTCTAAGTCGAATCATCAGATCGGCCAAGGAAAAGAACATTATAACAGGTCTTCAGCCCTTGGGTAATATCTCGGCTACCACTCATCAACAGTTTTTTGATGACACTATGTTGCATGGAACCCCCACTGTGAAGGAAGCAAAAGGATTCAAAACTATTTTAAACTTGTTCGGTCAAGCCTTTGGTATGGACCTTAACTTTGACAAGTCCTATATCTTCTTCTTTAACACGCATTTATCAATTGAGAAGCATTTGACAGATATCCTAGGTTTCAAAAGAAGCAGTCTACCTTCCAAATATCTGGGCATACCCCTTACAGACAGGCCATGGCAAAGGTCTCACTGGGAAAAACTACTATCCAAGCTAGAGGATAGATGCAATCACTGGACCAATCGAGTCCTCAATTTGGCTGGCAGGTTGGTTATGACAAAGGCAATCCTCCAGGCTATCCCTCAATACATGATCTCGATCCTTCTTTCTCCTAAGGGAGTCCTTCATAAAATCAGATGCATTCAACGAAACTTTCTATGGTCTGGAAATTCGAAAAAACCAAAGTGGGCGCTGGTGGCGTGGGATCAACTATGCAAACCTAAGAGCCTCGGAGGTCTGGGGCTGTAGGATCGAGGGTCGGTCAAAAAGGCATGTGGAGCAAAACTCTAGTGAAGATGGCTCTCGGAACCCAACACTCCTTGGGTGCAAACATGGAAAGCCAAATATGCAGAGCACTGGAGGCATGAGGAGCTCATTAGGATGACAGAAACCCTTGTAGGCTCACCAATCTCGAATCTAGCCCGAGCCAACCGGGATATAATACAAGCTCATTGCTTCTGGGAGCTTAGGAATGGTAATAATGCCTTATTTTGGGAGGATGCCTGGCAACATCTCTCGAAACTTGAAAGTCTCGGTCTGCAACCACTGCAACAATGGTTTCAGGACAAGGGCAAGTTGAAAGTGCATCAGTATTGGGCGAATGATGTGGATCAACAGCATTGGCAGAAATGGAGTCTAATCCCTCTCCCACCAGATGAGCAACTGTCGAACCTCCTTCATGCCCTCAATACCATTCTAAGGAAAAGACTAATAAGGGCCACATAGGGGCAGGATATCCTTCACTGGGGAAAGCTCAATAGGGGAACCTTTAATCTCAAAGAGGCTCGATCTTACATAGAAAAAAAGGACAATGAGGACAAGGTAGCCTGGTTCGAAAATGTATGGAACTACAACCTATGGCCTAAGATTAAAACGTTTCTATGTCTCCTTATGAACCACAAGATTTTGGCTTGGGAAAATCTAGTGAAAAAAGGGTTCACTGGACCATCCCGATGCCCCTTATGTGAGGAGCAAGAGGAATCGATGAACCACTTGTTCAATGAATGCGTCTGGACCGGCAACCTATGGGACTGGATAAAAAGTATATTCAAGTAAACTGACCGCAACATAAGTTCCATTCACGACACTATCACCAATTGGCGACTAAATTACTCCAACAGCAGTATGGTCAACAATTTATGGAGGCTCAGCCCTATTTTCCTGGTCTGGATGGTTTGGAAAGAAAGAAATAATCACATTTTTCAAAAACAAGGCTTTAGGTAGCTCGATGAAATAAAAACTATTATTATGCAGGGTTTGAAAGAAACGATTCTTACCTGCTGTCAGACCGAGAAAGTGGACTCATTATCTCCAAATGACGTCTGAATCCTGGCAATATTTGGCATTTATGAAGCGGCGGAGCTCTGTGCGCATGGAACCAACCTTCGGCCCACTCCATCTCTCGCAATCTGGCAAGCTCCTTCCCCATGCTACTGTAAGCATAACTTCAATGGGGCATTAAGAGGCAACCCAGGGCCTGTCGGGTTGGGAGGGGTCCTGCGTGACGAGAAGGGAGAAATTCTTCATATCTTTTGCAGGGAATTGGGAGAGACCACTAATAACGAAGTGGAATTTTCCGCTTTGGAGCAAGGGCTTTGGGTCCTAATTCAACTCGGTAAAGTTTTAGCCATAGTAGAGGGTGATTCCCAGCTCGCCATTATGGCCATCCAGAAGCTACAGAATGGAATGCAGCCCAGAAAGGCCACGAAGCATTGGCACCTAGCTGCTGTAACTGATCTTATTGTGCAGCACCTAACATTCCTAAGTGGTATCATCCTTCAGGCTGTGCGTAGGAAAGCCAATGCGCTAGCCAATCATCTAGCTAACTACGCGGTAGATCACCCAACAGAAACCCATGACACGTGCTGGCAGGATCTAATGCAAGGTGAGCTTCAGGATCAGTGTGACATCATATCCAATAAAGACATTACTACCAGTACAACCGTGGAGGACAGTCGACAGCTTATCAACCATGAATATCTCATGGAGTTACCCAATTTGGTTAATTACTTCAGGTGGCACAGCCTGGAAATGTCCAAAGGAATGTCTTGGGAATGGTAGCCCATCGGTCAAGAGGACAACCGTAGGAACAACCGTTCCTTATGGCAGTTAAAATGGAGGATTCGAACATGCGAAACGATCGCCCAGGAGCAGAAGATCTCTGCTCGTTGCTCCGACATTGGTGGTTGGTTCAGCCGGCAAGTTGCCAAGAATTATGGCATTAAATGGCTTTCAACCGGCTTATCATCCCCTATGATCCTCATTTCTATTTATTGGCACACTCGCTCTCCTAATCTCATTTCCTACCAAGCTTTGAGGTGTCTATGCTCTAATTTGAAGCCCGTTTATCCAATTTTCGGCAAGCTCACAGTGCTCTTCTGTCTGCAATCAATGGAAAATCATAACCTTCACAGTATTAAGGCTTCGCAAGCCCTCAAGCGAGCCAAGGACTACTATGAGACCTCTGTCCCCAAGAGAGGAAAGAAAATGATTGACCTGCTGCAGGAGGAGGTGGATAGGTCTTGAGCCTAGGTCAATGACAGTGCAATCAATGAAGAGGTCGACTGGCTGGTCAACCCGGGAACATCTTCCACATGGACCACCCAATTTCGGCAGACCCAGGCAGTTGTTTGGCAGATGAAAACAATTCTTACAAAGGCCATAGAAATGTAGGGAGCAGCTATCAAGGAGACCTTTGCTACAACATCCATGGCCTCTGCCAGAAACACAGCGCGACTGGACAAGCTTGAATTTCCCCTCAAATCCTTGACAGAATAGCTTCACATGTAGGCCAAGGCCCTAGACATCTTCGTTCACTGCTTTGATCTGTATCTTCACCATGTCCTCAATGTTGCTATTGAAATTCTAGCTGATGAATCACACACCACCATAATTCGATGCTTCAAGCCGCGGATCCAGCTGAAGGGTGCCGAGGAGGCAAGTCCAAGTGCTGCGGGTCAATCTAGTGCTTCGAATCCAATTCTGTGATGTCTGTTTTCTTCCCTTGGTTTAATTTCTGTCTGTTTATAGTTTCTAACAGTATGTACAAGGCCACTAATCTGCCATTAGTAGGCTCTTTTGTCAGATTTTTGTCTACCACAGGAAACGTGGTTGGCCTGGGGGCTGTTTGCTTTGGCTTATGCCTTCTGCAAAAGCTAGATTTCAAGATAGACTATCTATTAGCATGCAGATGAGAAGGCCTGAATCCCTCTATGGTTCTCTGAAAGTCTCAGGCCATTTTGTATACCTATGTAACCTCAGTTTTTTTGCATAATATATTACTGCTGACTTACAAAAAATATATATATATTTGCATGAAATCAAGCAATTAGGCATATCCTAGGTGGTTGGGAGGTAGGAATGGAATCATCCCCACCCAGTTTGAAATCCAAAAGGTGATATGTTGGATGCTTACAACATAAAAAATACATGTATGTTACTCATATGGAGTATACAATATTGTACCTATAAAATAATAATAATAATAATAATAATAATATTTGGCATGAAATCTACAAAACATCTTCCATTCTGATTCTTTGGAATAAGAGAAAAGTGAGCCTTTTAGATGATCCTAATATTTTTCTAGTGCTATGAGAATCTCTAATGTTCATCAAAACATCATATTAATTAGATTGAAAAATCTACTGTAAAATTCAACCTATAGTCCATCCGACCTTAGGATCTTATATTTTTGCATATAAGAAAGGGCTTATATAACGTACACTTGTGTTGCTTCTTCCTACATATTTGATTCCATTTATTTTGAAATTGAGGTATAGAAATTCAAAAATATACTGAATGAGAGAACCCAATGGATCTATAAAAATATGGCTAAAAACTTTTACTCCTTCTCCTACCATTTCTGAGAACAAGTGAAGTAGTTCTCCATTGCATGATTAGAGGTATGCTAAATAGTGTTCAAATTATTCTTATAATTTATGAACCTACATAATAATTTTGTACTGTTTTCGCATGTTTTTATCCATAGGGCCTAAATTTTCAAATAACATTTTGACTTGTCAAGCTTTAGCATAGATTGTCTGGCATCTTCCAAATTGTGCAGCTAATTGATTTCCATGCCTTCTAAGTGATATATGTCTTTCTCCTAGAAAATAACTTCAATTTTCTCTTTAATATCCGTCATGGATTCAACTGATAAAGCCTTATATGCTCCTTCAAACTTTTTTGTTGGCAATTTCACCCTTGAAATTTTGTTACAAATTGAATTATGCATGATAAAGGAGAGGTTGAAGAGAGATTATTCTAATATTTTTCCATCTCTCACCCAAATTTCTCCCTAGAGAACCAATATCAATTGATTTTGAAATGATAAGGAACTTATCATTTCCATTATCAACTAGTATAACCATAGAAAGGTGATCTAATAATCTCATTGACGAAAATCATGACTTCAAAGAGAAACTATCTACCAGACACCTGTCACTAACCACCAATATGTCGAATATCTTAGCCACCACGCTTTCATTAGTCTAGAAGTTACTCCACAGGGGAAATAATTTGACTGGTTCAAGATTGAGGAGATTGTTTTTTTCAATGAGTGAAAGCAAAAAAGGTAACAAGGAAGTTTACCTAGGTATAGAACCCCATACTTCATGATGGGAAAAAAAAATACTTCAAGTCTCCTCCAACTATAAGAAAAGGAGCATCTAATCTACTGAAAATTACCAAATTATCCTAGAAAGTCTCCCTCCTAGAATAATGATTTGAGTCATACAAGGAATGAAATGAAATTCAAGAAAATAAATGGAATACACATTGAGAAATAGAGTAGGTATTACAATAATGTTGTGAAAACCTCATCTTTTATTAATAAATGAAATAAAAAATATTGTAGAACAAGGGTTGGCTAGAATAGTGGTAGCTATCTTTGGAAAGAAAGATGGAAACTATGTGCATTCATAAAATCACTTACAATAGGCCAAGAATGAAATTTTAACATAAAGAAAGAACCTTATAAGTCCAAAATCCTAACCCCATAAGATGAAATTCTAAAAGGTTTGTGTGCCCTGATGGGGTTAGTTGGTACATTAACTTCTTGGGGTCATAACATTTTCATATGATCTTCGTTTAGTGCTTGGTATCCTATTGGAAAGGTATAAATGAAAATTACACATTCTATTTGGGGCTCATGCTAGAGTCTATTCCTATTGTATAGGCCCCTTCCATGTAAAAAACACATAATTTAGGGCCTCAAAATGGCCTCGAAAGTTCAGGACCCAAAAAACTGTAGAAAAAATGCCAAGATGGAGAATTGTGCTTTGAGCTACTGTATTAGGTGGATGGCCACCGATATCCACTTGGATTATTTATCCCCCCTTATGAAGTAAAGGTATCCATTGCATTGATTGATAAAATTAGATGGGGAAACTTCTAATAAATTTCACTCGTAGTGAGTCACTTGCCTTGGTTCTTTCTTTCACAACCTGGTAGAGTTGTATGTGTTGTTGATGGGTACTCTTTGTCTTGGTATCCATGATATGATCCATTGTAACCTATTAAATGTATTGAATATTGAGTTTTGTGGGGGATAATTGCTCAAATTCCTTCAAGGTGTCCAACAAAGTTGAAAAATATGGTCAAAGAAGCTCCACATTACAAAATGGATGCAATCCAAGGAAACAGGGAATGCTAAAATAAAAGAATTATCACCCACTATATTCGTGATTTTATAATTCCCATATCATAATGTTATGAACATCGAATTAGGGCTTATGAGGAACTCTTTTTGTAAATGTATCTACACCTTATCACCAACTTGAAACTTATGTGGAACCTTGTACTAGTCATGTCATTACTTGTAGTTGGCATTATATTTTTGTAGGATATCATGGACTTGTTGTTGGACATTCTTGATCGACTAAAATAATATTTCTACCCTATTTTCATCAACCTAAGAATGGGAGGAATTTGTTTTTGTAGATGTAATGGGCATAAATACGTCAATTGGGGCCAATGATTAGAACCCTAGGCACACATGAAAAGGACTATGGCTGATAGAACTTTGGAGGTATCTATTATAGCTATGTTGAACATATGGAATGATTTCATCCCATGTACATGGGTGCTTGGAGTTGTACACATGAAAGATAAACACAATCATCTTATTGACCACTTCTATTTATCCATTTTATTAGTGATGAAAGGTAGTTGATTTGGTTAACTTGGTATCCATGAGACACCATAGGTTGGAACAAAAGGTGTTGAGGAACCTACTATCCATGAAGTTGAAATAATGGTTCGAGGTAGCCTACAAGGAAACCAATAACACACAAATAATATTTTTGTAGTGGATTTAGTTATGATACCCTTCTTGTAGGGTTCCAAAATGGCCATCTTAAAGAACTGATCGACATTCACAAACACACAATCATTACCATGCTCGGTGGATGGAAAAATTGACATCTAATGCATCGATATTAATTCACAGGGCTTGTCTGGGTAGGAAGAGGAGTGTAAAACCCCTACTTCTTGATGGTTGGTTTAGCAATGACACAGGAAATGCATGATCTGATATAATGTTAGACATCAAGTAGAAGCTTCAGCTAGAAGAAATATTGTTGAAAGTATTTCTATTGTCTTCTCCACAACAAATTTCCTTGACACCCAACTATATCATTCCTCCAATATTAGCTTGGCACACTTACTAAAGGAACAAAAAGGTTTCTTGGGTAGAACAAGAGTGCATCCTAGAGGTGTAAGTCTAGAACCTTCTTTCCTTCCATCAACTTTTGGTATGTTACAATGAAGTCAAAGTCACCGGTGTATAATTGTGGCCATTTAGAGGTCCCATGCACACAAGAGTTAATAATTTTGGTTAGTGCCATAATTGGGGGCCAACTAATGTAATAAATAACATTATTGGTGCTACCCTTCTTGTAATTGATGTTCAAATGGAATTGTTATGGGTATGTGGACCATTTTTTATGGATTTAATTCTATAATTTTCCTTGTTTTTGCTTAAATTTCAAAGGCCTATGATCAATTTAGATGATTGTCTCCTTCCCTAGAATATAATGCTTCCATTGTTGGAAAACATGCAATATGGAGTACATCTCCTTATCATAGGTGGGGTATCCCTAGACAATATCCAATATTCTTTCACTATAATATGCCATCGTGTGTCCTTTTTGTAGAGAAAAGACAATGTTTCAGATCCTTGAAGGCCCTCTTCTATGACTTATATTGGAAAAATGTTTCTTTTTCTCTTCTGTTGGTCACTTGACTCAAAGGAAAATTGATGTAATAGAACCCCAATATGAATGTTTGGTGGAATTTAGCATGGCCCAAGAAGCTATGAATCTCTATTAGAGTCATCAAGGTGGGCCAATCCTAAATGAATTAGATCTTGGTTGGGTCCATATTCACCCATGTTCATCCACAATGCATCCCAAGTATTGATTTCTATACATTCCAAACAAACATTTCTCTAAATTTTAATACAACTTGTGTTGCCATTGGGCGCTCAAGACCTACCGAATGTGTTGTAAATGTTCCGCCTATGTTATGCTAACGATGAGGATGCCATCCAAGTATAAAAACATAAAAGAGCTTATGAATGGTGGTAGGATATCATCCATTTCCTCATGAATTTTTTCAAAGCTTTAGTAAATTCAAGGGGCATGATCAACCACTTGAAAATGCCTTTTTTAGATTTTAATGTTGTCTTTCATACATTAGTTTACTCAATTAGAGCCTAGTGGTAGCCTAAATTCATATCAATATTACTAAATAAATTGGCACCCTTAAGATAGTAAAGAATATTTTGAATCCCAGGGATCGATTATTTGTTCTTGACAATGATTTTTTTCAGGGCTAGATAATAAATATAGAATTTCCATGTTCCATCCTTCTTCTGAACCAATACGATCAAAATCTCGCAAGGTGAGGAGCTTAGTTCAATGTGACACTTTTGGATGAGTACATGAATTTGATGTTCTTCTTCCTCATTCTCTAAGAGATAACATATATTTATGGAACATTAGGTAAAGATGCACCAAGTTCCTATTCAATTGAGTGTTTGACCTGGTATTGTAGAGCCACCCCCATATGTGGAGAAAATATATCTGTGTATTTCTCTCCAATCTTGTCCACTTGTTGTCGTTGTGTAGAGAGACCTTGTGTACAAGTTATGATGGTTGTAATTACCTTCCTTTCACCTTATCACTAAACCATGAAGAGAACAAAATTTGTGATCTAATATATTACCTTTTAGAATTTTTTTTGTTGAGATCAATGAAATTGCAGTAATTTGGACTACTTCTAGTATCCTGTAGGGTTGAAATTTAAAAGTAAAAATGACACTATAAGGATGAGACTCATACAAATCATGATGTTTCCACATATAAGGTTTTCATAAAATAACATCGCAAAATTAAATTGGGGAAACATCGCATAGTACCTCATCTTTGAAGGAATTGATGTTGGTAGAACATGGAACACTATTAGCTAACATGGATGTCATGTTCATGGTTCAACCAACTAATGGTGTATGGTTTATGGTGCAACATTATCAGAAGATTTAATGTCTTGATGACATTGGCTTATATTAGGTTATTTTGGTTTTTGCTATCAACAGTGAATTGGAGTGGGATCCCCTTCACCCACATCTATTAGTGGAAGAGGAACTCCCCCTCTTCAAGCTCCTTTGGCTCATCTAGTTGGATATTTTTGGTCAAGATGGTAAGACTAGGTTATAAGTTAATTATTTTCTTCCCATTATCCTATTTGAAACTAGATCCAAATTGCATCTCCTTTTCTTTTAGCTCCACTAATAATTATTGTTTCAAGTGAAATTCATTAGTGTTGTGCCAAAGAATTTATGAAACTCACACCAATTTTGAGTGTCCTTTTTTGACTTCCCATCACCCTTCTTTTCCTGCGACTTGGGTTGGTTGTCTTGAGGTTTAATATCCTTAATTTTACCTTATTCTTGAGTTATGGTTTCCATTTCTAGGCTTATGTTGCGATGGATTTGCATGCCTAAACTCTCACTCAATCTGTTGCTTCAATTTCAGCTTCATTTTGACAACATATCAGTAAGCGACTCCCCATGAGGAGATGTCTAGAAAATCCATCTCTATTTGAATGTACATGTCTTCAAAACTATGATACTTCAAGGCCATGTGTTACTTGTAGTCTATGATCCCTAGCTTAGAATGCAAGTTATGGAAATTATTTGTGTAATTTGGAACCATATGGTCTCTCTCTGGTTGCAAAGTTTTCCATCTCATGTATTGGTCGTCATAGTTCCCTACAATGTAGAATTACTTATTAAGGGAATCAACAAAAGTAGTTGAATTTTTTCCTACATTTAACATTTCATACTCATCTTCATTGTGTCTCTTCTAGTAATCTCACCACGAATGTTTGAAATGAGGAATGGATTCTAGTAGTGAAAATATACTCTTCTCATTGTTAGAATTGTTTTGGACATAGTAATAGACCTCTAACATATTTAACCATTTACCCAAGAAATCTACATGTATTTGGCCTTCAAATAAGGTATATAAAAGTTAACATGTATCTTTAATGGTTTTGCACATCCAAAATTTCCATTGTTGAAGGTGCCTCGATCATTGTTGGTAGTCCTCAAAGGATATGAGCGAAATTTTCTATGATCTCATTCCTCTCGTGTGAGCACTTCCTCAGGAAAAAATTTGATAGGATCTCTTACTCCATCATCTCTCCTTTCTCCACCATGGGAGGCCATCTGGTTTTGTGAGAGAAAAAATTCCCAAGTGAAACTAGCCTCGGACCCAACCCTTTGTACCCTAACCTCATTAGGGACATGCATTGAGAAACAACAAGGAGAAAATTTATTTGAAACCATTGATTTGGGTCATACAAGGAATGAAATGAAATGCAGCAAAATAAATGGAACACATAGAGTAATATAGCAATTAGTACAATAATGTTTTGGAAACCCAACTAATATTAATAAATGAAATACATAATACAATAGAACATAGACTTACTAGAATTGCAGTATCTATCTCTAGACAAAAACATATGGTAGCTACACACATTCATAAAAGATTTTACAAGAGGTCGAGAGAATGGCCTTTTAACATAAATAAATAACCCTAGAGGTAAAAAAAACTAATCCTATAATTTTAAACACCAAAAGGTTTTCAGCCTTGATGGGGTTAGTTGGCACATTAACTTCCAGGGATCATAACTTTTTCATATGATTTGCATTTGGTGTGCTTGGTAACTCATTTGAGAGGTCTAGTCAAGAATTACACATTATGACTGGGGTCTATACTAGATCCTACAAATATCACCTATCCCCTGAACACATAAAAAAAGTATCATTCAGAGCCTCAAAACAATCGTGAAGGTTTAGGACCCAAAAAAACTATAGAAAAACTACTAATGTGGATCATTTTGCTTTGAGCCAGTGAAGTAGGTGTATGGCTATGGATATTCACCTATATCAAATGAGGTCCATATATATTTAATATATTTAAATGGAGAGAAATGGTGTTTTTTCTCTAGAGAAACACAGTTGGAGGATTTTATGGAAAAGGATGACAAAGTTGAGTAATCTAGGCTTCATCCCAAAACCAACCCACCTGACATGCCATCTACATCCAATGAAGAAAAGGGTTAGTATTTTAGCCAACATATAGGGAGATAAATTTTCTTCTCACCCAAGGTCAGATTCTCTTGCAGAAAAATAATATCTAGGCTATGGATCTATATTAGCCTTTTGAGAGCTAATTGTTTTTGGGCACCACCTACCCTGTGAGTATTATAAGAGAGAATGAACATGGAAGCATCAGGGGAAGGTATTTTCCTACTCTGTGAGCACTAGAAAATGGTTTATTTTTTCACTTTTTTATTTCCATTATAATCTTCTATTGGGATTTGTGAAGATGTGATTTCTAGCCAATGGGGATGGATAGAAGGAAATCTAAGTCTAAGCCACCCTTCTATGAGAAATAATTTTTTAATTTAATCCTATACTTTAGGGGATAAGGGACCATCGTGGTTTTTCCCTTTTCCAAAAAAAATTACATGTCAGGATAGGCTTCCGAGGTGATTTATTTTGGGTATACTGGATGAGAGACGAGAAGAGGAGGTCCTTGACCCTTTGGTAACATCAGAGAGGGTGAAAAGGTCCCATGGGATTACTAAGGCTTTCTTGAATATTTTCCTTTTGTAAAAATGACTAGAGAGATAGGTAAAGGAGATGAATGCATACCATTCAAAAGCATCTTCTTCTTTGGGATGGATGCAAAAAATTATAAAAGAGTCCTTCCTCTTGTCATGCCTATCATTTGAAACTGCACGTTCCTCACTAGAAGACGGATCCATTGATACTTTGGCCCATTACTTTTTCTTTTTTACAAAAGGAGTTGTTGCCTTTATGCTTTGGGCATGAATATGTCCATCTCCATGATAGTTGAAACCTCTAAATGGAACCTTCCAATAATACACCTTCTAGGTCTAAACCAAATCATTGTAAACTAGCTTGATCTCCTCGAGGAGTCCCTCCATAATATTTACCTATATTAATATCCAAGCCCATCATCTATTTGCTGATGATGAACATTTTTGGTATAAACTTACAGAACAACCCAAATTTTCACCAATTAAAAAATGTGCCATCTCCAACCAAAAAACTAGAGGAAATCCCAACAATATGGCCCAAAATTTTTTTATTTCAATTGAATCATGAATAGGGTCAAATATACCCTCAATTATGTAAAATTATGTGATATATCCCCCATGACTAGTCCTTTGAACTAATGTTTTTACAATTCTCCCTAGTATTTAGTGTGAAGCAGATCCAATCTATTGCTAGAATGTGGAAAGCGGGGATATAACTTAATATTGAGACCCAATGGGTAGAGATACAATATTTAGGAGATTTTTTTTTTACAATTTTCCCATATAAATGACCCACCAAATCCATGTCTGACATCTTTAGGATATCCTCAAACTTGATGTCTTTTCCCACCACCATAAAAACCCTCTTATTCTTTGAATGGGTACACTTATTTTAATTTTTCGAGGCTTGGGAGTAGGGTTCTGATGGATACAAAGGATGTGGCGAGGATACAAAATATCTAATATGTGACTATGAAAGAGCCATAACACCTTATTTCAAAACAAGGAAAATATCACCTCCATGATAGACATATATCGAAAAAAAATTGTTCGACAATTAGAGGGAGTTGCTTCATGTGAACACTAAGTGAAAATATTTGTATGAGTATATTAATCCCCAATTATACCCAAGGAAAATTTAAGGGGCTAAATTTCATAGATGTGCTAATTTTCCATGCTTTTCTCAAAATGATATTCGCTAATTTCCATTTTTTCTAAAACTGATTCACTTAAATTTTATAGGATAAATTTATTTTATCTTAAAATTTTCCAAACTTTTATGATACTCTATTAAACGATTGGAAATTTGATTATTTTTACAAAAAATCACCAAAAAAATTACGATCTGTCTTCCACTACAAACTGCACAAATCTCTTAATGTAGGTAAAAATAAAAAGAAAAATATAAAAGCCTTGTTGGAGGAATATTTCTCAAATAAAAGGCCTTGAGCCCCTACATACTTAGGCCTCATCACTTGGTTCATGAATCAAACTCCCTCTCTTTGTGGAACCCTAATCCCTTGTTTTGATGTTCTTATCCCTTGAGAAGAGGATCTCAAACCTCCTCCTCTTGGCATATAAATTCAACACAGACTTGAGGGCTAAGGGGACTTCTGAATGTAAACTTATGTTATTATAATAGGCTGGAGGGCTTGTCATCTAAGGGGAGGATTGGAGACTTTTTGGAGGAGGCTTACATCATCAAGGCAAGGTTGTGTTGCTTTTTCTTGTTGTAAGATTAATATAAGCAACTGTTTATTTCCTATTTTCACTTGTCTTAATGCTATTTGCAAAATTCCTTGATATTTTTCATAATTTATAACTGAATATGATTTCAACATTATGATATATGCAACGTTGCAATTTTTGTTTGTTTTGGGTTCCATCTTTTTCTAGACTATGCGTTTATGCCTTGTTTGTTTCTCTTCATGCAAATCATACTTCGAAGTAACAAGGAAAGGCTTTGAAAGCAGCAGGCATACTACCAAAAGCATTTTGTAGAAAGGTAAGAGGCTTCATACTTAATATTTCAATTTTGAATTAAGGAAAGAGAGCAGTCAATTTTTTTGTTTGTCACTTTTATTCTTCTTAAGATTTCTTGATATGCACACTTTTTTTTAACAAAAGTGCACAAATGTGTGCACTTTTCCTTTAGCAATTATGCATCTGTGCACTGAACCTAACTAGTTACCTGCGCAAGTCTTTCAAAATTTGGAAATTTAGAGAATTTTCAAGTATTCTCTATTTTGATCACTACTCGAAGGTTTTTCCAATTTCTTAACAATTTTTGGTGTTTTTTTGCTTTCCGTTTTGCAAAAAAATCCCCCCTCAATCGTCGAGGGGGGGGAGGGATAAATTGTGTATGTGTGATAATCGATCTCTTTTGATCTTTGGAATTTTCATGAATTTTTTTTTTGAGTTATCTGTTAATGAAATCTCAAATTACATTTGATTTCATTTAGGTTTTATATTTTTTGTGAAATTTCCTTTACTTACACTTGATTAGTTCTTTCATAGTATTAGTGAAAGAAAGAATATTTGTGCATAAGTAGTCTTGTTATATTGTTCTTTCACTGATCCAGGAACATCTTGTGTTTGTTTTGAAGAGTTATGTTGCATAGTTTACATTATAGAAAATTCAACCTTAATATATTTAGATCTATGTATTTGATTATCTTTTTGAGAAAAAACACTCATCTTTACAATTTAGGGTTTTTAGTTTTTGTTGGTTTGTTGATCTATCACAAATAGTCTTTTGATTTTGGAATTGGTTATGTCAGTCTCTTTTATTTTAGTGAATCTCATCATATATTCATTTATGCCTCTTGTAAAGAGTTATTTCATCAATTGAAAAGCAAGTGTCCCTCATTGAAAGATAGTCCTGATTTGAATTTTCATGTTTTTATGCTTTTTTTAAGCATAAAAATGAAAAATTTACTTGGATTTGATTTTCATTAGTATTTTCCCGCTAAAAATTAGTGCATTTTAGAATTTTTTATGTTTTCTCTTATTTATAAATTCTTACATTGTTGGAAGTGAATGGAACTTCTCTCCTTACTTTAGTTAGGATTCATCGAAGTGAAAAGATTACATTTGTTAGGAAAAATACTACGCATGGGGTGGGGGGGGTGTGGAATCAGTATTTTGCCCACAATAATTTCAATTTCTTATTCTATTTTTTATACACGACAGTTGTAAAGGAAAATAGCATATGTACGTAATTGTTACTACAAAAACCTGCGTATATCCAGATAACTTATCTAATCATTACTTTCATCATATTTGTAATATTAATCAATGCATCATTACTCCATTATTCATCAATTAAATAATAATTATGAGAAATTGAGAAGATTAATATAGGACATCAACACACAAAACCATATGAACGCCATGATTTTTAGGTGGAAACCCAATGTGGGATAAAACCACCATTGATGTCATCTTTATCTTCTTCATTTATTAAAAAGAGTCTTCTTACAATCTTGTTCTAGCGTAGACTCTAACTAGTATGTGGGCTCCTACCTACAGAAGGATACAACCTTCTCTCATTTTCCTACTCCTGCTGGAAGGGAGTTACAAACCCCTTTCTGAAGATTTTTATCCTCAACTCTTTCTGGATCATTTTCATAATGTTTGAAATCAGATCCACTACTAACAATTCTGAAATAAATTACCCAAATACTAAACCAACTAAAACATAAAATTAATCATTGAATCTAAATCAAATATTGCAAACAATCCAACTAGACCAAACTGAACCAAACCATATCATACCAAGAAAAAAATTGTTACACATCACAAAGACCAAATGTTGCCACTGCAAACCCTGATCAAGCACACATCATATTATGTACGTTATTGTTTTTAATCAAACTCGCGTATGCACACACTTCTCCTTAAGAGGACCTACATACAGATCTCAAAAACATTGATACCTAAAACTAAATCACTGTCACACTAAATCAATCACTAAATAATACACTGAACCCATCACATATCACTAAACGAAATAAATATCACCATACAACAATATCATCACAAGTCAAAATTTCATTCTATAATCAGTTCAACCCAACGAGTAATCTCAAACACAGATTATCATGAGAGAAACATCATCAAAATACAACAACAAACATAACTGAACTGATCAAACATCATTCACTAGGGGAATTTTGAGGTCTAAAATGGACCTCCTAAGGAAATTATAAAATAATAGTTCAAATAATAAAATAATATTAGATTACATCATCAAATTTTACAGGGAAAAAGGAAAAACTACCTTTTCAACTTGTATTTTCAACTTATCTCCTTATGGATTTACTCAAATTTCGAGTGAGAACACTAGTTAGATGCATAATTTGATTCCTCATCCAAGGAGCACCCATGTTACATACTTTTGATCAACCCTGCTACACAAAAAATGAGAAAAACATGAAAAACATGATTGCAATAACGTTTTTTCATGTATTTCCCATTTTTCGTGTAGCAAGGTGAATCGAAAGTATGCAACATGGGTACTCCTTGGGCACTCCTTGGATGAGGAATTAAATTTTGCATCTAATAAGTACTCCCACACAAAATTTGAGTAAAAAATTAGGGAGATAAGTTGAAAATACAAGTTGAAAAAGTAGTTTTATTATTTTATTATTTTATTATTTTGTTTACTTTTTTAGCCCAAAAATAGTAAATCATCCCCCATGGTTGACATCATCATCTTGAATCCTATTGGTTCTTATAAATTTTATTTTGGTTGTACATTTTTCTTAGGAGGCCCATTTTAGACCTCAAAAGTTCTCTAATGCATAGTTCACACTGCAAAACCCTAGTAGTTGTACATGACTCTTATAAAGCACTTCCGTGTATGTACATGGTCCTCATGTTTGACACTTGCGTATAGATTCTGAACTTTCAAAGAATGTATATGTGACTCCCACGAAGAATATCTACATATGTACGTGACCTTTATGAAGCAAACCTGCGTACATATATCTAATCAATTAATCATGCCTTTGCTGCAACCACAAAACATACTTTGCAACCCTTATTGTCACATGTTCATGTTAGAATATCATTGCAATTAAAAATCTATAATTGTTAGTCATAATCATAAAATATCAGGTAAGTGTGTTCATTAGTCTCTATTCTAATTTCAGATCTATCATTTATAAAACCTCTCCATGCTCCTTGGTGCACACCTATTTCAAATCAAATTATTCATCAATAACTCATAACTTTCACACCTAAAAATTTCATCTCCATCTCCTTATATAGCTTAGGCCTTAGCCAATACCTCAGGCCAATCCTGTAGTAATGTTGATGGTATTCTTTGACGGTATCAAATATCCATTTATGCGCTCATACTATGGGCCAATACCATGGTAAAGACCCATGGTATTAAGGATACCAAGGTGGGGAAATTGTATGTGAATTTTCTTCACCATACCCACGTATGTACGTGACCTTTCTTTATAAGACCCACGTATACTTTATCTTTACCATTCTTCTATCTCCAAACTAATATTCCTTTGTCTATATCACTTGTAGTATTTGCATAATCATCATGTCGACATATTTACAAAGTAGGTTTCCATCAAGAACAACACATTAATCATAATGGAAACAACATTATCATATTCAATTGCATTCAATTTTGATTCTGTTTATAACACCACTGGTTTCCTATCCATCAACCTACTACGTAAACAACAACTCAAAAACAAAGGTAATAAAATAAATTAGAATTTTTATATTTCTAGGGCTCATTACACCTACATTACATCAAATTGTAGGGTTTGGGAATAGGAAAGTGAGCTAACTTTCCAAAGCTACAAACAAACGATAGAATCTTGCTGTAGGGAGTAAATCCATCTATTATAATTTGACTCTAGGAAGCTCCTCTTACAAGAAAATTAAGCACGCGTTAATATCATACCTAGTGAAGTGATCAACCCTGCTTCATTAGATACGGTAGTGTGATTTGCATTCATTACAAATAGTATTGAAAGGTACTTGGGAGTCACTTAAAGGATAAACCTCAAATTGACCATGTTGAGTAACCTTCAAGGGGATTGAGCTTTGTTACTCTTCCCTTGCATGTATGTTCAATCCATGACTATACCCCTAAGACAAGTTGTTGTATGTGGTAACCTTAGAGACCATTATCTTAGGGCTTTTACCCAAGGTGACGACAGGGTGGAAGTCCTTGTTGTACCTAGAGCATACATTGATTAGACTCACTTAGACCTTTTTGGAGGGTATTCTTTAATCGAAATAGCATAAGTGAAGTTACTTGCACCATATTGTGGCCATTAAGCATTTTTTCAACATAATTGATTCCACCTACTCTATCTCTAGCCACTTTTCACATTAATTTCTTCGACACTGGGTTTCATCACCAACTAGTTATTTCAGTGTGAAAAGGTTGTTTACATTGTTTTAATCCTTATATTTATTAGCATGTGTTATTTTCTTGTTTTACTTTTTACAGACCTTAGGTGTAGATTTTGAATTTGGATTATTAATATTGTTAATTTTTTAAAACTAGCTTTCACTAAAGTTGAATCTAATGGCAACAGTTTTGGAATTTACCAACCAAGGAATCCCTCTTAATGGGAATCTTAGTCCTTTTCCTTGCTTTTGAAATTTTGGTCCTCCTTATATGGCTACATTTTCATTACCTGTATTCACGATAGGTTTACCGGTATGGTTGTTTCAAACTCATTGGCCTCAAATACTCAAATTATTCCACCTCAACCAGATTCTGCACTAAAACTGAGTTCACCAATCTCATGTTCACCCTTTACCTTCTTAACCCAACATGTCTTCCCCCCTTTCTTATTCTTCGCTTGGTAAAAGCCTTGAAGCTATTAATCAGGTGGCTAAGAAGAAAAAGAAAGCGAAGAAGAAGAATAAGCAAGATAAGAAAGAAGTCAATCAGCCAACCATGGTTGTGTAAGTATTGGTAATGTTAAGGAACCTTCCAATATACATCGTAAGCCCAAATACCCTTGCAACATTTGTAAGGGTGACCAATTCCTTATCAATTGTACTAGTATTCCTAAGGTATTGGAATTATGGTTTGAACATTCTTATCGAATTATTGTTAATCCATCAACTAGTGATTCTAAGGTTCTAGGGAAAAAGGGTAATGGTAGGTTTCCTTGTAGGTTATGCGAAGGAAATCATCAAAATCAAATTTTCCTTCACATGGATGAAGCCTAAAAATTGTTCGAAAACCTTATTTTTTCTCAACAACAACTTCCAACAAGTTACCGTAAGATTTCTCCCAACCTATCCCAGTCGATGAAGTGATTGATCTAATTCCAAGTACAGTTAATCTCACTCTAACATTAGAGAGTGAAACCCATATCACTCAAGTTGATGAACCTTTGGTTGATCAAGTGGTCAAATCGATTCTATCTTAGTTCAATCCCACTATCCCTTTAGAGAGTGAAATTTATACCACTCAGGTTCTTCTTGTTACTTCACATTCCACCGCACAAGGGGGAGTTTCACCTGTTTACATGGAACCCCCTCCAAGTTTTGAGGTTATTTTCTTTGATTAGAATTGATTGACAGAGCCTCATATCCCTTCCTCCACCCCTTTCCAAATCGTTTTTAATTTTTATGGTAAGAATGTGTGTCGCACAAATGTACATTAAGGTACTTACGTTAGTATTTTATCCTCAACCACTGGGAAAGCTTTGGGTTCCGCTCAGCTTATGCTTGTTACACAAAATCAGTTAGCTTTTAACAAAACCGTTAGTGAACCTTAATGGATCCTTCCTAAGTTACCTATTACTATGGAAGGAAAAATTGCCTATATTGATCTTATGGTAGTCTAAAGCCCCTTAGATTTAAATTTTCTCCTCGGCCGAGACTATTTCTATGCCATGAAAATTTTCATGTCTACACTCTTTTGAGTGATGTCTTTCCCTAACAATGGAAACATTGTGACTATTTACCAACTTTCATTTGTTGGTATTGATTCGACTACCAACCATCTGAAACCCATGAATTTTCCTTATATGCAAGTGGTATTTTCCCCACCATGGGTTAATTATGTGGCAGAATGTCCCAATCATTAAGTTACCGATGTAAGTGAAACTCTCACTAGTTTCTAAACCTCTTCTGATTAAGATCCAATAATTGACATGGTGAACCATATGGGTGTATTTGAACATGATTTTATTATCCTTATTGATTCTCCTCGCATGTGTTCTTTCCAGTGAATTATTCTTCCTTCTAATGAAGACCTCTTGGAAGCAATGATTTAGGTGTTTCCCTTGAAATGTGTTTCTTCTAGTTGGAAGCCATGATAAATATTATTGTGAGGATGGTTCGTTACTATTTAAACCTCGCTAAAAAATGAAACAAGCTCTAAGCATGGTTATTTTTGTTTCAAGCTCGCATAAATGAAACTAATCTATGAGATTCATGAGCATAATTATTTTTATGTGTCAATATCGTTAAAAAATGAAACAAACCCCCCTCTAATTAATTCGAGTCTTTCATATGATCTCGTAAATGAACCTTCATTTCATATTACTATAAGTAAACATTAGTCTACTTGGGCATATCAAATGAAGCCTAGGGGGCATGTACCCTTGCAGTCATTATGCCGAGGTCATGGAAACTACTCTCAAGCATAGTTTTTCTCTATTTCAAGCTTGTGTAAAAATGAAACCACTCTCAAGCACAAATTTTCTCTGCTTCAAGATTTTTTAGAAATGAAACTACTATCAAGCATAGTTTTTTTCCTGTTTCAAGGTTGTGTAAAAATGAAACCACTCTCAAGCACAATTTTTCTTTGTTTCAAGCTTGTGTAAAAATGAAACTACTCTTAAGCAAAGTTTTTCTTTGTTTCAATCTTGTGTAAAAATGAAACCACTCTCAAACACAATTTTTCTCAGTTTCATGTTTGTGTAAAAATGAAACTACTCTCAAGCATAGTTTTTCTCTGTTTCAAGCTTGTGTAAAAATGAAACCACTCTCAAGCACATTTTTTCTCTATTTCAATATTGTGTAAAAATGAAACTACTCTCAAGAATATATTTTTTCTGTTTTAAGTTTGTGTAAAAATGAAACCACTCTCAAGCACAATTTTTCTTTGTTTTAAGCTCGTATAAAAATGAAGATAATTTCAAGTACAGTTTTTCTTTGTTTCAAGATTGTATTAAAATGAAACCTATCTTGATTCCATTTTGGTTATTATTTTCAAGACTCATTATAATCATGAAAATCCAAATCTTCTTTTCTTATATTTTCATGCTCATAAAACATACATGAAAATGCCAAGTTCTTTTTGGATTTTCTTGCTAGTTAATTAAATAGAAAGTCGGTAAAATGAGTAAACTTGTATAACTTTTCAGGCTCTTAAAAATTACGAAAAAGTGAGATATTGGAGTTACCTTTAAGCTCCTTTTTCTGACTCTCAAAATGTGAAAAGATTTTTGAGTATGCTTGTTTGTTTCAAACTCGTTAAAGAAAATGAAAAAACATCTGCTTGATATAAGGTCACCCCTTTTACAGATCAAGTGAATGATTTATGAAAAAGGTATACTTTGACTAATCATGGTCAACAGATTTCTCTCCTACATTATTTTACCCTTTTCCAGGCTTGAGAGACTAAATTTACAAAAAAGGACATTTCAGTGTTTACTTATGTTTGTATCCTAAATCCCTAATTTTTTTTTTAAGTTGAACGAACTATATGATTTTTATTTTTGTGTATTTTCAAACCCTTTAAATATGAAAATGACATCGAGTTACCCCTTCACAAGACTCGTAAAATTCAACAATGTAGGACTTGTCAATCATGACGAGACTGAACCATTCCTTCCTAGGGTTCGTTAATAATACTTTGAAGGAGAGCTTACAAGACAAGCACATGTTATCCTCCTCAAGATTGTATAAAAAAAATAAGTAATTTTCAATAATGGTGGGGGGAAATTGGAAAGAAACATTTGTTTTTGTATTACAAAAGGCATTATGTTGCTCTTGAACATGAGACTCCATCACTTTTGTGTCTGGGTTGGGCAATCCATTTGTCTCTTAACTAATCATACCTCATTTAAAGTCTTCAGTTTGGTTTTGGGTGTTATTTTTGAGTCAAATTTTGCCAAGTCAAAATGTCGTGTTGCCGATATGTTTAAGAGAATTTAAACCTCAATAAAAATTAGCTTGCAATTAATAGCCCTTAATTGTGTCGGTCATGCTTGATTTAGTCCCGAAGTACTTCAAATTTTTTATTTAAAACTTGACATGAGTTTCATGTCGTAGGCCCTCCTATGACATATCACTTCCTATTGACTTCAACTCATTGTCTAGGAAGTTGATCTAGAAACCTCCTTTAGTACCTTGGATTATGCATGCCCTAATGGTAGGTTTCTTGCTTTCAATGACAATTTCTCATCATTTACCTTCAATCAGATGATTCTATCAGTGTTTAACTTCAATACATTTAATCGCACTTCATAGATTGTACTGGGGTACCTTGAGAACCATTGTCACTATTGGTGGTTTCTCTCATGTTTGTTAACGGTTCACATCATTGACCAATAACTAGGTGGTTTATACCATGTTCGAATTCAAGAAATTCACTTACATGGTTAGATTTCTACCATGGATTAATAGAGATAAAGACAAAGACCCTGGATCTAGTTTCATCCATTCAAGCCGTGTGGAGTTTTAAATATTCATGATTGTAAATATGGATCCACGTTTAATGGTTTCATCCATACTGTGTCTACGGTTGACATGGATTTATGGATATTTCCATACTGATTCTTTTAGATACTTTTGATCTGAGTATGGGAATGCATACTTAAGTGATGATTATATGTAGATGTTGTATCATAATCCTTGATTGTTTGTATCAGGTCTCCAACCATGGTCTCTAATCTAAGCTTTGGGATGATAAAGCGCTTCATTCCTCAAACATATTTTCTCTCTTTTCACTTTATGGGGATATCTATTACATGTAATTTTGTTACCATTAGGAAAATGACCACCAATCCAGATCTCTCACTATTTAATGAAGTGTTCCAAGCATTCCCCTACAATGTTGGAAAAAAAAATCCCAAAGACAACAAGAATATTGGATTACATTACTTAAAAACCTATTTTTTAAGAACTTGCGCATTTTCCTTATCCATTGCCTGCGCAAGTGAAATTTTGACCATTATGGCCAATGCAATTATGTGCTCTGTCTTCCACTACAAACTACGCAAATATCTTAACGTAGGTAAAAATAAAAAGAAAATACTGGAGGCCTTGTTAGAGGAATTTTTTCAACCAAAAGACCTCAAGCCCCTACATACTTAGGCCTCATCCCTTGGTTCGTGAATTAAAATCCCTCTCTTTGTGGAACCATAATCCCTCCTTTTGAGGATCTCATCCCTTGAGAAGAGGATATCAAACCTCCTCCTCTTGGCCTATAAATTCAACACAGAACAAAGGGATAAGGGGACTTCTGAATGTAAACTTATGTTGTTGGAATAAGGTTGGAAGGTTTGTCACCTAAGGGGAGGATTGGATACTTTTGGGAGGAGGATTACATCATAAAGGCAAGGTTGTATTTCTTCTTATTGTTCTAAGATTAATACAAGCAATTTCCATTATTTCCTAATTTCACTTTTCTTAATGTTATTTTCAAAATTCCTTGATCTTTTGCATAATTTACAATTGAATATGAATTTAATATTATGATATATGCAATGTTGGAATTTTCATTTGTTTTGGGTTTCATCTTTTTCTACACTATACTTTTATGCCTTGTTTGTTTTTGTTCATGCATATCTTACTTCAAAGCAATGAGGAAAGTCTTTTGAAAGCATCAGAAGGACTTCCACATGGATTTCATAGAAAGGCAAGAGGCTCCTACATATCTCATACTTCATATTTCAATTGTGAATTATGGAAAGATAGAAATCACTTTTTTTGTCTGTTACTAGATCTCTTTGGAATCTAGGGAGATTGCTCTTGTCTGCAAGAGGGATTTTCCACCATAAAAAATGATTAAAAGCTTATTTCTCTAGAGTTTTCGTTTTTATCCTAATAAAATGTAAAAAATAATATTTTTCCCAAATATATGAATTTTTATGGTAGTTACCAAAGTAGAAACATGGAAATTCACATTTAGACATAATTCCCTCGTCAAGCTGAAACAAAAAAGATAGCCCCCCATAAATATATGAAAGGAGAACAAGATCTCCATTGAATTAGGAAAAAAAAATATTTCTAATAATTTAGGAATAAGGGTCAATCTTGTTGTTCCATATTGGATCATTATATTTTTTTTCATCCACCTTTATGCTTTCAAAGTGGAAAAAGTGGAAGAATCATCTCGCAGGACCATTTTTATTAGTGGGACCTAGTTTGGTAGATTGGGGTATGAAACATTTCGATAGTAATTTGTGGCATTAATTTTTTTTTTTTGGGGGGGGGGGGGGGTGGGGGGGCCCGGGGGGGGGGTAAAACTTTTCTACTTTAGTGTATCACCTCATTTTCCTATTCTACACATAGATACATTTCCAACGATGTAAGAATTACCTCAATCAAAGTCTATATGCAAAATTCATGCCACTCAAAATTTTACCTTCATGTTTTGACCACTATAATTCAAGAGGATGTCAAGTCAGCCCCCATTTCTCATGAAATATGGGTTGGGCATGAGATCGTGATGAATAAGGATGCAAAAGAGTCAATATTTTGACTCTAGTTAAGGGTTGAAGGAACCAAACCTAACCACTAGTAGGCTATTAGGTTGTGTTATAACTGAGCCACTGGAAGGAAAAGGGGTTCCATTATTTTCAAGCGCATTTTGTTTGATAAATGAGAAGAGTAGCCGAGAGGATAGGGAGAGAGCACACATAGAGTATTTGTGCACTATAGTAATCCATGAGCATAGGCCTTACTTCTTTATACTTGTATCCATTTTCTATTTATATAAAGAGAGAAGAGCTACCTAACCTTCCAGTTGGGTTTTCTCTGGAAAGGGTTTCATAGGATATATCTTTTGTCAATTGTGGTTTGTAAGTCTTTTATTTCCCTATTCTATATTTTATACATAATTATAATTTGAATGCATATACAGTAAACAACAATTAATATATCTATAAATCTAAAGAGAAATAAACCCTCATAATGTAGATTTCAAATTTTCTAATATATTTTAGTAGATTTATTATGGTAAATTGTCTGGATGAAATATCCACAATAATTTACAAAACACTTTCCCTCAAATTAAATATAGGAATAATTTTTAATTGAAATTCTATTCATGTGGAAGTATAAAAATGAACTAATATATCATCAAGGTACATAAATGAAAATATATATAATTTCCATGTTGAACTTCTAATATATCGACACACTAAAACTACTGCTCTTACCTAGGTTAAAATAACAACATGGAATAAAAACAGAACGTGATAGAATTACATAATCAAAGCCTCAAATCTATCGCTCAATATAAATGGAGGGAAATCCTAAAATCAAGCTCAGATTTATTTCTAATTATAAATTCAACCATCTAGTCAGATACAAGGACATTCAATTTCACAATTCAATAGGAAACAAATTATTTACAAAATCATGAACATCATTTCCCTGACAATTAAAAACAATTACATATCAAATATAAGTATATAAACACTTATCTCTTAAATTTAATTATTTCTTACAATTGATGAAGGTTGATACCTTCTCCACCCAATCATAGGCTCGATTGTTACGTTTAAAAAAATTTAGTGCCACCCCCTAGAAAGACCATAATGTCATCAGGGGAACTCTTCACTTAATAAATAAAAGATGGAAAAATAAAGATCACTCTTCTTCATAACAATAAATCAACAATGGTTTCCTTTAACACTTTTGAGTTAAGAGTATGCATAAAGCCACATTTGGTTTCTCAATTAGCATGCACAAAGAGTTTATGCATTAACCTAATAGTCCCTTAGTGACCTTCCCTGTGATGCTTTCCTAAAAAAACATGTAAAACAAAACTCTCATTTACATCTTAGGAAATGATTTGCTAACAAACACCTAAAACTATATCTCTCCTTTAGATTTTAGATTGAGGACACTTATGCTTGATTTCCTTAGTTTGAAACCATCTTTAACAAACCGTAACTATTATATGACCCACTATAATATTTCTAGACAGATTTTATCCTTGGAGTTCATACCCAAACCGATTTATGAGAATTACTTACTCTACGCACATGAATTCCCTTTGTTCTTCCCATTTTAGCACGAGATTTCATGGGTCAAACCTTCAATTTAGTGGGTCAAATTAGAAATTTCCAAACGGTTAGCTTTCCATACATGAGCAACAATTTGGTACAATTTCAAACTACCACCCATAATTATGGGTACTTGGTAGTTCAACTACCAACTCCCTCACTAACTCACTTCTTAGGGAAGGGGGAGAGGCTAGATTTTCAATTTCATCTCAAAAAAAAAAAAAATTGGGCAAGGGAATTTTAGAGGTGACATTTTTACCCAATCCCTTAACAATTCCCACTCATGGAATCATAATTAGTGTTGGTGCTCCAACCATTCAATCAGTGATTGGAATTTTTTCATTAACAACAAAAACAAAATTACATGCTTTAATGTATTTAAAAAATATTCATGATGAAATATCTTTGTAATACATGTCACAATTATATTTATGATTGGGGTTTAAAATTGGGGCGTTACATTTTGTAATTTTATATGTGGAGTTCTTTACATGTATTCTTACATTGCATTAATATTACTTCAATGTATTGTGTTATAATGACATTAATATAACAATGTCAAATGACAATAATTTAATGGTAATTTCTAAGTTAAAGGAGCAATATGGTGACGATAAATGTTATTTCCATTACAAAAATTATAAGGATATTGCTAGAGAATATTATTTTTATTTTAAGAAATTTGAAGGGAGGACAAACCAATATATCCCTTTGGTAAGTTACTTATTTCATTTCATGTATCTATTCTTGTAAAAATTTAAACATTTTATATTTGATATATATACTAAAAATAATTGATTCATTTTAATTGCAAAGGAAAACCATTGTAGGCTTGAATACGGTTTAACAATGTGCCATAATGAAAAAGCTAATATACATGCAATGAATGGAGGTGAGATTAATATTATGGAAGAAAATGGCATTTATATGATTAAGAATGGTGGGATAAATATGTTGATCCATAATACATTTTCTCTAATGGGTGATAAATTTGATGATGTTCATGATGTACCTTGGATTGATAAAGCATAAAAACCCTTATATAGAGACTCAAAAGATAAATGATTTATCTATTATTGTGTTGTTGGTGAACTTGAAGGTATTGAATGGTTTGTCAAAAGCTATCTCAAATAAATCCAAATGTATGCAACATAACTCTTTATACATAAGTTTTTTTCTAAGTGATAGTTTTTAATTGTATAATGGATGCAATAATGATCAATATTTAATGCAATACTATATTTTTTAATGTTCAAGTACATTGTTAAGTGTATTTATCCTTTTTTTGTAAATTTTTTTAGTATATTTCTATTGATTATCAAATAATTTTTCATTGAAATCTTTCCAAGAAAACCTCCAAAAAGATCCCCATAAAAGAGTGACTTGGAAAATCCTCACTACCCCAACGTTTTGCATAAGTATTTCCAGATCTACAAAATACCCAAATCTAAGTTTAGAAACCCGAGGACTGCAAATTTTGACACATTTCTCTTTCATTTTAGCAGTCCTACCAAAACTATAAAAAGTTACCAAAATACATATATTCATCCAAAAGACTAGGCTTTGCAAAAAAATTCAGACAACGTTTACAAAAAACCAAAACTTGTCACCTAGAGACCCACAAACAAAGTGTTCATTTGACTTATTCGTCGAAAATGATTACTTGCAATGTAGCATAAGAGTTGGCATGAGGAGAAGCTTGAGTTGGAGCATTTTTAACACACCTCGCATTAGATCTACCCACTTTCATCGGCTTACCCAGCCTAAACATGAGATGAGGGGCCATTATGACAAGACTCAACCTCCTATGTGACCTTAAGGAAATTGAGTTAAAAAACAAACCTTACTGACTTCCCTTAGGTGCCACAGGACCCTCCATGAGTAACCCAACCCCTCCAAGTGTCCATCACCTGGTTCAACCTGACTTTTCCCTAAGATTGAGCCCCAAGCACTCCCTTTACAAGTCATCCATACGACTGGAAACTCCCAATCGCTCCCATAGGCCTGCATCAGTGCAATTGTGGCGTTTTTTGCTCAGTGTTATGCCATCGAATGTGAAATTTAAGGCTAGTTTTAAAGGTTGGGGTTGATCCTCTGCACAAAATCCATATAACTTCCAAAACTCATGAAATACATGAAAAAAATTATTATAAACCAAAACTGAAACCAGGACTAGCCCTAACCATCCCCATCTGGAACTGATATTCTCCCAAACACTTGGAAACAATGTAACCTACGGGTAATGAATACAAGACTGGGCATAAGGGAATGGAAATTCATATTAGACTTAACAAGAAGGATCAACACCCTGTCTCTTGATATGTCCTAGCATCAATTAGGTCTTGCATCGATTATTCTTTCAGTTACAAGAAAAAACATGAAATGAACCCTAACTAGAACCAGTCACATAACCATGATTATAACCAACATATAACCACATAAATAACCATAATATAATATATGTTAAAGCTACATAATAACAAGTACAAATGCAAGAGAAATTAGCTTTCATTAAACATAGGCAAGAGCCAACCAGGTTCTGGACTTCCACGTACCACCCGACCATAGACATGGCTGAACCAAATATTAACAGTGGTGTTATTTTTTCCTTTATTAAATTTTATTACATGAACTTTTAGCCCGAGTCTATTACATAACCATCCCCCTTGGGGAGCATTGTCTTCAGTGTTAAACCACACCTATACCTCAGCAAAACCGTTGAATATCAAGCATACCTCCCATGGAGCTTTATAACTTAGCTTGATGCATTATTTACAATGAATAACCTACTCAAAAGCAAAAAAATATCATCATGAAAACATGGAAATGTAACAACCATACTGCTTATTAGAGCTTTATAACTTATCTCATGGTAGTATTTACAATAGAAACCATACACAAATATGTACAAATACCAAAAATTCATTGCCTAAATGACAAAAAATGAAGAATACATAGCCTGCATCTGATACACCATATTCCATGTAGCTCTTTGGGCCCAAAGTGCTTCCACTTCACTTTAACTTTCTCTATGGATTTTTTCTTGAGAATGAGTTGTTTCCTCTGTAATATGCACTGAGGTTATGACCGAAATTCTACTTCTTGCTCTACCTACAATAAAAACTAATTAATAACATTAGAAACATCCTTTATATATCTTTTAAGTAATGAAAAATGAAAAACATCATGGAGTTTCATAGTTGGAGGCAGTGCAATCCGACAGGCCACTCATACAATCCTCTCAAGGATCTCAAAAGGCCCGCAATACCATGGTTCTAACTTGGCACATGATCCAATCCTCAAGGAGATCTTCTTGGGCTTAATGTGAAAATACACATGCTCCCCAACCTAAAACTCCTTAAATTCCCCGTGTTGGTCTGCATAATTCTTCTTCCTATCTTGTGATTCCTTTATTTGATTATGTATAACCTACATTTCCTGTTTCATATCTTCCAACATGTTCAGTCCAATAAGTACCCTATTCATTGGATCACTCCAACTGATGTGAGTATTACAACTCTTCCCATATAGTGCCTCGAAAGGACTCATCCTCAATGACTCATGGTAACCATTGTCACTATAAAAAGTCAACTAATAGAAGGTACTCCTCCCATTTCCTCTGTTGCTGCATCACATACATTCTCAACATTTCCTCCAGGATCTTGTTGATCGTCTCTATCTTTACATCTATATATGGATGATAAGATGCACTGAACGCCAACTCTATCCCCAAACCTGTAAACAACTCCTTCCAAAACTTTGAAGTGAAATTGGCATCCCTATCTGACACAATAATTTTGGAACACCATATAATCTCACAATCTCCCTAATGAAGACTTGTGCCACCTCAATAGATGAATATTTAGTCTTCACTAGAATGAAATGACCCACCTTGCTCAACATTTCAACCAAAACCATGATAGAATCATGTTGCCTCATTTTTCTAAGAAGACCTATAATAAAATCCATGGAAATTATCTGCCATTTCCATTCTAGAATTGGAATAAGTTGTAGTAGACCACGTGTATGCTTACATTCCGCTTTCACCTCCTGAAAATTCAAACATCGAGCCATGAACTTTGCCACATCCTTCTTTAGATTCAACCAATAGCATAAATTCTTCACCACTGTTAATGTCTTATGATATCTTGGGTGAACCAAGTATGGATTGACATGAAATTCCCTCAAGATAATCTTCTTGAGTTCATTTTCATCCAACAAATAGATCATGTACCTAAACCTCACCAAACCATATGTCATGAGACGATAGTATACATCCTAATCACATGTTCTTGCACCTGTACCTATACCTGTACTTTGCTGTAACCTATTCGTGAGCTTCATATGCATGTCATCATGTTGTCCTTCCTATAATATTTGATCCTGTAAGTCTTTCCCATAGGAACTCATAGTTGTAATATGATTCACATGTACTTTCCTGCTGAGAGCATCTACAACCTTATTCTCCTTTCCCTTGATGTATCTGATATCGAAATAAAAATCACTAGGGGTGGCCAACCATCTAACTTTCCTAGCATTCAGATTTGGTTGGTAAAACAAATATCTCAACCCCCTGTGATCTATCATCAATACAAATCTATTTCCAAGAAGATAGTGCCTCCACATATTCAAGGCGTGAATAATATCTTCCAACTCAACATCGTGAGTCATGTATTATTGTTCATGCTCATTCAATTCCCTGGACTCATAGCATACCCCATGTCCCTCCTCCATAATGACTCCACCAAGTCCTCTTTTACAAGAATCTATACACATGATGAATTATTTATCCAGATCTGCAATCTTAAGAATTGGAGCATTGGTCAACAACTACTTCAGCTACTCAAAATTAGCTGCACATTCTTCTGTCCATTCGAAATTCTTACCTTTCCTCTACAAAGAAGTTATAAGATATGCAATGTGTGATAAGTTCTTGATGAACATCTTGTAGTAACTTGCTAATCCCATAAATGATATAACTTCCTCCACATTCTTAGGAGCTTCCCACTCCATGATGGCCTTTATATTTTATGGATGTAATACTATTCCTTCCTTGGAAACAACATATCCTAGGTAGTGTACCCATGTCTGAAAGAAATTGCATTTGCTAAGCTTAGCATATAACTAATGCTCTCGTAGTAATATCAACACTGCTACTAAATTATCTACATGATCTTCTTCATTCTTAGAATATACCAATATGTCACCAATGAATACAATTAAAAACTTGTCTATATAAGGAAGCAACACACTATTCATCAAACATATAAATGTAGCTGGAGAATTAGTCAAATCGAATGGAACTACAACAAAATCATAATTCCCATACCTGATCTTGAAGGCAGTCTTCTAGATGTCCTCTTATTTAATGCATAATTGATGATATCCTTATCTCAAGTTAGTCTTATAGAACACTACTACTCCCTTCAACTGATCAAGCAAGTCATCAATCCTCGACAACCTATACTTGTTCTTTATCGTCACTTTGTTCAGATGCCTATAATCAATTCACAACCCGAGAGTACCATCATTATTCTTTACAAACAACATTGGTGCACCCCAAGGTGATACACTCATCCTAATGTATACCTTGTCAAGCATTTCCTTCAGCTGCAACTTCAACTCTACTTACTCTGGCGTGCTCATCCTGTAAGGTGCCTTTGATGTTGGTGCTTCCCCTGGTACCAACTCAATAGAAAAGTCTACTTCCCTATGAGGAGGTAACTCTGGAATCTCTGCTGGAAACACATCCTAAAACTGCTACTATAAAGGATACCTTTGGGATATTTCTGCATCCTCAACATCCTTACCCTTGTCACTAGGAAAATGCACTACAAACATCACACAACATTTTCTGCAACTGTGCTTAACCTGCATGGCACTAACCATCCTCATTGATGTAGGCTTCGTCTCTCCCTGCAAAATTATATTTTCTCAATTATCATCCAGGAAACCAATTTCCTTGTCATAATTGTCTACTTTGGTCTTGTGAAGGTATATCCAATCCATACCGAAAAGCATCCTATATGATCCCAAAGGAATTAAATTCAAATGTGTTGTTGTAGGCATACCATTTAACTCAAATGTAGAATCGCTTACCCAATGGTGAACTCCCTTATTCGTACCTATAGCCAAAGTCACCAACCAATATTCTGCATGCATTTCTTTTCTCAAGCCACACTTATCCACCAGGTCAGGATTAACATAACTATAATTATATCCATGATCAACCAAAATAGAAAAAACTTGATATAACTTAATCATAGAGCTTACCATCCATCTCAATGATGGATGCATGGTTATCCACTAGCCTATTTTCCACAACTGCATAAATATGAGGAATTCTATGACCAATATCCCCAAATATATGCAACTACTGAGAAGTATAGATCTAGGGTCTACCATCCTGATACTGCGGAAAATCCCTCTTGCGATGATCCTTTCCACACATCCATCACTACAACGGTGCTCTACCATCATCTCTAGTCTGATTCTCTCCAAGTTGTGATCCATGTCCCTTCTCAACTGTACTAAACTTATTGTAAGGAATCACATTTTATTTCTCACCTTCATCTTGAGGTCTTCCCCGCTTTGGTGGCCATATTCATTTAGATTTCTCATTTCCTTTCAAGTCACACTTGGGCTCAAATTTGTATTTTTACTGCTCATAACAATGCTTTAGCTTTCAAAATGGCTTCTTATAGCGATGTAGGATCATCGAACTCAATCTGGTCTCTATATGCTACTAGAATTCCACTGATGAATATCTGAACCATGGCCATCTCCTCCTTGAGGTAAGGCACATATCTCAACAACTCCAAGAACCTAGTAGTATACTCATCATCTGTCATGAAAACCATATCCAACTAAAAAATACTTAGCTCTGGCATCATACTACCTCTCCAACAGGTACTTCTTCTTGAAGAGTCTCTCAAACTCATCCAAAGTAAATTCATACTCTCAAATACCTTTAACATTCTTCACATCCTCCCACCAGAAATTTTCTTTCCCTTTAAGATTGAAAGTGTCTATCTTGGATTTCATGTTCTCTATATTACTATGCAATCTGAAGAATTTATTCAACCCAAGAAACCATGCCTCTGCATCTTCTAACTTTTTCATCTCTTCATCGAATGTAGGCAACTTGACTTTCTTGAACTCCTCAGGAAAGTAATCACCCCTCATATCAGCATGATGACAGTGACGACTATGATGATGTCTCCTAGAAGAGAAACTAGAATCATTCCCATACATACCAATCCTCCTATCAAGTGTGTCCAATGATATGCCACCTCTAAATGTGTCCCCTCTATCTAGCCTGTGTCTGTACTAAGACTTGCTACCATAGGATCCATTAGTATTTTCTTCCTGCTCTTTACTGATCCTCATATGTCCCTATTTCTACAACTCTGACAAGCTCTGAAGAATCACTGCGTTAACCTCTATCTCTTTTTCGTGAGCCCTTACAAGTCTTTCCTGAGCCTCAACCAACTTGTCATTATCTTCCTTACAACTTATGATCTTTGCCTTCAATCTCCTCAATGTATCTTCTACACCAAGAGAATAATCATCTCCTTGTTTCTCAACTAATCTATAGGAAGAGTCATAGGGGTTATAGTCTACCATTTTTCTCACCATCCTTGATTATCTTCTTCCTACAAGTATATCATGTTAGAAAAAAATATAGATTCCAAAATAAAATCCATACCTTATTGTTGTTCACAGGAGGCTTATCTCATCTAAAATATTAATCCACATTAGCATGTACATGCATAATCATAAACATATCCACATAACATGACCATACCGACAGTGTACCCTGATCGTATGCATGACGACCAGAACCTTGAAAACATTGGAATTTTCCCCAAAGAGACTGCAACCATGCTCAGATACCTCCTGTAATGCACCTCCCCTCACATACACCCACTTTCAATGGCTTACCCGGGGTAACCAAGAGATGAGGTGCCACTATGACAAGACTAAACCTCCTAGGTGACCTTAAGGAAATGGAGTTGACAAACAAAGCTTATTGACTGCACTCAAGTGCCACAAGACCCTCCAAGAGTAACCCAACCCCTCAAGGTGTCCATCCCCTGGTCCAACCTGACTTTTCCCTGAGCTTGAGCCCTAGTTTCTTCATTTCCAAGCCCTCCATGCGACTAGAAACTCCCAGTCACTCCAATAGGCCTACATTAGTGTGACTGTGGAATTTTTCACATAGTGCTATGCTAGGGAATGTTGAATTTAAGGCTATTTTTTAGGGATGGGGCTGAGCCTCTACCTAGAAATCAATTTAACTTCCATAACTCATGAAATGCATGAAAACAATGATTATAAACCAAAACTGGCACTAGGACTAGCCCTGACCATCCCCAATCGGGACTAACATTCTATCAAACACTTGGGAACAATGTAACCTATAGGTCATGAATACAAGATTGAGCATAAGGAACTGGAATTTCATATGATACTTAACAAGAAGGATCACCACCCCCTCTCTTGATTTGTCTTAGCATCAATTTGGTCTTGCATCCATTATTCTTTCAGTTACAAGTAAAAACATGAAATGAATCATGACTAGAACCAGTCACATAACCATGCTTATAAACATCATATAACCACATAAATAAACATAAGATAAAAACCATTAAAGCCACATAATAACGAGTACAAAAGAAAGAGAAATTAGCTTTCATAAACATAGGCAAGAGCCAACCAAGTTCGAGACTTCCACGTCACACCTGACCATAGACATGGATGAAGCAAATATTTATTTCATCCATTCACCCTCATGCCATATTCCAAGAATGAATGTGGGATATCATGTATAAACACATAAAAAAAATGGAATCCAGTGGTTAAATGACATACACCCTCATAATACCGTGATCTTACCTAAACCGGCACCGAGATCACTAAACTGAACCAAGCTTAGAATGCCTTTGGATATCATCACTAGCCCTGAGGAATTTTTCATCTCCTTGTCTCTAGGCTTTACCACAATCCACATCGGGTCACTAGGCCCTTATGGAGACACCACCCTTAAGCTTTACCATGTATCCCGCCAAAACTGGTCAAGGGATTCCTAGGCCTTTGGGAATGTTCCTGAGACCATATTTTCCCAAATTCTAAATTCATTTGACATTTCCCAAGCTCAGAACCGAGAACAATCCCATCACACTATATCTATTTGGAAAAAGGAAAGGGAAGGGTGAAAACTACTGTCGAAACCCAGCAAAACCATGCTATCGAAAACAAAAGAACCAAATACCAACATGCACATACCTGCATTTCAAAACCAACTAGGAAATCATACATGCAATTTGTTACTTGCAAGTATTCCTGTTAAAGTTTCTTGATCCCACTCTTCCTTGCTTGATATTTCCTTTCCTTGTCCTTCCTTTTCTTGCTTGATCTCCTTCCACTCTTGGTGCTCTTCTCCTCTCTGAGTGTAATTCTAAAAATGAATTGACAAAAAGCTACCAATTGACGCTATGAGGAATTTTTATCATTAATGCCTCTTGTTTCTTCAATTTTCCATTATTTTATTTAAATTTACTCCGCACGTGCAACCTATGACCTTTCACCTTCCTTTCCTCCTAATTTCCTTTATTTTCATAAATAAACGTGCCAAAATATCTTTTATCCTTTTTTAATGCCTTAGCCATTTCCTTTGCCAATTTCCACTCATCCATAAACACGTCCAATGATTCCCACTAGGATATCTTTGCCCAACATTTAGCTTGGAATAAGTGTCCCTTAACAGTGGTATTATTTTTTCCTTTATTAAATTTTATTACATGAAATTTTAGCCCAGTTTTGTTAAAGCGTTGATGATTGTTGACATGTCATGTTGTTCATTTGATTTATTTTATGAATCAGAGACAATATAACATTCCATTCGAGACATTATGACCATTATATCATCTAAATTATATCTTATATCCCACACAATTATCTTTATCTCCTCCTAGCCTTCAAAAAACTTGTAGTTGAATACTTTCTTATCTCAAATAACCATGCTAAGAAGAGTTTCCAGTTGTTGACGTTGGTTGTTGGAGTGAAGGAAATGAAGCCTTCACTTGTGGAAATTTACCGGCTTTGAAACCCATTTAAGAATTTTTCCTCCAATTTCTAAGTATGAGAAATAAACACGATCCCCAAACTATTTTTCCTTCAGATGGAGGATTTCCTTCCGAAACTCTAAGGGATTTACCTCAACAAATTTTTAATTTATTCCCATCTGAATAAGAATCCTCCTCTTGAAGAATATGACCTAGTAGTGCCACCCATGTGACTAGGAAGGCACTACTAAGGAGACATATAACCAGTTGGCATGTAATGCAAACAAAGGGAGAATGTGGTGTATTGACCTAGTGTGATGGATCGAGACACGAGATTACTAGATTCACTACCAAAAGAGGCCAGAAACACTAAAAGAACAACATATATATAGTAATGTGGGTTCATTATCACTCCATAATTTTCCCGACTATGAAAGGAAAACTTGGAGGTAACACTGGAACAATCTTTTAGATTGGAAGTTGGCCCCTCCAATGTAGAGAGGGATCTCTCTTTGAATTATCTAGTCAAGGTCAGTACATTAGTAGGTCATTCATATGATCATATCAATGGCCATATCGTTGGTAGGGTAAGGGTGTAATGAGGGGTTAGACAAAGAGAAAATCCATTGGGCATGGAGTCATGAAAATGGGATACCAATAAAGGTTTTCAAGACTTGTTAATCAACAATTTGTTTCGAGGGCAAGGTAATTGGAAAAATACTATACATAAAACCATATAGAGCATGCAAGTTGAATGTTAGAAACACATAAATCATTATAGAGCATCAATGATAAATTTTGTAGTAACTATCAGACTAAAAGGTGTGAATGCTTGAATGTAAAGGTACATAGCATCAGAGATTATTTCGAAATCTATATAATATTCATTCAAACATTGAATAAATGCTTTCAATGATTTACATAGTAGGGAAAAAAACACCAAGAAACAAACTGCACATGCCAATACAAGAATCTTTGAGACGAGTTCAAGTACTTCAACCTCAAAAACTTATATTAATAGAAAAAAGGATTTCAACATGCACTAGGTTTTTTGACCCAATTCGAACCCCTACTACATATGAGATAATACAATATATAAGAATACAATCTCAATCTATTTCTAAGTTTTTGGAATAAAATCAAATAAAAATCATAAAATAAGATAAATATAAATATATTTACAATAGACTTTGAATGTTGAGATTGTTGGTATTTATCCTCTATCTGAAAAGTGGAATGAAATATTGGGCCAATATTTATCTTTGACTGTCACTTGCTCCAAAATTCCACTTGTGTTAAAATTTTGATCTCTTGCCATGGAATCTAGTATTGGGGCAACTGTTTGTTGATTTTATGCCATGAAAATCTCTATATGTCTTTTTAAGATACCTGAAAATCTGTAAAAAATCCTCCAACCTTGAGTTGACCATCTAAGTGTTTATTTTCTACCTAAATATGTTGATTGAAATCGCCAAGTTGAATTAAAGAGGTGGTTTCATTAACGGATGACTACGCATTTTTTTAAGAAAAAAAATTTGGCGAATTCCTGAAAAAATAGTGTCCAAATATTCCTTCGTATATCCAAAACTATGATAGATGTGAAAAAATTGAGAGAGGGGATTTTAAATGAGCCCATTCCCAAAAAAAAAAAAAAAAAAAAAAAAAAATTCATTTCCATCTGTTCAGAAACCGTGACCAAATTTATTTTCCGTTATAGGAAAAACAACCTTAAAAAATGATTTTTGTCATCATGTTCAAAATAGTGAGTTCACCATGGATATCGTGCTTCATTCATCAAAATGGAAGCTTGGTGTGTGAATCCATATTTTAATGAGCTTTATCATAACCAATATAACTATCACTACTTAAAAATTGCACACTCTTTAGTCGCTGAAAAATTAACAGGTATATGTTATCGAGATAAAAAACCACAGAGATCTACCAAATAACTTGATAGTGCTTCCCCCCCCCCCCCCCCCAAAAAAAAAATTAGAGCTAAAAAATTAACTATCAATGCTATGTCAGAAATACTCAAAACGAACGTTAACAGATTAAAATTCACTCATTTAAATGATGATAAATCTTGGTTTTTAATTTGGAAACACCACCTGCCAGATGATATGTGGTTATGTTGTCAGATGATTTGGAAGCGCTTGCCTTTTTCAAAAATGAACCAATCCCTTTCATTTATTTTGGCATCTCCATACATTTATAACATTAAAATTTGTTCTTCCAAATTAAATGGTAGCGCGACTGAAAATTTATTAAAACTGGATGTTAAGGCCTCACTCTGAGTTACCCTCCAAACTTAAAATGTAATAACATATGGCTCCAATGGGGATGTTGTCACCTTGAGTGGTAGCAAAGGACTTCATAGACGAGGTTTCTAGTCATTGGGCAACTCCCAAACTCTGAAAAGAAATTGGCTTTCCAAATCTGAAACTTGTTAACTAACTTGTAACAAACTCATTTTGCAACTGAAACAAATGCAAACTAAAAACTGAACGTTGAAAAAATTACTACTGAAAAATGAAAATTTAAAACCACTGAAAGGATGCTCAAAAAGTGAACCTATTTTTCACACCTACCTACTAAACTGGAAAAAAAGAAAAAAAGAAAAAAAAAGTTGTTCTATCAAGTGATAGAAAAATTCCAATGTAACCATGAAATCAGATGGCTACTTAAGTAGTTTCTACTTTCACTCTTCTCAAACAAAAGGAAATCCTTTAAAAATAACCCATCATACCATCTGAAATTGTTTTCTTTGACCATGAAAAATGTAAGACTCGTTTCCTCTGAGGATTCGAACATAAATGAAAAAAGGGTCCTTAAGAGCATGAAAAAATAACTCTTGATTATTAAAAAGAAATATAGAATAACCACGATATCTAGATGCTACTCCTTGTTCCATTTCACCAAGATTTTCATTATAAACTTCACCAAATCAGCAAGAAATAATTTACTTATCATTTTCCTCATCTACAAGGAAAGGCTTTGAATATTTTCAGAAAGCCTCAAAATGAAGAGCCTCATTATGTATAATAGGAATGTCTAGTAAAAATCCCTCATGCGATTCAACAAGAATATCATATTGATTCTTTAAAATTTCAAAATGTAACTCTTGGAGAGGTGTAAAATCCTAAGCAATTTATTCCATATTTTTTTGCAACTCTGGGTAGTTATCATCATAAATGGGTTCACTACCTAGAGTTTTCACATATACGATTTCATGGATCTGACTTTCATAACTTTCTTCATGAAACAAAACCTCAAAATATGAATGGTATGAAGTACAACTTGAATGACTATCTTCATCCCTAACTTCATTATTTAAAATCTAAAAATATTGTTGAATATCTTCGTCAAACTTAAGAGAAGGGACATGAATTTCATCAATAATATCATGATCAATTTCATTTTCATCCAAGGTAGAAGCTATTATTTGTTGGAAGTTCTCCTGAATATCATGGCAATAAGTCTCTACTATTTCTCCTTCATGTTGAAAATGGTTTTCATACAAGGATATTTGAACTTATTCCATAATATATTCTTCACCATACATATTTTTAAGATCTTGAATGAAAATTTCAACATGTTCACAACAATTTTCAACTAGTAATAAGGAAAAATAGGGTTCTTTGTATTTATCAAAAAATATTGTATGAAAATATCGTAAAGAATAAATACTAGTAGGTGGAAAGTTTTCATATCGGTATCTAGCCTTTCCCTCCAAGGAAACCATGAAATTTTTCATGAATCAGTCTTCATGATAAACATTTAGTTTACATATATGCATATGAAACTTGATCAGATGTAAAGCAACATCATCACCTAATGTGTATTTGAATCTAGGAACATATGTTTTCAAATATATGCGAGGAAGATGATTAGGAAAACTAGGAATATGAGTGTGATTCATAGGAGAATACCTCACATATTGAGAATCCATGTTTGGACAATGGAGCCACCAAGAAATTATTTATGCTACTGATTCTTCGGAAAATGGATCTGCCATGAAAACTCCAATTCTCTATCTTGAAAATGGAGTCGACAGATGAATGATGTAGAGCCTGATTATGACTGATCGTTTTTCACCATCAGTGATCAGATATGAACCTTTGCTATTCTATGGGGTAATTTACTTGAATCCTTCGCCTGCCTGGAAACAAAAAAAAAAAATTATCACTCCATAATTTTTCCGACTGTGAAAGTAAAACCTGAAGGTAACATTGGACCAATATTTTAGATCAGAAGTTCGCCCTTCCAATCTGCAAAGGGATCTCTCTTTGACTCTGCTACTCAAGGCCACTATAGCAGCAATTCATTCATATGCTCAGACCAATTGCTAGATCTTCGGTAGGGTAAGAGTGTAATGAGTGGTTGGACAAAGAGAAAATCCATTGGGCATGGAGTCATGAAAATGGGATACCAAGAAAGGTTTTCGGGACTCTTTAATAAACAATTTCTCTCAAGGGAAAGGTAATTGGAAAAAAATCGACATAAAACCATGTAGAGCATGCAAGTTGAATGAGAGAAACACATAAATAATTACAGAGCATCAATGATAAATTTTGTAGTAATTATCAGACTGAAAGCTATGAATGATTGAATTTAAAGGTAAATAACATCAAAGATGATTTCAAAACATATATAATATTCATTCAAACATAGAATAAATACATTCAATGAGTTACATAGTAGGGAAACAAACAATAAGAAACAGACTGGACATGCCAATACAGTAACCTTTCAGATAAGAGCTTAGGTACCTCTTCCTCAAAAAATTATATTAATATAAAAAAGGATTACAAAATGTACTAGGGTTTTTCACCCAATACAAACCACTACTACATATGATATAATAAAAAATGTAGAGAATAAAATATCAATTTTTTTCTAATTTTTTGGAATAAAATCAAATAAAAGTCATTAAATAAGCTAAATTTAAATATAGTTACAATAGGCTTCGAATGTTGAGACTGAAGGTGTTTATCCTCTGCTGAAAAGTGGAATGTAATCTTGGATCAATATTTATATTTGGCTGTAACTTGATCCAAAATGCCACATGTCTTTAAATTATTATCTTTTTCCTTGGAACCTGGGATTAGGGAAATTGTTTGTTGATTTTGTGCCATGAAAAGCTTTATCTCTCTGTTTAAGATACCTGAAAATATGTAAAAAAAATTCCAAACTTGATTTGAACATCTAAATGTTGATTTTATTCCCTAAGATGTTAAATGAAATCCCCAAGTCGAATCGATGAGGCGGTTTCATCAACTGATGACTAAGCATTTTTTAAGAAAAATAAATTTGGCAACTTCCTGAAAAAGAGGGTCCAAAGATCCCTTCATATCTCCAAAACTATGACATTTGTACAAAAATAGAGAGATGTTTTTTAAAAAATATTGTTCCAAATAAAAACCTCTTTTGGTTTTCAAAAAGTAGTCTCTAGTTGTTCATAAAATGCGCTCAAAGTTACTTTCTTTTACAGGAAAAACAGTCTTAAAAAATAAATTTTTTTCATCATGTTCAAAATAGTAAGTTCACCATGGATCTCAAGCTTGATTAATCAAAACTGAAGCTTGGTGTGTGAATCCATTTTTTAATGAGATTTATCCTAACTAATATACTTATCACTGCCTAAAAAACACATACCTTTCAGCCGCTGATAAATTAACTGGTATATGTTGTCGGGATAAAAAACTAAAAAGCTCTGCCAAATAATATGGAAATTCTTTCCCAAAATAAAACAAAAACTTGCGCTGACAAATTAATTGTCAACACTATAAAAAAATATTCAAAATGAACATTGACAAATTGAATTTGATTGATTGAAATTGTTATAAAGTGTGGTTTTTAATTTGGAAGCACCACCTATCGCATGATATGTGGTTTTGTTGTCAGTTGATTTGGCAGTGCCTACCTTTTTTACAATTGAACCAATCATTTCCATTTATTTTGGCAACATTATCATTTTATAACTTTAACATCGATGCTGCCAAAAGAAATGGCAACACACCTAAAAATTGATTAAAACTAAATGCTAAACCCCTGCTCTGAATTACCCTCCAAAATTAAAATGTGATAACAAGGCTAATGAAGTAACTTGACAACCTAGGACTTTTGAATAGTGGAGAATTCCCATAACCCCAACCTTCCATGGCACTGTATAGTAAAGGAGTAAAACTATTAAACTAGACCCTATATATTGAACCAATAATCCAAACTTCTACTCAATTAAAACAAAATGGAGAAGGTAGATTGGTACCACACTCCACAAACCAACACTTGAAAGTTGAAAGAGATCCCGGTGGGGTCTGAGTTATGAGAATTCACCGAGGGTAAAACTGCCACCAAATCAAAAATTGGACCGACCCCTGAATTATGAAGGAAGAGAGCAAATAACATTTTTCCCTATGCTTAATTAGCAATGCGACTGCAGAACAAGGAGTGAATGAACAATTACATACCATATAACGAAGAGATGACTTGAACTTCACACGACTATGAAACAAACATACTAAATTCACACAACTATGACCCAAACATACTGAAAGAAGCTAGGTAATATACCAGAGAAGTATACCTCCTCACCAACCAAAGTAATATACCTTGTAGGATGCAACCATGACACAAAGGTTTTGCTACCTTGAGTCCATAACCATGCATATATGAGGAGAGGAGGACATGAGGGACAAAGCTTGTAGATTGAGATAATGAACAAATATTCTCTTCATAACAAGTTAGATGTAATGTTTTAACTTGTATTCCCTTATTTCAAGACTTTTGAATATTATTTTCTCATAAATGAGCTTAACTCATCTATCGGAGGTGATTGTGCTCCCAAACAATCTTCCATATCAGGGGAAACCGAGCTGCGTAGAGGTGAAAATTACTTTAAAGCCTGAGGAAATAACATACACCATAGACTTACCTCCCACCAACACATAATTAAGTCGATATGACTTATTGTGGAGTGAAGGGATGTGGGATCCCATGTCCTACCACATGAAGGGCATGCGACGTCAGTTGTGGAGCATAGCTCCAACACTAAGGGATGCCACTCTATTCAACAAAAAATTTACCCGCGTGTTAATAATTATAACATCCCTATTAAAATTTCCCTATAAAACCATTTTATCGTTAAACCAAATGTTTGACGATGCTTCCATTATGACCGTCATCGCAAAAAACATCTCACTATGTTTCTACTATGTATCTCGTCACGAAAATTTGGCATGAAAACTTCCCCATCAGGGAATTAAGTGTATTTATCCTACTACCATCAGATACTTTACCTTGCATATTGTTGTGCTATTCAACAACCCCCATTATTTGTGAATAGACGTCTTAGAAAATAATGGGGACCATTTTAAACTTTTTAGATTAAGACAATAAAACACTTTGTGACTTATAATATAGGAATATGTATTTCAAAAATTTAAGTCGTATATTATTTTCCAAAGCCTTAAGCAAATAACTCATATAAAACCCTTATCAAAAATCGCAAATCCCAAATGCAATAGCCAAATACAAAGTGCTCCATCTAAAAATTGCGATGCGATATTTCCGAAGGCATAAAGTGCTCCATCTAAAAATTGAAATGTGATGCTGCCGAAGGCATAAAGCGCATAAAGGATTTCAAAAGAAGAAAACTTTATAACAAAGAAAAATGATCCCGAAAAGTTTATTTCATAAGGAAGCCATTGGCGGGACCCACTCATTGCCACATCATCCATCGCATAATCACAAATCGCAATTCTTTTCACAACTTTTCACTACGCCCTCTTTCAAACTCCTGATGTGATATATCGCATTGCACTTCCACCGAGCGTCATATTATTTCCGCCATTCATTATTATTGAGATTGTGATCGCGATATCAATAATGCATCACAAAACTGCCATCAGTCTCCCCCCCCCCCCCCCCGCCAACATTCCAATAGCGTTTAAAACCTCGACAAATGATTTAAAAGGTAAAGCCTAATCTCATATCAATGAAACAAATGCGTTGCAATTTTTAAAGACTTGGCTCCCATACAAAACTTCGATGCGAGATTTTGATTTAAAAAATCTTGAGTGTCTATGTCAGGCATGTGAACCCAATTTTTCATAATTGCTCAACCATAATGGTAAGACAACTTTGATCCTCCAAAATTATTTGATGTCTGGTTAATTAATGTTTTCGATTTATTGGCATTCAAAAAATTTATTCGTCATCACTTCAGTTTTATTTTTAATCACTCTCGAATCTTTGGTATTGTTATTCATTCCCTGTTTTCCCTTATTTGCAGGCTAGTTCAGATAAACAAAATTCATCCGCAATGTCTAAGGCTACAAAGAAAGCAAAGACCCATGGCTCCTCCAAATCTTGCACCTCTTGCTTCAGAAGTGACAAATATGCCGCCATTGTTTTCAAATACTACATGCACTACGGAAAGTGGTTCTTCTTCATGGGAATCGATGTACAAGATTTACGAAGACAAGAAACCTGGGGTGATCTAGAGAGTAGCCACAACTGATGCCCCTAATACTTCAGAAGCTACTATCACTAATGTTGCCAACTCTCTCCTTCACAGAATTTTTATGCACCCAAAGATTCTACCATTTATTGATATGGTAAAATGGATAATTGATAATCTCAATATTGGCGACATGAAATTTATGACCTCAAGATATACAGTGATAGGGTCATTCAGAGAAGCGGATTTAAAGAAAATGTATCATATACATGGTCCACATAACTAATATGACAAGGCTTTTCTCGAGAAATTTTCAAAGGAGAAAAGGCAGCAATCAGATCAGACAAAGCAATGGAGGCATAACCCTAACAAACACAAGCATGATGAAAAGGGTATGTATTCTACTGCCTATCTCGCTGGTCCCTATTGCTATGTTACTACTATCATGTGTAAGATTTTTAGTTCCCGCAATACAAGTAAATTTTCAATTGAATGGGTCCCTCTCATGGAGGTTGCATCAGAATCATATATTATGGATTGGGGCACCATTTTTTCAAACAATATTGACTCAAAAATCCTTGATTATAGAAATAACCACTCTTTCACCTCCACGACAATTCCACCATTTTTTATGAGTGCTTATATTATGGACACATTGTGTTTTAATACAGATTTCCTAAACATGGGATGGAAATGGACCATTTAAGACTCTACACCTATCCATGTTTACCATGGTATCCTCTTGGATTCCAAGTATGAGTCTCATTTCTACAAAATTTTCCATGGAGTCATTTTTCCACTCTATCAAGTTGTTTTTTATGATAAAGCCCCAAGACTGTCTAAAGAAGCCTATGATGATTTCACATCCATAGGAAAGTGGTTTGGAGAAGAAATATTTACTTATGTAAGAGTTTATGGAAGCCTATATAGACCCCATTTTCTCCCACTATATGTGCGAGAAAAGCTCCTCGCAAGGGAAATTGCTTACCATATAGTAGGGCATGGATTAACTAAAGCCTTCAAAGAGGCTAAGAAAGCTTCCTGGCCTATTTTCCCCATTCATTGTGGTGTTTATGCTATAGAAAAATTCTAACATACTGGACTAGAAATCAATCAAATTCAATGCTAAGCTATTTATTGTTCCCGACAAACAGTTTGATCCTAATAAAACAACCCAAAACTATACAACTCAAGTAAAGATTAGGAAATTCATTCATGAAAATGATGATTATGATGATTTATTTGAAACTACTGAGAGCTATCTACAGGTTGAAATATTAGCAGAAATCCATCTTAACCCTAAAAAACTCGGCCAATTTATATAATACATGAACAAAAGGTTGAATAATGATGTCCTATTGGGAACAAAGGAAGCTAAATTAACTCAAGAAAATACTTTTGATCCAGTAGTCAGCAGTGACTTGGATAAAGTCTCACATCAATTTAACTGACAGCTCAAAGGAAAACAAGAGATAATAATCATCGATCCTCAAGAGACTGTCAAAACACCTCAAGACAAAGGTGATAACCCATTCACTTCAAGGTCTACTGACAAGGAAGAAGGAGTTGAATTCATCTCGGCCTACCCGACATCTAAAATTGTGTTAAAAATAAAATAAATTCCTTCTTTAGACATATTTTACAGCCCCAAACATAAGGTTGTAATGAGAAATCAAAGAAAAAGGAGGAGAATTGAGTAATGAAAAACTTTAGTCACTGGCTATATACCCATGGTAGAAGTATGGAAGGATCCACAGGCAGATCCATATTAGGATCTAACAAGGTTGACATAGTTTGCAGGTGCTTATGCATCTGCTACAATTGACAAAGCTACATAGGTCCAAAAACTATTTAAAGAAAAGGATGAAAGAATCCTTCAACTAGAACAAGAGCTGCTGACAGAGAAAAAAAAAATCTGACCATCAATTACAAACACAAGTGTCATAACTCCGGAAAATCTTGGATTAGTTAAATCTACAACATCAATTTGACATTGGTGTCAAAGATGCTCAAATTCATCAGCTACCGTTTCCCGTGGAAAAACTAAAAGATAATCCAATTGTAGATGATTTCAAGAAAGAAGCTCTGGAACTCAACACCTTCTTGGCTCAACAACATGTAGTATTTTGTGAAAAGATTCAAATCATCAATGCTCTGTGTGATAAAAGTGATTCACTGATGAATCAATCGGTCGATATGATGACGAAATTTGATTACATTGAAGAAAAAATTACTGAATACATCACTTGGCAGGATAGTGCAGAAGGCCAGAAGGAAAATCTTCCCAGGATTGAGGATTCCAAAAAATAAATCGTATTTAATAATTGAGACATACAACTGAAACAGGAAGAGAGGGAAATATACGGAGTAAGAGATGTGGCTAGCAATATTGCTGAAATTGACAACAATAATCTCTTTGTTGCAAACTTGATTGATAAATTCAACAGGAAGAGAGGGAAATATACGGAGTAAGAGATGTGGCTAGCAATATTGTTGAAATTGACAACAATAATCTCTTTGTTGCAAACTTGATTGATAAATTCCCACCTAATTCTCTCCCTAAAGTGAAATATTGAATGAAACAGTGGTAGAAGATGTCAAAATAAAAGGAGCAAAACATCATAAAATTAACAAAGCTTAATTGGGAGAAGTACTGGCAGTAGTTAGTCAAGCCACGCAGTCAGTGGATAATGCTATACTACCTAACTAACGCCTCATCTCACATTAAACCTCCACTTTCAGATGTTGTCGACACAATACAGCTGTGCATCAGGTCAGATCAACCTCCTAAAGTTCAGCCCATGTTAAATATCCTTCAGCTCAAGAAATGAATGGAAACAAAGACAATACCACACTCTTGTAGTGAGTGACCCTACAAACTCTATTTCTATCTTATTTCACTTGTGTTTAAGGAGATTTGTTTAAACCTCCTCACTAATTCATGCATTTTCTATTTTTATATTTTTATTTTACTATATAAACCCTTTCATGTCTAATAAGAAAGGGTCCTGAAATTTTGTAAAGAAGGCTTTTGAGAAGTTTCACTTTTGTACTCTTGAAGTTATCTTAATAGAAAAGACTAGACCAAGGACTATTTTTCCATGAGCAGAGTCAAGATATACATGGTACTTCTATCTTTATATTGTTGTTATGTTTTATGTAATTAATAGTTAAATTCCATTTTAATGTTTTGTTATATGTATCTTTTTAATACAATCTAGCATTAATTCACTATTGAACATGCATAGATTTCCATATTTCACTATACATATAAGACATACAATTATTTGATGTGATATAAGCTTAATCAAATAATTTGATTAACTATTTAATCAAATTAATTAACTTAAATTGTTTTTCATTTCTACAAGTGCTTGATAGTATTCGTTTTCATACACTTATGATCATCTTTCAATATCACATATAAAAAACATAAATATAATCCTGGGATATAGATAGGTATATATAATCTTTTAGCTTGTTGTCACTCCCATTCATCCAAGTCACAATTAGTTATAAACACCATACATTCACCCAATTATATTTTTGGGAAACTGGTCCCATCATCCCTAGTCGGAGCCACTATTCCAAATAGAAAAGGGATGGTTTTCAAGTCCTTGACCGAGTGGTTATCCCCTGATGTTGTGCATTGATTTTAGAGGCATCAAAATTTTTGGTGCTGGGAGGGGAAATAGAGTATGAATGGCATTAAGGTCCAATATTAAATAAAAAGGAAATCAAAAGAGGCACTACCCTTCCCAATCTCCTACAAATTCAAGAACCCACTCAAAGTCTCCTACTCTACATCTGAAGTTGTTCAATCATCTCCTAAATCTCCTAGTATAATTCCTAAGGAGCCTTCCCCTGATTACACTCCAAAATCATTTGAAGTCCAGAATTTGATAAATAAAATAGAAGATATTTACATTTCAGTAGAGAAGCCTGTGGTTTTTGAAGCCTCCGAAGGATGTGTAAACTCCATCCTATAAGGGATTGGTGTGTTAACACGATCTCAAAGTGAAAAACTTGGGATAACTCCATTTGAGTTTCCTCTTCATTCCCATTGAAGGAAGACTCCTACATTATAAACTCAAACATTTTCTAGTCATATTATATCATTTTCTCATCCACAAACCCCATCATTCATTCCTCCTTCATTTCCTTCTTCCTAATGATCGGAATCTAGATTAGGGGCAAAAATTTGCCAAAACTTCAAAGTGCTCATAATTGCACCAAACTAGAACGACCGGATCCGGCCTATTGCCAGGAATCCGGCGCAATTCGTTTCACTCAAAACAGAGTCCGTATGAGGAAGTTAGAGCCCATTGACCATCATTCAAAACAAGCAAATTTTCAAAAAAATGGTCAAACAGGGTCAAAGGCTAAAAATTTGGGTTTTCCTCCATTTTTCCCAATCACACTATGACAAGTGTCACCACAGGATTCGTCGGTCAATGTTTGAAGGTGAAATTTTTTTATGATTTGGATCCTAAGGTTGAATTCATTTTTTTTTTTTAATATTGGGACAGCCCAACCAGAGGCTGACACGTGGTGCAACCAAGGGCCACCACGTGCCCCCTCTAGTGGACCCTCTCCCATGGTTGAATTAGTTATATGGTGGGCATATATCTGAAATATTGATTTTTATGCCAAAGTCCGCATTTTCAACATATATCGTGAAACTATATATTTTGGTGGGCGCATATTACATTTAACCATATATATTATGGTGGGCACATATTACATTTAACCATAGTATGCATGTTTTGATTAATATAAAATTTCAAAGTTAAAAGGTGGAGAAGCCAAATTATTTGTTAATGCCAAAGGCTTATATATCGGCGCATTTTATTTGCTAACCAAAGCCCAAGACTATGGTATAAATTTGGTATGAGAGCGTATTTTTCGGAGAAAAATATATATGGGATTGGCGGAGGTTGGGGGCTCGACCCCGTGACCTCCCCCACTATACTCTTTGTATTTACCAATAGACCACCAATGCAGGACTTAACATCATATGCATGTGGCTTATATTTTAATTTAAATGGTCTGAGTAGGCGGGGGCTTGGAGGGGGCCAGCCCCGCGGACTAGCCCCCTCCCCATGCGACCATCCACCAGACCACTATGAGAATGAAGGTTTGAAAAGCGCGAATTATTTTTAATATGGTTTAATTAACTGTTAACCCACACTTAAACCTTGTTTAAGTGTGATAATACATATTCTAATCCCGATTTGCATAGACGTGCTTAATGCACCATAATCCATACTTATCCCTTCTAATCTGCAGTTTACATTAATTAAACAACAGTTTAATGTGGCAGGATTTTCGGTGGACTGCCAACTTTGGCGGCCTTAACTGGAGCCTTCTCTATTTTTAGAGGCAGTTTACTAGGAAAAATTGAATGAGGCCTATCTAGAGAAATTTTCGACCAATTTTGGCTCAGAAAGAGTCATTCTTAGCAGATTGGCATGCTCTGAATCCATTGGTATAGGTTGCAGAGGCATTGGAGCACTTATGAGAGTTTTTTTTTTCCACTTTGAAGATTATAGAAGCCTAGGGCCACCAGGAGAGCAGGTCAAGCCTAGATCAGCTGTGTAATATTCCGAAATTAGCTTACAGTTAATTGGAATATTAAATTTTTGTTTTTTCACTTAGATAGGAGAATAAGTGGGTAGGGAGACCCATAAATCTATTTATGAAGAATAAAACCACTTCTTATGTGAAAGTGGACCATCTTTCCAGCTCAATAAATGACCCTAAGGTGTGAACAGGGGCTAAACATGTGGAGTGGGTCAACTTTGACCAAATCAACAACGTTGTCATGGAGGAGCGGACATTAATGGAGGGACAACGCGGTTTTAGATAGAGACACATTGCATGGAAGTAGTGTCATTAATGGATGGGGCTTAGGGTTTGGAAGCTCATATCTTATAAAAGGAAGAGGATGGCAACCATATTCATTATGTTGATCTATTTTATGTTTTGATATATGGTATATTTAGACATATATCTTATTTAGTTGTTTAGTTAAGATAACAATGTTGTTTAGCACAGGGTGTTCCTGATCGGGAATCCCACCTCTTCCATTGAGAAGCTCTTGGAGGAGTTTGCACTATTCTTTCACATTCAAGCATTTTGGCCAAGTCTCATGTACAACGCAGTTATGTTTAGAGTTGGGTTGTGTTGCAGGGGTGTAGCAGTGGAGGAGAGAGATCTCCAATTTCTGAGCTAGTTTTCCATTAGAGGGATTATCCTTTCATCCGGGAGCTTGTGAGGAATTCATCAGAGCTTCATTACATATTTTGGCACCAGGCCAAGTAGCAACCATCAGCTACAACATAGTTTCCCTCAAGGACTATGTTATTTTGGAGAGCAGCTGCAACAGTGGGTTTATTGCCCCATTTGGAGTGTTTGGGTTTCCTGTGTGGGGATCAACCCATCATGTAGGAGATATGTTGGAGGAGGATTAGCCTTTTGGTATATCAAATCAGCCATCTCGCATCAGTGATTTAGTTGCAGAGATTATTCAGCCCTAGGGCCAAATCTGCTATAATTCATGTAGTGTGTATTTCCAGAAACCTTTCCTGGGTTGTCCTGGAAATCTGTTTTGGAGCATGGATCTCTAGCCTTAGAATTTTTGGAGCATTATATCAGCAGTAATATATTTTTATATATTTCACTTGCTATTCTCTCTTAGACAGCGCAATTTTTTGCATTCCTATACTTCATGTATTGACAACATTTTAGATATAGGTGTATGCTTTCATGGGAGGCTTGTTTGCCCAACTTGAGTGATCTTTTCCTCAGGATATTGTACCTATTTTGATGTTATATTCATAATGGAATGGATCTACTATTGTCTCATGCTTTGATATATTCATATTTCTACGTATTTCCAGTTTTATGCACTCTATTCCTGCTTTTCCCATTTGGGAATATTACAGTGGTATCAGAGCATAATATTGGCACACCCTATGTACTTCAGCCATTATGTCATCCAAGGAGGCTTCTCATAGGAAGGAGAAGATTTTCAGAAGAGGTGAAGGAAAAAATTCATTATCGAGAGGGAAGGATTTCTCAAAACTTCTTCTTCAAACTATTTAGTCCATTAGCAGAGACATCAAAGAGATGAGAATGGAGAGATGTAGAGATTCTCCAAGAGGGCTTGTACATGAAGAAAACTCTAGATTTTCACATTATGGGTGTGAGCATTCAGCTACACCATTAGATCTACAACGTGGTACCATGCCTAGGGTCATATCAAGAGAGATGGAGGAAAGATATGTACCAAAGGAGGAGACTCTTGGTGACTATCTTCAAGAGTATGAATCTCAAACTCAGAGATTTATAGATCATCTAAACTTCCAAGGGTTATGCAAGATCAAGGAGAATAGAAGACATAGCAACCATGATAGAAAAAAAAGGTACAAACAACATGATGTGGGTATATTCTTTCTATCTACTTTTGATGGGTCACCTAAATGTTTAGCTAGGGCTTGGGTGGAGGAGCTAGATACCTATTTGCAGCAACACTAAGTTTCAGAAGATGAAGCCATTAGAGTAGCAGCACTGCACCTAGAAGGTAAGGATTATGCCTGGTGGTTTTATGAATCTTCTTCATTAAAAGATGCAAATATATCTACTTATGCAAGGTTCACTAGGAGGTTAGTAAAAATATTTAATGAAAAAAATTCAAAAACTTCCTTGGTTGAGCTAGCCAAGCATAAACAAACAAAACCTTTGCATGAGTTGTAAGGATCTATAAATCCAACTCCATTTCAGAAAACTATTGAGGGGTTAAGAACTTGCAGTAAACCTTGCTAGAGGCAAGATCCCCACTTCAGAAAGAGCTCTCTTCTCAAAAGGAAGACATGGAGATCTCTTTTTTAAAAGAGGAACTAAACAAAGAACCTCTTAATGATGATTAGAAAACCTCCACTCATGATGAAGGGGAAGAGAAGATAAGAGGTAACAACATTGTCACAACAGGAGCAGATCTAGTAACTCATGAAGAGGAAGATGGATCATTTTCTCCAAAGAGAGGAATTATTGCACCCTTGCAAGGAGTTCCGAAGAATCTCACATGTGGAGATCAGGGCACAATCCATGAGCAGCATGTGCCATCATTGATAGATTGTGAGATCTTGAAGATAGAAGAAGATAAGAGGGAGGACCAGCATCATATGATTATGAGCACACACCCCTCTCTATTTTAAAATTTTGATGCACAGAAGAGGCGGGATGATTTGCGCAGTGAGGACAGGGACAATCAGTCCACTCACATATACGGCCTGCTCTAGGCCTTGATGTTTCATTACATGGAGGTAGTCCACTAGGGAGACCCCCTAATTGGAAGATGAATAAAGAGTTCTCTCAACATAGTTCAACATTAATATATTTGGCTAAGGAAGGAGCCTTGGGAGGAGCTAGCACAATGCAGAGAACCTTTGATGGGTTCATAGGAGGGGTGAGAAATTTTCTGATATGGACATTGCTATCTCCCACTCAACTATTTGCGCTGAAAGATGATGATTCAGAAATCTATGATGACATGAGCATGGTGTCAAAGGGCTACTCCATAGCCTTGGAGTAGAAAATGATACTTCCACACATGAGGAATATTTCTGAATATGACAAGAGGTTATTGACACTCTTGTATGCATTGGCAAAACTATGGAAGTTTTGGATGGGAAATACCTTTCAAGATGAGGTTGAACTCCATGTACTTCAATCTTGTCTTGGGCAAGATCAGTTGCAAGGGAGGGAGAAAAAGTCGAGTAGCAGTACTCCAACATGTGGCTTTTGCATTGGGCATGTCAAAGAGGAGAGATATGATTAGACAAGTGCTTCTTTTTAGATTTCTACAATGTTTTAATTGTTGGGAAGAATGGATCCATATTGGGAGTCCCAAATATTGGTGGAGTATTCCAAGAACCTCTTCACATATAAGGTTCTTGATGGAAAAGTGATAGATGGGAGGTATAGAGTAGTTGATGGAGTCATCTATTTCCATGATCAGATCTACTTGACTAGAGACTCCGAGCTCAAGAAAGAGATTCTACATGCAGCATATGAGGCACTCTATTCAGGACGTGTGGAATTCATTGAGTCTTATCACACCATCATGGAGGGATTCTATTGGGAGGATCTCAAAGAAGATGTGCACCAACATATCAGGAGATATGTAGCTTGTTTGATATATGAAGAGGAAAGAAACCACCTTGCAAGGTTGTTACAAACATTTCCCCTTCTGATGGAGAAATGGGAAGGTTCATCTATGGACCTCTTCACCAAATTTTCTACAATATATGGTAAGGATTGTGTTTTGATGCTTATTTATCAACTAACAATGTATGTGCATTCCTTTACCATTCATTTTCAACACATTTCTCCACAAGAGAGCAAACCTCTTTGTGGATTTCATGGTCCTTTTGGGACTAAATTTAGTGATGGGGATGACCACTTTATAGAGGACTTTAGACCAGATATGTTTTTCTTGGATTATATTCAGCCAACACCTAATGTCATCTACTATTTTCAAGATTTTGAGAAGCTTATGGCAGTAACAAAGTGGTTGGATGGCCACTTATCATATCATATTTTGAGACAGCAAGGAGAATAACATCGTTAGTCTCACTTGAGGGACTATTGTCACCATCCAATATGTCATATGACACTTAGTCCATGTTTCTTTTGGAGCCCATATGGAGATAACACACTACTCACTATATGCAGGAAGGAGTGGGCAAGGAAGCTTCCTAGAACCAAGGAGTGGGATCATGAGATTACAAGTATATTTTGGCTTCATGAGGGCTATATTATTGCAGCCCAAGATCAACAGCTCCAAATTTATCATAAATGGAGAGAGAGACAATGTGAGTTGAACAATTTTATCTCTCACTTTCATCCATGCAGCCCCTACACATTGCAGAAGCAGGGGATTGGTGAATGTTTCTATGAGCTACCAAGGATGTCTCACTTTGTTTAGATGATAGCATGGAGAATAGAGTTTCTCATGGGGATTGAGGCACCCAAACTTTACCATCTCTCATGCCTTAAGGGGACCAATGGACAGCATATAAATTTTCCATATATCTCCCACTTGTTCATGATGAGAGCTATTTGGTTCATCTACCAAAGGCTAATTTGTATACTTGGGAGGAGACATATCCATTGGAGATTTTGCAGTACCCTTGCATTTTCTTGAGTACAAGCAACATTTTGGAGGGGAGGACTCTAATATTCTGAAATTAGCTTACAACTAATTGGAATATTAAAGTTTTGGTTTGTCACTTAGATAGGAGAATAAGTGGGTAGGGAGACCCATAAATATCTTTATGAAGAATAAAACCACTTCTCATGTGAAAGTGGATCGTCTTTCCAGCTCAATAAAGCACCCTAAGGTGTGAACATGGGCTAAAACATGTGGACTGGGTCAACTTCAACAAAATCAACAACGTTTTCATGGAGGAGTGGACATTAATGGAGGGACAACGCAGTTTTAGATGGAGACACATTGCATGGAAATAGTGTCATTAATGGATGAGGCTTAGGGTTTGGAAGCTCATATATTATAAAAGGAAGAGGATGGTATCCATATTCATTATTTTGATATATTTTATGTTTTGATATATGGTTTGCTTAGACATATAGCTTCTTTAGTTATTTAGCTAAGATTGCAGTGTTGTTTAGCACAGGGTGTTCCTAATCGGGAATCCCACCTCTTCCATTGTGAAGCTCTTGGAGGAGTCTTCACTATACTTCCATATTCAGGATTTTTTTCCAAGCTTCAGTCTCATGTACAACACAGTTCTGTTTAGAGTTTGGTTGTGTTGCAGGGGTGTAGCAGTGGAGGAGAGAGATCTCCAATTTATGAGCTAGTTTTCCATTGGAGGGATTATCCTTTCATCTGGGAGCTTGTGAGGAAGTCATCAGGGCTTAATTACATATTTTTTCACCACGCCAAGTAGCAATCACCAGCTACAGTGCATTTTCCCTCAAGGACTACGTTATTTTGGAGAGCAGCTGCAGCAGTGGGTTTATTTCACTATTTGGAGTGTTTGGGTTACCTGTGTGGGGATCAGCCCTTCATTTAGGAGATTTATTGGAGGAGGATCAGCCATATTTTATATCAGATCAGCCATCTCCCATTAGTGATTGAGTTGCAGAGATTATTCATCCCTAGGGCTAAATCTGCTATATTTTGTATAGTGTGTATTTTCGGAAACCTTTCCTGGGTTGTCATGTAAATGTGTTTTGGAGCATGGATCTCTAGCCTTAGAATTTTTGGAGCATTATATCAGCAGTAATATATTTTTATATATTTCAGTTTCTATTCTCTCTTAGACAGCGCAATTTTCTGCATTCGTGTACTTCATGTATTAACATCATTTTAGATCTAGGTGTATGCTTTCATGGGAGGCTTGTTTGCTCAACTTCAGTGATATTTTCCTCAAGATCTTGTACCTATTTTTCTGTTATATTCATAATTGAATGGATCTACTATTGTCTCATGCTTTGATCTATTCATATTTCTGCATATTTCCAGTTTTATGCACTCTATTCCTACTTTTCCTATTTGGGAATATTACAAGCTGGAAACCATTTTCAGAGATTGAATAGTCTATTTTGAGGTTTTTGGGTCTTCCTAAGCCAATGGAACATGTTTCAAAGCCATTGGATCATTTTAGGTGCATGTAATTAGAAATTTTACCATTAATCCCAACAGGTCCTAGCCAGTTGAAGGAGGTCCATTGAGATGTAGTCTGGGAGGGGTGAACTCCGTTATAAGATATTGTGTAATGTGTATGATGTGTGTTATTTCTCTGCATTTTGGTTGTTGTAAATGAGTTTATAAAAGCTAATTAAATCATAAATTTCTCACAAAAGACACATAAACCCCTTAACAATTGGTTAACTTGAGACGATCCTAAGCACATTTGTATTTAACTTATGAGGGGGCTAGCACAACAAAACTAGTTTACCCATATTCATATCAAGTTGGTATTAGAGAAAATTTTAGCAAATTTTAGCCAAGGTTAGCTAGAAGAATTAGCTATTGGTTTTTGAATTTGTGCAAGGAGAATTTAACTATGTGCAATTATATGTGTGAAGGAGAAGGTCAATATTGAGAGCTCAGTTCTCAAATTCAAAAAGAAGAAGCTTTGTATGCATTACAGGTGTGATGGAAGCTTCATTAAGCACTATTTCTAGTCAAAATTCCATAGAAAAACTCTTTGATAAAGAGATTTTGCAGAATATCTACATCATGAATGTTATGGTGTAAGAGATGTATGAAGATAAGAGGGAGAGAAATATACTTCAAGAGCGGTTGATTTCCATGAAGGAGGAGAAGCAAGAGCTTCTTGAAAAGATGAATGAGATGGAGACTCAACTCCATATTGCAAATGGGAACCTAGCAAGGATGCATGAGATGGAAACTCAACTCCATGATGACAAATAAACTTTAGTCAAGCATGTGCTTGAAAAATAGGTATGAAATTCAATTTTATCTTCTAATTCTTATAAATATGAATGTGTAGGTGCGTTTGAAAGACACACTAGAGGAACAGGGTCCAAATTATTGATAAAAATGGGCTATGAAGGTAAAGTATTAGGCAAACATGCACAAGGCATAGTTGAGCCAATTGTTGTTGAGTAATGGACTAGGTATTTGGGTCTTGCTTATGGACAACATGATAGAGAATGCTCCAAGGCCATGAAGGAAAATGAAGGTGTTCCAAGAAGGACTTTCATTTCATGTTCATTACCTCAGGCTTGTGAATATTATGTTCATGAGGAATACAAAAGTTGTACACCCACTTTGCAAGAAGGTTCTAATAAGCATGCAGCTAATGAGAATGGCGAACAAGAGTATCATATTGAAAGCTCTAAAGTCATTGAATGCATTATTGGTATTCTGAAGAGATTCACTACCTCATCAAATTCACCTCCTCAAGAAGGTGACAAAGGTGAATGTGCAAGGTATAAATCTACCTTTAATCAAGTTGCTTTTGATTATGATAAACATGGTAAATTTTCACATAAGATTTAGAGAAATTTTGCATGTTCCTTTTGTGGTTTGAATAACCATACTGTTTCAATATGTTGGAAGAAGACAACCATGCATAGGAAATTTTCTAAAAAAAGGAGACAGAAAGCCAAAGGTCCATTGGATAATAGAAACCATGTTGAAAAGAAAATGCAATTTTTTTGCATTCATTTCCATAAGCAAGGTCATCTTGTAGACACATGTTGGACTTTGTATCCAAAAATTCCTCCATGACATTTGAAGAAGGTGGAAATAGGTCTTTACATGAATGGAAAATAGAATTCCATAATCGATGTGGGTCGGGATGATTCACATGATGATGATGTGCAGCTGAAAGAAGCACCATTGAAATGGTTTGGTAAGATATGGTTAGATTTCTTATCCAATTGAAGGCCTTGCATGTATTTTGATGTTTGATGAATTTATTTGCCAATTGAATGAATGTTGCATGTTTACGCTAGGAAGGTGTTTGAAAGTGGAGCATGTTGACTCACTATTATTGCAACAAAATTTGTTCATTTCAAGTCCTTAAGTACATGTACATATGAATGGGGTTCTTGTACTTATGATTGTACTTGTGGGAGAGTTGAAGCATTTTTACATGCATGAGAGTTTGTGTGTATGAACATGCATGAATTTCGGCTTGTGTTGGTCAATTTATTGTTACAATATTTCCATATCGAGTTGAAAGAGTTGATTTTGTATCCAAATATGAAAGGGAGATGTTGACAAAGTGTATACAAACCATCAACCAAACACAAGTCGACAAAACATGCCTCTTCAAACAACTGACTCTCAACTCAAACAAAAGCATGTGTAAAAATTTGATGATTATTTTCCCATGTGAAACACTTTTTGTTTTGGGAAAATAATCATGTGAAACACTTTCTGTTTTGGGAAAATAATCGTCAAATTTTTACACATGCTTTTGTTTGAGTTGAGAGTCAGTTGTTTGAAGAGGCATGTTTTGTCGACTTGTGTTTGGTCGATGGTTTGTATACCAAGATGTAAGAGTACATGGCGATGTTCACATGATGTGAAATTTTTTACTTTGAAGGAGAAAAAGGATATGTTGTTAAGTTATGTTTCTTACATGATGTGCTTTTTAGATTGATGGTTGTGTTTGTGACAAGATGTCTTGGGATTTTGCGAAGGTCCACTCTCGAGTGAGAGGCTCATGATTATCCTTCATTATAAAATCATGGCATGAGAATGATGTCAATATTGGAGGATGATGGAAAGAGGGACAAGAGTTCAAAGAATTTGCAGCCATTGTAGACCATTTGATGTGTTGAGCCAAGAAAAGAAGGAGATGGCGAATGCATTCTTCCAGATGTTGAATTTGATACCATGGAGGGAAGAGAATGGTAGTTTCTTTTCTTATTATTAATGATGTTGGAACTCATTTTTTTAGTTCACTCAGATGGGCTTAACTTGGGAAAGTGGTTTCCAAGGAGAATCTTGCATCGAATGCATGTTTTTGCAAAGGAGGAATATGATTCTCAGTGGGAAGGGCATCAATTAGTTTTCCCATCACCGAGGGATCAATTTGGTACAAAAAAGTGTTATATCAATCAGCAAGCAGCCAACAAGTGTTGTATTGGATCAACAACAAACAAAGAACTTTGGTTGACGATCCAAGCCATTTGCAAGGCAAGGCATGTCAATGAATCCAACTAGTTGTCATGGCAATTTTTCCAAGTAGAATCAAGATGATAGAACTTGGGAAATAGAGGATTTTTGATCTCTCATGAGATAACCAGATTTTGTGGGTCCAAAAGCATGTCAGTGGGAGGGAGTGATTGAAATCTAGATTAGGGGAAAAAAATTGCGAAAACTTTAAAGTTCTCTGAATCGCACCAAACTAGAACGACCGGATACGGCCCATCACCAGGAATCTGGCGCAATTCGTTTCACTCAAAACAGAGTCCATATGAGGAAGTTAGAGCCCTCTAACCTCCGTTTAGAACATGCAAATTTTCAAAAAAATGGTCAAACAGGGTCAAAGGCTATAAATTTGGGTTTTCCTACATTTCACACAATCACACTGTGACAAGTGTCATGGCAGGATTCACCGATCAAGGTTTGAAGGTGAAGTTTTTTTATGATTTGGCTCCTAAGGTTGAATTCAATTTTTTTTATATGGTGTTACAGCTGAACTAGAGGCTGACACGTGGTGTAGCTAGAGACCACCACATGCCCCCTCTGGTGGACCCTATCCAATGGTCAAATTAGTTATATTGTGGGTATATATCCGAAATATTGATTTTTATGCCAAAGTCCGCATGGTCAACATATATGGTGAAAATATATATTATGGTGGGTGCATATTACATTTAACCATAGTTTGCATGTTTTGATTAATATCAAATGTCAAAGTTCAAAGGTGGAGCAACCAAATTATTTGTTAATGCCAAAGGTTTATATATCGGTGTATTTTATTTACTAACCAAAGACCAACACTATAGTATAACTTTGGTATGGGCGCATATGTTTTGGAGAAAAATATATATGGGATGGGGAGAGGTCGGGGGTTCGACCCCATGACCTCCCCCACTATACTCTCTACATTTACCAATAGACCAACGACACAGGGCTTAACATCATATGCATGGGGTTTATATTTGAATTTTAATGGTTTGAGCAGGGGGGGTTGGAGGAGGCCAGCCCCTCCCCATGCAACCATCCACTAGACCAAGGCAGGAACGAATGTTTGAAAAGCGCAGATTATTTTTAATATGGTTTAATTAACCATTAACCCACACTTAAAAATTTCTTAAGTGCGCTAATACGTATTCTAATCCCGATTTTCATAAACACGCTTAATGTGCCATAATACATACTTATCCATTCTAATCCACACTTTACATTAATTAAACAAAAATTTAATATGGTGGGATCTTCGGCGATTCCACCAGTTTCAACGGCCTACCAACTTTGGTGGCCTTAACCAGAGTCTTCTCCAGTTTTAGAGGCAGTTTACTAGGAAAAATTGAATGAGGCCTAGTGAGAGCAATTTTCGACCAATTTTGGCTCAAAAAGAGTTATTCTTAGCAGATTGGCATGATCTGAATCCATTGGTACAAGTTTCAGAGGTGTTGGAGAACTTATGAAAGTTTTTTTTTCCACTTTTAAGATTAAAGAAGCCTAAAGCCACCAGGAGAGGATGTCAAGCCTAGATTAGCTAGAAACCATTTTCAGATATTGAATAGTCTATTTTGAGGTTTTTGGGTCTCCTGAAGCCAATGGAGTAGGATTCAAAGCCATTGGAGCACTATAGGTGCATGCAATCAGAAATTTTACCATTAATCCCAAGAGGGCCTAGCTAGTTGACGCAATTCCATGGATAAGTAACCTAGGAGGGGTGAACTCCGTTATCATCTATTGTGTAATGTGTATGATGTGTGTTATTTCTCTTCATTTTATTTGTTGTACATGATTTTTTAAAAGCTACTCATAAATTTCTCACAAAAGACACATAAACCCCTTCACAATTGGTTAACTTGAGACGATCCTAAAAACATTTTTATTTAGTTGATGAGGGAGATAGCACATCAAAACTAGTTTGCCAATATTCAAATCACCTAACCAATCTCCTCATCTATTCATATATCTTCATCTCAATCAACTAGTGTTGCCTCAAGAAGTACTATTTCAGTAGTTATTTCTTCTACCACTAGATCAACCTCTGGAACCACTACAACATCTTCAAATCCTACAGGTCATACGATGGAAAAAATACCATGGACTAATTTTGGAGTTGTTCAATTGGCTAGACCTCTTCATGATTTACCTAAGCACCTATAAAAGTGGTTGCCTAGTTATAATCTCGATGATGGACTCCCTTCTGAAGAGCACCTACATAATTTCATGCTTGCCATAAACCTCAATGCAGTATCTGAAGAATATTGTGTAGTTAGATTATTCCTTTATACTTTCCAAGGATCAGCAAGATCATGGTACTTTTCATTACCATCAAGCACTATAACTAGTTGAGATATGTTTGAAAAACAAATTTTAACCAAATTTGTTGATGAACGCACTACTGAAACTCTTATAAATGATATTTATAATCTCAAATCCAATTCAGGAGAAAATATCAAAGACTTTAATAGCAAGTTTAATAAATTTTCAAACAAAATCCCAACTACATCAAAGCCTGGTGTTGATGTAAAGATTGAAAGGTACATATCCTAATTTCTTCCTTCTAATATTGCAATTTTTGTATGTAGGGCCACCAAAGAAACTTTAGTTGAGAACATGAAAGAAGCATTGTCAGTTGAAAAGAGAATAATTGCATTAGAGAAGAAAATTGCTCAAGAAGGAAGGAAATCAAATAAGGTCACATTTAAGGATAAGCCAAAAAAAGAAAACTCCTAATGATACTTTTGATCTTGAAGGATTAGAAAAAGTCCTTAAATCTATGTCTAATGAGATGGTAGAAATCAAGAAGAAATTTGTTGAGTCTTCTGCTAAGAAACCTTTTAGATCTTTCAAGAAAGCTCAAACACCTAGTACTCAACCACCTAATTTTATATCCAACGTTGAATCTGATCAAGATGAGGATGAAAATGAAACGATCTTATCTACTGAAGAATCGTAATATGAGGAACTTGTCGAAGTACATGGATTATGGGATTTCATACTCCCTACTTCTGATAATGAAGATGACCATGAAGCCTTACCTGTTAGCACCAGAAGCAAATTTCCTATTGATTCGTCACAACCAATCTAGAAACAAAAACCCTCGTCTCATGCTACTAAATATAAATTTGTCACTAAAAAACATCCTTCCACATTATATATATTAGTCCCATATTCGTCATATTCTCCCTCTACATCAAAGACCTTGGTAGTCTCTGACACCATCGAATAAAATATAGTCGAAGATATGAAGAAAATCAAAGCAAACATCTCCCTATATGAGGTAGGTAAATTGAAACAACAACATATTTCTACTAAAATAATTAAATGCAGTCCCCGCTTCTCTTTTACCTGCTCCCATTACATCCATAGCCTCTAAAAGAATAGGTAAACCTCCTAATGATACATATGAAAGCATTCATTCCTTGGATGTCATTTTAATTGTAGATAGATCCAATTTACACAATCCTCCTTTCCTTCTAACTTTTGAAGTTTTCAATAAAAATGTGCACAATTTCCTGATATAATCTGGGGATTTTTTAAATATAATGCCATATTATGTTTGTTTGAAGTTAAACATCTCACCCCAAAATTCTGTTGTTCACATTGTTCATTTAGATAGAACCAAAGTAAAGGTTTTAGGAGAAATGAATTGTGTCCTCATTAGACTTGCTTCTAATCCAAAAGTCCATCAAGTAATTAACATTCTAGTTGTCGATATCCTTGACTTTTATGGTTTAATTATTAGTAGAGATTGGTCTGAAAATATTCATGGGTATTTTGCCATAGACTGGTCTCATATGTGGCTTCCTTACAATGGTAAGCCAAATCAAATTTTAGTTGGCCATGAAAAATACATGAAATACTCAGTAACTGATTTTGAGGATGAACATGAGGCACACTTAAAGAAAAAAAATTGAAGAAAATGCTTTACCTAAATCTGTAGTCAATCTTGAATATTTATATTATTTGAAAGACATATTTAAGAAGGTTACTACTCCAAACTTCAAAGTTCAACTTTGAGTTTTGAATTAGTAAACCTTGGAACTAATGTCAAACCCCAAAACATCAATCTAAGTCTAGGTCTCTCACGTGATGAGAGATTAGCCTTCATTCATTTATTAAAAATATACAATAATGTTTTCGCTTGGATCTATGAAAATATTAGAACATACGACACCTGCATTATCCAACACATTATCCCAATGATATTTGATGAAAAACCTATAAAACATAAATTAAGGAAAATTCACCCCAACCTTGAAAGTCAAATCAAATCTGAGCTGAATAAACTTCTTAAATCTAAAATCATTTTTCTTGTTAGACACTCCAAATGGGTATGAAATTTAGTGCCAGTCGAGAAGAAAAATGGTTACATACGCATTTGTATACCTTTTATAAATATTAATAAAGCTTGTCAAAAGGATAATTTCCCATTACCACCCATGGAACAAATTTTACAATTAGTTTCAGGTTCTGAGCTCATGTCTTTCCTTGATGGTTTTTCAGGATACAATCAGATCCTAGGTCATCAAGATGATATATTAAATACTATGTTCAGAACCAAATGGGGGACTTACACTTAGAAAAAAATTCCTTTTGGTCTAATAAACGCAGGAGCAACCTTCCAAAGAGCTATGGACATTGCTTTTAGAGGTATGATAAATAATATAGTTGTTGTTTACTTGGATGATATAAAAATCTACTATAAGAAAAAAAGTGTCAAACTCATAAATATAATAGGAAAGAATAGAAAGAAATGGGAAAAATAATCGTGAGTTTTTTAGTATTCACAATGATATAGATTTATAGTACATGAGGTGTGACTCTTGGATTCCACATTCCAAGATCTCTTGGACTCCCTATTCACTGTTTTCTTTCCACACTAACCATAGGAGGATTAGGTGTAAAACATCCCCCCCTTTAATCCGAGGGGGTATGTATGAGTCCAAGAAGAGAGTTGTAATACAAATGTGCAAAACATGCATGTCAGCACTAGGCTGAATGAGCTCTCTAAAATGTTAGCATAAGGGGGTGGTTTAAGGATGGCCACCAACCTTGGAACGCTTAGTGCAGTTCCCATAACTCTTCCAAATCTGGCAAGAATATGAGGTATTTTTATAGAGGAATTGCTCCTAATATTTTGAATAGGGAGACCTTCAACCTCGAAGAAGGGAGGTCTACAACCTGTGATGGTTTAAGGATGACCACCGACTCTGGAATGCTTGAAGCATTTCCTAGAAATCTTCCAAAACTGGAAAGAAGCTGAAGTATTTTGCTAGAGGAAGTTTCCCAAATTCTTTGAAGAGGAAGAAACACAACCTCACATATATGTTTTAAGGCTGACCACCAACCAAAGGCATTCTCATGGTAATCTACGTCTCTAGCTACAACTCTGAATCTGGAATGGTAGGTTGTGGCTTAGGTTCGCTTGAATTGTTGTGTCTCTAGCTACAACTCTGAATTTGGTATGGCAGGTTGTGGATCAAGCTCACTTGATGTGTCTTTAAACCTTGTAGATGAACATCATTCCCCCCCTGTCAGATACAAGGTCAGATGATGGCGAAAAATCAACTACAAGACTGTTCAATGCTCTAGAACAAGTTCTGACATATGAGTAAAACATATTCCTGGTTGTTGATGCCCATTGCCAAGAATCAATCCATCCAATATGAATATTTTTTCTTGTAGGAGGCTTATTTCTGAAGCATATGTGTGAAGAATGAGTGTGCTGACCAAAGTTATTGCACGGGTGAAGATTGAAACAATGATCTTTCATAGTGATCAGATTTGGATCAAGGACCTAAGTGATAGCTCAAAATTCAAAGTGTTCAAAGTGTGCCAAACCTAAGCGACCAGATAGATCTCATCTTCCTAATTCTGGCACCGTGAACGGTTCAAAAAACCGACACCATATGAAGAAGTTATCGCAATTTGAAGAGTCCAGTAAACTGGAAATTTTGATAGTTGAGCAGGGTTGAATAGGAAAAGGTACAGTGTTGATGTGGCAGTTATAGTCAGCAGTGGCAAGAATGACCTCTAGAAATAGCTAGTGACATAGCACCAAGTGGCACCTTCACATTCGCCAGATGGGTTAGTGAAGGGAGAAAATTGCCCAATGACCTTCAAATTTTTCCTAAGTTGGGATTTGAATTTTTTTTTAGGGTAGGAGCGATACCCAACCAGAGGGCACCACGTGTCCTCTCTGGTGGGCCACCTCCTAACCCTAAGGTCAAATTTCTGGAATTGGACATTTAACCTTTGGTCGAACTGTATGTCACTCTAATTATTGGACATTAGTTTTTATATGGTGGAAAATACATGTATATATTGAAATATATACTATGTTTTAAAACCCACTATCGGACTTTACAATAAAAAACATAAACAATACCACATCATCTGTGAAATAAGAAACTTGAAACCTATTGATGACCTTTCTTTCATTTATCATTATCTCTTCATACACACATCTGTATATCTATCTTAATATGGACAATTCGCATCATTATGGTCAAAGGTCAGTTAGAACCAAGAAATCTAATAGGAAAGATGGCCGAGTGGTTCAAGGTGTAGCACAATTAACTGTGGCATGTTAACCGCGTCGAAATATTTAAATGTTAGTATGTGAATGGGTATAGTGAAGACTACGACGAAAAACTACGGAGTTTGGATAGACCGCGCGAGTATCGTGGAGGCACGTGAACGCAAAGAATGAAATCGTTAGCCAAAATTCGTCGCATTAAACCTTAACCCCAACCATGAAAACTCCACCAACAGTTAGAACTGTCACATGCAACGGTTAATTTTATTGTTACATTTATCCTGGTTGAACTTTTGGTGCGCCACAAAATTTTGGAAATTGGCAACTTATCTGCAATTTAAGTCCAGCTTCTCTACTTATAGTGGAGTTTTTTAGGGGTCATTGGACAAAATGACTTCAAGCTCTATCTTGAGCTAGATTCGACCAATTTTGGAGTGCCAATAATCAATTTCGACTATCTCAGACATTCCATACTCATTGGTGAGGGTTTCAGAGCCATCGGAGTAATTTTGAGTAGGTTTTTTCTACAGAGAAGTTCTAGGGGCCACCAGGGCCACCATGGGCCAGCAACAGTTTGAGGCCTAGCCAGGGGAGCTAGAGGCCTTATTCAGAAATCCAATAGTAAATTTTTGATGTTTCATACATTTTGGAACTAATGGTGTGGTTTTCAGAGCTTGTAGAGAAATTTTTAAGGCCGAAATGCTTCAGAGAAGTTCCAGGGGCCACCAAGGCCAACAACTGCCAGCAACATTTTGGGGCCTAGCCAGGGCAGCTAGAAGCATTATTCATCAAAAAAATAGTCATTTATGACTGTAATGAGAATTATGAATCCATTTATGGAGTTTTAAAGAGCTTTTGAGGAAATCTAGAGCTCGAAAATCCACAAATAATTTTTCTTTTACCCTAGAGCAAGGGGTGCCACCAAGTGTTGGAGGCGAAACCGGAGTATCTAGAGGCCAATTTCAGCGAACCAATAGTCTATTATGAATATTTTTGACATTATGAATCTAATGAAGGGATTTGTAGAGCCATTTGAATACTTCTGAAGGTCAAAGAGCCACAAGGAATTTTTTGGCAACCCTGGGCAAATCGTGGAGGGAGGCCTAGATTGGGAATGCAATGCTCATTTTGAGAAAATGATCAGTACATTTTGGAGGTATGATATGTGCTGGAGAAATTAGGTGAGGTTTCAAGGACAAAAAAATAATTCTGAAGGAGTTATTTCCATAGAGAAGCTAAGTGTAGCTCAAGAGCACCGAGAGAAGGAGTCAAGTCTAAGGGAGCCTAGATCTGTTTGAAGAGTGATGATAGCCATGAAAAGGATATAGATGGTATTATAAACCCATTGGTTCAGTTCATTAGACCATTGGATCTTAGTTTTGTAACCTGTAAAAGAAATTTTCCATAATCCCAAAGAGCCAAGTCAATATGAAAAGAGATCAAGGAGACATAACTCATGATATTCGGGTGAACTCCTAGATTAAATTTGTTGTTATGTGTTGTTGTTTATTTGCTGCATTAGATGGCTATTACACATGTTTAATTTCAGCAAAAAAAAATGGACTTAAATCACTTAAACAATTAAAAATCATACACATGTTTCAAGTATAAATTTCCGCAAAAGTCAAGTATAAGCTAGATATTTTATTTGTTTAACTGAGTGGGAGGTTCTTGAAGAGCATAACAAGTTATCCAACCCATTTTCAGGTGAATTTGGTATCAGAGCACTTGGTTTCTTGATTGACAGAGAAATAGCTTGCTTGTTTGACTTGAAAAGCGTTTAATCAATGCAAATAATTTGACTATTTGCAAACTGATTGTTGCTTGAGTTTGCTAGGTGAAGGGAAGGCTACTGATAGCTAAGTCCAGAAGAGGACAAGAAGGAAGAAGGCATCTTCCTTACCCAAAGTACTTCAAGGAAACCCTTGAAGCACAATAAGGGTTTGTTTTCAAAAGGCTGCTTGAAGAAGAGCTTGACTCTATAGCCATATTGTTCAAAATATTTGTCAATTGTTTTGAAAATTTTTTAAGTTTGATTGAAGTTCTTTAGTTCATTTTCATGATGAAAACTTCTTCAAGCGAGGTTTTCAAGTTCTTCTCCTTCACAAGATTCTTTGATGAAGAAATGAAGCGAGACTTCTACATGTTGAAGGACATGGTGCAAATTCTATATGACGATAGAAGAGAAAGCACTAGACTTCATGAGAAATTAGTTGCTATGAAGAAAGAGAAAGAAGGACTTCTTCAAAGAATTCATGAGATGGAGATGCAGCTCAGTCATGCCCAAGAGGCCTTAACCAATAACATGCTTGAAGTAGAGATAAATCACTCAAATTTGTCTTCAAATTCCTCTTCAGATAGATGTGTAGGTTCATTTGAAAATCACACTAGAGGTATAGGGTCCAATTTAATGTTTAAAATGGGCTATGAAGGCAAGGGTTTAGGAAAACATTCATAAGGCATGATTGATCCTATTTTGGTTGAGGAAATACATAAGAATTTTGGTCTTGGTTATGTTCCATCTAATGGCAAAAACTCTACAGCCATGAAGGCATGTGAGGCAACTTCAAAGAGAAATTTTGTTACAGGTTCTAAACCACAAACATGTCAAGTTTGTTTTCAAGTTTGTTTCCATTTTTTGAAGTCTATGTTGCAGCAAGAATATTGTATACATGCAGCTTATGGCGAGCATGCAAGTTCAGACATCTATCAAGACATGAACAATGATGTTAGTCTTCAAAGAAAAGTTGAAACCTCTACTAGTTCATCTCCTCAAGAAGGTAAAAAGGATGGACATGAAAAGCAACATTTGAGGTATAATTCTTCCCATAGTCAAGTTGATTATGTTTCTGATAAGCATGAAAAATATGCATGCTTGAATGGAAGAAAGAGTTGTTGTGCATTTTGTGGTTTGTGTAACCATGATTTTTTGAGATTCTGGAAGAGGATGAATACATGCAGGAAGAAGATGAGGCAAAGGCAACTTGCAAAGAAGGTGCATAAGACTTGCACACATTTCCAGAAGAGGGTACACGTTATTTCACAATGTTGGACATTGCATCCAACTAATCTCCCCAAGAATTTGAGGCAAGAGGACAGAAAGACTTGCTAAAGTGGAACCAAATACTCCATCATTGATGTGAGAACAGATGTTTCACATGAAGAAGATTTTTAGCAGCAAAATTCGCCATGGAAGTGGCTTGGTAAGAAGTGGTTTGACTTCTTGACACAGTAAGACATACACTCATTTGTACATATGCAAATTTCAATTATGTATGAATTTTTTTGTTGTAATCTCGCGTTTGTTTGAGTGACCTTGGATCAATGATCAAGGAAGCAATGTTCAGCTACCTTCTTTAAATTTCTCGCCAAAAACTTCAGGGAAATTTCTAGGAAGACAATTCTTGACAGGAGGACAAGCGCATCCAAGAAATGAAGTTTCGACTACCTTCGAGTTGTGGTTCAAAGGAACTATCCATGCAAGGCAAGTGTATGGAGGCTGAAAATTTGTACTCTCATCTACAATACAGATCATTATATCAATATTTTGGGGTCCAAAAGCTTCCCAATGGGGAGATGTGATCAGATTTGGATTAAGGACCTAAGTGATAGCTCAAAATTGAAAGTGTTTAAAAGTTCTCTAAACCTGAGCGAATGGATAGATCTCGTCTTCCTGATTCCGGCGCCACGAATGGTTCAAAAAACCGACACCGTATGAAGAAGTTATCACGATTTGGAAAGTCTAGTAAACTACAAATTTTGACAATTGACCAGGATTGACTAGGCAAAGGTATAGTGTTGATGTGGCAGGTACAGTCAATAGTGGCAAGAATGACCTCCAGAAATATCCAGTGACATAGTGCCAAGTGGCACCTTCATATTCGCCAGATGGGTTAGTGAAGGGAGAAAATTGCCCAATGACCTTCAAATTTTTCCTAAGTTGGAATTTGAATTTTTTTTAAGGATAGGAATGATACCCAACCAAAGGGCACCACGTGTCCTCTCTGGTCGGCCACCTCCTAACCCTAAGGTCAAATTTCTGGAATTGGACATTTAACCTTTGGTCGAACTATATGTCACTTTAATGATTGGACATTAGTTTTTATATGGTGGAAAATACATCTGTATATTGAAATATATATTATGTTTTAAAACCCACTTTCGAAATTTACAATAAAACACATAAACAATACCATAGTTAACTACGGATGTTAACTACGTGATAAGAGTTAACTGTTAGCATGTGAACAGGTATAGTGAATACCACGGTGGAAAACTGTGGAGTTTGGATAGACCGCGCAGGTATTGTGGAGGCATGTGAATGCAAAGAATGAAATTGTTAGCCAAAATTCGTTGCATTAAACCTTAACCCCAACCACGAAACCTCTGCCAACAGTTATAGCTCTCACATGAAACGGTTAAGTTTATTGTTGCGATTATCCTAGCAGAAATTTTGGCGCACCACCAAATTTTAGAAATTGCCAACTTATCTGCAGTTTAAGCCCAGTTCCTCCACTTTTAGTGGACTTTTTTAGCGGTCACAGGACAAAATGAGTTCAGGCTCTATCTTGAGCTAGATTCAATCAATTTTGGAGTGCCAATAGTCAATTTCAATTATCTCAAACATTACAGACTCATTGGTGAGGGTTGCAGAGCCATCAAAGGAGTTTTGAGCATGTTTTTTCTACATATATTTCTAAGGGCCACCACGGCCACCATGGGCCAGTAGTAATTTGAGGCCTAGCCAAGGGAGCTAGAGGCCTTATTCAGAAATCCAATAGTAAATTTTGGACATTTCAGAAATTCTGGAACTAATGGTGTGGTTTTTAGAGCCTATATAGGACTTTTGAAGGCTGATATGCTTCAAATAAGTTCCAGGGGCCACTAGGGCCAGCAAGTGCCAACAGCAGTTCAGGGCATAGCCAAGGTAGCTAGAGGCATTATTGAGCAAAAAAATAGTCATTTCTGATTTTAATGGGAATTCTGAATCCATTTATGGATTTTTTAGAAGCTTTTGAGGGCTCCTAGAGCTCGAAAATCCATAGAGAAGTTTTATTTGACCCTAGATCCGGGGGGTACCACCAAGTGTTGGAGGCGAAACCGGAGCAGCCGGAGGCCAATTTCAGCAAACCAATAGTACATTATGACTATTTTTGACATTATTAATCCAATGAAGGTATTTTTAGATCCATTTGAAGACTTCTGAAGTTCTAAGAGCCACAGGGAATTTTTGGGCAGCCGAGGGCAAATCGTGGAGGAATGCCTAGATTGGGAATGCAGTGCTCATTTTGAGCAAATGATCAGTTGATTTTGGAGGTCTGGTATGTGTTGGAGATAGTAGGTGATGTTTCAGGGACAAAAAAATAATTATGAAGGAGTTAGTTCCATAGAGAAGCTCAGTGTAGCTCAAGAGCACCGACAGAAAGAGTCAAGTCTAAGGGAGCCTAGATCTGTTTGCAGAGTGATGACAGCCATGATAGGGATATAGATGCTATTCTAAACCCATTGGTTCATTTCAGTAAACCATTGGATTTGAGTTTTGTATCTTGTAAAAGAAATTTTCCATAATCCCAAAGAGCAAAGTCAAGATGACAAGAGCTCAAGGAGACATAGCCCACGATATTCGCGTGAACTCCTAGATTAAATTTGTTGTTATGTGTTGTTTTTTATTTTCTGCAGTATATATTTTTTGCACATGTTTAATTTCAGCAAAAAAAAATGGACTTAAAGCACTTAAACAATAAAAAATCATACACCTGTTTCAAGTATAAATTTACGCAAAAGTCAAGTATAAGCTAGATATTTTATTTTTTTAACTGATTGGGAGGTTCTTGAAAAGAATAACATGTTATCCAACCCATTTTCAAATCATATATGGCCAACTCGATCACACTGTTGGAATTTCACAATCTGTTGTTGTGGAGGAGGAGTAGAAACTAGAACAATTAAAGGTAAACTATCATAAAGAAATCTTGCGCTTTGAAATTGAATGGGCTCGGAATAGTCTGCAATATGAAACGAAACCTCCTTTTCATATCCAAGTCTTGTTCTATGCTGGTTATGGACAATATCTTCCCAAGGTATGATGATAGCCTTGGGAAGTGCAGACTAGATTTCGACATGTGCATGCAAATCTGCTCTTGAACTAGGCACTTAATGTGAATAGATCGCAACATTATTGACTTGCTTATTATGGGAGTATATTTAAATTTTTTGAATAGAAACAGGTTCAGAATGATGAATCCACTGTTGGAATTCTTCTTGTTGTAGCTCAGATTCAAGATGAAAAAACTCAATATGTTCTTGTGCATTTTGCAGAGAGGTTTGAATATCTGTGAGAGTGTGTTTTTTAATCATAATTGTATTATCAACACTAGAATGTATAAGATTATTCAGTAACTCTAATACTCCGTAAAGTCTACCCATTTTTTTAACAAATCAAACTTTGCATTCTATATTGTATTTCCAATCTTTAAAGTAGCTGCAAATGCTGCACTTACCAACTCTAATACAACGCTCACTTCTTCAACATTCAAGTATTGTAGAATATAGTTTCAATGTTTAATACATAACTCAATGCACATATAAACCATTCAACGCTTTTCTGCACCGAACAAGAATTGAAAGCAATAATTTCTAATAGTGTTTTTCCTATGGATTTCAAAATCGATCCTACAAATGGACTCAATCACAAACTTCATTTTAAAAGTAGTTAACAAAGTCACACATGTTGCAATGAAACAAAATCTTGTGTCTACATTTATATTCGTGGATATGGGGCGATCATATAAGGCAATATTTGCAGTTTACATGAGTCATAATGCCTTTAATGTTAGCATTTTTGGGTCGTCGTGCCAATTCCCACTAGCTAAATACTTATCGTCTTCTTTCAAGAATTATTCGTATTCCACCAATTTTTGAACAAATTATGAAATTCATATAGTTGTGGTAGCTGCAGAATCATGTCATAGTCTTCTTAAAAATTCTTCTTTGCTGGAGGATAAGGAAGATGATGGAGACAATCCAAAACTGAGGAGTATTTATGCAACCATGTCGGCATCGAATGCCCTTCAGATTGAGTTGGGCATTGAAATTTAAAAAAATTGATTTCCCTACGAAAGCCTTCGTAAAAACAACAATTCTACTCCATTAATATTTAAGGCATGCTCCATTCTTTCCTTCACTCATTTTTCGCATCTATTTGGACAACTAACAAGGAAAACATCTCTAAATTCACTTGCATTTCCAAGTGATTCAAAATCAATTATGTGTTCATTAAAGAAGCCTCTGTTGGAGACGAGAATTATATCTCATGCACATATCAAGGGCAGATTCTAGGATTGATGACCACAATCTATCTGTAGGTTACCATGTTTCTACAATATAGAATTTTAAAATAACGTTTATTATAGAGGGAGTATATGAAATGGCAGAATAGATATGGAGAAAGAGGAAGGGGGAAAATATATTAAAGATATTGGATATTTAGAAAAATACTATGATGATAATAATTATGAGTACAGGCATCTAACGCTGCCGAAAGCTATTCTTAAAAAATTTCTGTTGGGAATCTTGTAGAATAGAGGATGAATGGAGAGCCATGGGAGTTTATCAGTCACATATGTGGGTACACTATGAAATTATGGGAAAAGAGAGTAGCAGTAGCACGCATAACAGAAAAACTACTAAAGGCTAGGCGTAACTGATGATGGAGGAAGAAATGATGACAACTTGTTTTTGAAACACATCGCAAAGAACATGGAATGTATGAACTGGCTGATCATGGTTCTTAAAAACATCATGAACAGTCATTGGAAATAAGTGTGTATGAAAGGGAAAAGCAGGTTGTCGATGTATGAGGTAAAGAACTAGATCCTGGATTCTGGGGTGAACAACGTGGTTTCCCACATACATTGGATTCTCTATCTCTAGGTAATTACCCTCTATGAGCACGGAGCCAATGCCCGCAATGCTAGGATTAGCTCTACAGGCTTCGTCAAAATGAAGTGTGGCTGCACTAGCACAAGGAGTTATGATCTTTGGAGAAGGTAAGGATCTATAAGATATGCAGGAGACAAACCTCACATGACAGTCAAACGAGACTGTGATACCAAGCAATGTATGAATGTCAAGAGAGCGTTATTGAATAAGATAAGTCTTGAGGGAGTTGAACAACAGACCAACGAGACTGTGTGTTTAGAGGAGAGCAGCATGGGTTGTATCATTGTGCGTGGGTAGCATGTAATTCTCCAGAGCATGATTTTCAAGATGAAATTTCTGACCTCCACCCAATATATCCTGCGCAGATGGCACCACGATATTCTTCTCACATGGCATCATCGCTACTTTGGATGCACCAAAATAACACCCATGGGCAGGAATAGAGGTACTAGTTGAATCTGTTGACAAACACAGAAGGCTCAGAGCATTTATTGGGCAGTGCAGATTAGTAGGTGAAACACTTGGGTGCAATTAAAATGCTCAGGCGCAGTTGTGACAATCAGAGGATATTCCTATTTGTAATAGAAAAGGTTGGTCTTCTCATAACAGAGGAATGGAAAAACAGTAACAACTTTTATCCTAAAAAATTCTCATAAGGTTGTGCATCATGGCTGTGATACCATGGCAAAGTCATCAATAGAATATGCAAGAATAGACATCAATGGGAAAGATAAGCGTGAGTTGTTTTTATTATTAAAAATGATATACATTTATAGTACATTAGGTGTGACCCTTGTATTTCACATTCCAAGGTATCTTGGACTCCCTATTCACCATTCGCCTTCCACACTAACCCTAGGAGGATTAGGTGTCCAACAAGAAACAACTGTTTCCATTACCTAAAACAGATCTTTGAACATTGCCAAAAATATGGGATTTCATTAAATCCAAAAAAGTCTTATTTTTCTCTTAGTGAAGGAAACATTTTAGGATTCATCGTATCCAAAGAAGGAATTTGCATTGATCCTGAAAGGATTAAGGAAAAATTTGGAATTTCTTTACCCATAACAAGAAATACCTACAGTCCTTTCTAGGAAATATAAATTTTTTCAAGAGATTTTTTCCCGACTTTTCCCAAATTGTTCTTCCATTACAAGTCATGATCAAGAAAATTTCAGTATTTAAGTGGGGCCACAATGAAAGAGAACCTTTTTTATTCAATCAAACAAGCCATTATAAATTATCCCTCTTTAACTACCTTGAAATTCTATGATCATTTTATTTTATATACTTTCACTTCTAAAACATCATATGTTGTTGTTTTAACACAACTTAATGATCAGAAAATCGAAGCACCCATCTCGTTATTTAGTTCAAATTTTCAAGGTGTTGAAATAATTACTCTGAGGTGGAGAAACAAGATTTTGATGTTTTTAAATCCATAAATAACTTCAAACCTTTTCTTCTAAAAACACACACTAAAGTAATAGTCCCATTCCCAACAGTGAGACAGTTTCTTGTCCAAAAATAAATACGAGAAAAAAGGGCAAATTGGGTCATAGCTCTACAGGAATATGATATTGATATTAAACTAGCTAAAATTGTTAGAGGACAAGGTTTTTATAGATTGTTTACTAGAGCTTCCAACATACCAATCGATGAGGATTCAGGTAATATTGTACACATTTCTGAGGTAAGCCTGATTGATTCTGAATCCCAATATGTTGACCTTATATTTTACTTAAATAATGGGTATGCTCCCCCTAAACTTAATTACAAAACAAAAAGAGCTTTAAGGTTAAAATCCAGTAGATATGAAATCATTAATGATGTGTTATTCAAAAAAAATTATGACTGTATTATTAATATTCCTTGAAAAGTCTAAATAACAAAATGTTTTGGAGGAACTCCACGATGGACCTATGGGTGGACACTTCAGAGGAGATACCACTACACATAAAATCCTCCATGCAGGGTACTATTGGCCAACTTTTCTCAAATATACCCATGCATATGTTATGAAATTAAAGACTTGTCATACTGTTGCAGGAATCGGTCAACATTGAACAACCCTTTGAGAAATGGGGATTGGACATCATAGGTGATATTGTTCCAAACTCTTCCAAACGACATAAATACCTTACTGCAACATACTACTTTACTAAGAGGGTGGAGGCCATTCCACTAAAAGTAGCCAATTCTAATGCTATTATTGAATTCATCAATCAGTTCATTATTACCAGGTTTGGCTTAAAAATGCACTTATGTTCGACAATGCTTCTTACTTTTTGGGTAATAATATGACTGAATTTTCTCTTAAGAGAGGTTTTAATCTCAAATGTTCTGCTAATTACTATCCCCAAGGAATGGTCTAGTAGAGTTAACCAATAAAAACCTCATAAGAATTATAAAAATATTTGTTGATCAGAGACAAAAGAATTCGCATAAATATTTGACATTTTCTCTATGGGTTGATCGAATAACCCATAAGGCCTCTATATGAACTTCTCCCTTCAATCTAGTATATGGAAAAGAGGTTGGAATTCCTTCAAATATAGCCCTTCCCTCACTAGCCCTAATCCAACTCATTGAAGAAACACATTCCTCTTATTTACATCTAAGAATGTCTTAAATCCTTAAACTAGAAGTAGAAAGGGAAAAATCCAAACTTACACATGCTCGACATCAATCGATTTTCAAATCTTATTTTGATGTAAGTTCTGTTGCCAAAAAATAATTTCAAGTTGGATATCCTTTTCTTAAATGGGACAAGGCACATGAGGAAAAATGTAAGCACACCAAATTCCAGAAAATGTGGCTTAGACCATTTTAAATTGCTGAACAAGTAGGCCCATCAACCTTCATATAGCAAGATATACAAGGGAAGAGGGATTCTCTTCCTATCAATGGGCTTACTTTGAAAAAAATATTTTCTTAGAAGAATATTTATTCTAATGTAATATATTTGTATTTTTTATATTTATGTTTTTTGAAAATAATGTTAAATAACATACTTTTGGCTTTTTATCAACATCCTTGAATCATTTTATGACTTATTTATTTTTTAAAGAAATGATTATAAAATTGAAAGAGAGGATAATTATCATAGAACTCTGAAATATTTTTCCATTGAAACTGTAGATTCTTTCAAACCTCAAACTTTACAAAGTCTTTTCATATTATTATCAGTCAGAAAAGGCTTACTTTTACAAAGTAAAGACTATTTGTTACTATGCATCTTTAATTCTTAAATTTTCATCCAAAAAAAAAATCTTGAGTCAATGATTCTCCCCATCCATTAATTATACTCTTTTTAGAGTGTAATTCAAAAATATATTAAACTTAAAAGATAAGAGGTGTCATCATGAGCCTGTTTACCATGATCATAGGAAAATAATAGGATAACATTACCACCATTGAATATCAAACCATGGTAAAGGCTTATGATTATTTTAACCATAAGACATGGGGTCTCATCATGAGCCAACATTTTTAGCTCAATTACAACTAGTGAATAGCATTGTCACCATCTAGCCACCAAAACCAGGACAATGGATTTTCAAGAATAAAATAAAACAATAAAACAATAATATATATATATATATATATATATATATATATATATATATTTTTTTTTGAATTTATCTTTAAAGATTGCAATGATAAATGGATGGGATACTGAATCATTGATTGGTTAAAAGGTAACCCTGTTAAGGCTATGAACGCCTGCTGGTAGCAGTGGCTCTTCCTATGAAAAAATGAGTATATCAAAAGGCTAAGTGTCAAAAAGCCTCCTACTTTATCTTTATACCTAATTAATGAATAATATAGGAAAATAAATATTTTCATCTATAAAAGGTTTTTAAAAAATCACAATAAGATGAGTTTTTTATTATTAGGAGTAATTTTACTTATCCAAATATTTCGAAAATAGTTTTCAGTTCTTTAATAATTTTTACTTATTAAAAATTTTCAGAAATTTCATATAAATCAAAGATTACTGGTTCTTCCAGTGAATCGCCAATTATTGTGCAATTCAAAAACCCCCATTATTTGTGAATAGATGTCTTAGAAAATAATGGGAACCCTTTTAAAATTTTTAGATTAAGACAATAAAACACTTTGTTACTTATAAGATACGAATATGTATTTGAAAAATTAAAGTCATGTCTTATTCGCCAAAGCCTTAAGTGGATAACTCATATAAAACCCTTGTCTCAAATCGCAAATCGCAAATGCAATAGGAGACATAAAGCACTCGATCTAAAAATTGTGATGCGATAATCCCGAAGGAATAAAGCACTCCATCTAAAAATTGTGATGCGAGACTGCTGAAGGCATAAGTACGCAAATTATTTCAAAAGAGGAAAAAGTGATAACAAAGGAAAAGGATTCCAATGAGTTATATTTCATAAAATATCCATTGGAAGGACCCGCTCGTTGACACGTCATCCATCGCATAATCACAAATCACAATTCTTTTCACAATCGTTTACTGTGCCTGCTTTCCATTAGAGGAAATTTTAGCCTAAAAGTGCCCATGAAATTTTCATGTATTTTCTATGTTATAATATGTAAACCAATAAAAATACTTTAAATTTAAAAAGAGGTACATGTAAATATTTTACAGGAAAAATAAGAAAAACTACTTTTTTTAAATTATATTTTTGCCTTATCTCCTTATAGGTTTACTCAAAATTAAATTGTAGACACTCATTGGATGTAGAATTAAACTCCAAATCCAAAAAGTACCCATTATGCATACTTTTGAGAGAACCCACATTGATAAAAATTGCAGATACATTAAAAAGGTGTGTTAAACACGTTTTTTTAATGTATCTGTGATTTTTTTCAATGTTGGTCTTCTCAAAAGTATGAATGATGGGTACTAGTTGGAAATGGAATTTAATTATGCATCCAATGAGTGTATACACTTGAAATTTGAGTAAACATATAAGGCGCTAAGCCAAAAATACAATTAAAAAAAGTAGTTTTCTTCTTTTCCCTCCAAAATTCAGAACTCTTATTTTATTATTTTAAGTATCATGTTATTAATTTTCCTTAAGAGGCCACTTTTAGGCTGAAATTTCCTCTAATGAAACTCTCGATGTGATATATCGCATCACATTTCCACCGAGCGTCATCTTATTTTCGACATTCATTCTTGTCAAGATTGCGATTGCGATATGAATATCGCATCGCAAAAATGGCATCGCTCTTCCCCCCGCCAATGTTCCGATAGCATTTAAAACCTCGATAAATGATTTAAAAGAATTATTTAAAAGATAAATCCTAATCGCATATTGGCGAAACAAATGCATTGCAAGTTTGAAAGACTTAGCTCCCATACAAAACTGTGATGCAAGATTTTAATTTAAAAAAACTGAAGTGTCCATGTTAGGAACGTGATGGTTGGTGAATTAATGTTGTAGATTTTTTCGCATTCAAAACCTTTATTTTCAATCATTTAGGTTTTATATTTAATCTCTCCTACATCTTCGGTATTATTCTTCATTCCCTGTTTTCCCATATTTGCAGGCTAGTCCAGAAAAACAAAATTCCTCTAAAATTTATAAGGCTAAAAATAAAGGAAAGAAACCCATGGCTCCTCCAAATCCCGCACCTCCCTCTTCAGAAGTGACAGAGATGCCGCCATTTTTTTAGATACTACACGCGCTATGGAAAGTGGTTTTTCTTCATGGGAATCAATGTACAGGTTTTTCAAAGATAGGAAACCTAGGGTGATTGAGAGAGTAGCCACATATTATGCCCCTAATACTTTAGAATCTACTATCACTAACGTTGCCAACTCTTTCCTTCAAAAAATTTCCACGCACCCAAATATTATACCATATACTGATATGATAAAATGGATAATTGATAATCTCAATATTGGGGAAAATACATTTATGACCTCAAGAGATACAATGATAGGGTCATTCAGGACAGAGGATTTAAATAAATTGTATCATATACATGACCAACAGAAGGTATATGGCCAGGCATTTCCCGAGAAATTTGAAAAGAAGAATTGCAATCAGACCTAATAAATAAATGGAGGCATAACCCTAACAGACACAAGAATGATGGTTGGTTAATTAATGTTTTAGATTTTTCCACATTCAAAACCTTTATTTTCCATCGTTTCGGTTTTATTATTAATCGCTCCCACATCTTCAGTATTTTTATTCATTCCCTGTTTTCCCTTATTTTCAAGCTAGTCCAGAAAAACAAAATTCCTCTGAAATCTAAGGCTACAAAGAAAGAAAAGAAACCCATGGCTCCTCCAAATCCTACACCTCCCACTTCAGAAGTGATAGATATGCCACCATTTGTTTTCAGATACTACATGCACTACGGAAAGTGGTTCTTCTTCATGGGAATCGATGTACATGATTTTTGAAGATTAGAAAACTAGGGTGATCCAAAGAGTAGTCATAGTTGATGCCCCTAATACTTTAGAAGCTACTATCACTGACGTTGCCAACTCTTTCCTTCACAAAATTTCGGCGCACCCAAAGATTCTACCATATACTAATATGGTAAAATGGATAATCAATAATCTCAATATTGTCAACAAGACATTTATGAACTCAAGAGATACAGTGATAGGGTCGTGCAGGGCAAAGGATTTAAAGAAAATGTATCATATACTTGACCCACAGAAGGTATATGACAAGGTTTTTCTCGATTAATTTGCAAAGGATAACAAGCTACAATTAGACCCAATAAAGTAATGGTGGCATAACCCTAACGAACACGAGCATGATGAAAAGGGTATGTATTCTACTGGCTCTCTCGTTGGTCCCTACTGCTATGTTGCTGATATGATGAGTAGGCTTTTTGGTTCCCCCAATACAGGTAAATTTTCAATTGAATGGGTCCCTCTCATATAGGCTGCATCAAAATCATATATTATGGATTGAGGCACCAATTTTTTAAACAATATTTCCTCACAAATCCTTGATTAGAGAAAGAACCGCTCTTTCACCTCCAGGATAATTCCCTCATTTTTTATGAATGCTTATATTATGGACGCAATGTGTTTTACTACAGATTTCCCGAACATGGGATGGAAATGGACCATTCAATACCCTACACCTATCCATGTTTACCATAGTATCCTCTGGGAATCCAAGTATGAGTCTCATTTATACAAAATTTTCCATGGAGTCATTTTTCCACTCTATCATGATTTTTTTTATGATAAAGCCCCAAGACTGTCTAAATAAGCCCATGATGATTTCAAATCCATAAGAAAGTGGTTTGGGAAAGAACTATTTACTTATGTAAGAGTTTATGGAAGCCTAGTTAGACCCATGGACTCCCATTGTATGTACAAAACAATATCCTCGCAAGGGAAATATCTTACCAGACTGTAGGGCATGGATTGACTAAATCCTTGAAAGAGGCTACGAAATATTCCTGGCCTACTTTCCCCATTCATTGTCATGTTTATCCTCTAGAAAAATTCAAACATTTTGGACTGGAAATTAATCAGATTCAGTGCTTAAAGCTATTTATTTTTCCCGATGGACAGTTTGATCCTAATAAAACAACCCAAAACTATACAACTCAAGTAAGGATCAGTAAATTCATTCATGAAAATGATGATTGTGATGATTTATTTGAAACTACTAAGAGCTATATACAGGTTGAAATTTTACTAGAAATCAGTCTTAGTCTTGAAAAACTCGCCTAGTTTAAATAATACATGATCAAAAGGTTGGAGAGAATTCCTATGGACATCTTAAAGGTGTATCAACCTATTTCTCAAAAAGAGCAGAACTTGGAAAAAACTCCCAAGGATACTAACTCAACTCAAGAACAAACTTGTGAGCCAGTAGTCAGCAGGGACTTGGATAAAGTCTGGGATAAATTTAACCAGCAAATTAAAGGATGGCAAGAGGTAATAATCATCGTTCCTCAAGAGACAATTAGAACACCTCAAGGCAAAGGTTAGACCGCATTCACTATTGGGTCTATTGATAATGCTGTCAACACAAAAGGAGTTGAATTCATCCTGACATACTCAACATATGAAATTGTGCTAAAAATATAAGAAATTCCTCCTTTAGACATCTTTTATAGCCCCAAACATAAGGCTATAATGAGTACAAAGAAAAAGGAGGAGAATTGAGCAATCACGGACTTTAGTCCCTGGCGATATACCCATGGAAGTAGTATGGAAGGATCCACAAGAAGATCCATCTTAGGATCTGACAAGGTTGACACTGTTCACAGGTGTCACAACTCTAGCAAATCTTGGATCAGTTCAATATACAACGCCAATGACATTGGTGTCAAAGATGCTCAAATTCATCAGCTACAGTTTACAATAGAAAAAATAAAATATAATTCGAAGGTATATGATTTCAAGAAATAAGCTCTAGAACTCAACACCTTGTTGGCTCAGCAGCAATTAGTATTTTTTCAAAAGCTGACAATCATCAATGATCTGTGTGATAAAAGTGATTCAGTGATGAATGAATCGGCCGATCCGAGGACAGACTTAGATGATATTGATGAAAAAATTACTGAATACATCACTTGGCATGATAGTGCAGAAGGCCGAAAGGAAAATCTTCCCAGGATTGAGGATTCCAAGAAATAAATCTTATTTACTGATTGGGACATACATCTGAAACATTCTAAGAGGGAAATATACAAATCAAGAGATGTGGCTAGAAATATTCTTGAAATTTTTTGCAATAATCTCTTTACTGCCAACCTAATTAATAAATGTCCACCTAATTCTCTCCCTAATATGAAATATTTAATGAAACTGTGACAGGAGATTTCAAAAGAAAAGGAGGAAAAAATTAGAAAATTGGAAAAGCTCGATTGGGAGAAGTATTGACAGTACTTAGTCAAGCCACACAATTAGTGGCTAATGTTGTGCTGCCTATCTAACACCTCATTTCACATGACACCTCCACTTTCAAATGTGGTCTACATAGGAGTGATCCGTGTAAGGCCAGGTCAACCTCCTGAAGTTCATCCCATGTTAAATATCCTACAGCTCATGCAACGAATGGAAACAGAGACAACACCACACTCTTGAAGCGAGTCACCCAACAAATTCTATTTTTATCTTATTTCACTTGTTTGAAGGAGAGTTGTTTAAACCTCCTCATTACTTTATGTATTTTCTATTTTTATAATTTTATTTTACTATATAAACCCTTTCATGTCTATTAAGAAAGGGTCTTGAAATTTTGTAAAGAAGGATTTTGAGAATTTTCACTTTTGTACTCTTGGAGTTATCTTAATAGAAAAGACTGGACCAAGGAATATTTTTCTATGAGCAGAGTCAAGATATACATGCTACTTCTATCTTTAGATTGTTGTTCCTTTTTATGTGATTGATAATTAAATTCACTTTTAATTTTTTGTTATATGTATCTTTTTAATGCAATCTAGCATTAATTCACTAATGAACATGCATAGATTGTCATATTTCACTATATATACAAGACATATAGTTATTTGATGCGATATAAGCTTAATTAATTATTTTATTAACTATTTAATCAAAAAAAATAGTCAATTTAATTATCTTAAATTTCTATCATAAATTATCGACCGGAGTTGATAATCTTGTGAAATGAAAATGCACTATATATGATAGAAGCCTTTCTTACTTAATTTATTTTGGTGATTTTATATGTGAAGGTTGTTTTTGAAAATTATTTTATTTTAGATGTTCCTAAATGAATTTAAGAGACTAAATTATGAAAAATAAACTAAATCCAAATTTAACTATGTCCTAGAGATTGCAATGACAAATCTTGTTAGTAGCTAAGGATTTATTTTGAGAAGAATTAAAATTATAAAACTAAAAATAAATTCTATTTTTTATGTTTAATGAATGAAACATAACCCAAAGAATCACTAAAAACCATTTTATGCTTATAAAAGAAATCATTGTTTATGAAATAAAGCTATTTGAGCTCATAAGACAAAATATATTTAAAACTTAGAAAAGAAATATTCTATCACTACTTCAAATATGTCTGACAAGAACTAATCTATGATAAACTTCTACTGCATACAAAGGAACTAATCTAATTCTTGGTAAACTAATCACTGATAAATTGAACTCTTCCAAGCTCTTATGATAAATTATTTGTGTGTTTTAATCATCTAGGAAATACATCTATTCAAATGATAGAAACACAACATCTACTCTAACAGAATGACATTTCGTAAATGAGTATAAAAAGTAATAAAATAACAACGATAAACTAAACATTAACATTGTTAAAATCTAAAAATAATTGTGATGAAAATAAGAATGAAAGCAGAGCATGTATATACGCTATGGCACATTGTAAACGCATAAGCATTATGCTATGAAATAGCATATAAATGAAATAATGAAAATGAAATGAAACCTTTTATATTACAGGGGCCCTCCACAACAGATGGCTTTGAATATACTCTTTAATAATTTCGCATTGGAACTCCAGAATGCTTCTTCATTTGATTAGGGAATTAAAATAGAGTTTTAAAGAATCACAATCTCGCAATAATTCATAATGTTTACACAATTACTCAGCCTGATATTTATAAAAGCATGTCCTTAAATGTTTTGAGGCTTTTGCACCTTCTAAGACTAAGAAAATTCTATTTGAAATTTTAAACAAAAATGAGAATTTTGTTGCTTCACTATTTGGTACGTGGCAGAGAAAATCGTGAAGCCTCAAACTTCCTCGCTGGCTTGTTCCAACTTCTGGTTGACCGTTCCTTTGACCGCATTTCTGGTGATTTCCTGCTTGATTATGGATGTATGGAAAGGATAAGATCCATGACCGGATCATTTTTCAACTTCCCATATGTTTCATCGCTCCATTAATTCCTCAGAACCTGTCGAAGCATAGTCGTGGCTACTGAAAGAGAGTTTGGCTGCAGAATTTTATTAATTTCGTAGCTAAATACAAATTTAACTCTAATAATAAAAAACAATTGGAAATATGAAAAATAGATCATTAGGATACCTTACCAAATCAAAATGTGCATTTCAACACTTGTTATAGCTTATGGTGTTTTCGAAAAGAAGGAAAGATAGTGAAAAGGAGTGTCGAAATTGAGGCAATATTGAGGCTCTGCATTCCCCCGTGAGGAGACAATGGCTTGTCCTCATGCAAAAATACAAATTGTGAGTCTTATCATGTTACTGAATCTGCCCTAAGACCTCTGCTAAAACATCTAATTTCATCTTATTTGTGGTTATAGCTACCCTTGGATTTCTCATTAGAAGTTTATTGTTGGTGTCCGGATGTGAACAATATTCAAAACCTTTTTCCACATTAATTATCAATCTGGGTGCGTTGGTTATTCCAAGACTAATGCGCACAATATATGCAAGAGAAATAACATAATCTGTTATTGAATCACAAGCTTAATTAATGAAAGAAAGCAAACTCTAGTAACAAAAATTAAATATGGATTGCAGAGTTCTAAAAGTATTCACAGCAATTACAGAATCATATCGGAACAACAGTTACAATAATAAACCAAAATACGAAATCAACAAAAAGGAAAATAATGCAGCACCTGATCAGAAGAGTGGGCCCAACTCTCTGATCAGGGCTGCGACAAACTCATAGCTCACAAATAGAACAACAAAACAATGTGCATTCAATTGATTAAAAACACTTCTGTTACAATATATGTCCCTTACTGCTTAACCCCGATTTACAACCGTGAGGCCCTTTTTATACAAAAGTTCAGGGAACCGTAAGTTTCCTCTAACAACTAAATATCTAAAACTATACATTTGTTACAACAACAAACTAGTTGCCGAAAGGAAACCATGAAAAGCCTGAAATAGAGTTGGGGTAAGTTGGAATCTGTTGCGTTGTTGCAACATGTTGAGATAGCACTGGGAATTCAGAGTTGCTTTGTGGCTTGCAAACGTAATCCCTTTACCTGTGGAAATAATGGAGTTAATAATTGCAAAGGTAAAACCTCCACGACTATTACTTCATTAATCAAATATTCCATATAAGACAATGGGAAGGGGTTTACCTCATGTGTTTTAGAACAATTAATGATACAAAGAGATAGAAAGGTGGGCGAAAATGGGAGAGAAAAGTATACAGATTTGGTACCCAACATCTCCCCCCAATTTGTCTATCTGCATGTCCTCATGCAACTCGTCGTCTTCTTAGATCTGGGTTGGACTGACTGTGGCTGGCATGAAGCTGTGCGAGGTCATATTCTTCCGCCATCTCTATCCCAAGGGGTTTATAACCTTCTGTCAGAACAAAATCCTTCCACCAATCTAGGCTGACATTGTATGCAGGAGTATATTGCTCTGTTGGAAACCAAATGAGGGGAAACTGAAACCTAAGCCCCATCCACCGAAACACACAATTCTGAATGCATGCTACAAAACGTGGCAATCTTTCTAGTGCTCGTGCAAAGTTGGGTGCTCCAAAAGGTTCTCGACCTCTGATGGCTGACGATGACAACATCCACCTCCTTTGACAACTATGCAACACTTCATTTCGAAAAGTTAATATCTGTATGACACAGAGGTCAACACACCATTTCTGGGTTTTCAACATATGTACCCTATGCCCCTCAATCTATAAAACGGTAAAATGTTTGTTATAAATATTTTTTGTCTAGCCATGCTCCCTCCTCATCATTAGCGGCCTTGTAACTTAGTTTTCTTCAAACGTATCATAGGCCTTTCTCCATTTAATTTGATTGATAGTGTAGGAGGTGAAGGCTCTTAAATGAATATCCCCCATGAATGGAACGGGGTTGAAGGTTTGATCGTGCCTTAGGAAGTAACCATGCATGTAGATTTTGTACATTAAGTGCTGACCTATGATATCATGAATTTTCAAAATACGGAGGAACTGGATTGGATCCTCAATTTCATGACAAATTTCCTTATATATACTCTCAAGGCAAAAGAAAAGAAATTGTTCATGAAGGAATAAGGTATAACTATGTGTGGGAGGTCTACAGGTCATTACCTGCTGCACCAAAGTAAACATCATGTCCTTATCTGATTGTAGCATTTGCACTTGTTCTTTTACTCCTTTACCTTGCCCTGCTATTTTTATTGCCTTTGTCGCGCTCTATCCAACTGGTCTCTATATCTTGTAACAATCCTGGAAGCCTGCTCTCGAACCCGCATTGTCTCCTTCTTATGTCCATTCGTAGCATATTTCCATCTCTGAATTTCAGCAGCCAGGAAGAATTCTCGACCTTCAAACAGATTTTCAATTGGACCAGTCTGTGTAGCCACAAAGGAGACCTCATTTTTAGTTTTTACTACCTTCAACTTATATACTTTTACCTTCTTATTTAACCAAGATACTTGCCTCTTCAGCTCCCAAACTTCCTTCTTTAATCACATGGTTTCATTGAACTGAAGCTTATACCTTTTCTTGAGAGGTAATCTCTTACTTTCACATTGTTCAATATAATCTTGTTTGACAATAAATTCATCTCCCAGGCCTGTAGCAGGCTCAAGAGGTAGTGGAGCATTGTTGATATCATCAACTGGTTTTTTTGTTAGGTATTTATGACCTGGCTCCCTTTCTTCAGGAGAATTATTCTTCTCATTTACCTTAGCGAATTTTGTCACTCGGTCAGCGCTTTCATCGGCCATCCTATGCTTCGGTGTCTCCACATAAATTCCTTTTTCTTCTTTATCCTCTGGGTGTCTTTGATGAGAATCAACAATTCATGGACCGATATTGGTCATATCTTTCCCTGAGTCGATGAACCTCAATACTAGTGGGGCAGTGATCTCCTCCATTAATCGTTGGGATGACCGAAACCCCCTCATCTTTCTAGGCATCATAGACTAAAAATGAGAATGGGGAATACCTTCATCGTCCTTGTTTCTAACTTGGGCCGAAATTTCATGCACTGCTACTTCAGTCGGGTTCGACACTGGTTCTTGTGGAACATTGTCAACTTTGAGGATCGTTTCCATTTTGTCCTCTTGTCCTTCATGCATCACTTCCTCACCTGCGGTCGATACTGGTTCTTGTGGAGAAGTGTCGACTTCGCAGGTTATTTCTTCTCTATCTCTCTGTTCTTCATGCATTGCTTCCTCTCCTGCGATTGATACAACTTCTTGTGGGGCAGTGTCGACTTCGTGGATTATTTCTTCCTTGTCTCCCTATTTTGACTGAATCGGGGGTGGTTCTTGTGTGACACTCCTGCTTGTTTCGATACTCATATCTGCTTGGGAAGGTGTTGTTGTTTCTTGCGTAACAACATCACTTGCCATCCCTCTGTCTGATGTTCCACCTTCCTGTTCTTTGTTAACAAAATTTGATGACTGTAGGATAGTCTCAACTTCATGCACTATACTCATAATTCCTTCATTTGTAGGTTCCTCAGGCGAGGATGGTTCTTGTGTGGCAGCCTTGACTGTATCACCAATTGTCTCCTCCATCCCCATTTCTTCTGGTTCTTCCTAATCTATCTCCATATCCATTTCTTCTAGTTCTTCCTGGTCTATTTCCATTTCCTCTAACTGCTCTTCTTCTGCTAAATCAGCTGGAGGTACTAGTTCTTCCTCTCTAGCAGCAATAATAGTCGCTATCTCTTCTTCCGATGACTCGCAGAGTTCTACCTAGGAAACTTGAAATTGAACTTTTGCATGCATGACCAATAAACGAACTAGTCCATGATTGGAGAGGACTGCTAGCATCTAGCGCGAACACCGAGAAGATTGTGCCATGTGCTAAAGTTGTTTTAATAAAAATAAAGGCATGTTTAAGGAATGAACCTGTGCCTGCGGAAATTGAATGTGAGCCGGGATTTTGAAATGGTATTTGAACATAGTTGTGGCTCGTCCTTCACAGGTTATGTATTTCATCACAAAACCTGCTACCTCATTCCATGGATATGGTACAGATTTGCGCTCATACCCTCTCCCATATTGAACGACACTTTCTCCTGCCTGCAAAAACAGTTCGGGAAACTACAGGGAATTCTCCGAGAAAACCACTGCTACCCTTGCTGTCTTAGCCCGGTAACTTCTACATTTACTTCTTCTGTGACGAGAATTTATAATCCTCTGACCCGAGAGCAGTTCTCATTCAAATTCAGTGCAAAATCCATCGTGATTCCTTTGTCTATCCCCTACAATCTATCAAAGTAGGTATCCCATCCTACATTGACAAAAACTTTCCACACATCTACATTGTTGCGGCCTGAGACTGTGTTTTCAAGTTCATGCCGCACAACTAGTCCGCCCATCCTGTAGAGTGTTGAGCCTTGCAATAGGTATGTATTTACTCTTGATTATTGTCCTTTTTCCTCTTCCTTATCCATCTTGTGCCATGATATAATAATATAATGAAAGGATTTTGATGAAGAATGAATGAAAAATGATCCTAATACGATTTAACTGTCCAAACTAATTCACGTTGCTTTTTATGCTGAAAATAACAGATGGAACAACAACTGTTCACAAGAAGGAATAGCAGGACCTAATCACGAGAAAGAAGACACGTTAAATGTGGTCGAATCGGAAGACAAATCAGTAAGGATTAGCGCAAGAACAAAAAAACTGTCCGAGGATAGCATTTTGTGGATCACACTTATCTTTCCTTTTAGCTATAAAGGGACAGGGAGAGCTAGTTCTCGGGAGTCATGCATCTTTCACTTCTACATAATTTTTAATTGTAATTCATAGAACGTAGTTCGGAAAAACGAGATCATATTTTAATGCCAATTGACTATGATGATTAATATATAATTCGCGTTGCTGTTCATTCAAATATTCTGGAGTAGTTAAATAGTATTCGCTGGTGGCTAAGGGCTCAGTCTCTGGTGGATCTCACTGTTGTTCCCTGTGTTATAATTTTCCATTTATTGCAAGTGTATTTTTCTTTTTCACTTTGCAGTTAAAGTAATTTTGATAATTTGGATTTCTGGTATTTATTCCCTTGAATACGCATTTCCAATTTATTTCCTTAAGGAATTAGTTTCTAGTTAAAAGAACTGGTTTTGATTACTTAAAGGATAGACAATTATTTCCAATACTTTCCTTCTGTTCAATAGTTCAAATCCAGTTGAAAGAGCTCGGTTAATGCTTCAGTCCTCTCATTTGATTGTCATTTGAATTAGTTAAATTAAGAATGAATCACAGTTTTAGGTTATAATGCTTAGATGAATCACTTTCTTTAAAGCTTCAAGATTTATGATTGCATCTATATGAAATGATTGATTTCATCATTACTCTTTGTATGTATAGCTTTCACATATTGGGTACACACTTGAGATAAAAGGACTTACCCAGGTTGATAATTAATGTGAGGCAATTAGGAGTTTTTAAAGACACCTGTTAGCACCCAACATTTTGGCGTTGTTGCTGGGGAGTGTGTTGCCACTCTGTAAAGAGTAATGTATGATTGATGTTTTTACTGCTAAGGGAGAATTGGGTATTAAAAATGGAAGGTAAGAACCTGGGTAGCGAACGAGTAAAATTCTCTCTCATACACCCGCTTTCAAGTAGAATTGTGTAAGAGTTTAAGGTAAGAATGAATGTTTGTATTTTTTCATGAATGAATAAGAAGGAAAGACCTAAAAAAGAAAAAATTACTCCTTCTAAACCTGAAAAATATAAGGGACCAGTGATCCTTGGATGATCAAATTTTATCCACGAAATCTTAAGAAAAGATGAGTCTCAGTCATAAGTAGGACCCCGAATTGTTGCTGCCAGACATCCTACTGAATTCCTGCAAGCCGCGGGATCACCATCTATAGCTAACGCTGAGATTCACAGTAATAATGAAGGGATTGAGCAGATTTTTCAAGATACGGAGAATTCACAAACTCGCCCTTCACAAGAAGGAAATTCTTGCAACCTTCGTGAAGGAGAAGGAGAAACATGCAATCTTGAAATTAATTTATCATAACCTAGATCTCCTGAAGTAATGACTGATCAGAGCACACCTAATATTCCAGATCAAGGTAGTGCTGCTAGAACCATTCCAGCCCCTTGTGGACATCCTAGGGATAACTCTCTAGCTCCGGAGATCCCTGAAGAATATTGGCATATTTTTGACCAAATGGCTAATAACTAGCAACCTCAAACTTCTACATTGCAATACCATATTTTTGACACAGATGTCAATGCCCCCATGAAGGCTATCCCATTACAGAACATTCCTATCTTTCATGGGCTAACTTCAGAAGATATCGATGCATTCCTTTTCGAATTTTATGTCTTATGCAGTGGTTATGACTACACTACCGACCCCCAGAAGTTGAAGCTATTCCCCTCTACTCTGAAGGGAGAAGCTTTGCATTGGTTCATGGGACTTGGTGGAGGCACCATTAATGATTGGGTCCAAATGAAAACATCTTTCCTTAAAAAATACCAAGATTATTGCCGAACTAGAGAACTAAAAGATGAAATTTTTCAAATGGTAGCTAAGCCTAGCGAGACTTTGGAAGAATATGTAGAGTATTTCCAATATAATCTGCAAATATCTCCTTACACAAATCTGCCTGATAATGTTCTAAAAACCATGATGATCAAAGGTATGAAAGACCAATGGGTAGAGACACTAAATATAATGGGTAAGGGTGACATTTATCAAGAAAACTATAACAATATTATATATTTACGCATCAAGTGTTCTAGGGGCAGTACAAGGCTGAAACCAGTCAGACGTGATGCAAGTCCCAGAGACAACAAAGCCTCAGGAGGAAGCATTACACGAAGCAAAATCGGAAATCTGTTGGAGGATTGCAAGACTAATATCCTGGGGACCTTGACAACACAATTGGATGTCATGCAAGCTAAGCAAAAGCAAGCTATAGTAGAACAAAAATTGGCTATTTTATGCCCCCGTTGCAGACAGAAGCACAGTCATAAAGAATGCCCCCTAGATAGGATACGGACATGTGCCATATGCACTAAAGAGCACGCCACGGAAATTTTCCCATCACTCCCAGGATTAAAAGCAGTCTTCAAGGAAGCGGAAGAAGAAGTGGAACCAGTATATCTGTTGAACCAACGTTGTCAATGGCAAGCGCGTGAGACAGGTATTCCTACTGATCCATATTCATTCTTTCCTCCCTCGCAATATAATTCTTAGCAATATTCAGGGTAGCATGGCAGAATCAACCACCTTTTTTGCCACCTCAAGAATTTTTTATGCCACCATGGCACAATCAGTCAAATCCAAATAATAATAATTGGCCAAATTCCCCTTACCCGCCACCATTCTAGCAGAACAACCCTTATTCCTCTCAATGGTCCCCTTCCACCTCACAAAATCAGAACTGGCAATCAAATTGGCAAAGATCTACGAACCAACCTATGGGGACAGTTCCTCTGCCTCAACCAACTTTACCAACACCTTACATGTTGCATCAGAATCCTCAATCTAATATACGACCACAACTTCCAGCTCAACCCAACCCAAATCCTAACAATAGACCAGTTCAGTCAATACAAATCATTGAGGTTCTGGACCCTAAAGATGAGTTGAAAGAATGTAATGAACTTAAGTTGAGATCTGGACGCATAATCACTCTAGATAAGGATAAATATTTGCAACCTAAAGAACCACACACAAATAATCCTCTGATTGTAGATGATCAACAAATAAAATAAGGGGAAGATACAGTCAGACAAAAACATCCTGAACAAATCATAACCACTTCCCCCCCATTCCCAGAAAGATTGTTGATACCACTCCCGATTAAATATCCTGACTTTGATCTTCTGGGTGAACTTAAGAATATTTGTATAAAAATTCCCCTCCTCCAAGCTATCCAAGATATTCCAATATATGCAAAAACTATTAAAGAATTGTGTATAAAGAATTCTGTGAGGAAAACAAAAATAACCCCTACTGTCCATGTTGTCGGGACTTTGTCTGATTTATTACTAGGCAAAGAGACTCCTGTAAAATATGAGGATCCAGGAAACCCCATTGTCACAGTCCAGATAAATGGCCATTCTTTTCCCAATGCTTTAGTTGACTTAGGGGAAGCCATTAATATTCTCACAACTACAACTTGCAACATTCTTGGCATCACAATCCTTGGAACCAACAACTACCTTACTGGAACTAGCTAATCACTCAATCATTAGACCAGAAGGAACATTACAAGATGTGATGGTCTCTATAGACACTTGGGAATACCCGGCAGATTTTTTGATTATCAACCCTAGGAACCAGCCAGATGGACATCCCTTAATATTAGGAATGCCTTAGCTAGTGACTGTTGATGCTTATATCAGCTGCCGAATAGGCAGTATGACTATAACAAGGGGGAATGATGTGAAAATTTTAGCTTTATACCCTCATGCTTAGCCAAGTTTGACTATTATGAAAACCAGAAAGCAACCTGCAACATACTTAACAGAAAATATTCGGTCACCATTGAATGTGATAGATGCCCTTGAGTTCAAAAACCAAACTGAAGATGATGTCATTAATACTTTTATCAATCATCCTACCACAGTATCAAGTTCGAAATGCCACATGATTAAAGCAGTCCTTGACAGTGAAATCAAAGAAGATCCCCTGAGAAATATCAATGACCAAACAATACCAACAACCATTGTTTATAATAGCAAACCTATCGAAATTGAGCCAGGGAAGGTCCTGAACATTAACAGTAATCTGAGTGATGACCAGCAACAAAAACGTATTTAAGTCCTTAGGAAAAATAAAGGGGCTTTCACTTGGGAGTACTCATATATGAAAGGGATTGACCCTTACTTATGCATGCATCACATCTACACTTTAAAGTATGCAAGAACCATTCGACAACCTCAGCGTAGATTAAATCCTCACCTAAAAGATATTGTTAAAGAAGAACTTAAAAAACTATTAGATGTTTTTATCTATCCTATATCTAACAGTAAATGGGTTTCTCCATTAGTTGTGGTTCCCAAAAAGAATGGGAAATGGCGAATATGTGTTGACTATAGAGAACTCAAAAAGGAAATGAAAAAAGACCATTTTCCCCTTCCATTTATTGATCAGGTCCTAGATACACTGGCAGGGAAGAATTTTTTTTCTTTTTTGGATGGCTTCAGTGGCTACAACCAAATTCAGACTGCCCCTGAAGACCAGGATAAGACTACCTTTACCTATCCGTGGGGAACATTTTCTTAGAGGGTATTACCTTTTGGATTGTGTAATGCACCTGCCACATTCCAAAGATCCATACTCAGTATTTTTGCAGACTTGATAAATGAAGGATTGGAAGTATACATGGATGATTTCACACCCTAAGGAGATGACTTCGAGAAATCATTACAGAAATTGGAAAAAGTTCTGGAACAGTGTATTGCTACCAGCCTATGTTTAAGTCACGAAAAGTGCCATATGATGATGACAGAAGGCCTGATCTTGGGTCATTACATTTCAGTAGCTGGAATTCAGGTAGATCCGGAAAAAATACAGGTAATTCTCTTACTATCTACTCCCTGCACTCAAACAGAGGTACATATTTTTCAGGGATTTGCTAGATATTATCATAGATTTATCAAGGTTTTTTCACAGATTGCTGCACCATTATATGCCTTAACAGGAAACAATGATTTCATGTGGACTGAAAAATGTGACACTGCCTTTACAGATTTAAAATAGTTAGTATCAACAGCACCAGTATTACGAGGCCCGAACTGGGATATACCATACCAGATTTCATCATATCATCAGACACAATCATTGGAGCAGTCCTTGGCCAAGAAGAAGACAAGAAACCCTACACTATATATTACATTAGCAAAAACTTAACCCCTGCTGAATTGAACTACACAGTAACAGAGAAGGATTTTTTAGATGTTATTTATGCTATTAACAAATTCAGACACTATATAACTGGATACCCTGTAATTTTGTATACGGATCACTCTGTTATCAAATACTTAGCTAATAAACCCATTACAAATGGAAGAGTGACACGTTGGTTGCTAATTTTGCAGGAATTTGATATAACTATAAGGGATCGACCAGGGAAGGAAAACCTTGTGGTAGATTTCCTCTCCCAAGTGCCAAGAACAGATGATGCAATAGCAGTAGAGGATCAGTTTCCGGATGAACATCTGTTTGCTATAACAGTGAAAATGCCATGGTATGTAGATGTGGCAAATTTTTTAGCAGTGGGAAAAATACCTAAACATCTGACACCCAGAGAAAGGAAATCGATAGTACAACGCAGCACTCAGTTCTCCTAGATCAGAGGATACCTTTTTCACACAGGGGCCGAAATGCACATCAGCAGGTGTACCAGGGAAGACGAAATTTATGATATCTTAAAAGCCTGCCACGATGGACCTTGCGGTGGACATTTTGCAGACCGCAGAACTGGACATAAAATTTTACAAATGGGCTACTACTGGCCCATAATTTTTAAGGATGCTAAGAAATTTGTTCATGCCTGCGATAGTTTTCAAAGGATAGGCCTGCGATAGACAGCTGGTCATAGAACCTTTTGAGTTTTGGGCATTAGATTTTGTTGGGCCAATCAACCCATCATCCAACCATAAATCATATATATTAGTTGCAACAAAATACGTAACTAAGTGGGTAGAAGCAGTAGCATTAGCAAGAGCCATAGAAGAAACTCTGATAAAATTTCTTTTTGAAATTTTTGTACGATATGGGTTACCCAGATAAGTAATCACTGATGGAGGGCCGCAATTTGTAGGCCACAAGATCGGTGCTACACTAAAAAATCATCATGTTATTCAAAAAATTACCTCTCCATACCACCTGCAAGCGAACAGGCAAGTAGAAAGCACCAACAAAGTAATTGAAGCTATTCTAACGAAGAAAGTCTCATCGCACAGATGAGACTGGGCTACTCGACTGCCAGAATCCTTGTGGGCATATCACACAACTTAGAGGAATACTACTGGATACTCCCCATATCAGGTGGTATTTGGTAAGGAACCTATTTTTCCCATAGAGTTTGAGATACAAACACTAAGGACAGCCCAGGAAGTGGGACTAGATTTAACTGAAGCCCATATTAATAGATTACAACAAATAAATGAATTAGATGAAATCTGGCTTTTGGCTCTGTAGCATACTGCACTTATTCAACAACAAAGAGCCAAATGGCAGGATTCTCTGATCAAGAAAAAGACATTTCATGAGGGCGACTGGGAAATTATCTACGATTCCAGGTTTCAAGACTTCCTTGGTAAATTGCAGACTAGGTGGTTAGGTCCCTATGAAATAAAGGAAGTACATGACAATGGCACTCTTACGTTGGCCACCATTGATGGGTCTGATTGTTCCTTTAAAGCAAAGGGGCATCGGGTGCGCCTCTACCAAAGACCACTCACAAGAGAATATTTTTGTCAATAGATATTCAAGGACTCCACCATGCAAGTTTTAGCTGCAGAATATAATCCTTCGACAGCTTCATCTTTGTTATATAAAAAAAAAAAAAAACTGTAAATAGGATTTCTGATTCTGCCTATTTTGTTGTTCCATCTTCGGAACAACACTTTTTGGTTTTGTTGTTCCATATTTGGAACAACACTTTTTGATTTTGTTGTTCCATCTTCAGAACAACACTTTTTGATTTTGTTGTTCCATCTTCGGAAAAGTACTTTTTGGTTCTGATATTCCATCTTCGGAACAACACTTTTTTATTTTGCTTTTCCATCTTCGGAACAATACTTTTTGGTTATGATGTTCCATATTCAGAACAACACTTTTTGGTTTTGCTGTTCCATCTTCGGAACAACACTTTTTGATTTTGCTATTCCATCTTCAGAACAACACTTTTTGGTTGTGCTATTCCATCTTCGGAACAACACTTATTGGTTTTGTTGTTCCATATTCGGAACAACACTTCTTGGTTTTGTTGTTCCATCTTCAAAACAACACTTTTTTATTTTGCTATTCCATCTTCGGAACAACACTTTTTTATTTTGTTGTTCCATCTTTGGAACAACACTCTCTTTTGTTTTTTCTGTTCCAATTTTGGAACAACACTTTTGTTTCTTGTACAATTTTTGTGTGTTCTGAACAACACTTTTATATATATATATATATTTCACAAACACCTCTTTCCTCTTATGGACTTATTCCTAGCTCATTTTGGCCTCATTTCTTTGATTCCTTTTATGGCCTGAAGTACAATACCTTCATGCGGATAAGAATTATGGATTTTATTAAAGCAGGTGAATATTTTTAACGTTATAATCTTTGACAAAGATAGCTTCTTTATGATAGACTTAAAATAATTGAAAGGGACACAATTCTTTATATTTCACTTTACTATACTGATTTCTATTGTATATGATATTGATTGATCATCTTTACCATGCTGGTTCTACTCTTCCTAGTTATAATTCTCTCTGTCTATTATCAATTGGATTATGGGTATAATTTTTTATTATTGACATGCTTCAACTTCTTACACCATCCCTACTCGTAATGAGTATTGAGCCTCCCTCTATTTATCATAAAAATATGTAATGAAAACTAAATTTTATCTACAGATAGGGGATAGGGGGTCTCATTAAGAGCCAGACTACCATGTTCATAAGGATGTAGCAATGCGACATTCCCACTATGGCCACCGCACCAAGGTTATGATCCATTGGATGGCTAAAACATCCTTGGAACAGGAGGTCTCATCACGAGCTGACCTGCTCACTTTTGCTACTTCCCAGTGAATGGCAGTATGGTTATCTGGTTACCACGCCAGCACACTGGTCTCTTCTGTAGAAACAGCAATGAAAATTTTCAATTATAAATTGAGGATCCTGGCTCACATGGGTTAAAAAGCAACTATGTTGAGGCTATGGATGCCTGTTGGCAAAAAAATCTCTTCTTATGGTATTGAAGTTCTATTTTCTCAATCAATAATTCTTATAATACCCTCTTCCCATTTATCTTTTTATCCGAGAGATTATTTCCTCTAAACACTTCCCTACTTTGAACCTTTATGCATGCGTTCATGTTTTTTACTCAATCATATCGTGTATAGCCGGAATATCGTCAGGAAAGCCTCCTTTTGTACATATTGTTGTCCTCTTTCCTCATCACATAACTTATCATCAACCAAAGCATCTTGTCTCTTGTCATTTACTAAAAATTATACACCACGCTTTCACTCTATCCATCTCTCTTAATGTCCCGTCATTCATTTACGTACTTTGTTCCATTTACTGTTGTACCCTTCATTTTTATATCTTGTCGTCGAAACAACCATTTCCCGTCTATTCGGTCGTAGGCGACCTCTCATTTCGAAGGGGGAGAGAACTTGCATTACACTCGCGCATGCATTGTCATTGTTTCATTGACTGATAAGACATTCCATGATCACACGGCATGCAGAAATTTAACAACCCTTCAAATAACACAATTAATATCAACTTCACGTAGCTGTTACAACAACTTGTTGTTCTATCGCTCTAAGTGTTGCTGCATTTTTCAGTATTGCTCTTTTTTTTTCAGTATTGCTGCATTTTTCCATTACACTCATCCTTTGCAATAGTAGGAAGAATTCATGCATTATGGGTGGTAAGACAATGTGCTGCGAACCTTTAGTGTTAGAGGTCTCTGACAGAGCTAGGGAAATTATGATCCGTGTAGGGTGGATATCCTATCTCACAAGATTTCAACCCTTGAATGAGGAAATTGCCATTGAATTTATACAGCATCTACAGAATGGGGAATCCATGGTGAAAGGTAGAAGAATTATAGTCACAGTTGCTATAATAGTTGAAGTATCTGGGCTGCCAAAAGAAGGAACTATATGGTCACAAAAACATGTATTGCTGCAAGATGTGGTGGAAAAATTCAAAGACGAAGGTGAGCAAGTAGTCAGGAAAGGCAAAGGCATCCAACCATCTTCTTTGGCAGAACCATGGAAATAATTAGCAAGCATTATCCAAATATACATTACCTGCGATGGACGCCGAGATGTGGTAAGACCACGACAACTTAAACTATTAGCTGTCTTGAAACAAAAACTCTCTATTAATCTGCCATCTCTTTTGAATTATTTACTGCATGATACTGTTGTTAGAATAAGACGGGCCAGACACCCTGAAACTGTAATAAGTCACCATGGATTGATTAGATTAATCATCAGTCATAGCCTAGTTCAATACAACTTAACTTGGGATGGTTTCATGACAGCCCTAAAGAGCATGCAAAACCCTGTAATCCAACATCTCGCAATTGTGGAGACAAGCCAGCAGAACCCTATTCTGAAAAGAAAAAGGACTTCTCGTTCAAAGGTTGAACCCCATAAACGCAAGAGGTCTGTAAGAGTTGAACTAGCCTAGAGGATGTCTGCAAATATTTGGGATGAAAGCAACCAACCTGCGGAGACAGTCAGTCTAGTAAGGATAAGATATTCTGAACCTAAAGAAGAGGCACCCAATTCCACATCAGAGCCTGAAGAAGAGGCCAATTCAAAACAAGAACAAGAAAAAAATTATTATAATGAACTGGAAATTGAAGCAGGACCGGATGATCCTTTGGAAGTTTTTGAGACAAGGATGGTCGAGGTCCTGGAAAATCTTAATGTATATATGCAACCTGTAGGACCACTTGGTCTCAGCATAATGGAAACAAAAGTCCCATAGAATTCTGGGCATATAGAAACACTGCCATCTCCAGAGGCTACGGATATAGAAAATTTTCAGGAATCCGACAACCAGTCCGGTGACACGATTCTGTTAGAATACAGCCATGAGGACCAGCAGAAGTCTGCAGACATAGAATTTAGTCACGATTCTAACAATCATTCAGGTGATACGGTTCTTTTGGAACACAACCCTGATTACCAACAAGCAGCTCTAGAAACCATTGATAAACCTATTAGTGGAGTGGACGCTCCTCAAAAGAGCCAAGTAGCCAGAGAAAAACTTAAGAAGCTGCGACAAAAATACTAGAAGCTCTAGAAGACAGTCAGAAGGCTACGACAAGTAGTTAAAAACTATAAAACTCACAACACCACTCCTGAGGTGAACTCTGTAGCTACACAAACAAGAATATGCGAGAATAAATCAATAGAAATTCAAACCAAACTCATTCCCACTCGAAAAATAGCCACCTAGGTTAATTTTCATGAAAACTTGGTAAATGCGGCTGTTCAAACGGAGGGTTGGTCCTCCCACAATAAGGAAATGCAAACTGAAGAGGTATTCTCTCACAGCATTAGTACTCAGATAGAAGGGAAATCTAAGGACCTCTTGTCAAGGAATGACCCTATTATTTTAAAAATTCGAGAAGAACTGACACAAGCCCAGCTTGCTTTAGAGCAACATCAACAACAGACAACCTCCCTGCAAAAATACCAGGAGTTATAAAAAAAATTGAGGGAATTAGCCCTAGCAGAGAATGAGGCTTTTAATACGGCTAGATAGGAAGAAGAAAAACTGAAGAGGATGAAAACTAAGCTGAACAACGTCAGGGATCAGTTGGACACCATTTTTTCATTATATTCAGATATCTTAACCTGTCGATCTCCTGCTACGAACTATGCCTTGTTCTTATTAGAACGATATTTATTGTTAAAAATCAAAGTTGTTAGAACCGAAAAGCCAATTGAGATGAAGACGATGGAGAATTTTATAAATTTCTATAAGACACATGGAGTAAAGGTCCAAAGGATTCTTTGTCAATTTTATTTGCATAATTTCATATTAGATAAAGAAGTGGATGTGAATCCTAGCCCTTTTATTGGAGATATTCAATTTCATGCTTTTATCTCTTTTGCAGTCAACCAACTAAAGTGGTTGAAGGCTTATAATTCGTTCTAAAGACAGGAACACATCTTAGATCTTTGGGTAAGAAGTGAACCTACTCACCCTCTGCAATTGTTTACTAAGCATAAAAGACTGATGACAAAGGAGGGCGTGATTAAAATTTTAGGGCCCATACATAAGGAAATTGTGCAGAAAGGAACAACATATTTCCTCTCCATTCAGGAAAGATCCCTGTTTGCATCCAAAATGAGATGGATGGTTTCAAGCAACAATGTTAAGGAAAGAGAACCATTTAATTATGGAAATTTCAAAGCTGTTGTGAGACGGTTAGTCCAATATAGCAATTTTATCTTAAAATAAGGACCCTATTGGGTGGGATTTCGCTTTAGAAGCCCCATTATTTGGTATCATCCTAATGGGTATCAGCCTAACTATGAGTTACCTGAAGGAAACGAAGAGGCAGCCTTTTCAAACCTAGCACGACATCATGGTCTCAGGCCTATTACAAACAGATCTTCTCCAACCTACTCCTTAACTTCTTTGCATAAGAATTATTTATTTTTCATGGGGACATGGAAAAAGGTAAGCAGGGGAGTATGTTGAACCTTGCAATAGGTATGTATTTACTCTTGATTACTGTCCTTTTTCCTCTTCCTTATCCATCTTGTGCCATGATATAATAATATAATGAAAGGATTTTGATGAAGAATGAATGAAAAATGCTCTTGATATGATTTAACCGTCCAAACTAATTCTCGTTGCTTTTTATGCTGAAAATAACAGATGGAACAACAGTTGTTCAAAAGAAGGAACAGCAGGACCTAATCACGGGAAAGAAGACGCATTAAATGCGGTCGAATCGGAAGACAAATCAGTAAGGATTAGCGCAAGAACGAACGAACTGTCTGAGGATGGAATTTTGTCATGGATCCCTCAAGATCCCCTGATCTTGAGGGATCACACTTATCTTTCCTTTTAGCTATAAAGGGACAGGGAGAGCTAGTTCTCGGGAGTCATGTATCTTTCACTTCTACATAATTTGTAATTGTAATTCACAGAACTTAGTTCTGAACAATGAGATCGTATTGTGATGTCAATTGACTGTGATGATTAATATATAATTCGCGTTGCTGTTAATTCAAATATTCTAGAGTAGTTAAGCAGTATTCACCGGTGGCTAAGGGCCCGGTCTCTGGTGGATCTCACTACTGTTCCCTGTGTTATACTTTTCCATTTATTTCAAGTGTATTATGCTTTTCCACTTTGCAGTTGAAGTAATTTTGATAATTTGGATTTTTGGTATTTATTCCCTTGAATACGCATTTCCAATTTATTTCCTTAAGGAATTAGTTTCTAGTTAAAAGAATTGGTTTTGATTACTTAAAGCATAGACAGTTATTTCCAATACTTTCCTTCTGTTCAATAGTTCAAATCCAGCTGAAAGAGCTCGGTTAATGCTTCAGTGCTCTCGGTTGATTGTCATTTGAATTAGTTGAATTAAGAATGAATCACAGTTTTGGGTTATAATGCCTAGATGAATCACTTTGTTTAAAGCTTCAAGATTTATGATTGCATCTATATGAAACGATTGATTTCAGCATTACTCTTTGTATGTATAGCTTGCACATATTGTGTACATGCTTGAGATAAAAGGACTTATCCAGGTCGATAATTAATGTGAGGAAATTAGGAGTTTTTAAAGACACCTGTTAGCACCCAACATAAAGACTGTAACAACACTCTGGAACAGCAGACCATTGGAAAGAGTGGTGCGTAGAAAATTTGGCAAAAACAACATGGTGAAAAATGAGGTGTAATAACGGCAAATACGGATGGTGATTCTCGGAAAACGAAGAAAATCATGGAAAAGTATGGTAAGTGCAGTGAATTAAATATTAATTATTTCGTATGAGGTGGAAAGGACTAATCGATTCATATCATATACGTGTTGCGGATCCCAATACATCTTTAATGATTATACAGAATATAGTAAGGATCATAGGGCGTACCCTTAAACGAGGTTGTAATAATGACTTTTGGAATAATCATTATGTCATCATTTAGTTATGATGGCACCCCCCCCCCCAACTTAAAATTAGCCGTCTGCGACATCAATGTCTTTCACATGGAATATTTAATTAAATCCATAAGAGTCAAATGGATACATACCTAGCGGCCTACCTGGAGGAAGTGACAGTTGGTAGAATAACGATGCAATAATGATGTGGATGGAGTAATAGCATCGAGGAGTAGCAGCATATGGAGTAATAGCATTGCGAGTATCATCACCCGTAGTAACAACATCGAGTAGCCGCATCGCGAGTAGCAGCATCTAGAGTAGCAGCATCCGGAGTAACAACATCATGTAGCATCATCACAAGTAGTAGCATCCAGAGTAACAGCATCTGGAGTAACAACATCACGAGTAGCGACATCCGAAGTAATAGCATCTGGAGTAACAACATCACGAGTAGCAGCATCCAGAGTAACAACATCTGGAGTAACAGCATCAGGAGTAGCAGCATCCAGAGTAACAACATCACGAGTAGCAGCATCCTGAGTAACAACATCCGGAGTAACAACATCATGATTAGAAGCATCCAGAGTAACAACATCACGAGTAGCAGCATCTGGAGTAATAGAATATGGAGTAGCGGCATCATGAGTAGCAACATCCGGAGTAAGAACATCTGGAGTAGCAGCAACGAAGGAGTAACAACATCATGAGTAGCTGCATCCAAGAAATAATAGCATCGATACTTAGAAAATTTTCAATATCTGAAACATTACTCCTCAGTAGTAACTCCTAAAAAAAGGCAACAAATAAATAGTAATAGTTTTTAATATATATATATATATATATATATATATATATATAGAGAGAGAGAGAGAGAGAGAGAGAGAGAGCAAAGATGTTAAGGAAGAGTTCTTTGTGCTGATAACCTTCAAACTAGATTTCTTAGAGAGATGTTTGATGAAAGCATCCTTAGAGGCTAGGCGGTGGTATAATCTCAAGCGATGTCCATTTGCTATGAAAGAAGCATGTGTATCATAAATTGTAACTAGCCTGACTGTTCCATTATCAAATACATTTCCCACCTCGTAATGTCCCATCCAGAGAGTGCAAATCTTTCCCTTAAATTCTTTAAAATGGGAGGTATAAAGTAATGCCCAGTCTCCCCTATGAAACATCTTGTTTTTTATAAACATACCATGCCATTTCATCCTCTGCTACTGAATAGTAGCAGTCCTCTGGAAAGCCATTGAATGGATCTCATCTAGTTCATTAAGTTGAGCCAGTTGTTGTTTCTGGGCATCTGACAGATCCAAACCAACTTCAAGAGATGTTCTGAGCATACTAATTTCAAATTCTATTGGAAACAACGGGGATTTCACATAAACCAACTCAAATGGTGAAAACCAAGATGTGTTCCGCCATGTTGTTCTATATGCCCAGATAGCTTCAGGCAACTTCTGAGCCCAATCCCAATGATGGTATGCCATAGTTTTTGTCAAGATATTTTCCAATGTCTTGTTTGTGCTTTCCACTTGTCCATTCACCTGGGGGTGGTATGGAGATGTCACCCTGTGCTTGACCCCATATTTCTGCATAATCTTTGCTATCATGTGTGATGTAAATTGTGCTCGTCCATATGAAACAATCTCTCTGGGAGCACCGTAACAAGCAAAAATTTCTTCGAATAGAAAATCTGAAACCACCTGTTATGTTGCTTTCGCAACAACTTTGGCTTCTACCCACTTAGTCACATAAATAGTGCAAAAAAAAATGTGAACCTTTTACTGGGAGGGTGGGTTGAAGGATCCAACGAAATCGATAGACCATTTCTCAAAAGGTTTGAGGACTACCTATGGCTGCAAAGGCATTTCATCAACTCGACCGAGCTGCCCCATGCGCTGGAAACTATCACACCTCCAGACATAATTTTGCACATCTCGAAAGATAGAAGGCCAGTAATATCCCATTTGTAGCACCTTATGGCCTATTATTTTATATGAAAAATTCCCCCCACAAGAGCCATCATGGGTAGCCTTTAGCACTTCATAAACATCATCCTCAAATACACAGCGTCAAATCTACTTATCGGCTCATGTATGAAAGAGGTACCCTACCATCCAGGAATATCAAGCACTGTGATGAATAATTTTTCATTGTTCCCTGTATGACAAATGATGAGGCACCTTCCCTGTAGTAAGATAGTTAACAATGTCTGCATACCACAGAGGGTTAGTAGAAATTACAAAAATATGCTCATTGGGAAAGATATCTTCTATAGGTGTGCATTCATCATCGTTATACATTCTAGACAGCAAATCAGAAAATGCATTATATTTTCTTGGTTTGTCTACTATTGTGATATCAAATTCTTGAAGCAATAGTAACCATCTTGTAATGTGACCAGGAGTGTTAGGTTTATTCATCAAATACCTTATTGTTTCATGATCAGTATCTACAAAAGCAGGATACCCAGTGATGTAATGCCGGAACTTGTTGATAGCATAGATGACAGCCAAGAATTCGTTTTCAGTCACCGTGTAATTCAATTCAGAAGGAATTAAATTCTTGTTGACATAGTAAACTGCATACGGTGTTTTGTCTACCTGTTGCCCTAATATTTCTTCTACTGTTGCCTGAGAGGCATCAACATGTATGTGAAATGGAAATGCCCAATCGGTTCCTTGAAGGATCGGAGCTTTGCAAACAAGTCCCTTGATTTTCATGAAAGCTGCTTCACAGTCGTCTATCCACAAAAATTTTTCATCTTTTGTTAGTAATTGAAAAAGTGGATGTGCTATGTTAGAAAAGTTTTCTATTAAGCGTCTTTAATAACCAGCACAAACAATAAATCTACGTACCTGTGTGGGTGCCTTGGGTACTGGGAAGTGCAGTATTACCTTTACTTTGGCTAGATCAACTTGAATTCCAGCAGCTGAGAGAAAATGTCCCAATACTATTCCTTCTTCCCTCATCATATGGCGTTTGACTGTACTTAGAGATACATGGGTCTGTTTACATATTTTGAGTAATTTTTCCAGATTTTCCAACCCTTATTCAAATGAGTTTCCATATGGAGTAAAATCATCCATATATATTTCAACACTATCATCCACTAAATCAGAAAAAATTTCCAGAATTTCCCTCTGGAAGGTTGCAGTGCATTACACAGGCCAAATGGGAGAACCCTGTATGAAAAGGTCCCCCATGGGCATGTGAAAGTTGTTTTATATTGGTCTTCCGGGGCTATCTGGATCTGGTTATACTTGCTAAACCTGTTTAGGAAGGAAAAGAATTTCCTCCCAGCCAAGGTGTCCAGGACTTGGTCAATGAATGGCAAAGGGAAATGGTCTTTTTGAGTTTCCTTGTGTAGCTCCCTATAATCTACACATATCCTCCATTTACCATTATTTTTGGGAACAATAACCAGCGGAGACACCCATTGGCTACGCGAGATGGGGTAAATGAAGCCTACATCCAATAATTTCTGTAATTCTTCCTTGACAATGTTCTTTAGAGCAGGATTCATTCTTTGTTGCGGCTGTCTCACAGGGCGTCAATCTTCCTTAATATAAATATGATGAGTACATAAATTAACAGGGATCCCCTTCATGTCGGTATAATCCCAGGCAAAATCTTCATGATGGTCTTGAAGTAATTTTAAAAGCTACTTTGTCTGGGATTCTAACAGATTCAGGTTAATATTGAGTGTCTTCCCTGGTTCAATTTCAATCGGAATAATATAATGGGATGAAGTTACAGGAATGTCTTCAATTTCATCTTCTGGTTCGATGTTTTCCTGTGTCTCACAGCTCATAGCAGACTCTAAAATTTGACGAGTTAAATTGCAAATAGAACCAGGATCATTAATAAAGTGTTAATTGTATCATGCTTAGTTTTTGTTTTTAATTGAAGGGCCTACCCAATGGTGAGGATTGGTCTAAATTATTCATTTTCAGGTTCAGGCTCCTCTACTGGTAGAGGTTTCTGTTTGGCTAATAGTTTTTTAGATGGGATGGGTTCCGCAGGGGGGTAGAGAGTAAGGTTCTTTGTAACCGTCCCATTTGATATAATCATATGCCCAGATCGACACCCAATATAGGCATCTGTGGTTGCGAGCCAAGGTCTTCCCAAGATCAATGGATGACCACCAACTAAGGATCATGTCTGTAATGCAAGGAGGTCCATGGGATAGTGCCATGAGTCCACCGAAATAGTCACATCTTCCAACTTCCATACCGGTTTAATTGTAGACCTATCTGCTAATTCCAGGATAGTAGGGGTTGGCTTAATTTTTTCGAGACCTAATGCATTCATTGTTTCAGAGGTAATGATATTGATGGCAGCACCCAAATCTACTAGTACATTTTGGATTTCAACCCCATTTATTTGTACTGTTAGAATTGGGTTCCTTAGGTTCCCATATTTTACAGGCATGGTCTTTCCTAGCATGATGTCGAACAGTCTACCCATCACATGAATGGTTAATGGATTCCTTGGTTTCTTCTCAGGTTTCTTACAGTAGTAATCTTTGAGATTTTTTGCATATATAGATACATCCCTCATAGCTTGGAGCAGGGGTATTTTGACAAAAAGATTTTTCAATTCCCCTAGGAAGTCAAACTCTTCTTGAGGGTTTTGTTTATTGAAGGTCAAACGTTCAGGATATGGTGGAGTAATTGGAAGACCCTGGTTAAGAACAAGTTGGGGAGGTGTTTAGTTTATCATGTTTTGGTCTGGTTTATCCCCAACTGTCCTATGTTTTGGTCTGTTTTATCCCCAACTGTCCTCTGTTCTGGTTCTATAAATTCACTATCAATATGTTCTATGATAATAGGCGAAGTCGGAGCATTTACTACCCGCCCAAATCATAATTTTATCTCATTAAGTCCTGCGGTAGAATTGCTATATGATGGAAGGTTAAGAGTGTCTATTTTTTGGACCCCCTTATTATTTGGATTCGGATTGGGCCGGATAGGAGGTTGGGGTCGAAGGGAGGGGTTTCCTAGAGGTACATTGGAGGGCAACTGAAGTTGTTGTTGAGGCATAGATTGGGGAAATTTCCTAGTAGGAGAGGGTCCACACTAGTTCATATTCCATGAAGAATTCGAACTGGTCTAGGGGGCCCATTGTTGCCAGGGGGAATATTGATACTGAGACCACATCGGTGAAAAAAGTACAGACTGGGGACCCATATTAAAATTATTAAAACACTGAGATGGGTCCTGAGGCATACCTGGATTCATATCTGGTGGTCAAGGTTGCCATGGCTTTTTCGATCCCATGAAGTACAGTTGATTTACCACATTTTCTTCACTTTCCCTTTGAAAAACTGCCTACAGTGTTGGAAAGGAAGAGCATGAGCTGGTCGAATGGGTCTGTTCGCAAATTGCGCAGGCTTCCACTGTGTTTAATGGGAATTATTTCAACATATGCTTCTTTCTGCATTGTGGGAAGAATATAAACACAGTCTTCTCCAACTCTATTTGTTTCTCTTTCACTTATAGAGTGTCCATCTAGATGGATAATATGCTTAGGATATTAGTCCTTATATTATCCAGCAGGTTTCCAATTTCTGGCTTTGTAACCCCTCCACCAGAAGTCTTTAATGACTGAATTCCTTGTCCACTCCTTGCATCTCCTCGTGAACACTGAATGCACAACTCACAGATAGTGTCAAAGTCTTCTTTCAAAATTTCCCCCTTTCCTACTATGTTCAAAAGTTGCAGGGAGTCTTCCCTAAGTGCCCGGAGAAGGATGACCTTAATAATATTTGTATTCAGGTCACTATGGACCGATCTCTGCAGTATATATTTGAATCGTTCCACACAATCTTCCATTTTCTCGTCCTCTTTTTGTACAAACTTAAAAATTTCCTCCTTGATGTCACAGGATTTACAGTAATCTTGGTATTTCTCCAAAAATACTTCCTTCATTGCATCCCATGAGGAAATATTCTTTCCTCCTAAACCCATGAAGCATGACAGGGTTGTCCCTTTTAAGGTAGCAGGAAATATTTTTAGCTTCTGAGCATCGGTGATATAATCATACCCTTGACAGAAAATGTCAAATTCGAAGAGGAATGTATCGAGGTCTTCAGAAGAAAGCCCATGAAAATTAGGCAGAGCCATTAAAGGAATGGGCTTCATCTGTGCATCACCTATAATGTTTCCAATTGGAAAATCAATATAAGAACTTGTAGGTGCCATGAATATCCTCCAATACTCACCCGAGATTTCAACTGGTTCTGCGACTAGTACTTGGGGTGATTCGACTGTAGGAGGTTTCACAACACTCCCCTGGTCTCGTGGTGACGCAAAATCCTTCAGGAGCTCTTTTTCCAAATTGGAATTGCTTAATTCAACTGAAGGAGGCTTCACAACACTACCTTGGTCTCATGGTGATGCAAATCCCTTCGGGGGTTCTTATTCCCAATTGGAATTGCTCAATTCTTCTTACCCTATGATTGCTATTTCTTCCCCTTCTGCTAATAGCAGGGATATATCCTCCACGGATACCTTATTTATTACTCCTTCTGCTGTCGAAAGAATTTCCTCTGGTACCATGGATGGCACTGGCTGCTCAACCGACTGCCCTTCGGACTTTGTCTGAACCCGTACCTTGACAGCAGCACAAGAAGATGCTTCAAATTTAGCCTTTGTGATGATCTCCTAGATATATGTCTTCCTTCCAGATCCCTTCCTTTATTTGGGGGTCTTCCTTTGCCCCTCTTATTCAGATCTTTGTTCATGGAATTTGTGGGAATAATTCATTAAAATAACATAAGCGCTCAAGGCCCGGAGCAGGACGGATAGTTTCCTCCCTGGGACAAGAGAGTAGGTTCAAAAATAAAATCAAATAAACTAAAAGAAAATCAAATTTTAGGACCTCAAGTAGGGTGATAAAATACCCTCCCTAGGACGAGAAGTTGGCCCTTCATAAAGGTAATCAAAAAGCAAAAAAAAAATCAGAATACTATGCTTAGGACTTAGAGCAGGGTAACAAATTTCCTCCCCAAGACGAGAGATTGGTTCTAATGAAAAATAAAAAAGAAAAACAACACACTATGCTTAGGACTTAGAGCAGAGTAATGAATTCCCTCCCCAAGACGAGAGATCAGTTCTAAAAAAAACAATGGAAAAATAAAGAAAACAGAACACTACGTTCAGGACCTAGAGAAAGGTAACAAATACCCTCCCCAAGACGAGAGATTGACCCTTAGATCAATTGCAGATCGTGTTCTTGCACCTTGTTAGCCTCCTCGGCAATGACACCAAAATGTTGGTGTCCAGATGTGAACAATATTCAAACTCTTTTTCCACATTAATTATCAATCCGAGTTTGTTGGTTATTGCAAGACTAACGCACATAGTATATGCAAGAGTAATAACATAATTTTCTATTGAATCACGGGCTTAATTAACGAAAGAAATCAAACTACTGTAACAACAATTAAATATCGATTGCAGAGTTATAAAAGTATTCACAGCAATTACAGAACCATACAAGAACAACAGTTACAATAATAAACCAAAATACGAAATCAACAAAAAGGAAAATAATGCAGCACCTAATCAGAAGAGTGGGCCCAACTCTCCGATCAGGGCTGCGACAAACTCACAGCTCACAAATGGAACAAAAAAACACTATGCATTCAATTGATTAAAAACACTTCTGTTGAAATATCCGTCCCTTTCTGCTTAACCCTGATTCACAGCCCTGAGGCCCTTTTTATACAAATGTTCAAGGAACTGTATTTTTCCTCTAGCAACTAAATATCTACAATTATACATTTGTTACAACAGCAAACTAGTTGCCGAAAGGAAACAACAAAAAGCCTGAAATAGAGTTGGGGTAAGTTGGAATCTGTTGCGATGTTGTAGCATGTTGAGATAGCGTTGGGAATTCAAAGTTGCTTCATGGCTTGCAAACGTAATCCATTTACTTTTCTGAATCTGTGGAAATAATAGAGTTAATACTTGCAAATGTAAAACCTCCACAATTATTACTTCATTAATCAAATATTCCATTTAAGACAATGGGAAGGGGTTTACCTTGTGTGTTTTAGAAAAATTAATGATACAAAGAGATCGAAAGGTGGGAGAAAATGGGAGAGAAAATTATACAGATTTGGTACCCAACATTTATATTTTAGGTTTATGACCTACCTGTTGAGCTGTTTATTCTTATTTTTAACTTTTTTTTCTTCTTGAACCATAAACCCTATTGTGAAACTAGCTCCAAAAATAGAAAAAAAGAGATATCAACGCCTTAGAAATAAGCCACTTCGAGGGGGAAACCTCCAATACATTACATGAATGAACAATTTGTCGATGATTCAAATTAAAAAACCTCCTTTCTATATATAGGAGTCCATGGGGCCACAATGTAATCCTAGCCGACCTAACAATAATAATGTAAGGGCACAATAATGACAATATGGGGGTTACAAAGGTACAACAATAACAATAAGGGGGGCTACACTAACATAATAAGGGACTACACTATTAATATAGGGACTTAACATGCCCCTCTCCTTCAAACAAGTGTTGTCCTCAACGCTTGATTGTTTCTTGATGCTTCTGTATAAAATTCTCATCCTCCCATGTGGAATCTTCTACAGGAAAGTTCTTCCACTTCCTGAGATACTCTGAAATTTATCTTACTTGTCAAGTTCTTGTTTCTGTGACTGCATCAGAACTTCTTTCGATGTGATTTTGATCTTCCTATTGTTTCATTAGATTCTGCACCAAAGTTAGGTTATCCCTTGAGAGTTGGAGAACTTGTTGTTGATGCTCAATGTGATATTCCACTAATTTATCATCCATATAAGCTATTATTTGATCCTTCAAACCATCCAACTTAGCCTCCATTTCTGCTTTCAAACCATATATGTCATCTTCAGTTGCTCTTCGTAAGATCGAAATTTGTTGCACTTGGTACCGTAATTTTCATATCTCATACTGTAATTCTTCCTCTTCATGCATCATAGTATAGTTTTTTGAGGGCTTAATGGGTATGGAATTATTTTTTTGAGGCATTATAGAACCCAATACTGATCAAAATTCTAAAATATGCCCTTGGAATCACTTCAAACTGTTTTTTCAAACAAACGTTATGCAATTTTAAAAATCAAATACACACCTTTTTCTTGCTTTTTAGGAGCTCGATATTGAAACTGAATTATCTCTGTTATTGCAGATCTTAAATATCTAGAATTTGGCACTGAGGGATCTCTCTGAATTCTCTTTCAAATGCCACAGGTCTGACCTAATTTTGATTCTTCAAGACAACGTTATGTCCAATCTCCCACAATGACCTAATTATGGATTAGTTCAGTAGAGCGAACTTGTACGAATTGCCACGTGTCACTGTTTTCTCCTTTCGCTCTGAAATTTATAGACAACAAACTAACTTCCGTGTACTTATAGTCACTTTCTATAGAATTCCAATCCGATTCTCAGAGAGAGATTTATGAAGAATTTTCCCACAATCACCTCTTTGAGATGCAATTCGGGAGCCTGAAAAAGACCTACATTCAACAGATCATATCTTCGAAAATATTGCGAACCAAGCTCTAAAATTTAGCGACGATCTTCCTCCAGATTTTGGCTTCTCTCTCTAAACATTTCAGCTTCTGAAACTTCATATAAAAATAGTTATAGCAAAAATTCCGCGATGAAATTTTTAAGTGTAATTCAGGAGCCTGCAAAAATCCCTAACTTCAACAGATCATATCTTCGAAACTATTGCGAACCAAGCTCTGAAATTTTGCGACGATGTTCCTCAGGATTTCGAATTCACACTATAAAAATTTCAGCATCTGAAACTTCATAGAAACAAAGTTATAGCGAAAATTCCACAATGACCTGTTTGGAGCAGCGAAAACCCTAGAATCCAAAGCTCTGATACCAAATGTTGTGAAACCAGCTCCAAAAATAGAAGAAAAGAGATATAAACGCCTTAGAAATAAGCCACTTTGAGGGGGAAACCTCCAATACATTACATGAATGAAAAATTCTTCGATGATTCAAATGAAAAAACCTCCTTTCTATATATAGGAGTCCATGGGGCCACAATGTAATCTTAGTGGGGCCACAATGTAATCCTAGCCGACCTAAAAATAATAACGTAAGGGCACAACAATGACAATATGGGGGTTACAGGGGTACAACAATAACAATAAGAGGGGCTACACTAACATAATAAGGGACTACACTATTAATATAGGGACTTAGCAAACCCAGATGTAGAAGAGTATTATCATTTATGGTTTTCTCAATCTGGTTCTACAACTTCAAGGATTCATGTTCCTATTTAACATGCTTGTTTAGTGTCTCTAGTTCAAATATCTATTGTTTTAGAATATTCAAAACTAGAGGTTCTTGTGGACTATGAGTTTCGTCTTTCCTACATCTCTTTTCTCCAAAGACTCAATATAATCATAAATGTGCTGCTTCACTGGGTCAATCTCTGGAGTTCTTTGACCTGGACTCTTGGGTAAAATAATAGTGGGTGATGGAACCCTAGGATCCTCTTCTAAATCAAAAAATTATGCTTCTTTTGAAGGTGGTTCTTTTGATGTCTTATTGAGTCTATAGCTTCTTCTTACTGGTTGAGGAGGATTTTTAATTTTGGCCTTGCTTTTCTTTACCTTAAGCTATTTTTCGTTTATGGATTTACCCTTCACTTTTAGTTATCCTCCTTATTTTTATCATTTTTCTTGTTAAATTTTCCCAAAAGTTCTGCAATGGGGATTTCATCCTCTAAATGTTCCTGGAACGGTTGTTCATTTTCAACTTTTATTTATGTTCCTCTTTTTGCCTTGCTACAACTAGGTTGTTCTTGGTCTCCTTCTTGGAATTGGTTCCTAATTAGAAAATTTTCCCAAGTATCCCCTAGGATTTTAAGGTGAAATTCAATGAGAATTTTTAGTAACCCATGATGATACATTGTATTATCTATAAACTGAATTTTCTTCTGAACAGTTCCTACCATTTTCTTCAAGCTATGCAATAAAAAGTATCAAAGGTTTATTTCACTATCTTCAAGAAAATTCATTAACAAACTAGCATGGTAAAGGAACATGCATCTGAACCTTCCCTCAAAGGTAATGAATTTAGGGATTATCAATAAGAAATTCCTCCATTTTCCTTTGAGATTTGTGCTAGGGATCCCCTTTTTAAAGATGCTAGTATCCATACCTGGGTTTTTTAGAAAGCTTTTCCATCCTTCACCTTTAATTCCTCTATTTTTAAACCATATTTATCCTGTCTTTGGTAGTCTGGTGGCTTCAGCTATGAAAGAATATATTATTGAAAACATGATAACTCTGATTTTGACCTCCACCCCATCAAACTCTCTCGCAAAGGATTTAGTAACCTCCTTATGAAACCCTTAAATTTTTTCCACAAAACTGAGCCCCTGTGCTCTCTGTAACATTTCCTTTATCTATAGGTAACCTTTCATAAATTTTCTCCCTTCGGGTCCTGTCCTCACAATTATTCCCATGGCTTCCGAGAAGCTTTACCTTAAGACTGCCTCTTTGACAGGGTAGACTGTGGGTTTCAATATGAGTTAGGAGCATGAGTGAATTATGTTGTGAAATGGATGATATCTAAGGGTAAATGAATGAATTAGTGAGGCTTAATAATTATCGAGAGAATTAGTGAGGTTTAATGAAAAGTGACCATTAAAGTATGAGCTGGATTACTTCACCAACGAGATCGGGAATTGATGTTGGAGAGTTCATGTAAATGATGAGGGTTTAGTGGTGGAGTGTGAGATTTGATTTCGATTTGACATGATCAACTCTTTTAATAATGTTTTTGAGTTGGTGGTATAAAATGATCATCTAATTCATCTGCCAATGTTTTCATCCTTATTATTAAATAAATTTTTGCATTTGCATACCTTAAATTTTGATGTTTCTAACCTTCAATTGTTTCTCTTTGCCTTGTCTTTAGGTATTCTTCAGTGTATTCTTCAACTACTTCGGTCAAAAAGGTCATGTCATGTTTGAGCTGCAAAAATCCATTAGAGTTGCAAAATTACATCAATTCTATAGCTTTATTTTTATTTTTTGAAAAAGAAAAAGGGGTGCAAAGAATTGGGATTTTTAGAACAGGAATAAAGAAAATGTAAGGTGCCAAAAACAGATCATTTGGTCTTCACCCTATATTTTCTGTATAAGTATGCCAATCAATGATTGGTTTGCATATATATATATATATATATTAAACTAAAAAAAATGAAAGAAGACTTCTAAGTTGGGGACGAAGAGGAATTCTTCTTAACCAACTTATTCCTCTTCTTCCCCAACTTTATATCAACATTATCTTGAAAAATATTAACAAATTCCTCTTTTGTCAATGGCTTGTGATAAATCCTTAGTTGACGTCCATTTACAAGGAGGGGAACTTTTTCTTCTTCAATAGTTCTAATCCTGACTACTCCATTATCAAAGACTCTCCCAATATCATAAGGTTCAAGCCAATGAGTTTGAAATTTCCCTTGAAAATCCTTGAAATTTGAATCAAAGAGAAGTGTCCAATCTCCTTCTTGAAATTTCCTTTCCTTGATATATTTATCATGCCATCTGGATCTCTGTTGCTGAACTAGGTTGGTCTTTTGAATTTCATCTTGTCTTATTTCATCAAGCTCATTAAGTTGTTCCATTCTATGCCTTTGTGCTTCTAACAAGTCAAGTCCTAGTTTAAATGTTGTCTTGAAAGTTTTTATTTGGAATTCTATTATAAATAAGACTTTCTTCCCATAAACAAGTTCATAGGGAGTATTTCATGTTGTACTTCGCCATACGGTGCAATAGGCCCATAAATCTTATGGAAGCTTTTCTATCAAATCTCTTCTATGAAAATGTACAGTCTTTGTGAGTATTACCTCAATCACCTTATTAGTGGACTATACTTGTCCATTTTCATGTGGATGATATGGAGTGGAATTTCTATGCTTGATTTTGTATTCTTCTATGATTTTTTGCACCATTATAGATGTAAACTGAGTTCCTTGATCTGTCACAATTTCCCTTGGAACACCAAAACGAATAAAAAATGTTGGAAATACTAAGAGGGGGGGTGAATCAGTATTCCTTTCAATTAGAGAATTAGTTAATATTCAATTATTATCAGTGTTTGTACAATGATAGCAGTAAACAAAAGGAACAATAATGCACACAATTTTTAAGGTGGAAACCCACTCCGGGACAAAAACCACCTAATGTTTTTCTAATCATTCTTTGATATTCAACTCCAATTGAAAATAAAGCTCCAAATTCCTAGAATATAGAAAAGCGTTCTTCTCAAACTCCCACTGGATGGACGCTCCAACGCCCAAGATTCTTCAGTAGTCAACTGAACAGATGCCCCAACACCCAATGAGCTACAACTCACCCTAGCACCACCATACCACCCTGAATTTTTCACAATATTGAACCCATTTGTGACTTCATGCAATAGCCTAGCACCACCCTACCACCCTATAGAAGAATAAAAGAAGAATGGACTCCTGTACCAGGGAAAATGGTCCACTTTACAATGATATAAAATGATGTAGAAGAAGAAGAAACAATAGACCATAACCCCAACTATGATACAACCACCTAATGATGATCCTAGACCTCCCGACACTACCTCTTCAACTCTTGGAAAATAGACACTAGTACAATTTTTACAATAATGTATTTACAATGACTTAGTACAATGATACCTTTATAATGACTGTATGCAGTGCTGCTCACTTGAAGAATTCATGTGATGAACTTCTTGCTGCTATTCTACACCTTGATTGATGCTCTTGTCATGCTACCCTCTGCTGCACCTTGCTTTGCTTTGCTTCCATAGAAAGTATGGTCATCTCCCTTTTCTTCACACTTGCAAGTGCATGTTTTTTCAATTGAAGGTTGTTTTTCTTGATTGGTTTTATTAGATGAAACGAATGCAGTTTCTAGATGCAAAGTACCCTCTTCTTCATCAAGTCTCATTTCATATGCTATGAGAACTCCATGTAATTCCTCTTTGCTGAGCTTGTCTATATTTGCACTGTATTCTAAGACCGATACCTTTGGTTTGAATCTCCTTGGTAACGTTCTAAGAATCTTTCGTATAATAGTTTTCTCGTCAACTGGATCTCCCAATCCATCCATAGTGTTGGTTATTTCATCAATGGATTGGAAGTATGCAACAATGTCGCCATCTTCTTTCATTCTGAGTTGCTCAAATTTTTCTCTATAGATTTGAAGCTTTGCTTCTTTGAAATTTGAATCACCTGCATATATATTCTCAAGCTTGTCCCATAGATTTTTGGCCATTTTATAACCCAACGCCTTATGATAAGCAGATTCAATAAGTCCACTGATAATAATATTCTTTTCTTTTGCATCATTTTCCAAAATCTTCTTACCTTTTTTCATCCGTGGTTGGTGTAAATCCATTTTGAACAGTGTCCCATACTTTTTAACCTTGCACCAAGAGATAGAACTCCATTCTTCCTTTACAGAGTGCATAATTATTTTCATTGAAAAGAGGTACACCATTCTTGGTATGATCCATGACCTCCTTCCAGCTGTTAAAATGCTATTGAAGGAACTAAGCTCTGATACCAGTTGTTGGAAATACTAAGAAGGGGGGTGAATCAATATTCCTTTCAATTAGAGCATTAGTTAATCTTCAATTATTATCAGTGCTTGTACAATGATAGCAGTAAACAAAAGGAACAATAATGCAAATATTTTTTAAGGTGGAAACACACTCCGGGACAAAAACCACTTAATGCTTTTCTAATAATTCTTTAATATTCAACTCCAATTGAAAATAAAGCTCCAACTTCCTATAATCTAGAAAAGCATTCTTCTCCAATTCCCACTAGATGGACGCTCCAACACCCAAGATTCTTCAGTAGTCAACTGAACGGATGCCCCAACGCCTAATGAGCTACAACTCACCCTAGCACGACCCTACCACCCTGAGGTTTTCATAGGCTTGAACCTATTGGTGACTTCATGCACCAGCCTAGCACCACCCTACCACCCTATGGAAGAATAAAACAAGAATGGACTCCCGTACCAGGGAAAATGGTCCACTTTACAATGATATAGAATGATGTAAAAGAAAAAGACACACTATACCATAACCCCAACTATGACACAACCACCTAATGATGATCTTAGACCTACCGACACCGCCTCTTCAACTCTTGGCAGATAGACACTAGTACAATTTTTACAATAATGTATTTACAATGACTTAGTACAATGATACCTTTACAATGATTGTATGCAGTACTGCCCACTTGAAGACTTCATGTGATGAGCTTCTTGCTATTTTTCTGCACCTTTATTGTTTCTCTTGTAATGCTACCCTCTGTTGCACCTTGCTTTGCTTTGCTGCCATAGAAATTTTGGTCCTTTGCAGCCCTTGACAACACATGATCTAACTTTTTCTTGCCTTCTAGGAGCTCAATATTGAATCTGGTGTATATATGTTATTTCAGATCTCGAATATGTGATTTTCTTCCCTGTAGTATTCCTCTGGGTCTTATTTCCAATGCCATAGGTCTGACCCAATTTGGATTCTTCAAGGGAGAGTTATGCCCAATCTCTCAAAATGCCCTAATTATGGACTATTTCAGTAAAGCGAACTTGTACGTCGTGCCATGTGTCATTGTTTCTTCATTCAGCTCTAAAATTGATCGAGAAAAAACTAAATTCCGTGCACTATATTTCTCTTCTTACAGAATTCCAATCCAATACTGAGAGAGATAGTTATGATGATTTTCCCAAGGTCACTTCTTTGAGATGAATTTCAGGAGTCTGCAAAAACACTGACTTCCACAGATCATATCTCCGAAAATATTGTGCAACTTGATCTGAAATTTTTACAGGAGCTTCCTTAGGATTTTTGCTTCACCTTGTAGAAATTTCAGCTTCTGAACCTTCGTCTAAAAAATGTTAGAGCAAAAATTCCATGATGACCTATTTCAGATAGCGAAATCCCTGCATAAGGAGGATATGAGGATCACAATTGATATAAATGCTTAGGTTGAGAGGGGCTTCAACAAGTGAACGTGGGAGAGATTTTAGAAGCTTAAAAACTATTAATTATTGACTTTTCAATGACCCATGCCATAACCCTATGGGGTTTTAGCCCACTAACTAGGGTTACAAACTTCAAACATGAATATCTCTCAAACCGTGAAGAATTACGTGGCGTGCCATATATCAACGAAAACATCTCGACACGTAGAAACCATCAAAAGGATTCTTTACCCAGAATATAGTAATTTGGTAGGTCAAATTTCCCATGCAATATTGGGGTAGCCCTTGGTGCTGCTTGGGTTGACATCAATAACAACTGCTTATCAACAAAAATATCCTCAAAAATAAATGAAACTACAAAATTTTCATTAGCGAAAGAAAGTCTTTTAGCTTCTACCCATTTAGTGACATAATCAATGCACACAAGAATATACCTCTTTTGTCTTGATGGTGGATTGATTGGTCCAAAAAAATCCAGAGCCCATTTTTCAATGGGTTCAATAAGTACATGTGGTTGTAAAGGAATTTCATCTAAAGGAACATGTTTCCCCATTCTCTGAAAACTATCACATATCTTAACATTTTCCTAGGCATCCTTGAAAAGGGAAGGCCAATAATATCCTAAGAGAAGGACTTTGTAGGTAGTTCTCTTGTCGGTGAATTTTCCTCCACATGGATCATCATGAAATTATTTTAGTATCACAGGTATTTCATCTTCTCATACACATCTTCGAATGATGAGATCTGGACCCATTTTGTACAATTCTTCATTTACCCATGAATAAGATGCACTCATTTGAATGATCTTACTCTTTTCTCTAGGAAAAAAATATTGTGGTAGCTTTCCTGTAGCTAAATAATTAGCAATGTCTGCAAACTACAAAGATTTATTAGATATTGCAAAAAGATATTCATCAGGAAAACTATCTTCTATTGGTGTGTCATTGTTATCATTTTTAATTCTAGACAAAAAGTCAGCAATTGTGTTTTGTTTTCCAGGTCGATATAAAATGGTGATATTGAATTCTTGCAATAATACTAACCATCTTGTGACGCTTCCATTAGTAATTGATTTATTCATTAGATATCTAATTTCATAATTATATGTGGGAATGAAATTTTCATAGCTAGTGATGTAATGTATAAATTTGTTAATGGCATGGACAACAACTAAAAACACATTTTCGGTAATAGTATAATTCAACTCTGTTGGAGTCAAATTTTTACTTTTATAATAAATGGCATAAGGGGTCAAGTATTTTTGTCCCAATACAGCTCCCAGAGCCATTTCTGAAGCATCGGTTGAAATATGAAAAGGCAATTTCAAGTTTGGTCCTCTTAGGATGGGTGCTTCATAATTTTTTTTTCTTCAAAGTTTCAAATTCCTTTTGGCACTCAAGATTCCAACTAAATTCACAATCCTTTGTAAGCAATTTAAATAATGGAGATTCAATCCTTATGAATTTTTCTATGAATCTTTTATAGTATCCTGTAAAACCAAGAAAACTCCTAACATCTTTTTGACAACTTGGGATTCATAATTTGGAAATAACTTCAAATTTAGATGAGTCCACCTTAATTCCATTTCCTGAAATATGGTGTCCTAAAACAATTCCTTCAGTAAACATCATAAAGCATTTTTCATGACTTAATGAGATATTTTCTTTCTTACATCTTATGATAACTTTTTCCAAAATTTCAAGGGCTTCTTCAAAATAATTTCCATAGACCGCAAATTCATCCATACACACTTCCACACAATCATCAATTAAATCAGAGAAAATACCCAATACTGCTCTTTGGAATTTTGCGGGTGCATTACATAATCCAAAAGGAAGAACCTGGTAAGCATAAGTTCCCCATGGACAGGTAAAAATGGTTTTTTCTTGATCTTCTGGTGCTACCTGAATTTGATTATATCCACTAAAACCATCCAAAAATGGAAAATATTTCTTCCCTGCTAATGTATCCAAAACTTGATCTATGAAAGGTAATGGAAAATGATCTTTTAAAGTGGCCTTATTCAATTCCCTATAATCAATACATACTCTCCACTTTCCATTATTTTTAGGAACAATTAATAAATTTGAAACCCCTTGATTGTCTGATATTGGATAAATAAAATTTACATTCAACAGTTTTGTAGATCCTCCTTTACAATTTCCCTTAAGTTTGGATTCATTCTTCTCTAAGGTTTTCAGATTGGTCTTGAATTTTCCTCAATATATATGTGATGTATGCAAGTTTCAGGGTTGATTCCTTTCATGTCAGTGTATTCCCATGCATATGCAGAAGAGTGTTTTTGTAAAGTTTCCATTAATTATTTCTTTTGAAATTATTATAGATTTTTGTTTACATATAAATTTTTACCTGGAAAGATTTCTATTGAAGAATTTCCAAATTCTTCCATAGAATATAAAGACATTTGTCTGGATGATAAATAGTCAATATTGCATTGCTCCTGAAAATTTTGACTACTCTCACATTGTGAAGATAATTCATTATTTTCTATTGAATTTAGAATCTGTTTGTCTTCATTAATTTGGGAGATAGTAAAAATATGTTGTATGTCATTTTCATCATCCATCCATTCCTCATTTTCTATCTCTATCATTTTTTTTTTCTAGAGGGTATAGTGTGAATTTCTTCGTTGAACTTCCATCAAAGATAAACATATCACCAGATCTACAACTGATGAAGGCATCAACTGTAGCTAACCAAGGTCTTCCTAATATTAATGGATTTCAGCCTAAGTTATTCTTGGGAGTTAAGATCATAATTATACTGGATATTCTCAAGAATCTAAGGATACATAAATGTATTCTAATACACCATCCGATTTAATTACAGATCTATCTGCTAGTTGTAACAATGTTGGTGTATATTAAAGATTTGGAAGTTTTAGTTGTTCCATAGTTTTTTTACTCGTGATGTTTATGGATACTCCTAACTCGATCAATTTGTTTGGAATTTCGATACCATTGATGTGTTTCTTCACAATGGGGCTTTCTGGATCCAAATATTTTTGTATTGTAGTTTTTCCCATCATGATATCTGTAATTTTTCTCACTAGTTGTATTCTTTTTCCTTCTTTTCTCTTTCTCCCGAGTTTCTTTATACTCAACTCTCTCATTGTATTTGCAAGGATTGGAATTTATTTTATGGCTTGTAGCAAAGGAATTTTTATACATACATTATTCAGTTCATCTAACATATCATAATCAGGGAACATGATATGTTTTTCGACTCTATCAATTTGTAATCTTTCAGGGAAATGAGGTTTTGATATAGAAACTGAAGGTTGTTCTATGATGGGGGGTGAGTTTATTAGAGTGTCATGTGTTTGGTTTTGAAGAATTTCATTTTGATGAAGAGATATATCTTCTTCAGAATGATTAATTTTCTTTTGAATATTTCTATTTTGATGAAGAGATGTCTCTTCTTCATAATGATCATCTTTTTCTCTTTCCTAGATAACAACGTAAGGCAATTTATTTTCTAATACTCTACCAAATCTAAGTTGAACATTATTAATATATAGTAGAGTTATCATATAAGTCTGAATTTTTTGTCCCTCCATGTTGCAAACAGGCTATGCATTTTTATTTTTTGGGTTTGGAAGTGGTTGAGCAGGTAGTTGGTTTGGTCTCGGTGGAAATGGTAATGGAAGTTGTGGATTTTGATTTTGAAATTGAGGTTGAGTTTTTTTTTTGGTCTGAGGAAAATGTTGTGGTGGAAATTTTGAATAGGGTTGTGGATACTGTCTATATTGAGAGTATCTACCATAAATATTTTTCCATCTTGTCTCCAAGGTTGGGGTTGATACCAAGGCCATTTCCATGACATTGGTGCATTCCAGTTATTTTTTGGGGGTTGGGTATATATCTAAGTATTGAAACCTTGAGTTTGTGATCCTTGCCATGGTCTTCTAGCAACAAAGAAAAGAGGATCTACCTGGTTTGGGACTATTTCCTCTTGGTAGACAACTTTAAGACTTGGAATGGAATGACACTTCTTGGTTTCATGATTTTATGTACATATGACACATGTTTCGATGACTTTTAAATCAAGAGGGCATTATCTTAAGGCGTGTTTCTTTATGCACTTAGGACAAAAGATAGATAAGGCATAACTTTCATCTCTTTGCTTGTTTTGTAATTTCAAGGTGTCTATTTGTTCACTAAGACTCCCTAAATATCTATTTTAAATTCATCAAGAAAATTTCCTATTTCAGCCCTACTTACTGTTCTAGCTACAGATTTATTGATTCTAGAGAGAACATGATCTCTTCAACTCTTCCCAATTCTTGACTTACCTCTTGAAAGATGTATGCATAATTCATATATTTTAGGTAATGATAGCTGAGAAATGTCTCCTTTTCCCATCATGTTAAGGATATCTATCCATTCATCTCTAATGGCTTTCAACAAGAGAGCCTTCAAAGTATCTTCATCCAAAATTTCCATCTTAGCTCTTTTGAGATTATAACTAAATCTTTCAATCAAATCCTCCTAGTTTTCATCTTATCTTTGCATCATCTTAAAAACTTCATCTTTCCTATTATGAGTTGTGTCGTAATCCTTTTATTTTTGTAAGAATGCACTCTTCATTTCTTCCCATGTCCTAATGGAATGTGTTAGTAAGCCCATAAACCATTTTAATGTTGCATCCTTAAGAGTTGATGGAAACAATTTCAATTTTTTAGAATAAATTAAGTATTCGTATGATCTACATAAAAATTTAAATTCAAAAAGAAATGTTTCAAGATCTTCACTTCTTAATCCATGAAAATTAGGAAGGATAGAGGGTGAGATATTTTTCATTGTGGCAGTAGTATCTTCATCAAGTATATGAAATCTAACATCATCTGGATCTATTATGTCCCTGTCTTCTCCACTACCTCCTCTACCTTCACCTCTTCCTCTTCCTCCATATCTTCCCCTGCCTCTACCTCCACCTCCAATCCTAGGTCCACCTCTTCCTAGTCTTAATTTTTCATCATTCACGTTGTGTACTTCTCCTTCCCCTTCTCCAGTCATTGTAGATTCTTTAGAACTAATGTAGGATTCTAATTTTAGAATTGTTTGTTCTTATTCTGACTCTTCTGGTTCTTCTATCAATGGTATATTAAAGAATATCTATTCTTCTTCTTCCTCACTAGGAATTTCTATTTCTTGGGCTAAAATTTTTTCTCCAGTAGAGGTTAGAAAGATTACTCCTTATGTTGGGAATTTGGGATCTTGTTCTTCCACAACTACTTCGGTTGATGAAGTTGGTGAATCTCTAGGTTGAATTTCTAATCTTAATACCTCATGAAGTCTATGTCTACCTACTAAGAACGATATGTGGGTTTGGGTGGGTGGTGTTGCACTACGAGGTCTTGATGGGGTGATTGGTGTTGTTGGAATCAAACTTCTACCTCTAGCTACAAATCTACCTCTGGAATCTCTGTCTCTACCCATGTCATTTTTCTATGTTTTTGTTATACACACAGATATATATATATATATATATATATATATATATATATAAGGCTCATATTTACACCTACCTAACAACGACGCCAAAATGCTTAGTCAATTAATTATCTTAAATTGCTATCATAAATTATCAAATGGAGTCAGTAATCTTGTGAAGTGAAAATGCACTATATATGCTAGCAGCATTTCTTACTTAATTTATTTTGGCGATCTTATATGTTATGGAGTTTTTTAAGAATTTTTTTAATTCAGATGTTCCTAAATGAATTTAAGAGACTAAATTATGAAAAATAAACTAAATCCAAATTTAACTAAGTCCTAGAGATTGAAATGAAAAATCTTGTTAGTAGCTAAGGATTAATTTTGAGAAGAATTAAAATTCTAAAACCAAAAATAAATTCTCATTTTTATATTTAATGAATGAGACGTAACCCAAAGAATCACTAAAAACTATTTTATGCTTAGAAAAGAAATCGTTGTTTGTGAAATAAAGCTATTTGAGCTCATAAGACAAAATTGATTTAAAACTTAGAAAAGAAATATTCTATAATCAGTACTTCAAATATGTCTCATAGGAACTAATAAACTTCTACTACGTAAAAAAGAACTAATCTAATTCTTGATAAACTAATCAATGATAAATTGATCTCTGCCAAGCTCTTATCGTAAATTATCTCTACTTTTTAACCATATACGAAATAAATCTATTCAAATGAGAGAAACACAACAACTAATCTAACATAATGACATTTCATAAATGAGGATAACAAGTAATGAAATAAAAATGATAAACTGGAAATCAACACTGTTAAAATCTAAAAATAATTGCGATGAAAATAAGAATGAAAGCAGAGCATGTATCTATGCTATGGCACACTGTAAACACATAAGAATTAAGCTATTAAATAAAATCTAAATGCAATAACGAAAAAAAAATAAAAACTCTTTTGTTGTAGGGGCCCTCCACAACAAATGGCTTTGAATCTACTCTTTACTAATTTCGCATTGGAACTCTAGAACGCTTATTCATTTGATTATGGAATAAAAACAGAGTTTTAAAGATATCACAGTCTCGCAATAATTTGTACTGCTTACACAATTACTCAGCCTGATATTTATAAAATCCTCTCATTAAATGTTTTGAGGCTTTTATGCCTTCTAATACTAATAAAATTCTATCTAAAATTCTAAACAGAAATGAGAGTTTCGTTGCTTCATGATTTGCTACATGGCAGAGAAAATCGTGAAGCCTCAGACTTCCTCGCTCACTTGTTCTAGCTTCTGGTTGACCGTTCCTTTGACCACATTTATGGCGATTTCTTGCTTGATTCTGGATATATGGATAGGATAGGATCCATGACCAGATCATTTTTCAACTGCCCATATGTTTCACCACTCCATTAATTCCTCAAAACCTGTCGAACCATGCCGGTGGCTACAGAAATGGAGTTTGGTTGCAGAATTGTATTAATTCCGTAGCTACATACAAGTTTCATTCTAATAATAAGGAACAATTAGAAATATGAAAAATAGATCATTAGGATACCTTACCAAGTCAAAATGTGCATTTCAACACTTGTTTGAGCTTATGGTGTTTTAAAAAAAAAGGAAAGATAGTGAAAAGGAGTGTCAAAATTGAGGTAGTCTTGAGGCTCTACAGAAATTAATTAACTTAAATTATTTTTAAACTTGTATAAGTGTTTGATAATATTCATTCTCATTCACTTAAGATCATCTTTCAAGATCGCATATAAAAGATATAATTAATCCTAGGACATAAATAGGTATATATACTCCTTTAGCTTTTTGTCACTCCCATTCATCCAAGTCACAATTAGTTATAAAAACCACACATCCATCTAATTATATTTATTGTAAAACTGGTCCCATCATCCCCAGTCGGAGCCACCATTCCAAATGGAAAAGGGATGGCTTTCAAGTTCCCGACCCGATTGTTATACCCTGATGTTGCACAGTGATTTTCGAGGCATCAATACATATATAAATAATTATATATCATTATGAAAGATAAAAATTGATATATAAAACAATTAATGTATGCTATCATTATTATATACTATGAACAACATGCAAAAAATTATAATTCCATTTATGTGGAATTACTAGATATTAAACCAATTAAGTAATAAATGAGGTGCCACACAAAATTATTCATCATATTTTCATTTGTTTTTTGGGGTGTTGGTGAAATAGTTTATGGATTATCATACACAAAAGATAAGTGAAAATAGTGCTATGCAAATACTTGTAAATGGTTCTATTTAAAAGTATTGAAAAAAGAGAAACAATATTTATAACTAAGTAACACTAAATAGCTTTATTATAATAGTTCATATATATATATATATATATATATATATATATATATATATATATATATATATATATATATATATATATATATATATATATATATATATATATATATATATATATACGCCCTTATTTTGTTCTCCATAATTTTGATACCACATAGTATGAGTGCATTAACATACCATTTGAAGTTTGAATATAGGTTAATTTTTGGCATATCTAGATTGATAACCCAAGTTAAAAAGGTTAAATTATATTATCATAGACAATACAATAGGGAAATTTTAATAATCTCATCATATTGGTTGCACTAATGGCCTTAAATATAATATGAATTCAATGAGTCTCACAAGAAATCATCAATGCTCCATTATATTCTCTGTGATTTCTCGATTTTGGTAGAGGGATCACACATGAAGGGTGTGTGCATTATGGTAAGTTTCTAGTTATCACATAGGGATCAATCATGGTAACATAAAACATATAGGGAGGAAGTTATGAGGCTATGTACTTTGTATGTTGTAGGTTCCACTTTGTGTTAAATTGTTGCTCGCTACTTATTATTCTTAATAGATCCCTTGAAACAACTGATATCCAAAGAATTGAAAGCCACATATGTATCAATATTTCTAAGACTTTTTTAACAATGAGGATCATATCTCCCTTGAATCAAGGCATTCTGTCCATCACTATCAATTTCTCTCTTTTGTTTCACCTCAAGGAACCCCAAGCCAATAATGAGCCATGGGACACCACTACTTGTTAGTGATTTTTTTTATCTAAACCAAATCTTTACAATTTATTTTATTTTTCATTTCAAGAAAAAATTAATAAGATGTCATTTTTTATTGAAAAGAAAGTGTGATTTTCTTGAAATAAGTAAGGAATTTGGTTACATAGATATAGTTTTGTGAACAAAAGTCCAAAAATTGTGGGTAGAAATATAGAAATCTAATTTGTTGCTATAAATTTAGGTATAAGAATAGAGAAATATTTAACTTTGAAATTTTTAATCAAAGAGCATAGAGTATCTACATCTTCTCAGACTTCAAAAATAAAAATTTTGTGCAAAGGCAAGTCCCTTGTCGCATAGACAATGAGGTCTTATAAATCAATTTGGTGTCTAGCTTGACCATAACCTTAAAATAGATTGCTATTATTATATTATGTGAGAGAACATCATCATCATCATCATTATTATTATTATTATTATTATTATTATTATTATTAAATAATATGTTTTTAAATAATTCTAATGAAGTTAAAAGGAGGATATCTCAAGCCAATGCCTTCTCAATTTTCGCGTGCACTTTGTTTTCATTTTATCAATTATCCTTTTTTCATTCTAAATGAAGTTAAGGGGCATATAGGAAGAAAATTTATCATGGCATAAGGGTAGATAATTTTGGGGAACTTACCTATGGAAAATAGAAGGAATGGGCTTCATGCCAAAAAGAAAATAATGAGGGACAACTTCATTGTCGTCAAGTAAGAGAGATAAGGTTTTAAAAATGATGAAATACACTTTATTTTCAATCAGTGAGGGGGGAAATAAAGTTTAGTTTACAAACAATTCATTCCCTCTATTAGGCCTCACTTTCTCCATGGGCAACAAGGAATTCAAACTCACATATTGGGGGAAAGCTGCCCATATATGCTTTGCTACATTTAGGTGGATGACAAGTGTGCTTTCTTCAAAATGGTGATCTACTCATATACCATGTTGTTTTGTTCTACTAACATAAGGTGTGTTTTTGTTCTATTAGGAATTATTTGAGGGAGGGGAGGCCTAACTAATAATTGTTGTATATAATTAAAGAAGGGTTAGACAAACTTAATATCTTGCACCTTTGAGCATATGTTCAAGACTTATGCCTGAGGACATATATATAAGTGGAGAAGCTAAATCTTGACATAGACTTGATTGACCCTTTAAGGAATATCTTTTGTCCCCTCCCTTCCATCTCATGTGGGAGCGCCTCCTACTAAACCTTTGATCAGATCCTCTTCTTACATCCATCACAATCTCCAAATTGACTTGCGAAATGAAGAGAAAAAAAATGGAATTCTTAGACCTATAGTATAGAACACAACCATATCCTCTCATTCACTAAAGAGGCGATTCTCAAGAGAGAGTAAGTAAGAAAGTGCAACCATGAGCACCCATCAAGAAAATGGGAAAGGTTAATCCTTAGGCAGTGGGTCCTAACCCCATAATTTTTCATTGAAGAGGGAGGAAGGGGATCAACCTAAGCCCTACAATTAGCCCCCTTTAATTTACATTGTCCAAGGTTAACCCAAAAATGTACTAATCAATTCAATCAAGTCTGAATCAAGCAAGTCTCATCTCCACTATTTCTTTTTTGTATTTTATTTACCTATAAAGATTCGTCAATTAAGCATAAAAAAAGATCAAAAACAAATTAAGATACAAATTTCTTAGTGTTTTCAAGATTCCAAGTTCAAATAAATTTAAAATACTATAATTTGAGCGAAACTTGTATGAAAGAAACAAGTAGAATAAATATTATATGAGATAGACATTACAATCTCTTCAAAACTAGATTATAAAATGTATCTCCATTTCCTAATGTGATAAAGAAATATAATTAATTTCAAATACATATTTTATAGTATTATTAAACTTAATATATAAAAATGTGTATAACACAACATAATGTGATTTTAATAATTCAATATTATTTTATCTATAAAATTGTGAAATGTTTTTTTCACACAATACACTTGGAATGCAACCTAACTTAGGATAATTTCCAATGAAGCCCTTTGAATATGATTAATGTTTGTTATAATTTATTAACTACCTGAGGTATAAAAAATGATATCATATGGCATTATCATTTATCATTTTGTTTGGAAAAATATACTGCAATTTCAGTTAAAAAGTGTGATTTGTGATGCACATATATAATTACACCAAATATAATTGAATGGAATCCATTCCGTTATAATTCTAATTCATTGAACATATATAATTCCCATGCTTGGAATTGAATGGAATCTATAATTCATTGAACAATCATTGCAACAAGAATATTTAAAGTAAAAAAAAACTATCTAAATATTTGATTTCAATCTTTCTCTTTTTGGAAAAAAAAGTACAATATGTGCCTTGGCCATTCATATTTTACAAATGTGATGATATCTAAAAGATTACGATCTCAATCTTTCTCTTTTTGGAAAAAGATTACGATCTCAATCTATGTCCCTTGGCCCATTCATCAATTACAAAATAGATGATATCAAATGTGGCCCCTCTTTCACGTTCACTTATCATCATTGCTCCCTTCTTGGAGTCTTCGTTCCCTAATTCGTGTGACTCTGTGCCTTACCATATCTTAATTATTTGGGATATATAGAAAATATGGCAATAGACAATCTGCTCAAGATATAGATTAAGAAAATGTATTCACGGAGATAGAGTGAGAGTGGCTTGGTCATTGTAAACATATATGAAAAATTGTTATATAAATAAGTGTTTATATGAAAATTAATAGATATGGAATATCTTCTAAATTCTCACCAAATATGGAATACCTTCGGCATAGATTAGTTCATTTTTTATATGCAAATTAATATATGGAATACCCACCAAATTCTCAACATAATGGAGGAGACATACCTTTTACATGGATGAATTCTCTTGGTTTGATCTTACAGAGTGGATGAATTCTCTTGGTTTGATCTTACAGAGTGGGAATTGGGAATTTGAGAAAAAAATTCTCTTGGTTTGATTTCATATTGGAATTGGGAATCTTAGAAAAAACAGTGTCCTAATCTTTTAGATGAAATTAAATTGTTTAATTATACAATTTAAAAAGAGTGGGAATACATTATGAGGGTTACTAAACATTTTTTTATTCACTAAATATGAATTTATTATTTAAATATTTCTATCCAAAAGACCATTTATCATTGTAGAGTATCATATCTTCATATTAGTAGCATATGAGCATGTTTTATGAGCATGGTTTTTTTTAATGCGTGTAGATTCATAGTAGAAAATAAGTAATGTTAACCATTATGATAAAATTTAAATGTTTAAGGAAATAAAAGTGTATGGAAAATTTTAGAATAAAGTTTTGATTAATGTGGGATTGGTGCAATGGGTAGTCTAAAAGAAGATTTAATACCGATACACGTAGCCCGTCAAATTGTTTTCTCAGTTACTATGAAATGATTTGGTAGTGTTTTTTCTCAAATGAATTATTCAAGTCACTACAAAATAATTTGATAGCATTGTTTGTTAAAGAATGATTTGGCAACACATTGTCAATTTTTTGTACTGCAATTTCTGGGAAGATAAATCGATTCAGTTCTTTCCAAATTAACTCTCAACGTCCCTGAAGTGCTCATTGACATAATAAACTATTTCACTTTCCTTTCTTCATCGAGGTTTGAAATACTATTACAAATTTTCCAATCAAAGAAGAAGAAAAAAATCAGTCAAAAAAAAAGGTTTTGACAATGTTCCAAAATAGGGTATTCTATGTTTACTTAATAGTGCTTAGATCACTGTAAATACCACACATTCCTATACCAGAACACAATGGAAATTCATTCATGGGGATTTCAAACCAATACAAGCAAAATATAATCGATTCAACAAGTTACGTGCTCTCATAATGGTCAAACGCACAAGAATAAAGCTGTAATTAATAACAATTCATAATTAGAAATAGATTTGGTTTAACCACAGGGTTTCGATTCAATCTCAAACAATAAAAACTTGCAGTCCCATTTGCTGATGATTTATATCATTCACACATAAAATACCTTCCGGTTCACACAGATTAGAAAGTAAAAGCGTGTTTACAAACTTGAGAATTGTAGTTACACAAAGAAACAATGAGATCCTCTCTTCTCCTCTCTAGAGGAACTTCCCAGCATTCTTTCATTTATTGACAAAAAGAAAAAGAAAAATGACTATGAAAACCAAGATTCATGAAAATGTGAATTGTTTCACATTCTCCACGAAATAAGGGAATCTTAAAACTATATTTACAATAGAAAATAAATTCTCCAACTTATTTCTAAAAAAAAAAAACTCACTCCTAAATTAAATATTTAAATTTTATTAAAAAAAAAAATTCCCAGCATTACCATGTGAACATCCCATCACATTGGTAAGCTCTTGTCCAGACCCTTCATATCTTATGCTTAGCCTATACACCTGTATCAGAATCCCCAAGAAATAAATATTTATGAGCTCCTGCTCATAAGGTCTTCTACATAATAACCTACTTTCTATAGAGCTCAACATTCATCCAAGTAGAATCCTCAACCGAACAACCTTTCCACTTCACCAAGAATTTCAGATATTCCTTCCCTCTAGTCTTCTTTGTAAACTTCATGTCCAAAACCATTTCAGCTTCCAATGTTTTTTCCATAGGGATTTGTTTTACCCACTGTCGCTCATTGACTTCATCATTGTTTTTGTTTTTTGTATATGAGTCTTTGTCATTAGCTAGATAAGGATACAAATAAGTCAAATTGAATATTGGTGAAATACCTATACCTGTGGGTAACTCCAGTTCATAAAAAATTGAAGAAAACTTATGAAGTATCTTGCAAGGACCTGTTTTCTTCATCTTAAGATTATTATATTCCTTCCTTGAAAATCTCTCCTTTCTCAGGTGAGATAAGACCATGTCTCCCACCTAAAATTTCACTTCTCTTCTTTTTAAATTTGCTTTCTACTTGTATTTACACCCGCTGACTCGTAAACTCTGCTTAACTTTCTCATGTAACTCACTCATTGTTGTTGCAAAATATTCTCCTTCAACACTTATTTGTTCCAATCCGTAAAAATCTCGCAATTCACAAACTCCCCTACGACACATTCCATACAAAATCTGAAATGGGATTTTCCCTATAGGCTTGTTTGGTGAATCATTATATGTGAACTTCGATTTAGCTAATACAAGGTACCATTGCTTGGGATGATCACCCACAAGGCTTCTTAATATGTTCCCTAGACTCATGTTCGCCACTTCAGTTTGTTTATCAGACCGTGGATGATAGGATGAGCTTAAGTTTAACTTGGTTCCAAGTTTCTTCCATAAGGTTCTCCAAAAATGCATTGTAAATCTTGTGTCCCTGTCAGAAATTATACTCTTTGAAAACCATGTAGTCAAACAATCTCATTGAAAAACAAATTAGGAAAATTTATAGCGTCACTAGTTTTGTAACATGGAATAAAATGAGCCATCTTCGTAAATCTATCCATAATTATAATTATTGATTCATTACCTCGCTGAGTCTTTGGTAAACCAAAAGAAAAATCCATACTCAATGAGTCCCATGGTCTACTGGGAATGGGTAAAGGAGTATATAGTCCAACATTTTGGCTCCTTCCTTTCGCATGCTAAAACACCCTACACTTACTCATATATTTTTACACATCCATTCTCATCTTTGGCCAAAAATAAAAATGGTTCAACTTCCCAAGTGTCTTATAAACACCAAAATGTCCTGTCAACCCCCCATTGTTCTTTTCCTGTATCAAGTTCTCCATCATAGAATAGTTTGGAATACATAGTTGGTTGTTCTTGAATAAAATCCATCTTGCAACATGGAATATTTCCACGGGTTGAAGTCTCTATTTATAGGATTCTTGCATGCATCATTGGTCTTGAAATTTGTGCTCATAGAAATATGTATCTAATCATGATCTTGTTTATTACTCTGGAATATGTACAGACCTCCACTCCCCATCCTTCTTTGGACTTAGTAAGGTAGGCACAACACATGGACTCAAGCTCTCTTTTATCAACCCTTTGTCCAACAACTATTGAACTTGTTTCCTTATTTCTTCATTTTCCTTGGGTGTGATTCAATATGCGCCTTATTTGAAATTATTTCTCCCAGTATCAAATCTATGTGATGGCTTATGCTTCTTTTGGGTGACAAATCGCTTGGAAAATCATCTACTACAATATCATTAAATTCATGCAACATTTCCTAAATTTCAATAGGTAAATATGGAATTTGAGTGTGCGGAAGTATCACCTTTGGTTTGTAGATCACTGCAAAAATGACCTCCTCTTTCTCCATTTGGTGCAGAAATTATTTAGCACTTAACAATAGGGCTTTTGGGTTGCTTTTTTCAGATGCACTCTCTTCCTTCAATGGTACATGAGTATGTTTGATTCCATCCTTTTCAAACTTGTAGAAATTTCTCTCTACATAATGTATCACTTTCATGTCGAACTTCCATGGTCGACCCAAAAGGATGTGGCATACATCCATTGGCATTACATCATAGATTACCTTGCCTTTATATCTGCCTATCTAGAACTCAACTTCACTTTTTTCATCCAGTAACAATTAGTGTCCTTTTTGCAGCCATGATACCTTGTATGGCATTGGATTTTTAATCCTATTCAATCCCAGTTTTTCCACCATTTCTAAGGAAACAAGATTGTCAGTTCTTCCATTGTCAATCAATACCTTGCAACACTTCCCTTTTTCTTTGCACATAGTCTTAAACAAGGACCTTCTTTGGGTTGGTTCAACAATTTCTTTGGATGGCTTCAACAAGATTGTATTCATCATCAACGCCTCTCTGGTTTTCTTCATATTTTATTCTCATATGCTTGTGCTTCTGCTACTTCTTTCTGAACTATGTTTGCACCATGTTATCTTGCATTATCATTATCTAGACACTCAAAAGATCGGTGACCCATTTTTTTACATTTGTAACACTGGTAAATAGACTCTCTACTTCTTCCTCTACCACTCCAATAAGGCCTTCCTCCTCTGGCTCCACGTTCTTTCTTTGGCTACCCTTATTATTTTGAGCTTTCTACATTATTATTTTTAACTAGAAGCTTTCATTTTCAAGTTGATTGTCCTTTTCATTTGGAAAAATCACGCCCTATACCTCAGTTATGCTTTCGTGTTATCTTTTCTTCTGCCTTCGAGGCATATTGGTATGATTCTTCCATGATCCTTGGAGAAAGCATGATTTCATCCTAAATATCCATTCTTAAGCCATTAATATACCTTGATTTTTTTGGGGGGGCATCTTCCACATAACTTGTTCTCAAGTTAACTTTGTAAATTTATTCAGTATATTCTTTTATGGTCAATGAAATTTTATTGAGGTTCTACATTTTCTTGTAGAGAGTTAAATGGTAATGTTTTGGTAAGAATTTAATCATCATCTTTGGTCCCAACTTTTAATCAATGACTTATTCTTCTTTCTCTGTCTAGCCTCCAAATTGTCCCACCATAGTGCATCATGATCCTTCAACCTTGTTATTGCAAACTTCAACTTTTTTCATCATCCATCTCTTCATATTGAAAATGCTTGTCTAACTCATTGATCCAATCAAACAAATTTTCAACTGCTAGGCTGCCATCATAGGTAGATAGTTCCGGCTTTGGTCTTGAACTTGAGCCTAACAATGATCTCAATAATTTGACTTCTGGAGGCTCCTCTGTAGATGCCACTCCTTCTTCCTCAACTTCTTCTTCAGGTTCACTAATATCTCTAGCCTCGGGATATCATTATCTTCCTACCTCCATGGTCTCTAAATGAGCTTGCGGTCTCCTTATCTATTCTCTTAGCTCCTCAATACCCATGGGTCTGCCTCCTCGACCTCGTTCTCTTCTTGCTCGCATAGCCACATTCTCTTACACTATATATAGTAACACTATGCAAAGGTTTTCTTTGATACAACAAACTGTTGCAATGGGCATGCTAAAAGGAGATTTAACACCAATACAAGCAGTCCTACAATTTTTTTCTCAAACGCTACAAAATTATTTGGTAGCATCCATTCTCAAATGAAATGTTAAATCGCTACAAAATAATATGGTAGCGTTGTTTGCTACAAAATAATTTGGAAGTGCGCAGTCAAATTTTTGTACTGCGATTTTTGGGAAGATGAATTGACTCAACTCTTTCCGAATTGACTGTGAATGTCCTTGAATTTCTCCTTCACATAGTAAATGATTTCACTTACCTTTTTTCGTCGAGGTTTTCAATACTATCACAAATTTTCCAATCAAAGAAGAAAAAATAACCAATAAAAAAAAGGTTTGATATTTTTCCAAAACAGGGTACTCTGTTTTTTCTTAATATCACCAAAATCACTGTAAATACCATGCATTCCTATACTATAACACAATGAACATTCCCTCACAGGGATTTGAAACCAATACAACAGGAATACAATCGATTCAACAAGTTACATGCTCTCATAATGATCAAATGCACATGAATAAAAATGAAATTAATAACAATTCATATTCAGAAATCGATTTGGTTTAACCATAGGGTTTTGATTCAATCTCAAACAATACAAACTTACATTCCCATTTTCTGATCATTTACGAAATTCACATAGAAAATAACTTTTGTTTCAAACATATTGGAAAGTACATACATGTTTGCAAACTTCAGAACTTTAGTTACATAAAGAAACAATGGGTTCCTATATTCTTCTCTCCGGAGGAACTTACCAGCACTCCTTCCTTTATTCCCCCCCGCAACCCAAAAAAAAATACTATGATAACCAAGATTCATGAAAATGTTAATAATTTCCCCTTTCCACAAAATAAAGGAAACTAAAAATTCTATTTACAATATAAAATAACTTCTCCAACTTATTTCTAAAAAAATCAAAACTCACTTCTATATTAAATATTTAAAATTTCTTAACAATTTTTTTTCCCATCATTGCCATGTGATCATACCATCACATTAGTAAGCTCTTTTCCAGACTCTACACATATGGTGCTCAGCCTATGCACTTACATCAGGGATAATATAATGTGTCATACTTTCTTCTCCATTATATTTTATACTGTAACATACCTTCATTGTAATTGCCCAATGCATAATTGGAAAGTTGGGTGGGTTGTTACTTTGCAACATACAACTCAAGCAATCCAATATGATTAAAGTTGAGATGATATTTATCAAATTTATTTCCTATGTATAAGTATTGACTCCATTATCATTAAAATAAAGTTGTATAGTAGTAGGAATAAACAACACATAATTTTGTTACTTATATTTTCTAAATCTTAATGAACACTAGCCAACTAGTGTAAACTAGGCTTCAATTTGAATGACGCTAACCATTGGGGAAACACAAAAAGGTATATTTTCCTCCCAATGAATGAAAATCCCAATATTATAGTGATTCCCCTATGCATGATATCAAATCAATGAAGGAAAATAAACTGAGTACATTTAACTAGAAAACTAGAACCCAACCAAGAAAAATAGATATCTACACTTAACATAGAGTCACCATGCAACCATCACAAAAACATCCGCAAGAAAAAAGTATACTAACTAGTGGAAAGGTATGTGGAACCAACCACACCTCCCTATGGGGCTCTAGTGTGCATGGGAAGTTTACACACTTTGGTCATCATACTAAAGTACTTTTGGTAGTGGATTTATTTTGTAAGTTAAGACTCTATAAATTGTATATTTTACATACCTTAGTACTCCAAACACACTCCAAACCTCATCTACTAATGTAAACAATAATTATTGGATAGTCTATATACTATCAGAAATTTAACTACCAAAAGAGAATTGAATCCAATTTCTCCTTTGCCAAGGACATACAAGTTTCACAACGCAAAACCTTGGCTTTGTCTCTTTTCCTAAAGAAAAATTTCCACATTCCCTTATTGATAGAATGAAAAAAAAACAAATCTTTACATTCTTTATGAATCCCCACACATGGTAATTTGAATTCACAAATAAGTTTAGGAATAAATTAGTGTTAAGGTGGAAATTTCCACTTCAAACTCCCTAACTATATAAGCCTAGACCCTATGGAATACAAAATCTAATTCACTTAAGGGCATAACATTACCCCGAATAAGCATTAATCTACTATCTCAAAGGATACCTAAGGTCACCAAACATTTCATGATCCCTAATAACATGAAGTCCTTATTAAGGTCTCGGTCCATAAAGGTTTTCATAATAAATATTTTATGTTAGTCTCGGCCTCTAAATTAAATCAATTTGGATTTTAAGAAGAGTAATCCTACAATCACTATACTTATGTACATAATTCAATAATCTAAATAATTATAAACACAATATCTTCCTAAGTTAGTCCAGACAAGTAATTTAAATGATTGATGAATGTTGATAGGATTAGGACATTGATGTAAGCAAGAAAGACAATTGTGATAATAAAGTTGGTAAGAATTCAAACTTTAGGATTGGAAGCCAACTATGTGACCAAAAAACCTTTTTAATAACACAAATACTCATTTATAAAATTAAAATAACTTGATAAATTTAATCACAACCTTTCATTGAAAAATAATGTTGAAAAACATTTTTTTAGTTAAATCTGAAACATATACATAATATTTGTAATAAAAAACTCTAAACACTAACATTTTTAATATAAGCACACTTCTCAATATAATGATTACTTTATAAAATTTATTTACACAATAATACTAAAATAATCATTAATAAAATAATATATTTTTAAAAGATAAAACTTAATAATCACTCAAAAATGGTAATGTTTAATAAAATAACAAAATATCACAATAAAACTCAAAACAAAGATTCTGATCAAATTTCATAACATGTATGCCCCTATCAAATAATAACCATGAAACCACGAATAACTCTAATGGTATTATTATGCCATAATTTTGATAAAAAAAATAGAGATTTGTAGCAAGTTTGTGTCCATTACCTTATATTGAATAACTTTACAATAATATCACCCTTAGATGTAGCACACTACTATGGAGGTCATTAGCTATATCAATCAAGCATTGGAAAGAGGACTCTTAAACATCTTATGCATGTTGGATGATAGGATCCAACTAACTATTCTCACACACACATGAAATGAAAGTGGCATATTGAAAATTAGGTTTATGATATGTGTAGTGTATGTATATTCCTCGTGTTATATGAAGTATAAGGTGATATGCATATATGGTGTTCATCACATATATTGTTTAGTGATCTCACATTAACATGGTCAATAAATGGTTTAATATTGTATACAAAATGCATGCCAACTCTAAAGGTTTATAAGATGAGAATGATTCATTATGGGTTAAAGCTTAATGTGGTGGTAGGGTGTAACATTTATATGCTAAAAAAAAATATTTTATATGAGGATATAATGCTACAAAAGTAAAGTGTCATACATTGTAGTTTTTTATTATTATTAACTAGTGTTGAGAATATATTTCAAGATAAGATTAGGATTTGGTGACTAGTTTGTGAGACAAGTGATGACTCAAATTATTATATAAAGGAAACTTAGATACTTAATACATGATGATAAAAAATAAAATGATAGTATAACACATATTCTCATTGAATAATATGTGGACATCACACACTAGATTGCAAGGTCCAAGTTTAGTGTTCCATGACACTTCTTTTGACTTTCAATAGTATTTAATGGAAAATAATGTAATATATTTAGTATTTTATGGTTTATTTAATTTTATTTCTTCATAAATATGGTTTGATGATTTCCAAGTAGAAAATAGGGTTAAGAGGAATAAGGAAGAAATATAAAATAGTGAGATATTTTTTTTTTTGGTAATAGGAATAAAAAAATACAACTATCATTAATCCTTACCGAATGGCTTTTTTTAATGTTTAATACAAGATCATTTATCCATTTTATTACGATCATACTATTAACTTGGGTTGATTTTCCATATTGGTGGGATTCCTTATAGATGGAAGGAATTTTCTTCATTTATTTTTTACTAGATACTTAAACTTAAACTTTTCATCCCATAAAGAGGATAATATTGGGCGGTATTAAAGTTCCTTATTTGATCAAAGACCCATGCATAAGTGGTCCTTTATAAATAATATGAGGGCCTATTCTTTAATCTCTTTCAACCAATATTTGACTTTTTGACATCTACACACCCCTTTCAATGTTGAGGCTTCATACTCTGCACGTTTTTACATTAAGTCTTGGTAGGATTAGAACATTAATATTAGAGGATACATTGCTTATCTATTGATATATTTATGTACTTTGAAATGACTTTATAATTATTTTCCCATGAACCACTTTGATGTGTTAGGGCATAGTGTATCTCTTCTTAAGCCATGCACTCATTTGATTGATATAATATGATTTATACTTAATTTATTTCAGTCAAGTGCTTCATCCTTTAATAATTCAATGGTCTCACTCAGAGTGAACTAAAACCAACGTGGTCTCAAGCTTAGATGAAGTCAACTTGATAATAATGCTTATTAATATTGATTCACTACAACATTTGAGCTCAGAATATGGAATTTCTCTTAAATTGATGGAAAATATTGGTTATTTTGTTGAAAATTCTAATAAATTATTTAAATTTTTTTATTTGCTATAAATATAATTGACATTATAATTTTAATGACTTTCTATGACATAACAATTGTGATGTCAATGATAAAATGTCAAAAATTCATTATGCAACATTAATATAGTCAATGGATAGTTTTTTTATATCTATTTGAACATCCATTTTTCTATCTAAAAAATTTGAATTCTCTATATAATCCAAATTATTTTCAGGTAAACAATTGAAGGACAATTTTTTTTTAAACACTAAATATCCTAGATGGTCTTAAGGAGACAGGGTCATACAATTTTTCCTTCTTTCAAGTAACTCTAATAACATTTCTAATATTACTATCATCCTTTGCTCATTAAAATATTTCCAACAATATAAATTTCATCAAATTTATGTTTGGGCACCAAATTAAAGCCCTTTGAAGTTCTCGAAATTAAAATGTTGTACTTTATTTTATTTTTTTTCTTCCCTTCACCCTTATTTTCTATTTAGCTTTGTTATATTATTCTTCCTTTATAATAGTGTGTTATCAATTATTTATCTATATAATCTAGACTATTTTAATTGTGTTATTACTAACACTTTTTATGATCTAACTTTTTATGATAGTATTTTACTTGAGTTTGTTAAATTGTTTAATTAACATTTTTATTATCTTATAAATCTCAATTATATTGCTATTATGTTGCTAGATCTAAGACTTTTGTAATTTATAGTGTAAATAAACGTCTTTCAGATTAATCACTATATTGTTATTTTTCTTTTTATTCTATTTAATTATTTTCTATTTTTAATAAGGTTTTTTTCTTCATCTAGATTTCTTGTTTTGTTTTGGAGATCTTCTCCTTCTTTATTTTCTTTTCCAGCATATATTATTTAATGATCACCCCCTTTTCCTTTACTCAACTTTGACTATTGGCCCTAAGAATGAATCTAGTTAAGGAAATATTGTTCATCATGGAAGATAACCATTGTGGAAAACATGCTAAGGAACCTACCATCAAATTATGCCACATCAGCATGATCTTACTATTAACATGTGATAAATGATGTGGGATATGTTAGGTTTAGGATTGTTCCTTGTGGGGAGCAAGCCCACTTTGTTTCATCATCGTCATTCTCTTACTATTAACATGTGATAAATGATGTGGGATATGTTAGGTTGAGGATTGTTCCTTGTGGGGAGCAAGCCCACTTTGTTTCATCATCGTCATTTCCCAGTTTCTACATGATTTCATTATAATAAGAATACACATAAAAATATATTAAACTAATACTCAAAGCAATGATTTTCATATTATTAGAAGTGCTTTACAACTTAATATGGGATAGATCTAGTAAATATTTATATTTACGAAAACTCAAAAAAGAAGTTTTATTTAACTTAAGCCTATGGTCAAATACTATTTTCATACAATGGGCTAAATACCATTTTTATAAAAGGGATATGATAAATAAATAAATATAAAAAAGGTATAAAGAGGTATGGTAAATAAATAAAAATATATGAAATAGGATTAGAAATCAACATCTAATTATATACCAAGCCTATGGGCCAAATACCGTGGTAAATAAAAAATACATGGTAAATAAATAAAAATATAAATAAGGAAGAGGTATGGTAAATACATAACACCGCTTTTTATATTTACTCCATAATCCTCTTTATTGTCAAAAAATTATTATTTCAACTTAAGGTGGATGAGGATTTGACATTTTTTATTTATTTAATTGAGGGCCTAGATTGATTCTCAAGGGAATATGATCAACATATGCTTAGTCTTAATTCTTATCAACGACTGTAGTGTATATTAAAGAGTTTGTTAGGTTGCATTGGCTTTCAATAAATTCTAAAAAATGTCACGTGGCTCCCACTCACCATTTTCCGAGGGATTTGAGATTATTCCAATTCTCATAAGTTCCTCATGTTAAGTTCCTCATTATTATTTATAATATTCCTTTATATATAAGAAAATTTTACTTAATAAAATGATCCATTACTTTTAATAAATTAAAAAAATTACATTCTTGTGGCTTTCCACCCACCAATTTCCTAGGGATTTGCGATTATTCCAGATCTAATAAGTTAAGTTCCTCATTATTATTTATAACATTCATTTATAATTCTCTTTTTTTCTTAATTCAATGTTGACCCACAACCTTTTTATACATGGTTAATTAGGTAAACGTGTGCTTTAGTAATGCATTCTTTGTGTTGCAATAGTTTTTTTTGTTATATTTATGAAGCCTTCGGCTATATCAACCACATTAATATTTTTAATATGGTTGTACTAGCATTTCGAACACTCAAAAAATAAATTTGTTTAGGTAAAGCCTATGGGAAAAATACCATGAACCAAATTATTATTAATATCATGCAAAAAAAAAAAAAAAAAAATTATTAACCCTAATATTAAAAGATTATTATTATTATTATTAATTCTAATATTCATATTAATATATTATAATATTAATATTATTAAATTTAATAACTTTGGATTAATACAATATTAAATTTATTATATTGTAACATATATTAATATATCATGATATATATTAATTCTAAATATATATGGGAGGGAAGAACTAATATATTGAGTGATAGAGGTGGAGAGATAGGAGAAGTGACAAGGGAGAGATGGAGATAAATTGAAGGAGAGGGGAGAGAAGGAATGAAGAGAGAGAGAGGGAGAGGGAGACACAAAGATGGAGAGGGGAGAGAGAAGGAAATAGGGAGGGAGATAGTGAGAGGATTGGAGAGCAGAGAGAGAGAGAGAGGAGAGAAAGCGAGAGAGAGAGGAAGGACGAGAGAGATGAGAAGAGATGGAAGGATAGAGATATGGAGTTGGAGGGGGAGAGAGGGATGGAGAAATAAATACATAGAGAGTGAGAAGTGGAGAGAGAGGGGGAGTGACAAGGGAGATATGGAGAGTGTGTGTGTTTAGGGGCGAGATAAAGAGACAAATAATGAAATATTGAGAGAAGGAGAGAGAAGGAGACAAGGAGGGATGCAGTAAAATATTTGGAGATAGAGAGAGAGAGAGAGAGAGGATTGGAGGGAAGAGAGAGAGAGAGAGAGAGAGAGATGGGGAAGAGAGAGGATTGGAGAGAGAGAGAGAGAGAGTGATGGGGGAAGAGATAGGATTGGAAGGAAAATAGAGAGAGGGAGAGAATTGGAGTTAAGAGAGAGAGAGAGAGAGTGATGGGGGGAGACAGAGGGAGGTAGGCGAGCAAGGGAGATAGAGGAAGGATGAGAGATGTACTTGAGAGAGAGGAGGGTAGTGATGGGGAAGGGAGAGGGTTGGATGGAAAAGAGAGAGAGAGAGAGAGAGAGAGAGAGAGGGGGGGGGGGAGGGAGGTGGGAGATAAAGGGGGAGAGAGGACTTGAGAGAGAGGAGGAGAGAGGGAGGGAGAGATGAGGAGAGAGGTAGAGATAGAAAGATGGATTTGGAGGGGGAGAGAGGGAGGGAAGAAGAAAGACATTGAGAGTGAGAAGTGGAGAGATAGAGGGAGTGAAAAGGGAGATATGGAGAGAGAGTGTATATGTTTGGGGGTGAGATAAAGAGACAAAGAAGGAGAGATGGAGAGAAAAGGGGAGAGAATAAGAAATAAGGAGAGAGAGAGAGGGATATAGTAACATATTTGGAGGGTGAAGAGAGAGAGAGAGACAGAAAGAGTTGGGAGACAAAGGGAGATAGAGGAAGGAAGATAGAGGATGTGAAAGAATGGAGAGAGGGAGGGAAAGAGAGATGAATTTGAAGAGGGGGAGAGAGGGACATAAGAATACAGACATAAAGAGAGAAAGGTGGAGAGAGAGAGAGAGGAAGTGATAAGGAAGATAAAGAGAGAGGGAGAGAGGAAAATATAATTAAAAAGAGAGATACGTGGGAGAGGGAGAGAAGGGGAAGAGAGAGAGAGAGAGAGAGAGAGAGAGAGAGAGAGAGAGAGAGAGATTGGAGAAAGAGAGTGTATGTTTTGGGGGTGATATAGAGATAAAAATGGAGATAGAGATATTGATGGAAGGTGAAGAGAGGGAAGAATGGAGAGATGGAGAGAGGGAGGAAGGGACAAATATATTTATAGATATGGAGTCAGAAAGCATGTGTGTTTTTTTGGGGGGGGGTGTGATAGAGAGACAAAGGAGAGATGGAGGTAGATATAGATATAGATGGAGGGGGGAGAGAGGGAAGCATATTTCTTGTGCTATATGCATTGATTTCAGTGTAGATGGTGATTTCTAATCCTATTTGATTTCTTGCACTAGATGCATTGATTTTAGTGTAGATGTTGATTTCTAATGATATTTGATTGCTTGCATTAGATGCACTGATTTCAATGTAGGTGACTTATAATCTTATTTGATTGCTTGCACTAAATGAATTGATTTCAGTGTAGATGGTGATTTCTAATCCTATGTGATTGCTTGCACTAGATGCATTGATTTCAATGTAGACCTTGATTTATAATTATATTTGATTGCTTACACTAGATGCATTAATTTCAATGTAGATGATTTCTAATCTTATTTGATTTCTTGCACTAAATGCATTAATTTTAGTGTAGATGTTGATTTCTAATCCTATTTGATTGCTTGCACTATATGCATTGGTTTTAGTGTAGATGTTAGTTTCTAATCCTATTTCTTACTTGCACCAGATGCATTGATTTGAGAGTAGATGTTGATTTCTAATCCTATTGATTACTTGCATTAGATGCATTGATTTCAGTGTAGAAGTTGTTTTCTAATCTTATATGATTTCTTGCATTAGATCATTGATTTCAGTGTAGATGTTAATTTGATGTAACTGGATGTATGATAGTACATTAATTTTAAAGTGATTGGATTAAGAATGTGCATTGATTTCAGTGTAAACACAAAAGTTTATTAACAATGTACATTGATTTTTGTGTTATAGTAATCGATTTTTGTGTTATATTAAGATTGGAGAGCAAGAGAGACAAGGTATGATGTTTACAAGAACTCTAGCTAAAAAGTATGATGTTTACTACAACAACTCGAGCTAAAAAGTATGATGTTTACTACAAAAACTCTAGCTAATATTTAAACGGTTTACGATTTCAAGTGTCCTTTTCATATAATCAATATGAAAAGATGACAAAACTAACAAGGATGATAATAAGAATAGTAGAAGAAAATAGTTTGAGACTGATCACAATGAAGATTATTTGCAATTGAATATATTCTTATTATTCAAATTTTCTATCATTCAACACTATTACATTGTCATTTTGCATTCAAAATTTTTAATTCATCATTTTTCATCATTAAAGTTATTAAGAATATTTATCATCTCAACAAACTAAATAAATTTAAAATTAAAATGACCAGATAAATCTCAAACATATTTAACATATTTAAAAAGATTATATTAATATTTGATGTATTTACATATTATTCATAAATAATATTTATCATCTCAACAAACTGGTAACTAAGCAAATTTAAAATTAAAATGACCAGATAAATCTCAGACATATTTAGCATATTTAAAATCATTATATTAATATTAGATGTATTTACATATTACTGATCAAATTAGTCATATGTTCGATAGATTTTCCTTGGCCCCACGTGGTTGATTTTCCTTGGCCGCGCATGGCTGAAATCAAGGGATAAAATCTCTCCAAATGCATACATTTCCTCAGTCATATGTTCGATAGATTTTCCTTGGCCCCACGTGGTTGATTTTCCTTGGCCGCACATGGCTGAAATCAAGGGATAAAATCTCTCCAAATGCATACATTTCCTCAAATTGCTACACAAAAAATTCTTTCCAAAACTTTTATTATTTTACCAAATTTTTTACTAAAATAAACCATATAAACCTTTTCCTCTAATTTACCTTTATATACCTTTATATGTAAAAAAAAAAATAATAATAATAATAAATAAAATAAAATAAAATAATAAAATATAACATTACAAAGATACATATATTGAAAAAATTCCTAAGGCAGTGGTTTTAACATGATCTTGTTGATGTTACACAAACCCCTTTTCGTGAGACAATATTCTTAGGCAACTTCCCCAAATCCTTATTAGTCATTGCCCCTTCGGGCTGGAGGGACTCGTATATTCGTTATTAACTTTACATTAGTGAATGTACATAAACGAAAGTCAATTAACCTAATTTAACTCAATGTTTATATAAAGTATCTTTTCATTAACCTATGACGTTTGTGTAATTATTATTTTAATATATATTTTTATTTTATTAACTAGTACTACAACATTAAAAATATTAATTTAGTTAATATAGCGTAAAACTTCATAAATATAACAAAAAGTATTATAACAAAAAATTCATTGAAACAAAAAAAATTATTGTAAAACGAAAAATGCATTACAAATACACATATTTACCTGATTAACAATGTATAAAAAGTTATAGGTCAACTTTAACTCGAGGAAAAAAAAAAAAATTATACATTTTATTGTAAAATAGACAATTTTGCTAAATAAATTTTGCTTATATATAAATAAATGTTATAAATAATAAAGAGAAACTTATCATGGAGTAATTTATTAAAATTGGAATAATCTCAAATTTCTAGGAAATTGATGAACAAGAAACAATCGTTAAGCATTAAAACTAAACATATGCTAAGCATATTCCCTTAAAAATCAATCTAAATTATCAATTAAAAAAATCAACATATCATCATCCACCTTAAAACTTTGAATAAACATTTTAAAAAAAAAACTTATAAACTTTTCCTTTAATTAATTTATTATTTATTTAATAATTAACAACAAATCAACCAAACCCATGAGATTATTTCCAAACACCTTTAAATATAATATAAATACAATAATTCTTATATTCCCTTTATATAATATTTATAAAATGTAGGACAATATCACGAGCCACTTTTTCAACCACTTTTAATACAAAGACCCTTTCATTCCACACTAGCTCGTGAGAGTGAGGCATTTTCATGAAGAATCAAAACGGCTCAAGCCCTGTACACCCACCACGTGTCATGGGACAAATATTTTTTCAAACACTTTCTGGCATTGTGCATTTTGTTCCAAACATCTACTTTAAAACTATTTATTATCTAATTAATATTTATTGAAGTAGAATCATTCAATTTTTCCTTCACTAATTTTAATACTAATATAACCATCTATTTTGTTTATATAATATTTATATTATATATTAAAACAAAGGTAACCTGACAACTTTTTCTAATTTAAAACCCTTTTGTCTATTCATCGAAGTAGACTTTCCTTTCTAGGTTTCTTAGTTAGAAAATCCTGCCACTTACCGTAGAGACTCATTCTCTGCATACTTGCTAGATGTCTCTCTCCATGCTCTTTAGTTTGAAAAGCCGCCCACTTACCCTAAAGACTCATTCTCTGAATACTTGGATGCCTCTTCTTTGAGACATTTATATTATATTTTATTTATATAAATATTATATTTAAGTAGACACTTTTACTAGAGTAATTTTATTGAACTTTTTCTCTCAAACATTTTTCAATTTAGTATGAACTATATGTAGCATTATGTTATTTGTATATTTATTGTTTATTGGCATATCAAACAATATCCTTAATTTGATTCCCCCGATCGGGGTGTACAAGTGTCAGAGCGGATAGACTGTGGCAACTTGGCGTCAGTTCGTCCTCCGGGCAATTAAGAGCCTTGATGAAGCACCGTCGGAACAAATCAATGAAGTGTGTGATCACGTTGATCCTCATGATTTTTTCGCATTACGGCCAGGCTGGTTTGTCAGAGCATCGAAGGAAGGTTTTTGTTAAGGTAAGTGGCCTCCCTCCCGCACTCCATTTGTTCATGCATTTCTCTTTGCATGCAAGCGCTTGGAGGCAGCAGAGGAGGAAGCCGAGCAACACTCAGTCCGTCAACCTTGCAACTTTGTCAGGGTATGTTTCTGTCTCCCCTTTCGCATTCATGTTGCTTCTAGCCCCGGTATGGTTCTGGTTATTGAAAATCATGGCTGTCTTGGTCTTGCTATTAATTCCCTGGTTTTTTATACCGATGTTAAAACCAATCCAACCCTGTTTCCATGACCCCTGTATTAAGCTCGCCTGCCATTCTCCTCTCGCTCTTATCTCGGGAAGGTCATGGCCCTCTATACTGCTCGTTGCTTCTGGAAATTACTTGTATAATTTGCGAAGGTTTCGAATTTGTCCAATTAAGGTTTTGTTCTGTCGGGATGGCGACTGGGTTGGGCTTTACGTTCTAGAGGCGTCCCAAGGCCTTTTTGACTTTATTCCAGTCCATGCATGCTAGATTTCTACCTTTCACATGCGGTCACCCCTGTTACCTGCTTGCAGACCCAGTGGTTACCGAGATTATATTTGGAATTGGGTTCTGGACTCTATTTGTAGCTTCCCGAAACAACCTCCACGGCTTCACAGATGCCATGCTCTGTCTACGTTCTTTACTGTTATTGCTTATCAGGTGCACTCGGCCACCCTCTCTAATAAGCGGTCGACTATGTTTCTTGTTATCCGATCCGTTCTTTTCAGTTGTAGTTTTCATCACAGGGTAAAGGGGTCGAAGGTCCTCAGCATTCCAGGATGCCTTTCTGTCCATCTGCACTGGGTTCCAAACTTTGTTCTGTGGGTCTGTTTTCCTTGCTCATCTGATTGCAACGATATGTATTCTCAAAGGGTATACACAGGAGGTTTAGCTAATGTTCCACATTCCCTTACTATATCATCCTGTCGTTTTGTTTTACTGCATAGGATTCCTTCAAACATGGGGAAGCGACGCTCAAGGTCTGAGTCTGCCAAGGGCAAACAGAAGATCCAATTGGAGCACGTCCCTAAGAAACGTGGTCGTAAGACAAACCAGCAGCATCTGGAGACCCTTGTTGTCAATTATGTGCTAGGCAATTCTTCCACTGTTAGACAAGAAATACGTGGCTAGGAAAGGGATATACAGACTAATCCAGAAGATAATGAAGTAGAAGCCGAGATCTTGGATTTCATCACGGACCCTGGAAATACCCGTGGTCGCCTTACTCTTTTCAATCAAACTATTCACACATACTGGATAGTAAAATGTCTTATAGCAAAAGCTATGCAGATTTTTCCACCTGCCCATGTTAAGGCAGACAAGCCAAAGATAGAACCACGCATTCAGGACCTGCTTCTGGACATCCAGAACCAATTACAGCATATTAAGATCACTCAATATCAGGCAGCAGATCGTATTAGTAGAATGGATGATCGGGTTGGGCGCATGGAAAAGATGCTCCAGCAGCTGCAGCAAGTTGATATGCCTGGGTCTATAGTGAAGGACCCTGCTCCAGTTTCCTCATCTGATGGCTAGTTGGTTTCAGTATTTACTTTTTTATGCACTTTTTAAATGTATATGAACTCTCTTTATGTCATAAGTATGTAGATACAGCAGTAGTAGGACAGATAGCTCATGTGACTTATAGAAGGTGAAACAATTTCAGTTTTGGTATGCTTTTCACGCTTTCAGGTGGCCAACAAACCTGGTTTCCTACAGGCAGGTTAAGGCCACAGCCTAAATTTTATATTTGTAGCCTGTCCTATAATTATAAATAGAAAATAGTGAGGCCCCACCAAATTTACAAAATATATATATATATATCCTTAATTTGATTACATATTGGAAAATACTTCTAAAAATCACATTATTGGGCCTAGAGGCTCATTGAGCTTATATGCTCATTCTACAGTCCAGTATGAGGGACATGTGTAAGTATGTCACGTCCTCAAAAAAAATAATAAAAAAATTTCACAATATATAGTGTGAGTTATGAATCAAAATTTTTAACATGAATTAATACAAAATGGTTCAATGCACATGTTATGTTATCTTTATAACATTCAAAAATGCAGTTTCAACAGTACAAAATTACACATTGTTTCTTGCACTTTAAAATAAATTTGCAAAAAAAAAAAAATTGATCCCTCTCTGCTTATGTTAGATCCATGTTTAAATGGATCTATGCTGATTTAACCCCTTACCAATACGAACCCAATACACCTTCCCAATTTAAAAAAACCGATACTTTCACTAGATATTATAGGTATCCATTTTTTCATTAACATTTTTTATATCTCTTTATGTTTTTTATTAAATTTGAGCTCCATTTTTTATACCCGTGAATATAAAACCCTTTACCTCTTATTATATGATCAATATATCATGTCAAGTGTTAAGTGTTATGATATTGCTCCCCCAGTGAAGCCCAGGTGATTAGTCCCCCAAGTGGTGAGAGACTATTGCATTCACCTAACCATCAAAATGCTTTGAGTTTGCAATTATTTCACTATTTTTTTGCAATTTTAACCAAAATTTCACAAAAATGCTAAATATTTATATTTTTTGTAAATTCAAAATTAATTTTTTAATTTTTGAAAATCTTATATCTAATTTTTTATTGGCTTAGAGAGATCTAATTCCCCTAATAGAATGCACTTTATTTTTGGTATTTGTCAAACAATTCATTGAAAATAAAAATAAAAACATATTAGAAATAAAATTTACATGGAAGTTCAAGCACTAATATTTAGATAATAATAATATGTGTAATACCTAATTTTTACGTCATAAGGCGTCACTATTTGAAAACAACTCTCCTAGCTGCCATTGTGTCCATGTTTGAGCCATTGGATCAAATGTTAGACGATTGAAATGTTTTAGGCCGTTAGATCAGGTAAATATTTTTATATATATTTTTTATAATGTATTGACCCATGGTATTCATGTGGAATGTAGTTTCTTTATAAGGGGGAACTAAATTTTCATACATCCAAATATACATAGTTTTTTCTTGTTCTGTATTATAAATTTTTTATTTATAATAAAATTTATATCATAAAATTAAACTCCACAAAAACCAATTAATTTATATTATATGGATAACAAACTAAAAAAAAAAATTAACTATCTATATATTTAAATATTACATTTTTGTGCTACTATACTCTCCAACAAAGTATGATAGTAAAGTTGTAATGTCATGTTTAACATTTTGACTATGTCAAATTACACAAAATTAAAAATAAAAGTAAATTAAATAAAAATATTGACATAATGTAATGAACATTTTAACTAGGTCAAAATACAATAAAAAAATAAAATAATGATAAATTATAAATACAGCCCATGGTATTGACCCATGGTATTCATGTGGAATGTAGTTTCCTTATAGGGGGAACTAAGATGGCCTAAATCAATCTTAACTCTGGATCTAAACTAATTATTTAATAAAAATATTTTTAAATGTTTATAACCGTTATTTTTTTTTTAATTTTACTTAATAAAATGTATCTAAATTTTCATACATCCAAATATACATAGTTTTTATTGTTTTGTATTATTTTTGTTACAACTATTTTATTATTCCAAAAATACATGGCTTTTTTTGTTATATATTATTTATGTTACAATTGTTTTATAATTCATGAGTATTATTTTAAAAAATTAAAATAATAATGAAAAATTTTAAAATATGTCATATTTTTTAGATTTCCAAATTATTTCAGAGGACATGATTTATCTTTAGGAATAATGATGAATGTTCATGGTTCTCATTTCTTAAATAAGACTAAATTTACCTTTAAAGGGGTGGGCAACAATTGTTTGCATCAAAGTCAAGGATACAGAAGAAAGGAGACATGGTGAAGAGAAGCTTTCAACCTTACAAGAAGACCTAAAAAGGCATAATGTTGGATGTATGGAATCCATTTTCCCTGATACACATGAGAAGTGCAATGAAAAAACTTGGAATTTGGAAAATGTCACGAAGCTTATCTCATGTTCCATTCATTTAGATCTTAAATATATGGAAGAAGAGAAGCAGGACAATGGATATTGTGTTTATGAGAAGAAATGTCTTACTTGCAATAGGGGATCGTCACCCAGTGAAGGCCCTAGTTAGGCCTTTATTTCTTTGGTATTGTCACTACACCGGTGTGTGGGTCTCGTTTCCACTAAGGGAGATTTTCTCCTTGAGAGGAGACTTTTGTAAGGGAGATTTTGGTGTGTGGGTCTTGTTTCCACTAAGGGAGATTTTCTCCTTGAGAGGAGACTTTTGTAAGGGAGATTTTCTCCTTGAGAGGAGACTTTTGTAAGGGAGATTTTTTCCTTGAGAAGAGACTTTTGTTGAAGCTCTTCTGAAACCTAGATGCAATTCTAAGCTACTATGACAGAATATAAGGAAATAATTACGCCTGAAGGCATTCTTATTTGAAAACAACTCCCCTAGCTGCCAATGTGTCCATGTCTAAGCCATTGGATCAAATGTGAGACGATTGAAACGCTTTAGGCCATTAGATCCACAAGTAAATAGTTTTATATATGTTTTTTATAATTTTATTTTTTTTTCTTTTTTAATAAGTATTAAGTATGATAGAAATGTTGTTATGTCATGTTTAACATTTTGACTATGTCAAATTACACAAAAATAAAAATAAAAGTAAATTAAATAAAAAGAATGACATAATGTAATGAACACTTTAACTAAGTCAAAATAAAATAAAAAATAAAAATAAGAAAATAAAAATAATAATAAACTATAAAAACAACCCATGGTATTGACCTATGGTATTCATATGGAATGTAGTTTATTTAAAGGGGGAAATTAAGATAACTATTTAGGTTTTGGCGACTTTTAAGTTAAAACGATGTTATATCTTTAACTTAACTTCAACTTAATTTTTTATTTTTAAATTAAATCAAAACAAACACGCACACACACACATATATTCTCTTTAGCTATATCTTATGAGTTTAATATGCTTTCAATCAAGAAGAGGCTTCAGAATTTAAGAACTATATCTTAGATCTGAGCACATGATTCTATTGAAATTTATGAAACAAATTCAATTTTTACAATTTGTATGTTTAAATATGTGATTTTGGAAGTGATGATGGCTTCTTTAGACACTTGATTAGTATTGTGAAAGAAATTTGAGTATATCATTAAGGACTATGAATAGTTTGTGTAGCAGTTGCATTACTTATAACAGAATTTAATATCCTTTCTTGCTGATACATACCAGCTAATCCATAAAAAACTGTAACCTTGTCTACAATGATATATGCTAATCATTTCATTTTTATGTTAGGCATGAAGATGCTTCTAATTTTCAAAGAAGTAGTCTTCAAAAGTTCATAGCTCTATTTTAATTACATAAATGCATTGAAAACCATATGATAGTATTTACTTCAGCTGTTTTATTTGGACGTGTTGCAAGCTAGCATATTGTGCCAAGAAGTTTGCTATATCTTATCAGTTTAGTATTTTTTCAATCAAGAAGAGGCTTTGGAGTTTAAGAACTGAATCTTTCTGGTTGATAACTCTTATCATCAATATCTTTGAAACCTCCACGACATGCTTCTATGGATGCAAAATTTTCCTTTCATTCCTTCACAATGGCTCCTTCTCCCCAACATCTTCTTTCTTTTAGGCTAATCATTCCTATTCTATTGCCTTAAGGCATTTCTTTTGCAACATGTGGTGCAATTGCTAGTCTAGCTTAATTCTAAGTCTAAACTATCCTAACTAAGATATAGAAGTAGTTAATAGTATTTTAGTTAGGAGCAAGAAGAATAAAATTAAATTGAGATAAATATAAGCTATGGAGCTATATAAGTAGTTCTCATAACTTGATAACAATTAGTCACAAATACACATCTTCCTTAACTCAGTAAATAGTTACTAAGAAAATCACAAAAATACATACTCATGCTCAATATGGAGGATTAACATAAATTGAAAATAAGATAAGAATAAGCCATCTAATTATGGAAATTGTTCACAGAACTAAACAACCATTAAATTCATTGATGTGTATACTCAGATTCAAAGTCTAATAACAAAGTCAATCCAATCATGATACATATTTTCCCATGAGTTTTAAATAAACACAAGTTTGCATAAATGACAATAGCCAAATAGTTATATTAAATCTGAATATAAAAAATAGACTTCAGAATCTTCTACTAGATCCTCTAGACTCGAAAATAATGCACAAATATATTAGTTATTTCAAACTCCAAATACAAATGATTTAAAAGAAATTGTGACAACACAATTTTCTTCATGCCTTTAGCTCAATCTCTCCATGCCCAAAATTCTCCATTCCCTAGCCCAATCTTTGGATTCCCAAAGTGTCCCCTTGATTCCCAAGAAAGAGTCCACTCCTCAGAAAAGTTATATTTATTTATAAAAATAAATAAATAAAATAAAATAAAATAAAATTTATTAATAAGAAAAGAAAATCTCTCCATCATTTTCTAAACTAAATCTACAAATGTAGAATCTATCAATGAATATAAATCTTAGGGTCAAGTAAAGGTCCAGAAACAACAAAGCAAAACAATAAGATAAATAAATAAATAAAATGTCGAAATAAAATCAAATATATAAAAGAAATATCAAAATAAAACATCAACATGCCGGAAATTAAAACCAAATTTTAAATTATTTAAAAATCAATTATATTTATTTATTTATTCAATTATTTTTTTTATAAATTTTAAATTTCTTAAATTTATAAATTATATCAATAGTATTCTTAAATTAAATTTAAAAAAAAAAAAAATTAAACAAACAAAGGGAATTTTTCTAAAATATGTATGATAATGATGATTATACTCACATGTGTTTAAATATAATAATATATTTAATTATAAAATATATTAATATATTTAAATAAATTTAAATATACTAATAAATTTTATCTATTAATATATTTAAACTTACGAATAAATGTTAAGAAGAAGCAAACCTCAAACATTTTATGATGTAACTACAAAATTATTTATTAGGTTATTAATAAATAAATAATTAATTAGCATTTTTTAATTTTAATTTTATTATTTTGTCTCCTTAAATTTAATTAATTTTTTTTCTTCAATTAAGCCTTTGGTTTTTTTGAAATCGAAATCTATTCCTCTCTGATTTAAATCCATACATTTACATCAAAAATAAAACTAATCATAAATGAAACTATTAAAAAAAACATACACATCATTTTCATATTTTTTAAACAGTTTCTTCATTTATTTGGCTAAATTAACCTTTCCAAATTACTTTCTTATGTTTTAGCTTTCTGACCCACTATTTTAAGCTTAATTTGGTCTTCTAAATTTCTAAACGGGGCCTCCCAACGTTGGCACTTTGCCACAATTGAACAAACTTGTGGATTAATGTTAGTGTTTGATTTAAATGCTAAAATTAATATCCTACATGCCTTGTGGAATAATATATTTGTGCATTTATATTATGCTATGCCATTTACATAGTTTGTACCTTTATATTTGTGCATTTATATTATGCTATGCATTTATATTATGGTAAAGTGAGAGGTATAGAGAAATGAGTACCTTTTAAATGGGAGATATAGAGGAAAGAGTCAATTTTAAATGTTTTGATTGTGCACATAGATTAAAATTTAATGTAATATGAAATAAAGTCAAAAATAAAAATAAAAATAAAATAATTATAAATTAAGTATTAATAAATCAAAAAATTGATATTAATATTTTATACAAAAATAAAACAAAATTAATATTAAAATTTGAAATACCATATAATGAAAGTAAAAATTAAAAGTAAATCTATACTAAAGTAAACTAAAAATAATTACAACTAAAATTATATATTATACATTAAATTTAAAATAATTATTAAAATCAAAATAAAATTTAAAATAATAAAGCCAAAACTAAATTAATAATTTTTTAATATTAAAATTAAAAAAAAAAAAAAAATCAACCTATATAAATAAACTAAATAAAACTAAAGTTCTAATAAAAGTACACTAACTAAATTAAACTAAACTAAAAGAAAAGACACTGGATAAAATTCAACCTAAAATAAAATCCTTAGCTTCAAAATAAAATATAAAATACTAATAAAATTAAACTTGAAATAAAATCCTTGGCATCTTTTCAGTAAACTTTCGATTTGTGTATTTTCATTACATTTTCACATGAGTTATTTTTGAATTATAAATCATTAAATAACATAATGCATAAAAGAGAAACAAATATGTTCAATTGAGCAAATAGAACTACTTTCGATTTGTGTATTTTCATTACATTTTTACATTAGTTATTTTTGAATTATAAATCATTAAATAGCATAATACATAAAAGAGAAACAAATATGTTCAATTGAGCAAATAAAACTCATATTATTATATAAGTGATAAAAGATTTTAAATATGAACATAAATTTATATAAAGATAAGGGTATAAGGTTTATTTGTTGTCATTATAATTTGATCATTTGGTAATTATACTTATCAAAATACAAAAAGTAATTTTTACACTTTGATATGTAGTTAAAATTAAAAACCATTAAATCATTCTTAATTTTTTAAATATACTTTCACAAGACATAAAATAAATTAAAATCAAGTAAGTTTTAATCATTTTGTTTCATCTTGCGAAAAGAATAGATTGAGAAAAATGTTATTTTTAATGAAAGCCTAACCATTTAAAAACTAATACATTTTCTCAAATTCAAAGTTATCTATTCATTTCTATTTGTTAAAATGCATTCTTTCGAGATGCAAACCATTTTTTTCAAAATTACACCTTTACACAAATTATTTCAATCTGCCATGATGCCCCATTATTTCATTATGTATTGAAGACAATCCTTGACAAAATTGACGAATAGTCATGAGAGTACAAGTTTGATTTGAATAGACTCATATGAGCACATAAACCAAGGATTGATGATCAAAGAGTAGAAAGGCTTCAAGTGACATAGTAATTACTTATGTGACAAAACAAGTGTATGTGACTAAATGATCACATCACCGAAACCATAATCATTAAGCAATACCCATGCATGAGAATTCACTAATGATTATGTTATGACAACATTAGATCATCAACACATCAGTTTATGAAGAAAATAGAAAGTGAATTGATGCAAAGAAGGTTGAAAAACCTAAGAAGGAAGACCATCAAGCCATAACTCTAAATTAAGTAAACAAAATCAAAGGAAAGCAAACACAAAATTTTCAAAATTTAGATGGGGTCATTTATTTTTATTAAAAATAAAAGGAGAGTTGTTGAAGCCTCAACATATGGGTAAAAACATATAAATATAATATGTTGATAGCAAAATAAGCACAAGAATAGAAAAATAAGGACCACAACATAGTAATGGCCTATGAAGTTTTTTTGGAAATGTAGCATAAGCTTAGGAACATTTCTAAACAGTTATTTCACCAAATCTTAAGTGTTTCCTAAGTTTTTGCAACAAATCATAGCATATCGAATGCCTACAGCTAGCGCTACAAAAATATTTCGTAGCATGCTACGGAATTTTGAAAATATGAGTTTACAAACCTCTTTTCAAGTGCCCAAACCATTTTTCAAGAATTTTTACCCTTATTAAACCTTAATGTGACATTTGATAGATTTTTCAAGCCTAAGAGAGGGATTTTAAATTAAACACTAAAACGACAGTTTGCCCTAAAATGGCAGTTTCCAACATTTTTCTTGTTTCAGTCAATATGTTCAAACACACATTTCAAATAGATGGTGTTGAATTTAAAAAAACCAAAAGACATTTGTTTTGTGAATGGGATGATTTACAAAAATATATTTCATATTTTTACGAGACATCATGGTTTGGAAATTGCAAAGGTTACCTTAGAGACTCCTCTCATACAACCAAGAGAACATTTTCAAGTGCTAACCAATGTATTTCTAACCACTTGTTAAACATTAAGTTTGTCTAATATCTTTGTTATTGACATTGGAATTTTGTGTTTGGACATATTCAACAAAATGTTAGATAAAAAAATTTGTTTAAAGCAAGGATGGTGATGGATGAGACAACACTCCAAAGTCTTGTTTATGAAAGACATCAAGAAGTTAGTGCAATCCTTCTTATGTTTTGGTTGCAATTCCTAACTTAATGCTAGTAACTAACAAAGGAATAGTCCATATTATGGTAGAGTTTTAATCCCTATTCATGAATATTAGTGCAGATGTGTATGGGATATAGAGATATTTTAATATAGTTACTTATCCAATGGTTTAACTTTGATTTTTATTTTTTCTTATAATTGAACACCAGTTAGGCATTCACGGTCATTAATCATATGGAATTAGTCATGAAGATAATTGACACGGAATAATACAAATTGTATGTGGTATTTTGGAGTATTTCAGTTAATACAGAAAAAATATTTTAATTGTTTAATTTCATATTGTTATTTAGCTAGTATTGGTATTACATATTAATGGACATAAGTTATAAAAAGCTACATTTGTTGTTACACACAACACTATTGTGACAACTGCATTTGGTATTAACTAGTTGTTAACTAGAAAAATGACATTTTGTTATTATTTTAAAGAAAAGACTGAGACATTTAGTATTTTCTGGAAAAGTTTATTTTATTTATTGTTAATATGAAAAATAAAATTTCTTATGGAAAAACAGTTCCATAAAAAGTAAAAAGGCTGATGGTAAAAGTATTCCAAAAACTGAGAGGTGGTTGGACAGTTTGAACAGTTACCTGTTTCTCTGAGAATAAGAGGCATATCCTAGTGAGGAATAGGGGTTATGTTCAAATACTAAGGAAGAGAGTGAGGATTTCCTGAGCTGGTAGAGACCAGTGGAAACCACTCAACGTTCCTGAGAATTTCTGGTACTGATTGGACTTGGGGTCTTGAGGTCACAACAGAAAACACTATCAACCTGTACCTCTCAGGTGTGAAGCACAGGGGAAAGAGAAGGACGTAATCGCCTCTCTTGAAGGTTTGGTGGACATCAGTAACGAACTACACATTCAAATAAGTACCTATGCATTTCAGTAAATTTAAAACAGGAACCAATTTTATTAAATGTATATACAGGAAATGTCCTTAATTAGGTTCAAGGACAGTAAAAATGTTTTTATAAAAGCAGATGTTGAAAAAGATGGGTTTTGTGTATCTTTATGAATCAAGAAGGTTGTTTACAGGATCTGTGGATTATATGTGGAACATATAGTGTGTCTCTGAGTTCGGTAAATGTGACTATAATAGAGTAAATATAGTGATAACCGTGTTATAAAAATATAGTAGTTGTTGTGTTAAATAATTGAAAAACAGAAACTGCATTATATACACAGAAGTATCATCTTGCATAAGGAAGATACATTACTTGGAGAACTGCATTGCATGGACTCAAATCTATTAAAGTTATGAATAGGAATAACAAGGAAAGGAATAATAAGAAATTACTGAACAAACAAAATCGTAGTAAAAATTCAAGGCAGATATTCAGATTTCGGAACTCTATCATTTCAAAATTATTGAAAGAGCGAACTATCAATTCTGGGTACGAGGTGAACCCCAACATAGAACACAATCGTTCCTCAAAAGCTAGCTATACTCGGACAAGAACTTATGGTGGTCCAGTCACCTAAACTAATCATATAGAATTCTTGTCACGGTAACTTAAATTGATAAAAGAAAAATTAATTATACAGGAGTTTTTGTCTCTGAAACTATTCAGTATACAATAACCATCTAAAGTATACAGAAAGAAAAATTTATATCTACTAGAAAAGAAGAAGAATAATGCAAGAACACATGGGCCAGCCAATGGCTCGGAATGCACAAAATAATATAGATATCATGGTATTCTTTTACCGAAAAGATAACATAAACAAATGTGTGTATATATCGCAAGCATAAACTTGTTCATTAAAACAGTAAAAATGACCTTTAAAACTCCATTTTGGGATTCGAAAGGAAACCCCGTGGGGTAACTGCCCGAAAGGAAACAATATTTATGTATATATACCTTAACAGAGGTTACAAACTTTTCTCTTCAAGAATAAAAAAATACATGTACTGGGCCATCATTAACACTAAGACCGAAATACTAGCAGATGTTAAAAATGAAAGAAATATTCAGTCATATAACGGATACTGAGATTTAATATAAGCACAAGAGAGAAACATCTTCAGCCTTCACAAGCTAAAAGAAAGAACACTCTGCCATCTGACTACACTGCACACTTAAGGGTTGAAAGACAGAGAAAGAGTAATCTTTCGAACCCAAAACGACGCTATACAGGAGTACCTGGAAACGTTAATGGCGTGGTTAACAGATGGAAAACCATAACATGATAATTACTGAAGTAAAGAGCAAAGGTTGGACTGGGCTTTGAGAAAGCAAGTACCTGCAGAAATAATAACCCGAATTGTTTTAAAAACACCGTAATATTAAATTTGAGGGTGAAACTAAAATGATAATCAAAAGAGATACTTGACAGACTGGTTACCTATAGTGTTAAGCCTCCAAATAAAACAAGGAGCATTGAGCTAGGGAAAGAATGAGAGAAAACAAAGATTTAGTCGGAGGTAAAAACTTAATAAACTTAACCCCAGTCAAAATAATTGTTTAAGGAAACAAAAAGGAGGAAACGATGTTGCAAATTAGAGCAATGGAAATACCTGAGATAAGGAACATGAATGGTTTGATAGTCCTATATGACAACAGCGGTGGTGGGAGAAAACTGTCCCAGACATTCCGAAAAGAAATTTCTAACCATTCCCGAAAAAACCCTGCAAGAATTTCTCGTCAGCTGAGCACACTCTTAAATGACAGAGGAAGCTAAGCTAGCAGGCATCATTCTTGCAAAGGGTTTTAGACCTTACAGAGTTGCAGTCTCGGTCACTGCACAGCAGTTAGAGGAATGAGACGGAGCGGTTAGGGTTGCGGGTATTACCAGTAGTTTCCATGCCGACGATGTCACCGTAAAACCCAATGGCATCGAGTGGTTTGTAATGGGACAGATGGTCGTATAAAAATTAACGCGGATCATAAAGAATCTCACAGGTTTCAAGTGTCATAAATAGAAAATGTGTGACCGAAACCAAATCACTTGACAGTAGTACCAAAACAAATCTCGAGACCGAATATTTCATTGCGAAGACCATAAAATATTTGTACAATAATTGAATTTTATATATAGTTTATATTTAAGCATGCAAGGTACGTTTAATAATCAAGAAATCACGATCTTTACCTTTACATAAATATACATATTAAGTGTGTTAATTAATCACAACACAATTCTATACGAGATGATGTATTACCTTGTAAACTAAGGGTTGAAACTTAGGAGTTTAAACATGATATTATAATTGTCAAGGTAAGAAGTAAAACAAAAAAAAATTATGTGGTTTATTGTTAAGTGTTACAAGTGGTATCAGAGCAATGTTTCCACGCTGGGACCCTAGGGGTCACCTAACAAGTTTAAAATGTGTGTATACTACAAAGGACAATATGAGAAGGGGATTGACACAACAAACACCTTGGATTACTGGGGAACCTACACCTCAAACACAACCAGAGATGAATCTTGAAATGTGGATTCAGTTGAGTGTAGATGAACCAGACACAACATGGAGAACGCTGAGCCATCTTATTAAGTATTGAAAGATAAAATTAATACAAAGGTGATCAGAATGATGGCACCTTGGCTTGCACTAGGCAAGAGTAGAAATACTCTCAGAATATATCGTGAAATGGTTGCTCCCTCAATTACTGTGTAATCTCCAAGCTGCTGGTGTTGTTGTCGTGCTACTGCTACTGCTGGAATGGACTGAATCTTTGGGGATGCTCCCCACCTTAGAAAATTCTGAAACTTCGGGAATGGCCTCTACTCCCAAAACCTAGTAAAACCCAGAAAGTTTTTTAGAAATGGCCGACCCCCGAAAATAGCTCCCTTGAGGCTCTGCGTTGCTCCTCAAGGAGGGACGCTGGCTCTGAATGAATGGCTCCAAAAGCTGGTCCGTATCTCTACCAAAACACTGGAATAGGAAAGGGCTGGCCCCTTATCCACTATCTCGGGTTGAATCCACCTCAAACTCCCAATCCGGAACAACCTCTCCACAAGACTGCGCCCTCCCTCTCACTGACTGCGTTGTCTCTCTGCGTGGGTGCTCCTCCCGTGATAGCTGCAACTCCCAGTGACAAAATAAGGATGGAACTCCTCACTCGAGCAGGCACTCGAAGTCCCCTGGGGCTGAGGTTGGGATCTCCGAACAGAGACACCCAGTGTACTGAACAGTACGTGCTGACTTTGCTAAACAGCAAGCGTGCTCAATGTCAAGAAGACAATTCTCAAAATGCATAATCAGAATGAATGAGAATGAGGGGACCCTTCCTCCTTTTATGCTTGGTGAGCCTCTCCCTCACCTAGGCCCTACCAATCCCTGCGCTGCCACTTGACCACTAGGCCCCACCTTGCTAATTCAATATGTCTCCTTAGTGACTTTAGGGAATGCTTTTATCCTAAGTGTGAGCTAAGTGCTCCTTCACCCACTTTATTTATATTTTAACTTTATAAAGGCAAAATTAGTCAAAATTAATATTTCCAATTAGCTGCTGCTAATTGGGAATATTACAGTCCTCCCTGCCAAAAATTGCTTGTCCTAAAGCAATGCCTGAACAAGCCTCCTCTCTAGCTGATGCTCCCCACCATCACTGTAAAATGTGCCTGGGTACCAGATGCGCCACTGAATCTTCCCTGTCCTCTGTATCACCCTGATATGGAGGGATCTCTCAATGCCGAGATCCTAAGCCACATTGTCCAACATGAAGCTCCACCTGCTCCACTCACCATCCTGCCATGCTAATGAAGTCCACCACTTCATCAATGACTCGCTAAAGCCCGATGGAAGATATACATGATCTCCCCCTGTAGTATATAGCTCATGCCGAGATTTTATCGAGATGTGTAGAGCTGTAATGCTCAAGTATCCTGCTAATCTCTTAGAGGTACCACCATGTTGATGTTGTGATACTCTGATCATGACATACTCCCTGTCATGCGTAGACTGTATCCTCCTCTCCTGAGACCTAGTGGCAGGAGATCTATGAGAGACAAGCTCATCCAGACCAGTAATCGCCATGATGCCAATACCTACCCCTCTGAATGCAGCTCTAAATCTATGTAGCAACAGAGAAATTCTGCCTTGCCATCCAATGAAGGCCTCTTTGTACCCCCATGTGCCAACCCAACAGTGAACTAGATCACTCTCTGTCCTGAATCCGACCATCATGAGACAGAATGGGCTATCAATCAACTGAATCTCTGCATCCCATAGTTGGACATGTTGCACCATATCTCTGACAATTGCAGGAATCCCTCCATGCTTCATCTCTAGTCCCTGCTCGTGAACAATATAGAGGGTCCATATATCATGGGAAAATATGATGCATGCTAACCTGCCCTGTGTCGGCCACTGTGTAGTACCAATGACTGCTGGAAGCCATATGTGAAAAATAGCCACCCCCTGAATGCAATCAATAGATAGATATCTGATACTCACAATTGACTCAAGGTATGTGGATCCCTCATGTCCCTACCAACCATCTCTACTGGATCTTCCATCCATCCTCTCGATAATGTGTCGATACATTGTCTGGAGCCCAGACACATACTGGGATGCTACATCTATTGTACCTAGTATCCTCTACTCATACATGGTCTCAACATGCCCTGAGGAAAGAGTGACACATGTCTCCCTCATGACCCACTCCCCATGCATAGGCTCAACGATGACTGATGTGCCACCCCTGCAGAGGATCATCTCATCCCCTAACCTGTGGCTGTCAACTAGCGCACCGACCCCATGCCACTGCTGAGAAGTCTCTCCCCTAGTGTGCTGAGTGTCATCCAAATATCTTGGGTGAGCCTTACATACCCTGCTGCTCATGCCCAAAGTGCCAAAGGACAACAAAAAAATCGACTGTGCTCGTGAGTGATGTAGAAGAGGGTGAGGTGCGTAAGTTCCCACAGATACCGTCAAGTATCGCTCATCTATCTCCCCATCCATCTTAGGTAAACTACCCCCAAAGGTAAGCCCGATGTCCCTGTCCATGAGTCTCCCTAGAGGCAATACTCTAAGACCCTGATGTGCAGCATCGTACGCCCTCACATACCATCGATCATCCATGTACTCCTCGACATGCTACTGCACACTGAGGCATACCCCTGTACACTACTGGATACCCCCTACTACTGTTGTACCACCCTGTATCGTCTCGTGCCTTGTCTGTGCTAAGGCATCGGTCACTCCTCGCGTGTTCTCAATGTGATGTAGGACACTCCTACTCCACAATGCATTACCACACACTATGGTACACCACCATGCAACTCCATGTCCACTGGTATTCCACTGCTCAATGCTAGATGCTCCACACATCCTTGGATGTGATGGCCTAGAGTTGTGTCTCTACCTGTCATACCACCCCCAATCGGTATCATCACCTCCACTGTCGCATCGCTATACCCACCGACGAATGGATCATCACTTCAAACCCTCCCCGAGGGGTCCAAGAAGTGAATCTCCCTATGTGTCAGTAGTGATACCACCATTTCTCGGCTCCGCTGTGACCTTTGTGCCCCACAAAAAGGTGAAGAATCCTTGGCTCCATACAAGGCACCATCTAGTGGCTTGCCAATGCCACCTCCTCTCACAAGCTCCTACCAAGGTATGTTGATCACCCTGTGACCCCGCGTACAAGTTTCATACCAAGACAACCTAGGGAGTCTACCCATAAATTGGTTGGCCACTGGAGCTAACCGAAACTCCCCTAGCGAATGCGCATGCTCAACTACTAGGCCAACTGTACCCTCCAAGACATAGTCAACCGACCTGCCTAGGAAACAACAGGTAGTCCTACCTAGATCCCAATGCCAGTCTAGGGTTCCTGTATTCCCAACACCTGGAAACTCCTAGTGAACTACACCTGGGTCCACCACTATCTCCATAACCCACTCCATCGGGTACCAACTCAAAATCTCTCGCCATCCAACCTCAACATGTGGATGTTGCACCCTGTGCAACTCCAATCGTCTCATCTTGCTAACCAAGTCAACGTATGAGATCTGACTAGGTGGCTCCGCCTCTCTCTCTCCAATGGAAAGAGGTGACCCAACAATGCTGGTAGCCCCGTCTATGCATGCCTGAAGGGGGCTGCTCTGACACTCCAATGTGCCCTCTAGCTATACCATTAGAGAATCCAGTCGTTCCCCAATGTGGGAAAACTTGGCCACTTACTTGGCACAAACCACTCTCATGCCCTCTAGCTCCTCATTTTGTAACAAAATAGCCTCTCCTGCTGATGTGGCCTTCCCTTTCAAAACTAAAAGGCCGGCTCAAAGCTGATGACACCATTGTGTGCGACCATCGTCCAATACCTCTGTATCTCCTCATGCCTCATCAAAGGTGGATACATCTTCTGGCACCTCACCCATCTGTCACGCGCTGCTACCACCCGAAGACTCAGACACTACCCTGGTCATCACCTCAATGGATGGCACTACTGGGGTAAGCTCTACTCTCTCTACTAAGATGTCAACCGATATGGTCAAAGAAGTCTCCAACACAGGTGACCCCTGCGTCATACTGGGTGTATCCACATGCTCCCCATGATCCTGTGTGTCCTCATCCTCCAAGTGTGAGGTAGCCATTTTTATGGCTTCCCCCTCCGTTATTCTTTCAAGCTGGAAAGAGGTATTCAGCTTTTCCACCCAATCCCGAACCGTGCAATCAGTGGATCCATCATACGTGGGAAAAGGTGTCCTCCCAGTGGTACGCTACAACTCTAAACTCTGCATGCTAGACCCCCCACTTTTCCTTCCTCCTTCATCCTGCCTGAGTTGACAGTAATCTATGAAGGGCAAAGCCACTCTGAAGTTTTCCCCCATGGGCTGCTATTCGTGGAAATAATCTCCAAAGGGTATATGATCATGCTGCATACCTTTCTCACTCGGTACTGGAGGTAAGAATGTAGGCATCGTGGTCTTGGTTGGCCTACTGAAGGTTGGTGGGTGAGTGGTTGGTAAAAGGTGGTTACACTATTGTGAAACCCCCAAAGTCTCCCCAACTAGGGATTCCCAATGGATGCTCTCATTCTTATTCTGTTGTTTGAGTCTTTCCAACATTCCCTTTTGTCCTTTGGCTAAATCATTTAGGGCCTTAAAAATGTTACCAAAGGTTGCTTCCCCTTTTCTCTTTGACTCCCCCATATTTGCCACCTCTACTGCCTTTGGTGGGTAAGATTCTGCCTACCCTCTTTGTTCATAGAAAAATATCCCCACGGCTGAGCCAATAATGAAGCTTTGATACCACTGTAATATCCCAAATGGAAATAAACAATACTATAAAGCACATAAACAAGAAACTATAGCAACTAGAAAGGCATCACATGAACTAGACACAATATGGAGAACGCTGAGCCATATTATTAAGTACTGAAAGATAAAATGAATACAAAGGTGATCATAATGATGGCACCTTGGCTTACACTAGGCAAGCGTAGAAATACTCTCAGAATATATCGTGAAATGGTTGCTCCCTCAATGACTGCGTAATCTCCAAGCTGTTGGTGATGTTGTCGTGCTACTGCTACTTCTGGAATGGAATGAATCTTTGGGGATGCTCCCCACCTCAAAAAATTCTGAAACTTCGGGAATGGCCTCTACTCCCAAAACCCAGAAAAACCCAGAAAGCTTTTCAGAAATGGTCGACCCCCGAAAATAGCTCCCTTGACGCTTTGCGCTGCTCCTCAAGGAGGGACGCTGGCTTTGAATGAATGGCTCCAAAATATGGTCTGTAACTCGACCAAAACACTGGAATAGGAAAGGTCTGGCCCCTTACCCACTATCCCGGTCTCAATCCAGCTCAAACTCCCAATCTGGAACAACCTCTCCAAAAGACTGCGTCCTCTCTCTCACTGACTGCGCTGTCTCTCTGCGTGGTTGCGCCTCCCGTGATAGCTGCAACTCCCATTGAAAAAATAAGGATGGAACTCCTCACCCGTGTAGGCACTCGAAGTCCCCCAGGGCTGAGGTTGGGATCTCCGAACAGAGAAACCTGGTGTACTGAACAGTACATGCAGACTTTGCTAAACAGCAAGCGTGCTCAATGTAAAGAAGACAATTCTCAAAATGCATAGTCAGAATGAATGAGAATGAGGGGACCCTTCCTCCTTTTATGCTTGGTGAGCCTCTCCCTCACCTAGGCCCCACCAATCCCTGCGCTGCCACTTGGCCACTAGGCCCCACCTTGCTAATTCGATATGTTTCCTTAGTGACTTTAGGGAATGCTTTTATCCTAAGTGTGAGCTAAGTGCTCCTTCACCCACTTTATTTATATTTTAACTTTATAAAGGAAAAATTAGTCAAAATTAATATTTCCAATTAGCTGCTGCTAATTGGGAATATTACAGTATTTTACAAAAGTTGTAGGAGGAGATGGTCTGTGTGAGAAGTGACAATGAGCGTCTGATGAAGGCGCAGGAAAGGATACTTAAGAGCCTTTCCGACAAGAAGAATCACAGGGTGATACAACCCAGTCCTGATAGGGGTATTAAAGAAGAAAACGAGGAACAAACCAAGAACCAAACCACGAATAGAATGGGCAGGAGTCCTTCACAGTGAAGCAACAAAAGCAGAAACTATAATGAAGCATAGTCTGGTAATGTGTCAGATCAACAGGAAGTTAAGAATCAAAAAGTGGAGCTTCAAGGCGAGTTTTGAAAAATAAAACCACCTACATTTGATGGGGAAGCTGAGGAGGTGGCAGAGGCTTGGTTGATAAATATGAATAAGTACTTTCAAGTGTACGAGTACAACAACAACCTTAAATATATATCAAGGCCATATATTAGTTGAGAGAGAAATCCACCCTATGGTGGGAGGAGGTAAATAATGTTCGCAGCATTGAAGATCGAGATATTACATGGGAATCATTCCAGCAATACTTTAAATATAAGTATTTGACAGAACATTTTTATGACGAAAAATCTAGAGAATTCCATGACTTGAAGCTGGGTCAGATGACTATGGACGAGTTTATTACCAAGTTCACCTCCCTGTTAAGATATGTTCGTCACCATAGAGATGAAAAGGCTAAGGTTCAAAGATTCATGAGTAGTCTGCCAACATATGAAGGAATGAATTGAGTTTGTAAATCCTAGGACCATGGACGAAGAAATTCGTAAGGCACGAATGTGCTACCAGCAGTCCAAGGCAAAATGGGAAGTGGGCAAAAGTTGGCAGGAAAGAAAATGACAGAAGAACATTTCAAACTTCAAGGGTGCCAGAAGTAATAATTTTAAGAATTTTGCATGAAGTTCTGTAAGCAGGCAGTTTGGAAAAAATCATCAAAGAACCTGAGGACCTACTGAAGAGAGGCCTAGAGAGGCCTCTAGCAAACTTGAGCAAGGAAAAGTGTCCAAACCACCTTTGCAGTGTTGGGGGTGTGGTGAGGCGCATTATTATAAAAATTTCCCACAACGAGGGAGAAGTGAAACAATTGCTAATTTGCAGGAAGTTTCTACAGTGGGAGATGTGGCTCGAAACATACCTCAAATCAACGCAGCGTTGGAAGATCGTTAGGCAGATTATCAGCCAACAATGAAAGAGTTGGAAGGTAAGTTACTGTCTCAATCTGTTTCTATTTTGGTTGACCCAGGTGCAAGTTTAGGTTATGTAAACCCCAAAATAGTAGAAGTATGTAAATTAAAATGTCAGAGATTCAAAAATCTTTGGCTGGTACAGATAGCCACATGAGCAAAAAGAAAAGTAAGTGCCAAAATTCCAAACTGCACATTGGAAATTGCAGACTAGTAGTTAAATGTGGACCTAAATATACTACCATTAGGGTCCTATGATGGTTTTCTGGGTATGTACTGGCTAGAAAAACAATGGACTTTGGTGGACTGTAAAGAAAATATTATTTACGACAGAATGCAAGATGGAGCACGCAAGGAGATTCAGGGAATCAAGAAACCATTACAATTGTGTCCTATTAGAACATCTCAAATGATTAAGTGTATAAGGAAGGGATGTCAGATTTATGCTATCCAGGTGGGATATGCCAATTCTAAGGAGAAGACTCCTATGATGGAGAATATACATGTGGTACAAGAATTTAAGGATGTGTTTCTAGATGATGTTCCTTGGTTACGCCCAAGAAGAGATATTGATTTCACCATTGAGTTAATGCCAGGTGCATCTCTAGTTTCGACGGCTCCTTACAGAATGAGTGTGCCAGAACTAACTGAATTAAAAATGCAGTTGTAAAAGTTGTTGGAAAAAGGATACATTCATCTGAGTGTGTCCCCTTGGGGAGCACCAATGCTATTTTTAAAGAAGAAAGATGGAACCATGCGAATGTGCATGGGTTATAGACAACTCAATAAATTAACGGTCAAAAATAAATATCCTTTACCTCGTATTGATGACCTGTTTGACCAGGTGAAGGGGGCCACAGTATTCTCAAAAATAGACTTAAGATCTGGATACCACCAGATCTGGATCAAGAATGAAGATATTCATAAGACTGCTTTCCATACAAGGTACAGGCATTATGAGTTTGTGATGTTACCCTTTGGGTTATGTTGACGGGAAAATATGTCCGGCCAACAGTAGGGGATCTCCCCGGTAGAAAGTCCCAATTAGACTTTGAACCTTTTGGAATAGGGATCCCGTCCGGGGTGTGGGTCTGGCTACCGCTTAAATGACTTTCTCTTCGGTCTCGAAGAACCTGATTAAATCTGCAGACATACACTCATTCACATGATACGGAATACATGACTGATGTATCAAACTGATATATAACACCGTGCGTAGCAAGGTAATGAACAAAATGCATACGCCCAGGAAGTGTCGTTAGCAACACATCTATGGGGTAATGCATGCAAGATAATCTGACCACTAAAGAAACAGTTCTTCGTGGCAAGGATATCCCTTAACTTTCAGAAAGATGCAATGAAATGCTAATAAAATAGTTCATTAACATTCATTATAAGAACAAACGATAAACTTAAGCATCATCAAGCACAATCACAGATAGCTATGAAGTACGAATGATACTATTAAGAACACAGCTTCATTAATCATACGATATTCTGAAACTATACGCAGAATACACACAGTTTTGTCACAGCTAAATACATCATCCAACAAAGGGATTTTAACAAGTATCTGAATTTCACATGAGTCAGAGTATGACCCTTCAATTACAATGCAATATTGTTCTTCAGTCCACAAAAGAGAAGCCTCTAACTATGTGCCCCGCAGGGGTATTTATAGATTCAAAAACGCCCTTTAGGCTTTCCGACGCTTCGACTTCCCGACGGTTCAGCTTCCCTGCGACCTTGGCCGAGCATGCGACCTGCGACTTTCGGAAGTAATTGCGACCTGCGACTCATGTGCCGGTGCGACCTGCGACTTAGGCGTAGGCGCGACCTGTGACCTGGGGGCGGTCGCGACGTGCGACTGAAAAAGTTTAGTTATGGAGGAGGTAGCGCGCTCGAGAGGCCAGGAGCGTCAATTTTCTTCCCCTTGAGGAAATCTCGCCAGGCCTGGTAATCCGCTGCTATAGGGGAGACTAGAGGGGTTTCCTCTTTTAATCGGTGCATACATTCCAGGGCATTTGGTATCAGAGTTTCCTTCTTCTGGGAGATCTGAATTGAGAGGGAGGCAAGTTTGGTGTAGATTTGTACTGGAGTGACAAGCAACCGATTTAGGTTCTCTTGTGATGCCTAGAATTCTGGTGCGGCAGCAGCTTATCTCAAGGGTTGCAGAAAAGACTGAATTTCCTGATCTATTTGCTCCCAGTCTTTAGTTTCGTCCAGCGCCCCCAACGACGGAATGTGATGAAGAGAGTTCATGGAGTCTATACCACTGATCAGGTGATTATATGTAGACACCACTTTGTCCAAATCTTTGGTCAGCTTGTCTTTGGACTGTATCTTCATCCGGATTTGTACTTTGGCGTCTTGTGTGTGACTCCAATCCTTCCTAGGCACATTCTCGGGAGCTTGATGGTACTGTGCTGTCCAGTTTATCATTCTGTCCAAAGCTACAGAGGCCTCCTTGAGCTGCTCATGCTTCACTTTGGTTTCCGCTCGTGCCTCTGCCAAAGGGGCCACTGTTTGTTTTAGGGTGAGCATTTCTCTATATACTTGCTGCATGGTTGTTCCCAATACGTCACATTCTTTCATGACTGCCAGTGGGACTTCATTGACTTGGGAAGGCTTACTTTGGAGCTGTCGCACTTCACTCTCCAGTACTGCTTTCTCCTGCTCCGCTGCTTTTAGCCTGTTTTGTAGGGAAATAATCTCCCTGCTCATTCTAGTGACATTTTCCTCCGTAGCTGCAGCAAAAGCGGTACCTGCTGATGCTATCATTACAGGGTTAGTCCTTGTATCCAGGACTATGTCGTTTTCAGTGGCGACGGTAGGAATGGTGGGATGGCTTTGCGCCAAGGATTTTCTTTTCTCTTGCCGTATTTTGAAGGAGAATTGGTCAAAGGTCAATCTAGTCAGGTCGAAGACCTCTTCTTCTCGTTCTCCGGGAAAATCGTCACCAGAGAGGATACTTCTCGTGCCACTCGGATGGATCTCAAGGGGAGATATGTCGATGTCCTCTATTATTTCATCCTCTTCATCCCGTCTTTGTCCTTTTCCTTCCTTCTGTTGCCGGCGCTCGGCTTCCGCCTTGTCATGTTCCTTCTTTTTCTTGCGTTCTGCCTCTGCCTCTGCTTCTCTTTCAGCTTTTATTTTTCGCTCTGCTGCGGCGGCTTGATCTACCTTCTTTTGACGTTCAGCTTTGTCGAGTTCTTCCTTAAGTGCTTGTTCTGCCGCCGCTTGTGCTTCCTTTTCTTGTCTTTCCTTTTCCTCGGCCTGTTTCCTTTTCCGCTCTGTCTTTGCATCTTTTCTACGTTTCTCTTCCTCCTCTTTCATTTTCTTTTCCTCATCCTTCTTGGCTTGGGCCTCTGCTCCTCTTTGCTGATCCGAGGTGTCAGGCCCTGTACTAGTCCGGGTTTTCTTATCTTTGGAGGAAGAAGAGCCTCCTAGTTTTTGGCTCCTGTCTTCTAAATTTTGGTGATCTTCTTCTTCTTGGTCAGAGTCAATCCCCGGAGCTAGTTGCCTGTCTGCGTTGTACCAGTTTATTTTCTCATCATCTGCCGGGCGTTCGACATGCTGATAGCTCCATTTAAAATTGGCCTTCTTACAGTGCTCCAGAACTATCTTGAACGGGTCATATGTTCGGTATTCCAGGCTTCTAAAGTGATAACCTTTTATCTCTTCCCCTTGAGCCCTTACTTCTCTGGAGTCCTTGACTGTATAAGCACCGATGGTGAGGGGCAGAGCGGGCCAAGGTTTCTTCTTTCCTTTGGAAAGGACATTGGAGAAACCTGAGGTCATCTGGAAACATACCTCATGCATAAGCACCTTATCGGTGATAAACCTAGGCAGAGCATGCGGGGCTTTGAATGTGCCAAATACTCGGATGAATGTATATTCAGCGAATGGAAACCAGTGTGCCACCTGACCTAGTGTCTCCATCGCATGCCAAGACATGCAGGGGGTGTCTTGACCAAATAGCTTCCCGTAAAGGGCGGGAATGAATATCTGAGAGATTTGCTCAATATCTGACTTGTACCTGGACTCCCAGAATACCTTGGTCTGCAAATGGACTGCTTGGGTCTGTTCGGAGTCGTAGTTATGTGGCCATCCCTCAAAATGCAGCCGAGCACAGACAGCATCTAGTAGATACAAAGCCATATAGAACTCTGACGGCGTTCCTTCATCTGGGGCTAAAGCCGAAGCCAAATTTGTTTGCATTGAGCCCATTAACATACCGGCCCAGTTGAAACGAGTACCGTGCACCGTTACATAGTCCATTATAGTTTCCCATGCGCCGTTGAAGGTGGTGGCGTCCGGACGTCCATATAACCTGCAAAGCATGGCGGCCACTAATTTGTACACTTTCCTCAGACCGGCCATCGGGTACTCCTGGTCTTTCCTGACCTTAAATTTTTCTGGCTCTGCCCACCACTTCCTGATTGTATCAACCACAGGTACTTCAAGGGCAGAAGCCCATCTCGGGGTAAATTTTTCCTCTGGTTGGGGTAGCGAGTAGTAGACCTGGGCGTCTGAGCCCTCCAACGTCGCGAAAGCTTTACCTTTGCTATCTCGGATCAGAAACTTCTTGGAATCTGTCTTCTGTATGATCCAGTCTAATATTTCTGGGCACGGGAAGATGGCTGGATGTGCCCCTGCTAGATGTAACTTGGATTTTTTGACCTTTACGTACACTTCCCGGTCCGGGAGATCTTCTGGAAACTTAGCTTCTGTTATAGCGAACTCGTGGTATACTTCATACCATCTCAGGCTGTCCCCTTTTGCGAAGGTGCAAAGGGTGTCTCTGTATATTGGCGGAGGAGATATTTGCACGTCTGTGTCTGATCCTTCTTCCACTACCTTCTTTCCCTTCTTTCGGGACACTGGGGGTGCCATGTTGCTAGAATCAGAGAGGACCGGTATTGTATCTTTTCCAAATTCACCTGTTGCATTCAGGAAAGAATCCCAGGATGAGAAAGACATGATGGCAATGAGCTAAATACAGTCTATACATGCAGAATTCAATTCACCGTTCTCTTGGGGTCGCAGGGTCGCTGTTTAGAAGAAGAACTCAGATGCGACCTCGCGACCTCGCGACCAGGTCGCAGGGTCGCTAATCCTCCCAACAGAAGATCGCGCGACTTTGCGACCTTGCGACTAGGTCGCTGGGTCGCAGGTCGCGCAAAGGCCTGCCGGGGTTTTCGAACGCGCGCGGCTTTGGGGTTGATTTCTTTCTTAACGGTTAGCATACGAGGCTGGAAGGGGTCTAAGCTGAGGATAGGGCGAAGCCACGAGGGGCTGGAGAAGAAAATGAGACTCTGGGGTTTATGGGGATAACAGGAGGACAAAAACTCATAAAAACCCACCAGAAAAACCCTACAGTCTCCCCAGCAGGTATTTAAGTCAACGGGGGAGGCCAAATTTGGGCAAGAAATGCTTATGAAAGAAACAAAGAGAGGAAATAGCAACTTACCCGGGAGAAAACGCGCCAGCCGACCTGTCAGAGCACTTTCTAAATTTCGCCGCAAGTGACAAATGCGACCTAGCGACCTGCCCTTATAAAAAAGGGTCGCACGTGCGAGCACTTAATGAGGTCGCAAATGGGTAGAGTGCGACCTTGCGACCTGGCGACCCTAAGGTCGCTGGGTCGCAAGATCGCTGAGTCGCAACGGTCGCATGAGTCGCAAATGCTTTAATTCAGAACCATGCGACTTGGCGACCTGGCGACCTTAAGGTCGCGGGGTCGCACGGGTCGCATGGGTCGCAACTAATGTAATTACGAACCTTGCGACTTTGCGACCTTACAACCTTAGGGTCGCGGGGTCGCATAGGTCGCAGGGGTCGCAATTGTTTTAGAGTATGGTTTCGCGACTTAGCGACTTGTCCTTCAAAACTTTCACTTAGCATTTTTCCTTTTAGTTTCAAAGGGGCTCCAAATTTTTTTGAAGTGAGTGCTATTATTTCTTGTATTTTTGGAGGGTGTTGTAGGGGCTACAACAGGTTAACAAGTGCGCCAACGACATTTATGAGGTTAATGCATGGTATATTTCACCCCTTCCTGGATAACTTTGTTTTAACATTTATTGATGATATTTTAATCTATTCTAAGAATCAAGAAGAACATAAAGAGAACCTAAGAATAGTGTTGGAAATTTTGAGAAAACACTAGCTGTATGCTAAGTTCAGCAAATGTGATTTCTTCAAAACCGAAATCCAATACTTAGGCCATGTTATTTTAGCAGAAGGGATAACTGTTGATCCAGAGAAAATTAAGACAATTATGGAATGGTGAGTTCCTCAAAATGTAGCAGATATCCAATCATTTATGGGATTGGTTGGATACTACTGAAGATTCATTGAAGGGTTCTCTAGAATTTCTTTTCCAATCACATCCTTATAGAGAAAAGGAAAATTATTTAAGTGGACTACTGAGTGCCAGAATAGCTTCAAAAAGTTAAAGCATATGTTGACCACATCACTAGTATTGAGGGTAGATGATTCCAATAAAGAATTTGAGGTTTGTACATACGCTTGTAAGGAGGGAGTTGAGGCAGTTTTATGTCAGGAAGGAAAGGTAGTGGCCTATGAGACAAGAAAGTTAAAAGAGCATGAGAAAAGATATTCAACCTATGATCTAAAGTTAACAGCAATGGTACATGCACTCTGGGTATGGAGACACTACCTGCTGGGAAAGAAGTTTGTATTAAAAATTGACCATAGTAGCTTGACCAGTTACTTCAAGAAAGCTGATTCAAACTCCCGAAAGGAAAGATGGAATGCTTTCCTAAGTGAGTTTGATATGGATATACAGCACGTGAAGGGTAAGGAAAACCATATGGCAGATTCCTTAAGTAGGAAATTGCATTGTGTTTATGGGCTTTGTTATAACTAGCTTGAATGCAAATTTTTAGATCTAGTGAAAGAGGAAGCACAAAAGGATCATGAATACCAATTCCTATGGTAGCAAATGGAAGAGGCCAGAAAGCAAGGAAACAATTCTGAATATGGAATTAGTAAATAAAAAATGCTAACCTTTAGAGGAAAGATATATGTACCAAACCGTGTGGATCTAAAGGAGCTAATCATGAATGAACATCATCGAAGTAATTATGCAGGACACCCAGGATACCAGAAATGTTAACTGCATTTAGAAAAATATATTTCTGGCTTGGTATGCATAGAAAAATTTCTGAATACTTAAACAAATGTTTGGAGTGTCAACAGTTCAAGGTGGAGCATCGACATCTAGCTGGATTTTTGCAGCCCATACCGGTACCTGAATGGAAATGGGAGGTCATATCCCTAGACTTCATTACGGGTTTTCCATGATCCAAGAGTCACAATTTTCTATTATGGTTATGATCGATAGGTTGAGTAATTTTCACATTTTATACCTGTACAATCTACTTACAAGACTGTACAGATAGCAGATATTTTTATGAGAGAAAATTTCAGACTGCACGGCATTCCAAAGACTATTATTTCAGACTATTACTTCAGCATTGTGGAAAACTTTGTTGACAGGTTTGCGGACTCAAATAAATTTCAGCACTTCTTATCATCCCCAGAAGAATGGTCAAACAGAACGGTTATATCAAGTTTTGTAGCAGCCAACAAAGTGGGAAGAATATTTACACCTAGTTGAATTTGCTTACAACAATGGTTACCAGGAATCTCTTAAGATGAGTCCTTTTGAAGCTCTATATGGGCAGCAATGTTGCACTCTCATTAATTGGAGTAGCCCCAAAACTAAGTTAATGCTTGGGCCAGAAATGCTGGCTGAAATGGAATCAGAGGTAAAGATGATCAAGCAAAACCTAAAAGTTGCACAAGATCGATAGAAGATATATGCAGATAAGAAAAGGACTTATCGAGAATTCGAGGTGGGTGATCATGTGTATGTGAGAATAAAACCAAAGAAGAGCACCTTGAGATGGGCCTCTTGTGACAAGCTAGCCCCCAGGTTCTGTGGACCCTTCCAGATATTGGAAAGGGTAGGGCCTATGGAATATCGATTGGCCTTACCCAGCCACATTCGGGTACACAATGTGCTTCATGTGTCCCTACTAAAGCGATATGTACAGGATCTGAAGCATGTAATCCATTGGCAGAACATTCAGGTAGGGTAGAATTAGAAAAATCCTAACTTGAAGCATGAATTTTGATGTGAATTTGAAAGAAAATTTTTTTGTTTGCAGGTAGAGTCGGATGGAAAGTTTCTGTTCGAGCCTCAACGTATACTCGACGGGAGAGAAATCATGCTCCGAAAGTGAGTCATCACCCAGGTTAAAGTGCAGTGGAAGCACATAAGCCCGGATAAGGCTAACTGGGAAGATGAGGGATTTGTACATGAGGCTTACCCAGATCTATATCTTGAGCTGGAGTGAAACACCGAGGATGGTGTTACTTCCACGACGGGAAGTTGTGACAGCTACATTTGGTATTAGCTAGTTGTTAACTAGAAAAATGACATGTTGTTATTATTTTAAAGAAAATACTGAGACATTTAGTATTTTCTGGAAAATTTTATTTTCTTTATTGTTAATATGAAAAATAAAATTGGTTATGGAAAAACAGTTCCATAAAAAGTAAAAAGGTTGATGGTAAAAGTATTCCAAGAACTGAGAGGTGGTTGGATAGTTTGAACAGTTACCTATTTCTCTGAGAATAAGAGGCATATCCTAGTGAGGAATAGGGGTTATGTTCAAAGACTAAGGAAGAGAGTGAGGATTTCCTAAGCTGGTAGAGACCAGTGGAAACCACTCAACGTTCCTGAGAATTTCTGGTACTGATTGGACTTGGGGTCCTGAGGTCACAGCAGAAAACACTGTCAACATATGCCTCTCAGGTGTGGAGCACAGGGGAAAGAGAAGGACGTAATTGCCTCTCTTGAAGGTTGGGTGGACATCAGTAACGAACTGCACATTCATATAAGTATGTATGCATTTCATTAAATTTAAAACAGGAACCAATTTTATTAAATGTATATACTGGAAATTTTCTTAATTATATTCAAGGATAGTAAAAATGTTTTTATAAAAACAGATGTTGAAAAAGATTTGGTTCTGTGTATCTTTATGAATCAAGCAGATTGTTTACAGGATCTGTGGATTATATGTGGAACATATAGTGTGTCTCTGAGTTTGGTAAATGTGACTATAATAGAGTAAATATAGTGATAACCGTGTTATAAAAATATAGTAGTTGTTGTGTTAAATAATTGAAAAACAGAAACTGCATTATATACACAGAAGTATCATCTTGCATTAGGAAGATACATTACTTGGAAAACTGCATCGCATGGACTCAAATCTGTTAAAGCTATGAATAGGAATAATAAGAAATTACTGAACAAACAAAATCGTAGTAAAAATTCAAGGTAGATGTTCGGATTTCAGAACTCTGTCATTTCAAAATTATTGGAAGAGCTAACTATCGATTCTGGGTACGAGGTGAACCCCATCCCAGAACCCAATCGTTCCTCAAAAGCTAGCCATACTCGGACAAGAACTTATGGTGGTCCGGTCACCTAAACTAATCGTATAGAATTCTTGTCACGGTAACTTAAATTGATAAAAGAAAAATTAATTATACAGGAGTTTTTTTCTCTGAAACTATTTAGTATACAATAACCATCTAAAGTATACAGAAAGAAAAATTTAGATTTACTGGAAAAGAAGCGGAATAATGCAAGAACGCATGGGCTAGCCAATGGCTAGGAATGCAAAAAATAATATAGATATCATGGAATTATTTTACCGAAAACATAACATAAACAAATGTATATATATATCGCAAACATAAACTTGTTCATTAAAATAGTAAAAATGGCCTTTAAAAATCCATTCCGGGAGTCGAAAGGAAACCCCGTGGGGTAACTATCCAAAAGGAAACAATATTTATGTATATATACCTTAACAAAGGTTACAAAATTTTCTCTTCAAGAATAAAAAAATACATGTACTGGGCCGGCATTAACACCAAGACTGAAATACTAGCACATGTTAAAAATTAAAGAAATATTCAGTCATATAACGGATACTGAGATTTAATATAAGCACAAGAGAGAAACATATTCAAACTTCACAAGATAAAAGAAAGAACAATGTGCCATCCGACTACACTGCACACTTAAGGGCTGAAAGACAGAGAAAGAGCAATCTTGCGAACCCCAAACGACGCTATACATGAGTACCTGGAAATTTTAATGGCGTGGTTAACAGATGGAAAACCATAACACGATAATTACTGAAGTAAAGAGTAAAGGTTGGACCGGGCTTTGAGAAAGCAAGTACCTGCAGAAATAATAACCCGAATCATTTTAAAAACACTGTAATATTAAAGTTGAGGGTGAAACTCAAATGATAAACGAAAGAGATACTTGACAGACTGGTTACCTGTAGTGCTAAGCCTCCAAATAAAACAACGAGCACCTAGCTTGGGAAAGAATGAGAGAAACCAGAGATTTAGTCGGAGGTAAAAACTTAATGAACTTAACCCCAGTCAAAATAATTGTTTAAGAAAACAAAAAGGAGGAAAAAATGTTGCAAATTATAGCAATGGAAATACCTGAGATAAGGAACTCGAATGGTTTGATAGTCCTCTGTGACAACGACGTTGGCAGGAGAAAAATTTCCTAGACATTCCGAAAAGAAATTGCTAACCATTCCCGAACAAACCCTGCAAGACTTTCTCGTCAGCTGAGCACTGTCTTAAATGAGAGAGGAAGCTGAGCTAGCAACATCATTCTTGGAAAGGGTTGCAGGCCTCACATAGTTGTAGTCCCGGTCGCTGCACAACAGTGAGAGGAATGAGACGGAGCAGTTAGGGTTGTAGATATTGCCAGTAGTTTCCATGCCGACGATCTCACCGTAAAACCCAATGGCATCGAGTGGTGTGTAATGGGACAGATGGTCGTATAAAAATTAATGCATATCATAAAGAATCTCACAGGTGTTAAGTGCCATAAATAGAAAAGGCGCGACCAAAACCAAATCACTTGATAGTAGTACCAAAAAAAATCTCGAGACCGAATATTTCATTGCGAAGACCATAAAATATTTGTACCATAATTGAATTATATATATAGTTTATATTTAAGCATGCAAGGTACATTTAATAATAAAGAAATCATGATCTTTACCTTTACAGAAATATACATATTAAGTGTGTTAATTAATCACAACACAATTCTATATGAGATGATGTATTACCTTGTAAACTAAGGGTTGAAACTTAGGAGTTTAAACATGATATTATAATTGTCAAGGTAAGAAGTAAAACAAAAAAATTTATGTGGTTTAGTGTTATGTGTTACAAGTGGTATCAGAGCAGTGTTTCCACGCTGGGACCCTAGGGGTCACCTAACAAGTTTAGAATGTGTGTATACTACAAAGGACAATATGAGAAGGGGATCGACACAACAAACACCTCGGATTACCGGGGAACCTACACCTCAAACACAACCAGAGATGAATCATGAAATGTGGATTCAGTTGAGTGTAGATCAACACCAATAGACTAGTAGACTACTGGAGGAACAACAACACCATACCAGCATACTGTTAAGTACTGTACAAAAGTTGCAGGAGGAGATGGTCCATGTGAGTAGTGATAATGGACGTCTGATGCAGGAGCAGGAAAGGATACTTAAGAGCCTTTCCGAAAAGAAGAATCAAGGGGTGATACAACCCAGTCCTGATAGGGGTATTCAAGAATAAAACAAACGACAAACCAAGGACCAAACCATGGATAGAATGGGCAGGATTCCTTCACAGCGAAGCAACAAAAACAGAAACTATAATGAAGCATATTCTGGTAATGTGTCAGATCAGCAGGAAGTTAAGGAGCAAAAAGTGGAGCTTCAAGGTGAGTTTTGAAAAATAAAACCACCTACATTTGATGGGGAAGCTGAGGAGGTGGCAGAGTTTTGGTTGATAAATATGAATAAGTAATTTCAAGTGTACGAGTACAGCAGCAACCTTAAATATATATTGGCCATATATCAGTTGAGAGAGAAAGCCACCCTATGGTGGGAGGAGGTAAAGAATGTTCACAGCATTGAAGATCAAGATGTTACATGGGAATCATTCCAACAATACTTTAAAGATAATTATTTGACAGAACATTTTTATGACGAAAAATCTAGAGAATTCCATGACTTGAAGCTGGGTCAGATGACTATGGACGAGTTTAATACCAAGTTCACCTCCCTGTTAATATATGTTCCTTACCTTATAGATTAAAATGCTAAGGTTCAAAGATTCATGAGTAGTCTGCCAACCCATATGAAGGAACGAATTGAGTTCATAAATCCTAGGACCATGGACGAAGCAATTCGTAAGGCACGAATGTGCTACCAACAGTCCAAGGCAAAAGGGGAAGTGAGCAAAAGTTTTCAGCCAAGAAAAGGATAGAAAAACATTTCAAACTTCAAGGGTGCCGGAAGTAATAATTTTAAGGATTATGCATGAAGTTCTGTAACCAAGCAGTTTGGAAGAAATCATCAAAGAACCTTAGGGCCTACTGAAGAGAGGCCTAGAGAGGCCTCTAGCAAACCTAAGCAAGGAAAAGTGTCCAAACCACCTTTGCAGTGTTGGGGATGTGGTGAGACGCATTATTATAAAAATTTCCCACAACGAGGGAGAAGTGAAACAATTGCTAATTTGCAGGAAGTTTCTATAGTGGGAAATGCGGCTCGAAACATACCTCGAATCAATGCAGCGTTGGAAGATCGTCAGGTAGATTATCAACCAACAATGATAGAGTTGGAAGGTAATTTACTGTCTAAATCTATTTCTATTTTGGTTGACCCAGGTGCAAGTTTAAGTAATGTAAACCCCAAAACAGTAGAAGTATGTAAATTAAAATGTCAGATATTCAAAAATCCTTGGCTGGTACAGCTAGCCACATGAGAAAAAAGAAAAGTAAGTGCCAAAATTCCAAACTGCACATTGGAAATTGCAGACCAGTAGTTAAATGTGGACCTAAATATACTGCCATTAGGGTCCTATGATGTTTTCTGGGTATGGACTGGCTATAAAAACATTGGACTTTGGTGGACTGTAAAGAAAAGATTATTTACTATAGAATGAAAGATGGAACACGTAAGGAGATTCAAGGAATCAAGAAACCATTACAGTTGCATCCTATTACAACATCTCAAATGATTAAGTGTATAAGGAAGGGATGTCAAATTTATGACATCCAGGTGGGATATGCCAATTCCAAGGAGAAGTCTCCTATGATGGAGAATATACATGTGGTACAAGACTTTAAGGATGTTTTTCCAGATGATGTGCCTGGATTACCCCCCAAGAAGAGATATTGATTTCACCATTGAGTTAATGCCAAGTGCATCACCAATTTTGAGGGCTCCTTACAGAATGAGTGTGCCAGAACTAACTGAATTAAAAATGCAGTTGCAAGATCTACTGGACAAAGGATACATTCATCTGAGTGTGTCCCCTTGGGGAGCACCAGTGCTGTTTTCAAAGAAGAAAGACAGAACCATGCGGATGTGCATGGATTATAGACAGCTCAAAAAATTAACAGTAAAAAATAAATATCATTTACCTCGTATTGATGACTTGTTTGACCAGGTGAAGGGGCCACAATATTCTCAAAAATAGACTTAAGATCTAGATACCACCAGATCCGGATCAAGGATGAATATATTCATAAGACTGCTTTCCGTACTAGGTATGGGCATTATGAGTTTGTGGTGTTACCCTTTGGGTTTCAAATGCGCCAGCGACATTTATGAGGTTAATGCATGGTATATTTCACCCCTTATTGGATAACTTTGTGTTAATATTTATTGATGATATTTTAATCTATTCTAAGAATCAGGAAGAACATAAAGAGAACCTAAGAATAGTGTTGGAAATTTTGAGAAAACACCAGTTGTACGCTAAGTTCAGCAAATGTGATTTCTTCAAAACAGAAATCCAATACTTAGGCCATGTCATTTTAGCAAAAGGGATAGTTGTTGATCCGGAGAAAATTAAGACAATTATGGAATGGCGAGTCCTCAAAATGTAGCAGATATCCGATCATTTATGGGGTTGGTTGGGTACTACCGAAGATTCATTGAAGGGTTCTCCATAATTTCTTTTCCAATCACCTCCTTGCAAAGAAAAAGAAAAGTCTTTAAGTGGATTATTGAGTGCCAGAATAGCTTCGAAAAGTTAAAGCATATGTTGACCACAACACCAGTATTGAGGGTAGATGATTCCAACAAATAATTTGAGGTTTTTACAGACACTTGTAAGGAGGGAGTTGGGGTAGTTTTATGTCAAGAAGGAAAGGTAGTGGTGTATGAGTCAAGAAAGTTAAAAGAGCATGCGCAAAGATTTTCATCCTATGATCTAGAGTTAATAGTAGTGGTACATGCACTCTGGGTATGGAGACACTACCTGCTGGGAAAGAAGTTTGTATTAAAAACTGACCATAGTAGCTTGACCAATTACTTCAACCACGCTGATTTAAACTCCCCAAAGGCAAGATGGAATGCTTTCCTAAGTTAGTTTGATATGGATATTCAACACGTGAAGGGTAAGGAAAACCGTGTGGCGGATGCCTTAAGTAGGAAATTGCATTGTGTTTATGAGCTTTGTTATAACCAGTTTGAATGAAAATTTTTAGATCAAGTGAAAGAGCAAGCACAAAAGGATCCTGAATACTAATTCCTATGGCAGCAAATGGAAGAGGCTAGAAAGCAAGGAAACACTTCTGAATATGGAATTAGTAAAGAACAAATGCTAACCTTTAGAGGAAAGATATATGTACCAAACAATGTGGATCTAAAGGATCTAATCATTAATGAATATCATCGAAGTAATTATGAAGGACACCCAGGATACCAGAAAATGTTAACTGCAATTAAAAAATATATTTCTAGCCTAGTATGCATAGAAACATTGCTGAATACTTAAACAAATGTTTGGAGTGTCAACAGGTCAAGGTGGAGCATCGACATCCAGCTGGATTGTTGCAGCCCATACCGGTACCTGAATGGAAATGGGAGGTCATATCCCTAGACTTCATTATGGGTTTTCCATGATCCAAGAGGCACAATGATTCTATTATGGTTGTGATCGATAAGTTGAGTAATTCTGCACATTTTATACCTGTACAGTCTACTTACAAGACTATATAGATAGTAGATATTTTTATGAGAGAAATTTTCAGATTGCACGACATTCCAAAGACTGTTATTTCAGACAGAGATGTGAAGTTTACTTCAGCATTATGGAAAAAATTTCTTATAGGTTTGGGGACTCAAATAAATTTCAGCACTTCTTATCATCCCCAGATAGATGGTCAAACAGAATGGGTAAATCAAGTTTTGGAAGACATGTTGCGCATGTACGTGATGTAGCAGCCATCAAAGTGGGAAGAATATTTACACCTAGTTGAATTTTCTTAAAACAATGGTTACCATGAATCTCTTAAGATGAGTCATTTTGAAGCTCTATATGGGCAACAATGGCACACTCTCATTAATTGGAGCAGCCCCAAAACTTAGTTAATGCTTGGGCTAGAAATTCTGGTTGAAATGGAATCAGAGGTAAAGAAGATTAGGAAAAACCTGAAAGGTGCACAATATCGGCATAAGATATATGCAGATAAGAAAAGGACTTATCGAGAATTCGAAGTGGGTGATCATGTGTATGTGAGGAGAAAACCAAAGAAGAGCACCTTGAGATGGGCCTCTTGTGCCAAGTTAGCCCCCAGGTTCTATGGACCGTTCCAGATATTGGAAAGGGTAGGGCCTATGGCATATCGATTGGCCTTACCCAGCCATATTTGAGTACACAATGTGTTTCGTGTGTCCCTGATAAAACTATATGTATATGATCTGAAGCATGTAATCCATTGGAAAAAAATTCAGGTAGGGTAGAATTAGAAAAATCCTAACTTGAAGCATGAATTTTGATGTGAATTTGACAGAAAACTTTGTTGTTTGCAGGTAGAGCCGGACGGCGAGTTTTTGGTCAAGCCTCAACATATACTCGACAAGAGAGAAATCATGCTCTCGAAGTGAGTCATCACCCAGGGTTAAAGTGCAGTGGAAGCACTTCAGCCCGGATGAGGCTACCTGGGAAGATAAGGGATTTGTACTTGAGGCTTACCCAAAGCTATATCTTGAGCTGGAGTGAAACACCGAGGATGGTGTTACTTCCAAGGGGGGAAGTTGTGACAGCTGCATTTGGTATTAGCTAGTTGTTAACTAGCAAAATGACATTTTGTTATTATTTAAAAAAAAGACTGAGACATTTAGTATTTTCTGGAAAAGTTTATTTTCATTATTTTTAATATGAAAAATAAAATTGGTTATGGAAAAACAGTTCCATAAAAAGTAAAAAGGCTGATGGTAAAAGTATTCCAAGAACTGAGAGTTGCTTGGATAGTTTAAACAATTACCTGTTTCTTTGAGGATAAGAGGCATAGCCCAGTGAGGAATAGGGGTTTTGGTCAAATAATGATGCAGGGGCATTAGGCTAAAACAAATTCCATGCATTTTTGTTAGACTTAGGGGTTTTTAGTTTTCAAGAGAGTTAGATATTATGTAATGAATTTAGTGGGTTCTAATTAATTTTAATTAAATGTGGAGAGGATTGTAACTACTCTCGAATTATTAGAGAACAAGAGAAGTTGATTAGTTGGGCATATGAAGAGATTATAGATTCGAAAAGACTGCAGAGTAGGAATTTGGGAATTTTAAGTTTTTTTGAGTTGTTCAAGGAACTGAACCGATTCGTTATTAATCTGTATAAATGTAAGCCTACCGGCAGATAGGAGATATAGCTATTGAGAGGCAAAGTAGTGAGGATGGAAGGGCCATCGAATTGAAGATCATGCCACAGAGGAAGTAGGTTTTTGTAACTAATCAAGAATTTGTTCCTGAATTTTGTGTGAAACACATGTATTCTTTGATCGAATTCTATGTGAGGAATGTTTGTGTTTTTGTGAACTAGGCAATAGGAATGAAGTGGTATTTTGTTAATTTATTAACAAATTGATGAAATTGTCAATACTGTAATTGAGCTGAATGATAAAGGTCAATTAGAAATTCTGCATATATGTTTGGGAAGACATAAGAGTTAAGGTGTATCGATCACGAAAGGCTCGATCACCCAGGAGAGAACGAAATTTCCAATCAATTAGTGATTTAGATCTAGACTGGAGTAAAGTTTGTATTCCGCTCATAAGAGGAACCAAGAGGTGGTAAGAATGTTGTTTAGAGTTGTTGCTTTCAAGCCATCGAATCAAGGAAGGCGAAATTTGAAGATGAAACCGGGGCGAAGGACTGTGCGAAGATTTGACCCTGACTGTATTTAAAACCCTGAGTCATGTTGAAGTGGGGGAATGTTAATTTGCGAAGAGACTATGGAATCATAGATCAAATGAATGCAGAATTAGAAGTGGAACTGTGAAAGAAAAGGGAATTTTGCGAGATGCATTGGAGCATTGTTTAATGGAAAAGAACCGTGAAGAAAGGGGAGGTAGAACCATGAAGATGAAGTGGAATTGGAGCATGAAACAGTAGAGGTGGTTTTGGTGAATCTAAACTGGCAGTATCGCGTTGTCTCAAGGTTGGTAAGTTGTTTTACCTTTTGGAACGCGATATCACTCGTTACTCGACACATGGCGTTAAGTGGTATTTAAAAACCATTTATATCGCGTAATTTTTGAAGATTAAGGCTCGTGCATTTTGGTTACGCGATGATCGTCAGATGAGCGTTCAATTGAGTTTTGGAACGCGATGAAATATGGGCCATCCGATCCATTTGGAAATTAGCCAAGGTAAGAATAGTTGTGGCCCCAATTGTTATTTTAAGTCGGCGTTGGGTTTTAGCCAAAGTCTGAATTTATGTATGGTTGAGTATTAATTATATGGTGGCATTCTAATTTAATGCCGTGAAGGTTGTTGATGTTGAATGTATAATATTTATATGCATTGGTGTTAATTAACCAAGGTCAAGCTTGGTAAGTTTTAGAAGGTAAAGGGTGCAGATATATATTTGAGTTGATCGAATATAAAATTCGAATTGCTATATGGGGAAAAGTGAGTGAGCCATCATATTGAATTTTAGGTTGAAGTAAAACCTTTGCATAAATGAATGTTAAATGAAGAGTCATATATGAGATGGTTGAGAGAATGATTCGGATTGAAGTTAAGTTTGAAATAGCTTCCGCTTACAAATGAAATCTAGGTTGTGGTTTTATAACCATGTATAAAAAGTTGAAGAATTTTTCCTTGGACATTTGAGATATAAAGGCTTCCGCCTATATTAATTAAGATTGCCCAGATTTTGAAATTGAGGACCATTTTGGGTTTTAAATGGAAATGCATTTTATATGCACAATAAAAGGGAGATTGTGGGTAAGCAAGGTAGCCCTCCATCAAGTGGTATCAGAGCTAGAATAGCTCTTTTTGAAAGTTCAAGTTTTTGTTGAATGCATGTACGCTGAAGTAAGATTAGATTTTGAAGCTGATATTAAATTGTACAGAGATACAGTGCAGGTGAGAGGAACAGCAAGATCACACAGGGATCTTGGAAGGTGAGTTGATGAGAATTATTTAACTCTGATTTGAAGTATTTTTTGCATAATTCAGATTGCAGGCAATTGAAGAAATCTCAGCAAAAGCAGATCACAGCTTTGAGAGTAGTGATGAAGGAGTCCAGCAAGGGATTCTGAGTGAAGAAGAAAGTGTGGCAGAACTTGAAGAAATTCAACAGAGGTTGAATGAGTTCTAAAAGTTGCAGAGTGAAGCCTAGAGAGAGCAGAAGAGAGTGCTTAGAAGGTTCCAGCAGATAGGGGACAAGTACTTGCTAAAAGACCGGATCCGGAGGAAAGGATCGGTGAGGTAAGTGGCAGCAGGAGAGCTTGCTGTTGCAGAGGCTTGCTGCAGCTTGTGAGTGAAGAACTCATGGAGAAAAGGATGACTACTGATATTCATAGGAGATATAGCAGAGGTTATAAGAGAGGCCACAACAGAAAAGAGGAAGAAGATGCCAGGACAAATGGCATGAGGAAGAAATTGACTAATGCAGAATATTGGAAAGAGGTAGTTGAGATCAGAGAACAGTTTAATAAACTGGAGATGATGATAGAGGAAAGCCAGAGAGTTGGTTGGCTCATGAAGAAGAGCGTAAAGTGGCCAAGGCTACAACAGAGAAGAGAACAACAAGAGAACATGCAGCTTGCAGAAAAGCTGAGAAAGCTTGAACAGAGGAGTAGTGTACAGTTGGAATGTACAGAACTCAGAGCAGCTGAGTTGAGAAAAGAAGTTTCTGTTTGTGAAGCAGAACAGAGTACAGATGAAGAATGGATATATGTAAAAGATCTTGTGAATCATGATGAAGGTTTAAGATAGCAAGAAGTTTGGCTTGCTGAAGAGGAAATTATTGATGATTTCCCGAGTTATTGGACAAGTCCAGATCAGCTGGATGATGTAAAGCCTTGTTTTTTTGAATCTGAAAATTGTAAGGTTATTACAGGTTTTACAGGGGAGGATAAGAAATCTTGTGAATCTGTCACAAGTATGAAGAAGTATCTCTCAGAAGATGAATACTCTGAAGTAAAATGCAATGTTGGAGAATGTCTCTTGACTGAAGGAAGCAGTGATACATTTATGATGGAAACTGTTGCAACACAGGAAGAAATTCTTGTGAATGAAGAAGGAGAGGATCAGTTTGAAGCACTGATATGTGAAACACCAGTTGAGGCTGTTGAAGCTTGTGGTTTACAAACTGAAAGTTTGTGTATGAATGTAGGAATAGTAAATGATGATGAAATACTTCAGCAATGCCACAAATAAATTGCATTGCTGGAATATTTGTTGGAGAATTCAGAGTATAAAAGGGAGATTGCAGAAGGAAGAGTTCACTACAGTGAACATGAAAACATCATGGAGATAGATGGTGTGAATGAAAGACTTGTTGACAGTCTTGGGAATTCTTCAAAGAATTATTTGGGAAAAGTGAATCAGCATATTGATGTGCTGATAGAGATGGAAGAAAATTCAAGACAACATACTAAAATGCTAGCAGGGGAAGAAGAGGCATTGAGGCCTTATGAGTTTTGTTTTAATAATTGTCTTGTGAATGCAGGTTTTGTTGATGATGGAGAAAATTTGACACCACTTGACAATCAGAGAAAGGAGGAGAAAAATTCTGTGGAAGACTTTAACCCATGGAATGAAGAAATTGGATTGCTGGAGATTATGCTGAATAACCAGGATTCAATCCAGGAGGGAGAACCTCAATTTCAAAATTGGGGATTGCAAAATGTGAATATGTGAAGGAATGAAGACAGTGAATACTTTCTGAGTCTTGGAAGAGACTTAGGGTTGCCGAGGAAAGAATTGGTGACTGAATCATCAAGTGAGACCATTGGGTCTTATGATTTTGAACCTGAAAATTTGGTTGTGTTGACAGGTATTGCAGAAGACAATCCATCTTTTGGAGTTGTATTGGATATAGATGGACTGTTGCAGAAAAAGGAAGGTGAGGCAATCATGTCTCATGTGAAGGAACTTGTTATTACCGTTGATGACAAGGGAGAGCTGATTTACCTGATGGGAAAAGAGAAGACTGTAAGATAGACTTTTGGAACTGCTACAGTGGTGGGGAATCAGAATTTTATTCTGATAGAAGATGAGGACACAGTACTTGAAGAACTTGAATTGATTTCCAGAATCAATCAAGAAGCTGAAAGACAATTACTGGAGATTGCCAAGGAAGAATAGGGATATGCTGAAATTGAATTGCAACATATTGATGATGTAGTTGTACAAAAAAGATGGTTGGATTGTTTGCTGGAAACATTTGGAGAAGAGAATGAAATTGCAGGCACTAGAGTGAAGTTGCTTGAAGTTGTGAAAGAAGTAGAAGAAGATACTAGTTTGCAGAATTTAATTATGCTTACTAGTACACAAGGAGAAATGAATGATTATGTTACTGCAGTTAGAGAATTAAAAGATAATTTACTTTTTAAAAGTAAATGTGCAGGTGATGAGAAAAATAATGTTGCAGAGGGAGATATCTTAAGAGATATCCAGGAAGTTTGGGAGGCAACAACATGTGGGGTGACATCTGCAGGAGTAAGAACAATGTTAGCAACATTTCTGGCAAAAGAGGCAACATTGCCAGCAATGTTTAAGCCAACATTTGCAGCAACATTAGCAGCAGTAGCAAGAGCAGCAGCTGAAGCGACATCCATGAGGGAAACATTTACAACAACAATTGAGGAAATAGCCACAGGGGCAGCAGCAAAATTCTTGAAGAGAGTAACAACAGCAGTGTTGGCAGCAACAGAAATTGAAGGCAGCAACAAAAGGCAAAGAAATTTCCAGATAGGAGATAAGCTGGACATAGAGATTGAAAGCATCAGAAGACTGATGATGAAGGTGTCTCAAAAGCAGCAGACAGCAGTAAGAAGCAGAGAAGTTTTAGCAAAGGAAAGACAAGAGCAGAATTTGAAAGCATAACTAGAGGCAAGTTGCGGAACAAAGTATGGAAACCTGGAAGTGTGCAAGTTAATAATAATGCAGTTGATGGACAGCAGCAAAGCAAAGTATGGGACCCAGGAGGCAAAGTTTTAAGAGCACATGATCGAGAGATCATGATTAATTTTAACCTTGGGAGTCTGATGCAGGGGAATTAGGCTAAAACAAATTCCATGCTTTTTTGTTAGACTTAGGGGTTTTTAGTTTTCAAGAGAGTTAGATATTATGTAATGAATTTAGTGGGTTCTAATTAATTTTAATTAAATGTGAAGAGGATTGTAACTGCTCTCGAATGATTAGAGAACATGAGAAGTTGATTAGTTGGGCATATGAAGAGATTAGAGATTCAAAAAGACTGCAGAGTAGGAATTTGGGACTTTTAAGAGTTTTGTTGAGCTGTTCAGGGAACTGAACCGATTCGTTATTAATCTGTATAAATGTAAGCCTACGGGCAGATAGGAGATATAACTGTTGAGAGGTAGAGTAGTGAGGAATGAAGGGCCATCGAATTGAATATCAGGCCACAGAGGAAGTAGGTTTTTGTAACTAATCAAGAATTTGTTCCTGAATTTTGTGTGAAACACGTGTATTCTTTGATCGAATTTTGTGTGAGGAATGTTTGTGTTTCTATGAGCTAGGCAATAGGAATAAAGTGGTATTCTGTTAATTTATTGACAAATTGATGAAATTTTCAATACTGTAATTGAGCTGAATGATAAAAGTCAATTGAAAATTCTGCACATATGTTTGGGAAGACATAAGAGTTAAGGTGTATCGATCATGAAAGGATCGATCACCCAGGAGAGAACGAAATTTCCAATCAATTAGTGATTCAAATCTAGACTGGAGTAAAGTCTGTATTCTGCTCATAAGAGGAACCGAGAGGTGGTAAGAATTTTGTTTAGAGTTGCCATTCAAAATCCATCGAATCAAGGAAGGCGGAATTTGAAGATGAAACCGGGGCGAAGAACTGTGCGAAGATTTGACCCTGACTGTATTTAAAACCCTGAGTCACGTTGAAGTGGGGGAATGTTAATTTGCGAAGAGACTACAGAATCATAGACCAAATGAACGTAGAATTAGAAGTGGAACCATGAAAGAAAATGGAATTGCATGAGATTCATTGGAGCATTGTTTAATGGCAAAGAACCGTGAAGAAAGGGGAGGCAGAACCATGAATATGAAGCGGAATTGGAGCGTGAAATAGTAGAGGTAGTTTTGGTGAATCTAAATTGGCAGTATCGCGTGGTCTCAAGAGTGGTAAGTTGTTTTACCTTTTGGAACACGATATCACCCGTTACTTGACACGTGGTGTTAAGTGGTATTTAAAAACCATTTATATCACGCAATTTTTGAAGATTAAGGCTCGTGCATTTTGGTTATGCGATGATTGTCGGATGAGCATTCAATTGAGTTTTGGAACGCGATGAAATATGGGCCATCCGATCCATTCGGCAATTATCCAAGGTAAGAACAGCTGTGGTCCCAATTGCTATTTTAAGTCGGCGTTGGGTTTTAGCCAAAGTCTAAATTTACGTATGGTTTAGTATTAATTATATGGTGGCATTCTAATTTAACGTCATGAAGGTTGTTGATGTTGAATGTATAATATTTATATGTGTTGGTGTTAATTAACCAAGGTCAAGCTTGGTAAGTTTTAGAAGGTAAAGGGCGCATATATATATTTGAGTTGATCGAATATAAAATTCGAATTGCTATATGGGGAAATGTGAGTGAGCCATCATATTGAATTTTAGGTTGAAGTAAAACCTTTGCATAAATGAATGTTAAATGAAGAGTCATATATGAGATGGTTGACAAAATGATTCGGATTGAACTTAAGTTTGAAATAGCTTCCGCTTATAGATGAAATATGGGTTGTGGTTTTATAACCATTTATAAAAAGTTGAAGAATTTTTCCTTGGACATTTGAGATATAAAGGCTTCCGCCTATATTAATTAAGATTGCCCATATTTTGAAATTGAGGACCATTTTGGGTTTTAAATGGAAATGCATTTTATATGCACAATAAAAGGGAGATTGTGGGTAAGCAGGGTAGCCTGCCATCAAAGACTAAGGAAGAGAGTGAGGATTTCCTAAGATGCTAGAGACCAGTGGAAACCACTGAGCGTTCCTGAGAATTTCTGGTACTGATTGGACTTGGGGTCCTGAGGTCATAGCAAAAAACACTATCAACATGTACTTCTCAGGTGTGGATCACGGGGGAAAGAGAAGGACGTAATCACCTCTCTTGAAGGTTGGGTGGACATCAGTAGCGAACTGCACATTCAGATAAGTATCTGTGTGTTTCAGTAAATTTAAAACAGGAACCGATTTTATTAAATGTATATATAGGAAAATTATTTTTTATAAAAACAGATGTTGAAAAAGATTGGGTTCTGTGTATTTTTGTGAATGAAGCAGATTGTTTACAGGATATGTGGATTATATTTGGAACATATAGTGTGTCTCTAAGTTTGGTAAATTTGATTATAATAGAGTAAATATATTGATAATTGTGTTATAAAAATACAGTAGTTGCTGTGTTAAATAATTGAAAAACAGAAACTACATTATATACACAGAAGTGTCATATTGCATAAGGAAGATACATTACTTGCAGAACTACATTGCATGGACTCAAATCTATTAAAGTTATGAATATTAATAGAAAGGAAAGGAATAATAAGAAATTACTCAACAAACAAAATCATAGTAAAAATTCAAGGCAGATGTTCAGATTTCATAACTCTGTCATTTCAAAATTATTGTAAGAGAAAACTGTCGGTTCTGGGTACAAGGTGAACCCCAACCCAGAACACAATCATTCCTCAAAAGCTAGCTATACTCAGACAAGAACTTATGGTGGTCTAGTCACCTAAACTACTCATATAGAATTCCTGTCACGGTAACTTATATTGATAAAAGAAAAATTAGCTATACAGGAGTTTTTGTCTCCGAAACTATTCAGTATACAATAACCATCTAATGTATACAGAAAGAAAAATTTAGATCGAATGGAAAAGAAGCGGAATAATGCAAGAACGCATGGACCGGTCAATGGCTCGAAATGCACAAATTAATATAGATATCATGGTATTCTTTTATCGAAAAGATAACAGAAACATATATATATATATATATATATATATATATATATATATCGCAAATGTAAACTTGTTCATTAAAACAATAAAAATGACCTTTAAAACTCCATTCCGGAGGTCGAAAGGAAACCCCGTGGGGTAACTGTCTAAAAGGAAACAATATTTATGTATATATACCTTAACAGAGGTTACAACCTTTTCTCTTTAAGAATAAAAAAATACATGTACTGGGTCAGCATTAACACCAAGACCGAAATACTAGCAGATGTTAAAAATGAAAGAAATATTCAGTCATATAATGGACACTGAGATTTAATATAAGCACAAGAGAGAAACATCTTCGGCCTTCACAAGCTAAAAGAAAGAACACTATGCCATCTGACTACACTGCACACTTAAGGGTTGAAAGACAAAGAAAGAGAAATCTTGCGAACCCCAAATGACACTATACAGAAGTATCTGGAAACATTAATGGCGTGGTTGACGGATGGAAAACCAGAACACGATAATTCCTTAAGTAAAGAGCGAAGGCTGGACCGAGCTTTGCGAAAGGAAGTACCTGTAGAAATAATAATCCGAATCATTTTAAAAACACTGGAATATTAAATTTGAGGGTGAAACTCGAATGATAATCGAAAGAGATACTTGACAAACTGGTTACCTGTAGTTTTAAGCCTCCAAATGAAACAACAAGTGTCGAGCTGGGAAAGAACGAGAGAAACCAAAGATTTAGCCGGAGGTAAAAACTTAATAAACTTAACCCCAGTCAAAAAAATTGTTTAAGGAAACAAAAAGGAGGAAACAACGTTGCAAATTAGAGCAATGGCAATACCTGAGATAAGGAACCCGAATGGTTTGATAGTCCTTTGCAACGACGGCGGTGGCGAGTGAAAACTTTCCCAGACATTCTGAAAAGAAATTGCTAACCATTCCCGAACAAACCCTGCAAGACTTTCTTGTCACGTGAGCATTGTATTAAACGGCGGAGGAATCTGAGCTAGCAACATCATTTTTGCAAAGGGTTGCAGACCTCACAGAGTTGCAGTCCCAGCTGCTGCACAACAGCAAGAGGAATGAGACAGAGCGGTTAGGGTTGCAGGTATTAGCAACAGTTTCCACGCCAACGATCTCACCGTAAAACCCAATGTCATCGAGCAATGTGTAATGGGAAAGATGTCCATATAAGCATTAACACGGATCATAAAGAATCTCACAAGTGTCAAGTGCCATAAATAGCAAAGGCGTGACCAAAACCAAATACCCTGACAGTAGTATCAAAACAAATCTCAAGACCAAATATTTCATTGCGAAGACCATAAAAGATTTGTACCATAATTGACTTTTACATATAGTTTATATTTAAGCGTGCAAGGTACGTTTAGTAATCCAGAAACCAAGATCTTTACCTTTTCAGAAATATACATATTAAGTGTGTTAATTAATCACAACACAATTTTATACGAGATGATGTTTTACCTTGTAAATTAAAGGTTGAAACTTACGAGTTTAAACATGATATTATAATTGTGAAGGTAAGAAGTAAAACAAAAAAATTTGTGGTTTAGTGTTAAGTGTGCTATAGTTGATTAAAAATGTCTTTTTTGTTTGGTTATTATCGAAAAATATAATTTTGTGATACCACGTTGCTTGAGCATCTTTCTCAAGCAAAGTTGATAATGTTCAAGGAAATTAAGAAATTATTATTTGATGATGTTCATTAGTTGTTTTCCTTGCGGCATTTCTTTGGTGTGCCTTTGCTGATATTTATTTAAGGATTGTACGTTGAATTACATTTCCCAATATTAGAAGACATATGGGTAAGTATTGCTAAGAATAATTTTAAAATGGAAAGTGAGTATTAAGTTTAATTTTGAGATTTTGGAAAAAAAAAAAAATGTGAATTTTATTTTTTAAAAATATATCGTGCAATTACAAATTTTGAGTATATTGTTAACCATTAGAATAAGGACAAGACATTAGATGGGATTTATTACAAGTTTTGAGTATATTGTTAACCATTAGAATAAGGACAAGACATTAGGGAAGTTATTAAACTTCCTTGCTTTGAGTTGAAGTTCGATTTTTAATCAAAGGGTATCTCCCAATTATATTGAAAATATTTATTGGTTACAAACCCATAATATCTTAAAAATCAAATTACTACCAATTTAAAAAGTTGATAAATTACTACAAATTTTAAAAAGTTGATAAATAAATTTTAGAGTTGATAAGGTAAATAACTTAATGTAGGTTGGTTCTTTTAAATAAAGTGGCTAACCTAAAATTTCAATGCTTTAATAAAATATTACTTTCTTAAAAAAAATAATCTTATAAAGTAGTAATAAAAATAAACAAAGTAAATCTTCAAAAACTTCTTGAATGGTAAGAGTTATTTACTCCTACAAACCAAAGAAATATATTTAGATAAATATGATTTATAAGGAAAAGTGAAATAAAGAAAAATAAAATAATTATGTGAAATATTATAGTTGAATAAAGTTATAGCATATGATATTGAATATTAAATATAATTAATATTGATTTTTTCATGTATACATCTAACATGAGTTTAGAGGGATCAAATTTCTTAACACGTAAACTTTTGAGAGTGAAAAATACAATCTATAATTTTTCATTGTTTAAATTTCTTTGTTTATTAATATATTTTTAAGTATATGTCAATATTAATTAGTATTAAAATATTTTATTGAACAACATAGATCTATCTTAAGTACAAATCTAACATGAGTCTAGAGGGATAAAATTTCTTCACATGCAATTTTTTTAAAGTGCAAAATACAATGTGTTACTTTTCATTGTTTAAATAGTATTTTTAACTACTAAATTAAAATTTTAACCATTAAAACTTAATTTTTTCTATATATAGATATATATGAAGTTGATATCTACATAGACTAGCATTTTCACCGAAGGGTGAAAAAGGAACACCATAGAATGGGGAGCAACGATGGGTCAACCAAGACGACAAGTCAAAACTTATTCCACGCACAAGTTTTCTATTCGACAAAGGAGGACGAAATTGGAGTTTGTTGATTGGCCCCTGTGAATAGTGTTTTCACTTGCAATCTAATATAAAGAATTCCTCCAGCGTAATTAGTTAACATAGATCTTCAAATAGTTTAGTTAAATCTCTTGTTGAATTATTTTCGCATTAAATATTTTTTTTACTTCTAATTACTTTACAACATATTCATTTTTTTTAATTATGACCAACATTATTTTTATATTTAGAACATAATTTTTTAATTTTTACTTTTATTTTAAAAGGGCGCGAACGATAGAAAAACTTAGACGTCCCCTAATACTAGGTTGTAGAATGAGCCTCTAAGCTAAAAAATAAAGGAACTAACATAAATCACTTAACATATGTTATAAATCGTTGGTCTGCACTAATGCATATATCAGACAACAAATAAAACTAATGTCAAAATCAAGTTGTATAAAGATTAAATCTTACAAGCACTTAATTTATCTACGGAATATCAGTTGATCACATAAACATAAACAAAAAGTACATAAAATACTCAATAAGGAAGCTTGAATTTGATAAAAGAAAAATATATAAATGTATCCAAAGATATTTTGTTGAAATCACACTTATACTGAGAGGGGTAGGGTGGAGGAATGAGTATAAGACAATTTCTTAATTTTTTAAACATTCATGGATAATAACCAAACAATATCAGATACCAAAAAGAATATATAAATAAAAACTTATTTATAACAAATTTTTATAGGCACCAACATATTGATACAATTTTTTTAGATACTAACCTACTATTATAAACTTTGTAGGCACTAACTTACAGGAGACACCAATCCCTCATGCTACAATATTTCTAAGAACCAATCTAAAAGATACACAAATCACCCATAGTGCATGATGTTTAGGTACTAAACTATGCAAGACACCAATCCCATTTGTTGTAATATTTTTAGGAAGCCAACTATAAGAGACACCAATCCCTTTTGTTGCAAGATTAGTAGGAACCAACTTATAAGGGACAAAAATCCATTTTTCTACAACATTTGTAGCCACCAACCTACATAAGACACTAATCCCATTCGCTACAATATTTTTAGGAACCAACCTATAGGAGATATCAATCCCATCTGCTACAATATTTGTAGGTATGAACCTATAGGAGACACGAATCCCCTTTGTTGGAATATATTTATAGGTTCCAACCTACTTTACCTAGTATGTTTGCTACTTCTACCTTCATAAGGTATTTCAGATGTTTCTGCCTTCACCAAGTCTACTTGATTATTTTACCTTCATCAACTCTTCTTGTTGCTACTACCTTCACAAGTTCCATTTCAAACAAAACTTTCTCTTTTTGGTCTCTTTACAAGAGAAAACATGTACAACATGCCACATATCCAATTTTTCAAATTTGATTCTACAATTATTACATGAGGCACTTATATATGTCTCCTTGGCTCTATGAATTTTTTACAATATGGATATCTCTCCTCAATCTCCTCAAGATTTCACTTTGTAAAACAACTTAGAAAAAAGTTATAAAAAAATGTCAAGTTGACCTATTTGAAGCATAATTTAGGAACATTCATAAACCCTATATTCTTAAGAGCACATATTCGAAATTATAGTGAACCAAGGTCTGAAACTTATACCATAGGTATCTAGATATCTCTCCTCTATCTGCTCCATATTTGATAGTATGAAACATTTTAGAAAACAACTTGTAGTGAAAAAATCTAGACAAAATTGTTTGAAGCATATTTCAAGATAATTCAAGAACCCTAAATTCCTCAAAGTATATATATGAAATTATAACGAACTAAGATATGGAATTTCTACCATAACTACCTACATATCTCTCTTATATATCCTCCATATTTGATAGTCTATAACATCTTAGAAAAAAATTGTATTAAAAATTTGAAACTAACATATTTGAATCATATTTTAGGAGCATTCAAGAATCCTAAGTTTCTCAAAGTATATCTTTGAAATTATAGAGAACCAAAATATGTAATTTATACATGTACATGAAGATATTTCCTCTATATCCAGTTTCATGGTTTGTTTGAACCACATCTTAGGGGAACTTAGGAACCCTAACTTCAATAGAGAATATATTTGAAATTATAGAAAACCAAAGTTTGGAATTTCTACTGTAGGTACATGAAGATCTCGCCTCCATTTCTTCAAAATTTGATATATATATATATATATGATCTTAAAATGCACTCATCTATCTTTTATTTATAGTGTTTCTCCACTCACTTATGGGGTTGACTTATAAAACTAGCTATGTTGACCTGTATTTTCTAGTTGGATCGACCTAACATAATATTTCAATATCCTCATTTCTATGTAGTTATAGGTAGTTCCATATACTATTATAAAGGTCCTGGCATAAGATATTCAATAATGTATATTATGATCCCATTTTAGATAGGTATTTACAGTATAATTTCGTTCAAATATAAGGTTTCCAAAATGGGTATAAAAAAATGGGTATACAAACAATATTTCCAACACTTTCTAAATTTAAATAAAACTTAGTGTGTGAGTCATTTCATAAAGCTTAAATTATTACATCAAAATGTTGACCTCTTCAACCTCCCTGATATTTTTCTTTTAAAGAAAAACCATGGTTATCAATCCTAAATAAATATAAATAATTACACATAGATATAATACATGTGTAATTTTGAATTTTTAACTTTTAATTTCTTGTTATTGACTTTAACTTTCTTAGTGATGAGAGGATCATTGCATGTAGGATTTTTTTTATCTTAACAACCTTCTTTTTTACTTTTATTTTTTTTGATGTGCTATCTTGAGTTTGATTCACGGTCATTATTCCTTCATTTATGGGATGGTGAAATATTGTGAATTATTTTGCAAGCACCTCAATTCATTAAATTGAGGGCATTAAATTGTGAATCAAGGAGTTCATAGGCTCATGAGATGTAGGAATTGTTTGTGCAAGATTGAAGGAAATACCTAACAACTAAGGAACTTGAACTCGAATCCTCCACATTAGAAATATATTTTAGGTATGCTCAATTTAGTTTATGAATTTGTTGTAGTTGCTACAACAACACCCAAAAAATTCTTCATATTCAAAATTTCGGGTCCCCCTCTGCTTGCTTAGACCATTAAGGTTTCGACCTGGCCTTTGGTCGGTTAATTTCCCCATGACCTATTCCTACCAAACCCTGTCGTTGTGCCCATTCATATGATGCACACTACACCCACTTTTATTGTTGTCTCATGACTACACTAGGGTTTGGGGGTTTTTTGTTGCAAAAATCATTAAGAGTTCCTCCATGAATTCGAAGCTAGGTTTCCCATAGTAGTCATCACCAATCACTGGGAGCAACGAGCTCAGACAAATAAGGCTTCAGTATGGCTTGCATTATGTTGGTCGTGCTAAGGTTTGGGAGAAACCCTAATTTCTCAAGGGAGTGATCTCATTCCTGTTTTACCTAATTCATATTCCCCTTGGGAACATTCTAATACATTTCATGACATCATGATAAAATCATCGAATATAATTTTCCCTCGGGTTCATCATTGGTTTCCCCCATCTCAATATGTGCATTTAACTTTTCAAGAGGCATTACAAGTCCTACGTACTTGCAAGCCCATTTTCTATGCCATGTGCATTGAAACTATGTGGATGCATCTTGTGTTTATGTTTAGGGTAAAGGTTGAGCTTCATTAGGGTATGGAAAAGGCTGGCTCTCCTATGTACCTCTGAAACCCTAAATTATTATGATCAATAATCTGACCATGCCTTGAATTAACCTTCACTATCTAGAACTCTTTTCACATAATGCTTCAAGGCACTGGCTCTAAGATCACATCATCACTGTGGGAAAAAAAAAATATTGAAGTCACGATTGGTGGTTCCATTAAATGTCTAAATTTTAATTCAATTTTCAAAGTGAAGCATGAGCTAATCCATCCATGCAATTTATAACCAATTAATTTGGATTATTTTCTGGTTCATGCTCCCAGAGTGAATCAATGTTTGTCTTTTTATCTATTGATTGATCCCACACGAAAAGTATCACTTTGGTAAATTGATTTGTTTGTTTCATCTTCTTTGCAGGACACCAAGAAAATGTGGCTTGGATCCACATCCAACGAGGCAACACTTGTACTCGAAGAAAACAAATTCGCAAAGTCACATAGGTCACAAAGTCACAAAGTCGAACAGGTCGCAAAGTCGCATAGGTCACAAAGTCACAAAGTCGTAAAGTCACATAGGTCGCAAAGTCACATAGGTTGAAAATTTGCATAGGTCTTGAAGTCACATAAGTCGCAAAGTCACAAGGTCGCAAAGTCGCATAGGTTGCAAAGTCACAAAGTCGCATAGGTTGCAAAGTTGCAAGGTCACAAAGTCGTAAATTCACATAGGTCACAAAGTCACAAAGTCGCATTTGTTGCAAAGTCGCATAGGTCGCAAAGTCGCATAGGTCACAAATTCGCATAGGTCACAAATTCACATAGTCCGCAAAGTCCCAAGGTCGCAAAGTCACAAAGTTGCAAAATCGCATAGGTCGCAAAGTCTCAAAGTCACAATGTCACATAAGTTGCAAATCCGTAAAGTCGCATAGGTTTCAAAGTTGCATAGGTCGCAAAGTTGCAAATTCGTATAGGTCATAAAGTTGCAAAGTCGCAAAGCCACATAGATCACAAGGTCACAAAGTCGCATAGGTCACAAAGTGGCAAAGTCACATAGGTTTCAAACTCACATAGGTTGCAAAGTCGCAAATTCGCATAGGTCGCAAATTCACAAAGTTTCATAGGCTGCAAAGTTGGATAGGTCATGAAGTCGCATAGGTCACAAAGTCGCAAAGTCGCAAGGTTTTAAAGTCACAAAGTCACAAAGTCACATGGGTCGCAAATTCGTAAATTTTCATAGGTCGCAAGGTTTCAAAGTCACAAAGTGGCATAGGTCGCAAAGTTGCAAAGTCAAAAATTTTCATAGGTTGCAAACTCACATAGTTCGCAACATCGGTGACTATGATGATATGTACTATTTGTGAGGCTAGCCTTTACATGTGGATGAGCAGCCTTGACTTTAGTCCATCAAAAGCATTAAGAGATCTAGATCTAGCATTAGCAGCGGGATATGCATATCTAAGTCTTCGCATAGGTTGCAAAGTCACATAGGTCGCAACGTCGCATAGGTCGCAAAATCCCAAGGTCGCAAAGTCACAAAGCCACATAGGTCACAAAGTCGCAATGTTTCATAGGTCACAAAGTTGCAAATTCGAAAAGTCACATAGGTTGCAAAGTCACAAAGTCACATGGGTCGCAATGTCGCAAAGTCGCATAGGTTGCAAAGTCACAAAGTCGCATAGGTCGCAAAGTCGCAAAGTTGCATAGGTCGCAAAGTCACAAAGTCGCAAAGTCGTATAGATTGCAAGGTCACAAAGTCACAAAGTCGTATAGATCTGAAATTTGCAAAGTCGCATAGGTTGCAAAGTCGCATCACTCGCAAAGTCTCATATCTCGCAAAGTAGCATAGGTCGTAAAGCTGCATAGGTCGCAAAGTCACATAGGTTGCAAAGTAACATAAGTCGCAAAGTTGGGTACATCGCAAAGTCGCATAGGTCGTAAAGTTGTAAAGTCACAAATTCCCATAGGTCGTAAAGTCCCAAAGTTGTAAATTCACATAGGTCGCAAATTTGCATAGGTCGCAAAGTTGCATAGGTCAAAAAGTCACAAATTCGCATAGGTCGCAAAGTCGCAAAGTCGCAAATTTGCATAGGTCACAAAGTCACACAACTGCATAGGTCACATAGGTCGCAAGATCGCAAAGTTGCAAAGTCGCATATGTCGCAAATTCGCAAAGTTGCATAGGTCGCATTGGTCACATTCTGCCACTCGGTCGCTCCTATAAAAGGGAAAAATCAACCAATTTGAGAGAGGCTTCAACAAAAATAGACAACATCCTTGACTCAACCAACTAATATCCCGAAGCACGAGATACTCTTCTAAAGAAGGATTGGATTACGACACAAAATGATAAAGTATAGCTACACATGAGAATCCAATATCGGGACAAGTTGGCCAAGGATGTAGAAAAGGCCATATATTCATGTAATCATCTCCTCAGTGGGTTATATCAATGGATGAAGCCCATCACACTCCTTCCATCTGGTCACTGGAAACACCTAAGGAATGGGATGAATTACTACAAGAAATGCAAGGATTTCTCGACCCAATTAGACAAGCTTCTAGCTACAACGGCTTACAGGTTACAAGAGAGAGAATCATGCAGTATGTGGTTGATCTAGTCGTGGTTCACACCAAATTTTCTACCTTGTCAAACTAAGTCAACGCTAAGAAAAGCATGTTGATTCTAGATGCCCTCGAGGACACGGGGAATAGATGCATAAACTGGTCATGATATATATAGACTACAAAGCATGGCAGACCTATCTTTGGGAGCATGAACATATTGTCACTCTGGCCTTATCAATCACCAGATCATTACACAGGTTCAATGAATGATAAATACTATCTCATTTTTTGTTGCACAACATGGTAGCTTAGGGAAAATTTAATCATAACCTAAGAGAAACATGAGGGAGTCCCTAGGTTGCAATCAACCCTAGGTCGCAATCAACCCTAGGTCGCAATCAAACCTAGGTCGCAATCATCCCTAGGTTGCAATCAAGCATGAAATGTCCCTTGGGTCGCAATCTCCCTTAGGTCGCCACTTCCCCTTAGTCGTAATATCCCTTAGGTCGTAACTTCCCCTAGGTCGCAATATCCCTCAAGTCACAATCTCCCTTAGGTCGTAACCTCCCCTAAGTTGCAATCTCCCTTAGGTTGCAACTTCCCCTAGGTCGCAATCTCCCTCAAGTCGCAACTTCCCCTGGGTCGCATTCTCCCTTATGTCGCAACATCCCCTAGGTCACAATCTCCCTTAGGTCGCAATCTCCCTTAGTTGAAATATCGCTTAGGTCGCAACTTCCCCTCCGTTAGGTTGCAATCCTCCTGAAGTCACAACTTCCCCTAAGTCGCAATCCTCCTGAAGTCACAACTTACCCTCAGTCACAAGTAAGCCCAAGATTCGGGGAATACCAAAGGTCACGGGAAACCCACGAGTCATCTCAGCCTATATGTACATCTTCTGGCGAATTTTTAGGGACTTTTTGGGTTTTGGAATTTTGAGAGGGACGCATTGTTGCTTATTGAATGTATGCCTTTTGATGAATACAAAGAAGTGTCATTGCATCTCACTATTTAATCCGATGGAATTCCCTTGTGTGGTTGTGCTATGAATATGGTCCCTTCAAATGAATGATGCTTTCTTCAAGTATTGGTGCACATTTCTACTCATGTATTATCTTGTGTTATGAGCTTTCTTACAACACATGGATGGTATATGATGCTCTAACTTTAAGGATACGTTGGTTAATTTCTTTGTCAACATTTGCTTTAAATCTGTATTCGAATGTGTGTAGATTATAAATAAAATGCTTAACGATCACAATTTTTTTATCATTTGTAAAGTGAATCTTGTTATAAGTGTGATCTTGGTAAAGTTTTTCTAACAATGCTTTTTGTAGGTTTCATGCTTTAAATTCCACTTTGTTATTCATGGTATCATGTTTCACAGGGAATTCATCAATCATTGATTTGTTTTTGTCCAACATCCGCACATTTCTATTTTCAGCGAGTTCCATCCCTGTCCAAAAATAATATTTACCAAATTAATTCCAACCAGGCCTACATACCGAATGGGATCCATAAACCAAACGGTTTAGAATCTAACTGGGATCTTGCACAAGGGATATCCCCTTAATATTGGTGAGACATTTTCAACCGTCAATAGATTTGGTGCTAGAAAGAGAGCCAAATGACAAGCTAAGCCCTTGGAGCCTGTAGTTTAGTCTCATAATTGTAAATGGCTCATCCCCAAATCATCCTCTAGAGATTTTTATCGGGTTTATCTATTTGTCAATGCTTAATCCCCGACGAAGCTATCTATCACTTGTCTTAGTTGAAGTTCGATGGTGAAAATGGAATTTTCGTAACCGAGCACCTTTCTTATTTTCTTGAGTTTTTTGAATATTACAAAATTAATGATGAGGAGTTTCCTTGTGTGCTTTTATCCCTCACCCTTGAAGGAAGCGTTAAGAAATGGTGTCACACGCTGCAAGGGATAACTGAGGTTGATGATGACTTGGTGAGACTATCACTTCCAGGCCTTCCCAAGAGCTGGCATAGTTACTAGGAATCTGTGAATGGGAGGGAGCAGTTACCAAAGTGGGAGTGACCGTGGTCGGATTTGGTACAAGAAGAGTTTCATAAAAATACTAGGGATGGATCCTCATCCAAGACCGATGATGAGGAAAATTATGCCTTATATGGCAAGGAAAAGAAGGGGAAAGGGAATAAGTTCCCTTCCAAATCCAAGACCGGAAAAGAAGGCAAGAAACGAGACATGTAAAAGGTGAAATGTTTCAACTATCATGATCATGGACACTATACCACAAATTGTCCACAAAAGAAGAAGAAGAACAACAAGGATTTGGGAGATGCAATGGGTGAAGCTTTGGCCTCATAGTTTGAGTTTGACTTCTCTTTCATCGCGTGCATGGTGTCAACTGTGATGGGATCTATGTGGTACGTGGATAGTGGAGAATATTTCCACATGACTAGCAACAAAGAACTATTTAGTAGCTTGGAGGGGAAGGATCTCTAGATGCACTTCGATATGGGTGATTACAGGAAGTATAGCACTACCAATATTGGTATAGTTACTTTCCAGAGAGAGTCCGGTAAACCTTTCATATCAAAAGATGTCATGCATATACCAATTTTGAAAAAGAATTTAGTTTCAGTTGCTATGTTGGAGGATATTGGATATGATGTGGTTTTCAGTGAAGGAAAGGTGTTCCTTCGTCACAAAGCCACAGGACATGTAAATATGATTGGGGGTCATGTCAATAACCTCTACAAACTTGATGTAGATGGTTGTGTAGAATTGAGCAGTAAAGCAGATGAAGTGGTGAGTCAGGATACTGGTAAGTTATGGCACAAGAGGTTGGGTCATCTACACCACAGTGCTTTGAGGATCCCCACCAGATTTCTACAGGGCTTCCAAAGGGTACACTTGCGCAGATAGACACGTGAAGGGGTTGTAATATGGGGGAGTATACAAAGGCCACTTTTCATGAGAAGGAGAACCGATCAACAAAAATCCTTGATAGAGTTGACTCAGACGTGTGTGGATCATTCTCAACAGCTTCCATAGAAAATCACATGTATTATGTGATTTTTGTTGATGATTTTTCTAGAAAGTGTTGGATTTTATTCATGTAGAAGAAGGATAAGATGTTCTCCAAATTTTTTGAGTTCAAAGCACTGGTAGAGAATTATATAGGGAAGAAGGTGAAGGCTCTAAGGAGCGACAATGGTGGTGAGTACATCTCTAATGAATTCAAGCAATTCTACGTCAAAGAAGGAATTCAAAGATAATTGATTGCACCTCATAACCCACAACAAAATGGGGTTGCAGAAAGAAATAACAGAACAATTGTGGGAGCAACATGAGCTATGTTACATGATCAGGGCTTACCGTTGCATATGTGGATAGAGGCATGCAACATAACGGTATTTGTGCAGAACCATAGTGCTCATTAGATACTTGATATGAGTACACCAGAGGAGGATTTTTCAGGTAGAAACCAGATGTTTCATATTTTAAATTTTTTTGCTCATATGTCTATTTCCACGTGACCAAAGATGCTTGGAAGAAGCTAGAACCAACAGTAGCGGTTGGGATATTTGTGGGGTACACAAATACTCCCCACAGTTATCAAGTGTATTTTCTAGCACACCAGATGAAAGTTGTTAGGAGAGATGTAAAATTTGATGAGGAGAAAGCCATGTGATTGTCCCTTAAGATGGAGCTTGAATTGCATGCAAAAGATGAAATCTTAGTTCTAAAGGATGAACCTCAGGATGTGGAGCAACCACAAACAGAGGAACAGAGAGTGGCATAAACCACTCATGCAGACCCATCCACCAGAAATGGTAAGAAGCGCACCAGAGATGCTGACAAATTGATGCTAGATGTGGCACAGAATGTAGGTGCGCCTACATCACAACACAGGCAGAGAAGGTCCCAAGATAGGTATACTGGATACATGGCTCTTATGAGCAAATGTATTGTGACAGGAGCATCCTCTTTTGAGGAAGAAGTGAAACTGTTAGTATGGTTTGATTCCATGGTTGAGGAGCATGACTCCATTATCAGAAACAGTGCATGGGAAGTTGTCCCAAGACCAGTGGATAAGTTAGTGGTTGGATCCAGGTGGTTCTATAAGGTGAAGCAAGTAGCAGATGGGAGTGTGGAGAAATACAAGGCTAGATTTGTGGCCATAGGATTCTCACAAGTAGAGGGGATTGACTATGAGGAGACTTTTGCACCAGTTTCAAGGTACTCATCGATTAGATCTATCCTTGCACTCTCAGCGCAGATGGGCTGGCAGATACATCATATGGATGTAAAGGAAACCTTTCTCAATGGAGTTATTGAGGAATAAGCATACATTTAGCAGCTAGAATATTTTGAGACCTTTGAAAGGGAGTCATATGTGTGTAGAATCAAGAGAGAATTGTATGGGATGAAGCAAGCACCTTGTGCTTGGTACACCAAGATTGACACATATTTCACTCGGTTGGACTTCATAAAAAGTGAAGCGAATGTCAATCTATATCATATTGTGGTTGATGGTAAGATTTTGATTATTGTACTTTATGTAGATGATCTGATACTAATAGGTGATGAGAAACTCATAATTTCTTGCAAAGAGGAGCTTACAATAGAGTTTGAGATGAAGGATATGGGGCTCTTGCACTATTTCCTTGGCTTGGAAATATGAAAAAGAGATGGGAAGATATTTGTATCTGAGGGCAAGTATGTTAAGGATATTTTGAGGAAGTTCCACATGAAGGGCAACAAACCCATGGAGACTCCTACTTCAGGTGAGGTAGTGGATGCTACTATTTATAGGCAGCTTGTGGGTTCACTTATGCATTTGGTGAACACACGACTAGACATATGCTATGCAATCAAAAAAAAATTTCAAGCTATGGTTAAGCCTACCAAGCTCTTTTGGAAGGCAGGGAAGCATTTTTTGAGATATCTCAGGTGCACTACAGAGTATGGATTATGGTACAGATGGAAAAAGGGAGTGAATATTCAAGGCTTCACCGATGCAGATTGGGTAGGAAATCCATTAGACATGAAGAGCACATCAGGGGGCATCTTCAACATAGGATCAATAACAGTTTCTTGGTACAGCAAGAAACAGAGATCAGTAGCACTCAGTTCAGCAAAGGAAGATTACATAGTAGCTAGTTAGACTACATGTGAGGCCATCTAGATGAGGAAGATACTTGTTGTTTTTTTTGTCATTAGATGGATCTGATGGTGATACATTGTGATAACCAGAGTTGCATAAAAATCTTGGTTAATCTGATATTCCATGACAGGTCTAAGCATATTGATATCTGGTACCACCATCTTAGAGATTATGTTCAGAGGCTCATTATGTTATCTCAGTACATTCCCACGGAGGATCAAGATGCATACATCTTGATGAAGGTGGTGGAAAAGAGAAATTCGAATACCACAGAGGTTGGATTGGGGTAGTTGATAATACCTTTCTTGTTGAGAGGGAGTGTTGAAATTAAACAAGAAAATGTGGGCGTCTAATTTATTTTCCCCTTAAATAATTTGGAAAATAAATTGTAATTTCATCTCATAACAACTTGTATGAGTTAACTAAGTCATGGAGAATGAGTTAGCTCAAGAATTTCAAGTTGAGGGTCTAAGATGAGGCATGTAGAGTGATTATATTATTTTTGGGGTCCAGTTGCAGTTAATGCAGTAGTGTGGTGTGAGTGTAATCAATTAACTCAAATTAATTGAGTTAAAATCAGTTTAACTAGTTCTAACTGAGTGATGAGCTAGTGAAAGGTCTAGTGAATTAAATTAGATTAATTCACAAGTAGTGATCAATCAGATAACTAATGATTCACTATTGATAGCTGCATGCATGTCAGTTCTAATGAAGACCCAGTTGAGACATAGGTTAAAGGGAATATAACTTTCAGTTGTATTATTAGAAAATTTCTCGAGTGTAGTTATAAAGTCATAGGAATCCCATGATGGATTGTGAAATCAAGGAAGGTTGGAATTCCTATTTAACAAGGATTTATTTCTCTAGGAATTACATGAGAAAGGCAGGTTGGAGGAAGGCAAGGAATTGGCTAAGTGTTTGTCCAATTTTTCCTAGATCAGTGTGAGACGATTGGTAGAGTGCAACAAATTCTTGTGAGCAAGAATGCATTGTATTGTTTCATGATTCCTTGACTTTATACAAAATATGATAGATGGGTTTTGAGCAGTTTCTTTCCCCAGGAATATCTTGTGTTGTTTTATTGATTTACTTCTTTCTCTTACTTTCATGTGATTAAGCGATCGTGTTTTAAATTCAGCAAATATTGTAGAAGGATTTAGTATCTTGTTTTAGTACATTATGTGATCATATTGAATCCGTTGGTATAATTTCTACAATTTGGGAGTTACCAGAATTCTAGTAGCAATTGTCTTTTGCTACTAGAAATAATGAATTGTTATAACAAATTTTCCAAACCACCAACCATGAAATAAGAAAAAATATAATCAAATAAATCACTAAAAACATTGGGAATTAGCTAAAAAGAAAAAAATGGTTACTTTATAGCGCCCTTTGAGGATGCACATTAAAGAGGATCTAAAAATGATACTAGGAGGTTGTAAAATTATGGATATTAAGGAGCATAGGGAGTAAAAATGGTTTAAAGTCATGCCAAAAAGGTGACAAAATTTAGGCTCAACAAGATTGTTCTTCATTTTCTTCTACCACTACTTGTAATCGAGTGGTTTTCTAAGTCATTCCTTTCTTAAATCATTTTAGCTTGTCCCATTTCACTCCTAACAATAAAGGTTGCTTTTTATTTTGATATATGCCACTTCCATCTCTGTTTTGAGATAATAAGGGATAAGATGCAAATCATGGACTGATTTTTACAAAAGTATGAGAACCGATAAAGTCCTTAAGGAGTGAATTTATTAGATATTTCATCTCCTTCTTCTGAAATGGAACATTCATCAATTTTTCATTTATTTAATATTTCTATGTAGCTATCATTTGAAAATAACCAACCAAATTTATTCCCAAGGAAAAGGTAACCAAAACCTTGAATATAATACCATTTTCTTTTGAACTTATAAATTTGATAATTTACTAGAGATATTCTTTCTTGTAGCCCACCCACCACTTCTTTCTTTTCCTTAACAGCCAAAGAATTGCATATTGTTTCTTCTATATTTGTATTTCCCTAAGGATTCTTATATTGACTTTGATGTAGAATTTAACCGTTGAATAATAGAATCAACCTCAGAAATTTTATTATATATCTCAGGAAATATATTTATGATCTCAAGATGTACATTAACTATATAAATTGTTTCACATTGATGAAAAATAAATTAGTGAGTTTTGGCTTCATCTATCTTATCAATTGTGGTGTCACATATTTTATCCTTATTCTAAAATTATAATCTTCATGAATATCATAGGGTTTTACTATGTCAATTGGATTTATAATTAATGGGTGAGATGAGTGATTGTTATCTTCTCCACCTAGGTTTAATTCCCACAAAATATGAAAGAATAGTTTTTTTCATTTACTTGTCTTTTTAATCTATTTTCACAACATCTCTTTAACCAATATATATAGATTTGAGACCCAAAAATAGAGTGTAATATCTAAAAGTTACTCCTTTATATGTTTAATTTATCTTACCCTAGAATCCCATACCATTTCTTTGCATCACATTTTCTCTAACAAGTATTTACATCTATAAATGGTTGTTGTGCACTAACAATGGAAATTTCTAATGTAATAGTTTACGTAGCATAATTTCTATTTGCAAAAAGTACCATGTCATACAGTTCCTTTGCATCACATTTTTTCGTAACAAGTATTTACATTTATAAATTATTGTTATGCAATGACAATGGAAATTTCTAAAGTAACACTCAAATCACAAAAGGTCCATTTTGCAAAAATACCATGTCATCTCAAAACAATGATAATCATCATTTAATTGGATTTGAAAGGAATACCTAAAAAAACTCTTTGGAAGCCTTTCCATGTGGTGACTCCATTTCTCTTATAAAAAGAGAAATTCAATCTATAATCTTTCGAGATCTATGTTATAATTTTAGCAATTCTAAATATAACACTTTTACAATGTTATAAATTTAATTAATTAAAATAAGATTATAAGAAAATAAAATCAACCTATGATCTTTCGATATCTATATTATAATTTTAATAATTCTAAATATAACACTTTTACATTGTTATAAATTTAATTAATTAACTTAACTTATATTATACTGAGAGTCGGAAGAGCTTTTAATTTCTCGGTGGTCGTTTTGAGGTTTTGTTAGTTCGTTGCAAGATTATGGCGAAAGATCCACGAAAAGTGGGTTGAAATCCTTATCTAAAGAAAATCGTAGCATTTTCTTAAAGGAAATGAATGGTAAGTAGTTGCAAAGCATTAAAGTATTGGTAGTGAATTATTTTATTAAAAGTTTTTTTATTTTTTTTTTGGGGCATTGTGTGGTAATTCGATCACATAACTTTAACTTTTTTTACCGGTGAAGTATAACTTTATTTTAGATTTTTTTAGCTTAAGATATGGGAATTTTGATTGTTTCAAATGATCATGAAATTGGTATATTTGGATTTCAAATTTACCATTAAAAAAATAGATTTCTAATCAATTAAAGACTAATAAATATGTTTACAAAAATTACAATTTTTTTTAAATAATAAGACTTTAACTCCTCAATAACTAATAAACACTAAAGTTCATATAAATCAATAAATTTATACTTTGTTATTATGATTTTAATCCATCTACACCTTATACTTGTTATGATTTATTCTTATTATGTTTATTATAATAAATTTTAAAATCTCTTAGGTTATTATGTTTATTATTCTCTTGAGTATTTGGACTAGTGAACAACTTTATATTGTTTGATAGGAGAGAAGTAGATATTTTGTTGAGGATTGATTAAATAATTCTTTTAGTTGACATAGCAACCTTAATTCACTATTGAGAGATACCATGGTGAAATCTTATTGCCGAATTTATATCAATTATAGTTCAAGCCAATTTTCCTTAATTCACTATTCAAAGATACCATGGTGAACTCTTATTGCTAGAATTCTATCAATTATATCTCAAGCTCATTTTCCCTCCCAAATTATTCTCGACCCACCAAATGATTCTAAGTTAATTTGGTCTCAACCATATTATATGCAATTTTTCTGAGAGCATAATTTCTAACCTAGGTGGTAGGGACTAAGCTACCTTGTAGCACTTGTTTATAGTCGAAGACCAAAGAAGCTTTCTATCCTTTATTAATCATTTCCCAATGCTAGAGCTCCAATGAATCTTGTGATGAAGGTCAACTCTAAGATATTTGTATGAATTAACTTCTTCTACATTGATAATCTCATACATAAAGTTAGTGTAAATGGTCCTTTAAAATCTAGTTATTGCAACCTTTATACCGTCAATGTTTATTGGTATACATGTAAATACGTAAACTTTGAAACTGGAAGATAAACGAGTACCTGCTTTTTTTAATTAGCAAAAAATCGTCTGATTTTGAAAAGTGTTGATTAAGAATACTCTTAATTTTCTTTTAGCGTGTTTTTGACACATTAAATTTTCTTATGTACCAAGTATAAACATTATTTTTAAAATGTTAGTGATTTTTATGTTGATTTTGAAAAGTGTTGATGCCAAAATCTTCTGTTTTTTTAGAAGACTTATTTTTTATTTTAAATTTTCTAATGTATTAAATGTTAATACTTATTTTCTAAATTTAACGATTTTTGAAGTATTCGTCTTATTCCTCTTCACTTACATATTTTTTTAAAGTGTTTTTTAGTTTTTTTTCTTTTTTCTTTTCTTTTCATTTTTTTAGTGAGATATTTGATTTCTTGTTGTGTTAAAAAAAAAAAAAAAACCAAATTTTTAAAATTTTGATCTTCTATTTAATTATATACTGTTAAATAATATTTCATTTCCCATGAAATAATTGTTACTAAAAAAAGAATTTTTAACAGTTTACATAAAAATACACATTTTGAATATAGATATAACTGAAAAAATACACATTTTGAGTCTTCTTTGCTAAAAGTAACATGTCAAATAAACCTATTTTAAAGGAAAAATTATACAAGTAAATATAAAAATTAGTAATTTTTATGATTTTTATGTCAAATATTAATAATAGTAACATTTTTTTCTATAAATTAAATGATTCATATAAAAAATAAAGTGAAAATCACATTATACAATTTTTAAAATTTTGTGAAATCACATAATATTATTTAAAAAAAAAAAAAAAACAAAATCATAAAATAAAAATAAAAATTTAAAAAATTTTAAAAAATTAAAAAAATTAAAAATAAAATCATAAAATAAAAATAAAAAAATTACTAAAAATAAAAATAAAAAATTTAAAAATTTTAAAAAATAAATTAAGAAAACAATTGGGTTGCCCGAGGGTAGCCGTCGTGGGCCGGCGGAGCTGGCTAGCTTCTGTTGGGTATGTGTTATGTTCTTTTCACGATTAGTCACATACGCAGAGGGGACACAAGGGGGGAGACAGTACCCTCTGTACGTTGCGCCGGACGTAGCAGGGTGTCACAAGGGGCAGCAGCCCCCCTTGTCCAGGGGTTTGCAGGGGACAGGTAGCCCCCTGCGCGGGGTTTGGGTTCACAGGGGATGGGTAGCCCCCTACGCGGGGTTGGCAGATCCCCCTATGGTTTTGTGCATGTGTTTGCACATGATTTTGGGGCATGATTGTTTTCGGCCCCTGGTATTTGGTAGATCTGGTCAAGGGAACTACAATTATGTTCTAATATAGGGTTAATGGATTGAGGTTTATGAATGCTTTAGCATGTATATATGTGTGGTGTAACGCTAAAAGGAATATAATGAAAAATCAAACTGGTAATCCCAGTTTTGGGATCCAGGGAAAAAATCTTTGTATATATCTGTTTTATGTTTTATGCTCTCGGTATTTTTTATTTTATGTCTTTAAGAATTCATTGGTAGATAATTTTTGTATAGGGTTAAAACCTACAGCTTCGTCGCTCCTTGGGCTACCCAGCGGGGCTGATCGGAGCCTATTATGAGAGTAGGCTCCGGTCAGTCCCATCGGATGGTTCGAGGGGCAGTTGGCATGGGCTGACGGAGTTTCCCAACATCGCGAGGAGGCATGAGGGGCAGCCGTTGTGGGCCGACCGAGCTTGTCCAGCTTAGCCAACCCATGACGGTCGCCCCTTGGGCCACTCGGCGGGGCTGGGCCAATTTTGAGAATCGACCCAGCCCCGTCGGGTGGCCCGAAGGACAGCCACCGTGGGCCAGAGGAGTTGGCCAAGCTCCGTCTGCCCACGATGACCGCCCATTGGGCCACCCGGCGAGGCTGAGATTCGATTCCTAGAATCAGCTGGGCCCCCAGCGAATTCTTAGAATCAACTTTCAGCACATCGAGCCCATGGGTGGGCTCAATCCAATTCTCTTAATTCTGAGAATCAGGTTGAGGGCACCCAAAGGCTTGAGGGCCACAATTTTTTTATATTTTTTTTGATATATTTGTTATTAATTTTTTTTAAATTTTAATTTTATTTAGGTTTTTATTTTTTATTGTTTTAATGTTTTATTAAGTTATTTTATTTATTTTTTAATTTTAATTATTTTGTGTGTGTTTTTTATTCTTTTAATGTTTCTTTAGTTATTTTAATTGTGTTTTTTTTTTAATTTGTTTTAGTTTTTTTTTTAAGTTTTTTTAGTTAGATTTTTTAATTTTTTTAATTTTAATTTTTCAATGTTTTTTTATTTTATTTTTTTCTCATTTATTTAAATATTTTTTATTTTTTTATTTTGACTTTTTTTACTATGTTTATTTTTTAATTTTTTAATTTTATTAATTATTTAAATGTGTTTTTTAAATCTAATATTTTTTTTTTAAATTGTCTAATAAAGTATTATTATAATGTTTTTTATTTTATTTTTTTCTCATTTATTTAATTACTTTTTATTTTGAATTTTGAATTTTTTTACTACGTTTATTTTTTAATTTTTTTAATTTTATTGATTTTTTAAATGTAATATTTATTTTGATTTTTTTTAATTGTCTAATAAAGTTTTTTTTTCTTTCGTTAATTTTGTTTCTTTAATTATTTTTTTATTGTTTAATTATTTATTTCTTTATATTTTTTTATCTTTATCTTTATCTTTACAGATATTTTTTTTTTCTATTTTTATGTTTTATTTTTTTTTGGCTTTTTTATATATTCCATTTCCTGTTGTCCTTTTTTAAATTTTATATTTTTTTTCTATTATATATTTTTATTTACTTTTTTTTTTAACTTTTGTTTTTTCTGTTTTTTGTGTTTTTTTATATTGTTTTAACTCTTGTTTTTATTTGTAAATTTTTGCCTTCATTTTTCTTTTGAAATTTTAAGTTTTTTTGGAGCGATGATATTTTATAAAGTTGAAAATTTATCCTAAAAAGAAATTGTTATTCCAACATTTTCTCTTTTCCTTTTGAGGGTGTTTTCTGCACACAAAAAATGGTTTTCACTGCCATTTTTTAAACATGTTGAAAATTCACCACTTTTCGTTTATGAGCTTATTTTTCATGCTTTGGAGGGTTTTTTGGCTAGAGTTCTCATTTTGAGTTTATAGTTCTTGTTTCATAGTTTATGTTGTTATGAAAAAGGATAGAAATTGTTATGTACAATAATAGAAATCTTGGAGAATTCTTAGTTACTTCATGACATAAGTACACAATAGAAATTTTTATGCACAAGAATAGGAAACTTGGATAATTCTTAGTTACTTCATGACATAAGAGAGAAACTACATCAACCCTTCATGTTCTGATATTATCCTTAAAATTAATTGTATTTGTATAGCAACCCATCCCCTGACTCTAATCAACTAGGAATTAGAACTTAAAAAAATCATATCTAGCTTTTGCATGTCAATAAAATCTAACAAAAAAAGGATATATAAGACAAAATGAATCTCCTATTTCACACTCTCAATGTTCTAGTTATCTTATATGGATGTTAAGTGTAGGTTGCAGCATCTCTAGAGAATTATAGAGGGATTGAAAAAAGGAGAAGTGTTTATAACTTATAGTCTTATCAAAAGCAGTATGTCATATCTCATGCCCTTTATAGAAGTTCATATTTCCTCCATTGAGAGTATGGTTGTGACTATGAACCTTATGCAAAATCAAAATACAATTAACATGAAAAATTAGAGGTTTCTTAAGAGTGCTTCAAAATTTAGTTAACGTCGATGTTAGCACAAAATTGCTAAACAATTGTGAATAAATGAGGTAGACATTTCACATGATATTGATGCCATTAAGAATACTCATCAAAAGTACAAAGATTGAGGAAAAATTTTCTCCAATATTTATGAGCATAGAAACAAGTGGCTAAAACAAAAGAAATAATTTGTTATCATTTCCCATAAAGTTAGATAAACCAAATTTAGTCTTTATAGATGGTGACAATCATTATCATCAACAACAACCACCTTTTCTATTCGTAGAATAACAATTACTTTCACCACTTGTTCACCATCAACTAGCCCAACCACATAATATATACAAGCATCTATCACCTTATATCAACCACCTCTCAATGACTTCATGAATAGCTCAAGCACTAAAATTGAAATCTTATAGTGGAGCATCAATTATTTAGAAAACAATGGTGAAAAATTTTCCCTTCAGGAGAAAATGATTGACATGGAAAAATATAAGAGGAAAAAAATGTCACCCAAGGTTTTATCACCTAGCAAATATGGCAGTTTTTTTTTTTTTTTAACTTAAATATGGAAACATTGATACAAATGAATTTGTTGAAGAATACTTTAATCTCACCTAGAGCTAAAAATATGGTACAATAAAAGTGAAAGATGAAGAGGATGTTGTAACAAGAATTTGTATATATACAATGAAATTAAAATACAAAAGGTCTATGTAAAGAAAGAAGTTGAAAAAAAGGAAAGAATGGGTTTGGAAATTTACATATAAGTCTTTTTAAAAACAAACACTATCTTGTTAACACACACACACATATATATATCTTATTTAATATGAAATATTTTCGCATCTTATTTAAAATCATTATAAGAAAAAATTTTGGAATTGGAAAGGAAAATATATTCCATACAAATAAAAAGAGAAATCAAAATATAATTTATTTCAATTAATATGGGGATAGGTTTTTTTTATGAATAAGGCAATTTTTTATTTTTATGAAAATTCCAAAATTTAATATAATTTCTCAACTAATAGAAATGTTTCTTACTAGTTCATATTTAGAGAGAAGGTTAACAAAAAGGCAGAGAAGCTATGGCATATTGTGATTAATATTTTGATCTCATGTGTGGCATATTGTGATAAATGTTTTGATCTCGTGTGTAATCAATTAATGTATGCTAAGTTTGGAGCTCTACACTTTGGAAAAATGTAATATTTGTATTACACTGTATCTAGTGAGCTTCTTGTTTTCTTCAATTTATGTTTGACAAATTGAATAAAAGTGCTTGGCTATGAATTTAACTAAAACAAAAGAATAGAATTTATATATTTGAAATCTTATTTCCAAATTAAGTAAAAGATGTCAAAATGAAAGAACATATACAAACTCATATAAAGTATTATAAAAAAGTTTGATCAATTCATAGTTATTATTTTTTTATATGGAACATACATTTCAAGGAAATTTTCTTCATTTCAAAAATGATATTTGGGATAAACTGCTTGACCCTATAATCTTTTATTTGTCTTTCTCATCATTCAACCCCTTTCATTAACCCACTAATCCACTTATACCCAAATCATTATTTATTTTCCAAAATAATTTAATAAACCTTGTCACTCAAAGCCCCCTAGTGCTCAAAATCTAATTTTTAAACTTAAAATATATATAAAATCACACCAAATAATGCTAAAATTCATAAATAGAGGAAGACCCAATTAAGGAATTAACATTTTTTTTAATCTTTTTAAAATATAAATTAAGTAAATAAATCCACTTTTTTAACTAGTTCTCATTTATTAAAAACTTGAAATATTTGTAAACATAATATCATTTCAACCTAACATAACTCCTCATATTATTAGAAGCACGCCCATCTTCCAGTAGATATTTCAGTTTCAACACAAGTTTTTTATTTAATTTTTCTCTACTTTAAATCTATTAAATATATACCAATTATGTTTGAAAAATTGAATAAAATTGTTTGACTATTAATTTAACTAAAAACAAAAGAATACAATTTATATATTTAAATAAATTTAAGTGAGGCTGAAATTAATTTAAATAGAGTATACAATCAAACTTTACCAATCACTAGTGTAATTTTAGAGATAATTTACTAAAGAAAAATCACATCCAACTTCCAATAGATATTTCAGTTTCAACAAAAGTTTACTTTAGAGATAATTTACTAAAGGAAAATCACATCCAACTTAGAGAGTTTTTTATTTGATTTTTCTCTACTTTAAATCTATTAAATATATACAAATTATGTTTGACAAATTGAATAAAAGTGCTTGACTATTAATTTAACTAAAACAAAAGAATACAATTTATATATTTGAATAAATTTAAGCCAAGTTGAAATTAATTTAAATAGACTATATATTCAATATTCAATGCTATCGTGTCTGTATAAAGAACATAAGATGTATACTGAAATCCTAAATAAATATTTCCAAATTAGCCCACAAACAAGAAATAAAACAAATAAATCTATACTAATATACAAATTCACCAAATAGTGCTAATCTCAAGTTTGATTAGTTTATGAAAATCCACTTGTTTAAATTTAGTTGCTAAAATCATATTTTCCTCCCTATTGAGAGTACATAGCATTCCCCCTTCTTGATAATCTGGGTGGGTGGGTGGGTAGGTGGGTGGAGCGATAGGATTTACACCCTAGAAGTTGGAACAACCCTTTATCGTGAGATAATCGACGATATAATTAGAGATTTCTTTTGGTCGAACCTCTTTTTCAAGAGAAATTATGGGTTAGTCCAAATATTTTTCCTTCGTAATTTGTTAGAGTTATTTCTTTCAATTGTGTTATTTTTATTTATCTATTCTAACTTGACCTTACCAGGAAAGACGAAGTACGAGGAATAGTCTTTGTTTCCTCAAGCCTAACATGTGGAACAGAAGAGCTTGAAAGCTTGTAGAACAGATCTTCCTTCCCTCCTATCGTTTCGCAAAATCAAGCATGTAATATCATTTCTTCTTGCACAAATTTAGAAATATACAAACAATTCAAATTTAGAAACAAACCACTTTCCACACATAAAGCCAAATGATCCAATACTTTTCTTTGTAGAAGCAAGCAATCTCACCATACAATTTCTTAGAGAACGAGGATTTTAAGGCATTCTCACTTGCCGATTACCAATATTATTGTAATTAGTATAACAAAGCAAGCAATCAGAACATTCACTATAAGAAACTGCAACATTCCAAGGCCATTCACTGTAAAAAAAAATGTGTTGAGAAGGCCAGAGTTACAGTGGCACTGATGTTGATGTTGTTGCTCACGTTCCCGACCACTTCCAATCCGGCGAAGAAAAAATTATCTACAGTTAAGGACAAAGCCACCTTACAATGATAACCGCTAGGAGTGAGATTTGAGGACAAGTCTGCTACACAAAAATCTTGCCCACGCGAAGGGTAAAAGAAAAATTACAAAGGACTAGTACAATGGTTAAAGAGGCAATATTGGAAGTCTCCATGATTGATGAATCTAATGCTATAATTTCAGAAGGGTTTTTTTTCTCAATGTGAAGTTGGTGAAGAGCCGGAATAAGTTTATGGGATAGGAGAATAACCTCCGAAATATCTCGATTGCACATAATTGATGTGTCATTTCACATGAAATTTCTCTTTCCATCTCCAAAAATTGATTCTGGCTATGAAATCTACATGCCCAACCATTTCAGCCACCCCACAGAATTAGTAGCTTCTATTCAATCGAACATATAGATCAAATATTTTTTCCAAAATAGTGACCAAATTAGGAATGTAAAACTTACAACAAGAACTAAGTGTGGAAGGCATGATGAACAAATAAACCAATATGGCAAGAGAAGCATTTTTCTTAATCATATTTAGTAATAAGGCTCCTCTTTAATCCATGAAAAAATCGTTCAACAAGAAGTAGTTGGATTACTTTTTGAACATGTTCATTAAGCATTCTAATTATTAGTTTTATTTCAACTATTAATTATTAATCTGACGGCCTCAAATTCTTCAATCGTCTAACATTTCACCCAATGGTACAAACTAGTACACAGTGGTAGCTAGGGGAGTTGTTTTTAAAGAGGAACCCCTTATGGGGAAAAAATCAAATCATTTAATATTAGTAGAGAAATTAATATTAATATATATAAATTATAAATTAATAAATAATATTATGGTTTGAAAATGATAAGTATCATGTAAAATTGGTATTATAAATTAGTTTATATTCATCTTAACTCTGAATTTATCAAGCATAGAGAGGGATCAAATCTCTTTCACTCTAAAAGAGGATTGTATCAAGAGAGATTTGATCAATGGTTAAGAAAAAAATCATTACTATAGTCTTACTTTTTATAATTAGAAATAACTATGCAAAATGAATGTTTTCCAATTAAGAAATTACTCAATAGTTTCCATCTGCTTTTGTTGAATGTTTGTTGTCCATGAGACACATCTATTAAAGGCATTCTATATTTTATTAAAGTTTTATGTGTTTTGTTAACTTTAAGAAGAAAAAATCTTAAAATTTAGATTATTGTAAAAATATCTATTAAGGACATTCCATGTTTTATTAAAGTTTTATGTGTTTTGTTAACTTTAAGAAGAAAAAATATTAAAATTTAGATTATTTTGAAAATATTCAAATCCTGGAAATAAATTTTGATAACTTTAACTTTAGAAATAGTTGAGACCAAATTCAACATAAAATGTACATAGAAAAGCTAAGTGAAATAAATGCCATTTATTTCAAACTAACCTGAGCCTAGCAGGGATTAATAAGCATTAAAACAATTAATTCATTATACATCTAGTTTTATTACAATACCATGGCTTATCCATTCCACATGTATAAAAAAACATAAATCACTCCCTATCACATTATTCTATGGAATTTTTTTTAATTATTACTTGTAATTAATCAATTTAATTAAAAAATTAAAAATACCCTAACTACTTTTGAGATAAATCTCAACCATTGATTTGTGTATACTATTATGAATATTATAGAATATTACATAGAGGTTAAATCCCAACCATCCACCTTATAATTGTTAATAACTAAATTAAATTTGTGGACGTCATACTCGATAATAATAATAATAATAATAATATTTTTATATATTTTAATACACAACTTCCATTATCATAATAATAATAATAATAATATTTTTATGTATTTTAATACACAACTTCCATTATCATAACTGAGACGACAATTATTCTAAATTCTTAAGAAATTATAGTGGTTTTTTAATGTTTTTGAATTTGTACAAGAAAAATATACATTATTTTAAAAGGTAAATTTTCAAGAGATTGTAATTTTTGTTATTTAAAATATATTTCTGCATATATAAATGAATTAAATAATGTTTAAAAAAATATAAAAAGATTTTGGATTAATGGTGCATGGATGTATATGGGTGTACTTAAAGACACTCTTTGAAATAGGTCATTAGTTCAAATCTCATGAGTGTTAAATACACCTCTCTCATAACTTTAATTAAATTTTAATAACATTCAATGAATACTTATATCTCTATAAAGTACCGTTATTACAAGACCAACTTCAACACGAATTGGAACAAAGACCAAATAACCTCCCAAACATAACGAAAAAATTGATAGTCCTATATGATCTACAATCCATGAAAATAAAGCTGCTAGATTTTCTGATGGAATTATTCTTTGTTAGGAGCCTTGTGGAAATACAAATAGCTCCCAAGTATTTCATCTAATCCTTCTCCAAATAGAACCATCTTCACTCCCATAGACTTAATTTTATGGGACATGAAGAACATGGGTGTGGTCGCTCTGATAGTTGTGACATCATATGTTTCGAGGTTGCATACTCTCTACCATCCTGTTACATTAAAAGAAAAAATCCCTTTTACTCTCAAATTCACAAACAGAAATGGTTGTCTAAGTAAATACCTGCAGATAAAATTTAAGATAAAAAGTACCAAGATAGTCTGCTACTTCTTTTGCAACCTTTAAATCTAGAAAACCTTACTGAGACCCCACATATATATATGGTTTCCCTCAAGTATACCAATGGAGATGCTACCTCTTCATGGATTTTGGTGATTATATTAACTTGAGATGACTCCTCTTCATGGATTTTGGTTCTATGTGATATACTTAAACTTTCCATTAAATTCTCAATTAAACTTATACTATAAATTCATTTTCCCATAGTCGATGACCACCACTATGAGCCATTATGATTAATCAAATTTCTATGATACGTTAATTCAAATTTCAAACAAACTTTTGCACCACTATGACCACCATATGGTTGTATTTTATATATTATGATTAATCAAATGTCAATATCACGTTAATTCAAATTTCAAACTAACTTTTGCCGCCACTCATCAACTTGACTAGTAAAATGTAAATGCAATTATTACACGGAAAAACAAAACAAAAATAAATATATTGACTATAAAGAAAAATAAACAACACATTGAACAAGTATGAGTTTAACTTTAATCTTTACTCATCAAATATGTTTTCTTTGTTTTCCTTATGGGCAGGCTCCTTTTAAGTTTAATCAGGGAACACTCGTTATATAGGTTACAAGTACTCATTCTAAACTACACTAATCTACACTAATGTTATGATTTTGTCATGTTTTAGAAGTTTTATATTTTCTTTCTTACTCTATCGTTATTAATTAGATTTTTTATATAGAGGAAATGTGCTTAATTAGATTCAAGGACAGTAAAAATGTTTTTATAAAAACATATGTTGAAAAATATTGGGTTCTGTATATCTTTATGAATCAAGCAGATTGTTTACAGGCTCTATGGATTATATGTGGAACATATAATGTGTCTCTGAGTTCAGTAACTGTGACTATAATAGTGTAAATATAGTGATACCGTGTTATAAAAATATAGTAGTTGTTTTGTTAAATAATTGAAAAACAGAAACTGCATTATATACACAGAAGTATCATCTTGCATAAGGAAGATACATTGCTTGGAGAACTGCATCGCATGGACTCAAATCTATTAAATTTATGAATAGGAATAACAAGGAAAGGAATAATAAGAAATTACTAAACAAACAAAATCGTAGTAAAAATTCAAGGCAGATGTTCAGATTTCAGAACTCTGTCATTTCAAAATTATTGAAAGAGTGAACTATCGATTCTGGGTACGAGGTGAACCCCAGCCCAGAACACAATCGTTCCTCAAAATCTAGCTATACTCGGACAAGAACTTATGGTGGTCTGGTCACCTAAACTAATCATATAGAATTCTTGTCATGGTAACTTAAATTGATAAAAGAAAAATTAATTGTACAGGAGTTTTTGTCTCCGAAACTATTCAGTACACAATAACCATCTGAGGTATACAGAAATAAAAATTTAGATTTACTGGAAAAGAAGTGGAATAATGCAAGAACACATCGGCCAGCCAATGGCTCGGAATGCACAAAATAATATAGATATCATGGTATTATTTGACCAAAAAGATAACATAAACAGATGTGTATATATATCGCAAACATAAACTTGTTCATTAAAAAAGTAAAAATGGCCTTTAAAACTCCATTCCGGGAGTCAAAAGGAAACAATATTTATGTATATATACCTTAACATAGGTTACAAAATTTTCTCTTCAAGAATAAAAAAATACATGTACTGGGCCGACATTAACACCGAGACCGAAATACTAGCAGATGATAAAAATGAAAGAAATATTCAGTCATATAACGGATACTGAGATTTAATATAAGCACAAGAAAGAAACATCTTCAACTTTCACAAGCTAAAAGAAATAACACTATGCCATCTAACTACACTGCACACTTAAGGGCTGAAAGGCAGAGAAAGAGCAACCTTGCGAACCCCAAACGACGCTATAGAGGAGTACCTGGGAATGTTAATGGTGTGGTTAACAGATGGAAAACCATAACACGATAATTTCTGAAGTAAAGAGCAAAGGTTGGACCGCGCTTTGAGAAAGAAAGTACCTGCAGAAATAATAACTCGAATTGTTTTAAAAACACTGTAATATTAGAGTTGAGGGTGAAACTAAAATGATAATCGAAAGAGATAATTGATAGACTGGTTACCTGTAGTGTTAAGCCTCCAAATAAAGCAACGAGCGCCGCGCTGGGGAAAGAATGAGAGAAACCAGAAATTTAGTCGGAGGTAAAAACTTAATAAAATTAACCCTAGTTAAAATAATTGTTTAAGGAAACAAAAAGGAGGAAACAATGTTGCAAATTAGAGCAATGGAAATACCTGAGATAAGGAACTCGAATGGTTTGATAGTCCTCTGTGACAACGGTGGTGGCAGGAGAAAAAATTCCAAGACATTCCAAAAATAAATTGCTAACCATTCCTGAACAAACCCTACAAGAATTTCTCGTCAGTTGAGCATTGTCTTAACCGATAGAGGAAGCTAAGCTAGCAATATCATTCTTGCAAAGGGTTGCATGCTTCACAGAGTTGTATTCCCGGTCGCTGCACAACAGTAAGAGGAATGAGACGGAGCGGTTAGGGTTACAGATATTACCAGTAGTTTCCATGCTGACGATCTCATCGTAAAACCCAATGGCATCGAGTGGTGTGTAATGAGACAGATGGTCGTATAAAAATTAACGCAAATCATAAAGAATCTCACAGGTGTCAAGTGCCATAAATAGAAAAGGCATGACCGAAACCAAATCACTTGACAGTAGTACCAAAACAAATCTCGAGACTTAACATTTCATTGAGAACACCATAAAAGATTTGTACCATAATTGAATTTTATATATAGTTTATGTTTAAGCATGCAAGGTACATTTAATAATCAAGAAATCATGATCTTTACCTTTAAAGAAATATGCATATTAAGTGTGTTAATTAATCACAACACAATTCTATACGAGATGACGTATTACCTTGTAAACTAAGGGTTGAAACTTAGGATTTTAAACATGATATTATAATTGTCAAGGTAAGAAGTAAAACAAAAAAAATTATGTGGTTTAGCGTTATGTTTTACAAGTGGTATCAGAGCAGTGTTTCCACGCTGGGACCCTAGGGGTCACCTAACAAGTTTAAAATGTGTGTATATTGTAAAGGAAATATGAGAAGGGGATCGACACAAAAAACACCTCGGATTACCAGGGAACCTACACCTCAAACACAACCAGAGATGAATCCTAAAATGTGGATTCAGTTGAGTGTAGATCAGCACTAGTAGACTAGTAGACTGCTGGAGGAACAACAACACCATACTAGCATACTGTTAATTATTGTACAGAAGTTGCAGGAGGAGATGGTCCATGTGAGAAGTGACAATGAACATTTGATGCAGGAGCAGGAAAGGATACTTAAGAGCCTTTCCGACAAGAAGAATCAAAGGGTGATACAACCCAGTCCTGGTAGGGGTATTCAAGAAGAAAACGAACGACAAACCAAGGACCAAACCATGGACAGAATGGGAAGGATTCCTTCACAGCGAAGCAACAAAAACAGAAACTATAATGAAGCATAGTTTGGTAATGTGTCAGATCAGAAGGAAGTTAAGAAGCAAAAAGTGGAGCTTCAAGGTGAGTTTCGAAAAATAAAACCACCTACATTTGATGGGGATGTTGAGGAGGTGGCGGAGGCTTGGTTGATAAATATGAATAAGTACTTTCAAGTGTACGAGTACAGAAGAAACCTTAAATATATATTGGCCATATATTAGTTGAGAGAGAAAGCCACCCTTTGGTGGGAGGAGGTAAAGAATCTTCACAACATTGAAGATCAATATGTTACATGGGAACATTCCAGTAATACTTTAAAGACAAGTATTTGACAGAACATTTTTATGACAAAAAATCTAGAGAATTCCATGACTTGAAGCTGGGTCAAATGACTATGGACGAGTTTACTACCAAGTTCACCTCCCTGTTAAGATTTTTTCCTTACCTTAGAGATTAAAAGGCTAAGGCTCAAAGATTCATAAGTAGTATACCAACCCATATGAAGGAATGAATTGAGTTCATAAATCCTAGGACCATGGAAGAAGCAACTCGTAAGGCATGAATGTGCTACCAGCAGTCCAAGGCAAAAGGGGAAGTGGGCAAAATTTGGCAGCCAAGAAAAGGATAGAAAAACATTTCAAACTTCAAGGGTTCCAGAAGTAATAATTTTAAGGATTTTGCACGAAGTTCTGTAAGCAAGAAGTTTGGAAAAAATCATCAAAGAACTTAAGGGTCTACTGAAGAGAGTCCTAGAGAGGCCTCTAACAAACCTGAGAAGTAAAAGTGTCCAAACCACCTTTGCAGTGTTGGGGGTGTGGTGAGGTGCATTATTATAATAATTTCCCACAGTGAGGAAGAAGTGAAACAATTGCTAATTTGCAGGAAGTTTCTACCGTGGGAGATGTGTCTTGAAACATACCTCAAATCAATGCAGCATTGGAACATCGTCAGGTAGATTATCAACCAACAATGATAGAGTTGGAAGGTAAGTTATTGTCTTAATTTGTTTCTATTTTGGTTGACCCAGGTGCAAGTTTAAGTTATGTGAACCCCAAAATAGTAGAAGTATCTAAATTAAAATGTCAAAGATTCAAAAATCCTTGGTTGGTACAGCTAGCCACATGGGCTAAAAGAAAAGTAAGTGCCAGAATTCTAAACTTCACTTTGGAAATTGCAGAACAATAGTTAAATTTGGACCTAAATATACTACCATTAGGGTCCTATGATGTTTTCTGGGTATGGACTAGCTAGAAAAAAATTGGACTTTGGTGGACTGTAAAGAAAAGATTATTTACTACAAAATGCAATATGGAACATGTAAGGAGATTTAGGGAATCAAGAAACCATTACAGTTGCGTCCTATTACAACATCTCAAATGATTAAGTGTATAAGGAAGGGATGTCAGATTTATGCTATCCAGGTGGGATATGCCAATTCCAAGGAGAAGTCTCCTATGATGGAGAATACATGTAGTACAAGACTTTAAGGATGTGTTTCGAGATGATGTGCCTGGATTACCCCCAAGAAGAGATATTGATTTCACCATTAAGTTAATGCCAAGTGCACCACCGGTTTCGAGGGCTCCTTACAGAATGAGTGTACCAAAACTAACTGAATTAAAAATGCAGTTGCAAGATCTGCTAGACAAAGGATACATTCGTCTAACTGTGTCCCTTGGAGAGCACCAGTGCTATTTGCAAAGAAGAAATATGGAACCATGCAGATGTGCATGGATTATAGACAGCTCAATAAATTAACAGTAAAAAATAAATATCCTTTACCTCGTATTGATGACTTGTTTGACCAGGTGAAGGGGGCCACATTATTCTCAAAAATAGACTTAAGATTTGGATACCACCAGATCCGGATCAAGGATGAAGATATTCATAAGACTGCTTCCCGTACCAGGTACGGGCATTATGAGCTTGTGGTGTTACCCTTTGGGTTAACAAATGCGCCAGCGACATTTATGAGGTTAATGCATGGTATATTTCACCCCTTCCTGGATAACTTTGTGTTAATATTTATTGATGATATTTTAATCTATTCTAAGAATCAGGAAGAACATATAGAGAACCTAAGAATAGTGTTGGAAATGTTGAGAAAACACCAGCTTTACGCTAAGTTCAACAAATGTGATTTCCTAAAAACATAAATCCAATACTTAGGCCATGTTATTTTAGCAGAAGGGATAGTTGTTGATCCGGAGAAAATTAAGACAATTATGGAATGGTGAGTTCCTCAAAATGTAGCAGATATCCGATCATATATGGGATTGGTTGGGTACTACTGAAGATTCATTGAAGGGTTCTCCAGAATTTCTTTTCCAATTACCTCCTTGCAAAGAAAAGGAAAATTCTTTAAGTGGACTAGTGAGTGCCAGAATAGGTTCGAAAAGTTAAAGCATATGTTGACCAAAACAACAGTATTGAGGGTAGATGATTCCAATAAATAATTTTAGGTTTGTATAGATGCTTGTAAGGAGGGAGTTGGGGCAGTTTTATGTCAGGAAGGAAAGGTAGTGGCCTATGAGTCAAGAAAGTTAAAAGAGCATGAGCAAAGATATTCAACCTATGATCTAGAGTTAATAGCAGTGGTACATGCACTCTGGGTATGGAGACACTACTTGCTGGGAAAGAAGTTTTTATTAAAAATTGACCATAGTAGCTTGACCAGTTACTTCAAGCAAGATGATTTAAACTCCTGAAAGGCAAGATGGAATGCTTTCCTAAGTGAGTTTGATATGGATATTCAGGACGTGAAGGGTAAGGAAAACCATGTGGTGGATTCCTTAAGTAGGAAATTGCATTGTGTTTATGAGCTTTGTTATAACTAGCTTGAATGCAAATTTTTAGATCAAGTGAAAGAGGAAGCACAAAATCATCCTTAATACCAATTCCTATGGAAGCAAATGGAAGAGGCCAGAAATCAAGGAAACACTTCTGAATATGGAATTAATAAAGAAAAAAATGCTAGCCTTTAGAGGAAAGATATATGTACCAAACAGTGTGGATCTAAAGGATCTAATCATGAATGAATATCATCGAAGTAATTATGCAATACACCCAGGATACCAGAAAATGTTAACTGCAATTAGAAAAATATATTTCTGGCCTGGTATGCGTAGAAACATTGTTGAATACTTAACCAATGTTTGGAGTGTCAACAAATCAAGGTATATCATCGACATCCAGCTAGATTGTTCCAGCCCATACCGGTACCTAAATGGAAATGGGAGGTCATATCCCTAGACTTCATTACAGGTTTGCCACGATCCAAGGGGCACAATGATTCTATTATGGTTCTCATCGATAGGTTGATTAATTCTACACATTTTATACCTATACAGTATACTTACAAGACTGTACAGATAGTAGATATTTTTATGAGAGAAATTTTCAGACTACACGGCATTCCAAAGATTGTTATTTCAGACAGAGATGTGAAGTTTACTTCAGCATTTTGGAAAACTTTGTTTACAAGTTTGGGGACTCAAATAAATTTTAGCACTTCTTATCATCCCTAGACGGATGGTCAAACAGAATGGGTAAATCAAGTTTTGGGAGACATCTTGCGCATGTACGTGATGTAGCAACCATCAAAGTGGGAAGAATATTTACACCTAGTTGAATTTTCTTAAAACAATGGTTACCAGGAATCTCTTAAGATGAGTCCTTTTGAAGCTCTATATGGGCGGCAATGTCACACTCCCATTAATTGGAGCAGCCCCGAAACTTAGTTAATGCTTGGGCTAGAAATGTTGGCTGAAATGGAATCAGAGGTAAAGAAGATCAGGAAAAACCTGAAAGCTGCACAAGATCAGCAGAAGATATATGCAGATAAGAAAAGAACCTATCGATAATTTGAGGTGGTTGATCATGTGTATGTGAGGAGAAAACCAAAGAAGAGCACCTTGATATGGGCCTCTTGTGCCAAGTTAACCCCCAGGTTCTGTGGACCCTTATAGATATTGGAAAGGGTAGGGCCTGTGGCATATCGATTGGCCTTACCCAGTCACATTCAGGTACACAATGTGTTTCATGTGTCCCTGCTAAAGCGATATGTAAATGATCTGAAGCATGTAATCCATTGGCAAAACATCTAGGTAGGGTAGAATTAGAAAAATCCTAACTTGAAGCATGAATTTTGATGTGAATTTGAAAGAAAACTTTGTTGTTTGCAGGTAGACCTAGATGGTGAGTTTCTGGTCAAGCCTCAACGTATACTCGACAGGAGAGAAATCATGCTCTGGAAGTGATTAATCACCCAGGTTAAAGTGCAGTGGAAGCACTTCAGCCCGGATGAGGCTACCTGGGAAGAAGAGGGTTTTGTACGTGAGGCTTACCCAGAGCTATATCTTGAGTTGGAGTGAAACACCGAGGACGGTGTTACTTCTAGGGGGGGAAGTTGTGACAGCTGCATTTGGTATTAGCTAGTTGTTAACTAGAAAAATGACATTTTGTTATTATTTTAAAGAAAATACTGAGACATTCAGTATTTTCTGGAAAAGTTTATTTTCTTTATTGTTAATATGAAAAATAAAATTGGTTATGGAAAAACAGTTCCATAAAAATTAAAAAGGCTGATGGTAAAAGTATTCCAAGAACTGAGAGGTGGTTGGATAGTTTGAAGAGTTACCTATTTCTCTGAGGATAAGAGACATATCCCAGTGAGAAATAGGGGTTCTGTTCAAAGACTAAGGAAGAGAGTGAGAATTTCCTGAGATGGTAGAGACCAGTGGAAACCACTCAACATTCCTGAGAATTTCTAGTACTGACTGGACTTGGGGTCCTGAGGTCACATCAAAAAACACTATCAACATGTACCTCTCAGGCATGTGGATCACGGGGGAAAGAAAAGGACGTAATCACCTCTCTTGAAGGTTGGGTGGACATCAGTAGCGAACTACACATTCAGATAAGTATTTGTGCATTTCATTAAATTTAAAACAGGAACCGGTTTTATTAAATGTATATACAGGAAAATTGTTTTTATAAAAACAGATGTTGAAAAATATTGGGTTCTGTGTATCTTTATGAATGAAGAAGATTGTTTACAGGATCTGTGGATTATATGTGGAACATATAGTGTGTCTCTAAGTTTGGTAAATTTGATTATAACAGAGTAAATATATTGATAACCATGTTATAAAATTACAGTAGTTGTTGTGTTAAATAATTGAAAAACAAAAACTACATTATATACACAAAAGTTTCATATTGCATAAGGAAGATACATTACTTGGAGAACTACATCGCATGGACTCAAATCTATTAAAGTTATGAATATTAATAGAAAGGAAAGGAATAATAAGAAATTACTCAACAAACAAAATCATAGTAAAAATTCAAGGCAGATGTTCAGATTTCAGAACTCTGTCATTTCAAAATTATTGTAAGAGTAAACTGTTGGTTCTGGGTACGAGGTGAACCCCAACCCAGAACACAATCATTCCTCAAAAGCTAGATATACTCGGACAAGAACTTATGGTGGTCTAGTCACCTAAACTACTCATATAGAATTCCTATCACGGTAACTTAAATAGATAAACAAAAATTAACTGTACATGAGTTTTTGTCTCCGAAACTATTCAGTATACAATAACCATCTAAAGTATACAGAAAGAAAGATTTAGATCGACTGGAAAAGAAGTGGAATAATGCAAAAATGCATGGATCAGCCAATGGCTCGGAATGCACAAAATAATATAGATATCATGGTATTCTTTTACCAAAAATATAACAGAAACATATGCATATATATATATATATATATATATATATATATATATATATATATATATATATATATATATATATATATATATATATATCGCAAACATAAAATTGTTCATTAAAACAGTAAAAATGACCTTTAAAACTCCATTTCGGAGGTCAAAAGGAAACCCCGTGGGGTAATTGTCTGAAAGGAAACAATATTTATGTATATATACCTTAACCGAGGTTACAACACTTTCTCTTTAAGAATAAAAAATACATGTATTGGGTCAACATTAACACCAAGACCGAAATACTAGCAGATGTTAAAAATGAAAGAAATATTCAGTCATATAACGGATACTGAGATTTAATATAAGGAAAAGAGAGAAACATCTTCGACCTTCACAAGCTAAAAGAAAGAACATTATGCCATCCGACTACACTACACACTTAAGGTTTGAAAGACAGAGAAAGAGCAATCTTGCGAACCCCAAATGGCACTATACAGGAGTATCTGGAAATGTTAATGGCGTGTTTAATGGATGGAAAACCATAACACACTAATTCCTGAAGTAAAGAGCGAATGTTGGACCGTGCTTTGCGAAAGAAAGTACTTGCAGAAATAATAACCCGAATCATTTTAAAAACACCGCAATATTAAAGCTGAGGGTGAAACTCGAATGATAATAGAAAGAGATACTTGACAAACTAATTACCTGTAGTGTTAAGCCTCCAAATGAAACAACGATCACTAAATTGGGGAAAGAATGAGAGAAACCAGAGATTTAGCTGGAGGTAAAAACTTAATAAACTTAACCCTAGTCAAAAAAATTGTTTAAGGAAACAAAAAGGAGGAAACAACGTTGCAAATTAGAGCAATGGCAATACCTGAGATAAGGAACCCGAATGGTTTGATAGTCCTTTGCAACAAGGGTGGTGGCAAGAGAAAACTTTCCCAGACATTCCGAAAATAAATTGCTAACCATTCCCGAACAAACCCTACAAGACTTTCTCGTCATGTGAGCATTGTCTTAAACGGCGGAGGAAGCTGAGCTAGCAACATCATTCTTGCAAAGGGTTGCATACCTCACATAGTTGCAGTCCCAACCACTGCACAACAGTGAGAGGAATGAGATGGAGCAGTTAGGATTGCGGGTATTAGCAACAGTTTCCATGCCAACGATCTCACCATAAAACCCAATGTCATCAAGCGGTGTGTAATGGGATAGATGTCCGTATAAACATTAACACAGATCATAAATAATCTCACAAGTGTCAAGTGCCATAAATAGAAAAGGCGTGACCGAAACCAAATCACCTAACAATAATATCAAAACAAATCTTGAGACCAAATATTTCATTGCGAAGACCATAAAATGGAAAGCGAGTATTAAGTTTAATTTTGAGATTTTGGAAAAATAAAAATAAAAATTGTGAATTTTATTTTTTAAAAATATATCGTGCAACATTCTAATAAAAGTTATGGGACTTATTACAAATTTTGAGTATGTTGTTAACCATTAGAATAAGGACAAGACATTAGATGGGATTTATTACAAGTTTTGAGTATATTGTTAACCATTAGAATAAGGACAAGACATTAGGGAAGTTATTAAACTTCCTTGCTTTGAGTTAAAGTTCGATTTTTAATCAAAGGGTATCTCCCAATTATATTGAAAATATTTATTGGTTACAAACCCATAATATCTTAAAAATCAAATTACTACCAATTTAAAAAGTTGATAAATAAATTTAAAAGAGTTGATAAGGTAAATAACTTAATGTATGTTGTTTTTTTTAAATAAAGTGGTTAACCTAAAATTTCAATGCGTTAATAAAATATTACTTTCTTAAAAAAAATAATCTTATAAAGTAGTAATAAAAATAAACAAAGTAAATCTTCAAAAACTTCTTGAATGGTAAGAGTTATTTACTCCTACAAACCAAAGAAATATATTGAGATAAATATGATTTATAAGGAAAAGTGAAATAAATAAAAATAAAATAACTATGTGAAATATTATTAGTTGAATAAAGTTATAGCATATGATATTGAATATTAAATATAATTAATATTGATTTTTTTATGTATACATCTAACATGAGTCTAGAGGGATCAAATTTCTTAACACGTAAACTTTTGAGAGTGAAAAATATAATCTATAATTTTTCATTGTTTAAATTTCTTTGTTTATTAATATATTTTTAAGTACATGTCAATATTAATTAATATTAAAATATTTTATTGAACAACATAGATCCATCTTAAGTAAAAATCTAACATGAGGCTAGAGGGATAAAAAAATTTCACATGCAATTTTTTTAAAGTGCAAAATACAATGTGTTACTTTTCATTGTTTAAATAGTATTTTTAACTACTAAATTAAAATTTTAACCATTAAAACTTAATTTTTTTCTATATATAGATATATATGAAGTTGATATCTACATAAACTATCATTTTCACCGAAGGGTGAAAAAGGAACACCATAGAATGGGGAGCAGCAATGGGTCAACCAAGACGACAAGTCAAAAATTATTCCACGCACAAGTTTTCTATTCGACGAAGGAGGACGAAATTGGAGTTTGTTGATTGGCCCCTGTGAATAGTGTTTGCACTTGCAATCTAATATAAAGAATTCCTCCAGCGTAATTAGTTAACATAGATCTTCAAATAGTTTATTTAAATCTCTTACTGAATTATTTTCGCATTAAATATTTTTTTTACTTCTAATTACTTTACAACATATTCATTTTTTTTTAATTATGGCCAACATTATTTTTATATTTAGAACATAATTTTTTAATTTTAATTTTTATTTTAAAGAGGCATGAACGATAGAAAAACTTAGACATCCCCTAATACTAGGTTGTAGAATGAGCCTCTAGGCTAAAAAATAAAGGGACTAACATAAATCACTTAACATATGTTATAAATGGTTGGTCTGCACTAATGCATATATCAGACAACAAATAAAACTAATGTCAAAATCAAGTTGTATAAAGATTAAATCTTGCAAGCACTTAATTTATCTATGGCATATCAGTTGATCACATAAACATAAACAAAAAGTACATAAAATACTCTATAAGGAAGCTTTAATTTGATAAAAGAAAAATATATAAATGTATCCAAAAATATTTTATTGAAATCACACTTATACTGAGAGGGGTAGGGTGGAGGAATGAGTATAAGACAATTTCTTAATTTTTTAAACATTCATGGATAATAACCAAACAATATCAGATACCAAAAAAATATATATAAATAAAAACTTATTTATAACAAATTTTTATAGGCACCAACATATTGATACAAATTTTTTAGATACTAACCTACTATTACAAACTTTGTAGGCACTAACTTACAGGAGACACCAATCCCTCATGCTACAATATTTCTAAGAACCAATCTAAAAGATACACAAATCACCCCTAGTGCATGATGTTTAGGTAATAAACTATGCGAGACACCAATCCCATTTGTTGCAATATTTTTAGGAAGCCAACTATAAGAGACACCAATCCCTTTTGTTGCAATATTAGTAGGAACCAACTTATAAGGGACAAAAATCCATTTTTCCACAAAATTTGTAGCCACCAACCTACATAAGACACCAATCTCATTCGCTACAATATTTTTAGGAACCAACCTATAGGAGATATCAATCCCATCTGCTACAATATTTGTAGGTATGAACCTACAGGAGACACGAATCCCCTTTGTTGGAATATATTTATAGGTTCCAACCTACTTTACCTAGTATGTTTGCTACTTCTACCTTCATAAGGTATTTCAGATGTTTTTGCCTTCACCAAGTCTACTTGATTATTTTACCTTCATCAACTCTTCTTGTTGCTACTACCTTCACAAGTTCCATTTCAAACAAAACTTTCTCTTTTTGGTCTCTTTACAAGAGAAAACATGTACAACATGTCACATATCCAATTTTTCAAATTTGATTCTAAAATTATTAAATGAGGCACTTATATATGTCTCCTTGGCTCTATGAATTTTTACAGTATGGATATCTCTCCTCAATCTCCTCAAGATTTCACTTCGTAAAACAACTTAGAAAAAAGTTATAAAAAATGCCAAGTTGACCTATTTGAAGCATAATTTAGGAACATTCATAAACCCTATATTCTTAAGAGCACATATTCGAAATTATAGTGAACCAAGGTCTGAAACTTATACCATAGGTATCTAGATATCTCTCCTCTATCTGCTCCATATTTCATAGTATGAAACATCTTAGAAAACAACTTGTAGTGAAAACATCTAGACAAAATTGTTTGAAGCATATTTCAAGATAATTCAAGAACCCTAAATTCCTCAAAGTATATATATGAAATTATAACGAACTAAGATATGGAATTTCTAAGATAACTACCTACATATCTCTCTTATATATCCTCCATATTTGATAGTCTAGAACATCTTAGAAAAAAATTGTATCAAAAATTTGAAACTAACATATTTGAATCATATTTTAGGAGCATTCAGGAATCCTAAGTTTCTCAAAGTATATCTTTAAAATTATAGAGAACCAAAATATGTAATTTCTACTACATGTACATGAAGATATTTCCTCTAGATCCAGTTTCATGGTTTGTTTGAACCACATCTCAGGGGAACTTAGGAACCCTAACTTCAATAGAGAATATATTTGAAATTATATAAAACCAAAGTTTGGAATTTCTACTGTAGGTACATGAAGATCTCGCCTCCATCTCTTCAAAATTTGATATATATATATATATGATCTTAAAATGCACTCATCTATCTTTTATTTATAGTGTTTCTCCACTCACTTATGGGGTTGACTTATAAAACTAGCTATGTTGACCTGTATTTTCTAGTTGGATCGACCTAACATAATGTTTCAATATCCTCATTTCTATGTAGTTAGAGGTAGTTCCATATACTATTATAAAGGTCCTGGCATAAGATATTCAACAATGTATATTATGATCCCATTTGAGATAGGTATTTACAGTATAATTTCGTTCAAATATAAGGTTTCCAAAATGGGTATAAAAAATGGGTATACAAACAATATTTCCAACACTTTCGAAATTTAAATAAAACTTAGTGTGTGAGTCATTTCATATAGCTTAAATTATTACATCAAAATGTTGACCTCTTCAGCCTCCCTGATATTTTTCTTTTAAAGAAAAACCATGGTTATCAATCCTAAATAAATATAAAAAATTACACATAGATATAATACATGTGTAATTTTGAATTTTTAACTTTTAATTTATTGTTATTGACTTTAACTTTCTTAGTGATGAGAGGAACATTGCATGTAGAATTTTTTTTATCTTAACAACCTTCTTTTTTATTTTTTATTTTTTTGATGTGCTATCTTGAGTTTGATTCACGGTCATTATTCCTTCATTTATGGGATGGTGAAATATTGTGAATTATTTTTCAAGCACCTCAATTCATTAAATTGAGGGCACTAAATTGTGAATCAAGGAGTTCATAGGCTCATGAGATGTAGGAATTGTTTGTGCAAGATTGAAGGAAATACCTAACAACTAAGGAAATTGAACTCAAATCCTCCACATTAGAAATATATTTTAGGTATGCTCAATTTAGTTTATGAATTTGTTGTAGTTGCTACAAAAACACCCAAAATTTTTCACATATTCAAAATTTCGGGTCCCCCTCTGCTTGCTTAGACCATTAAGGTTTTGACCTAGCCTTCGGTCGGTTAATTTCCCCATGACCTATTCCTACCAAACCCTGTTGTTGTGCCCATTCATATGATGCACACTACACCCACTTTTATTTTTGTCTCGTGACTACACTAGGGTTTGGGGGTTTGTTGTTGCAAAAATCATTAAGAGTTCCATCATGAATTCGAAGCTAGGTTTCCCATAGTAGTCATCACCAATCATTGGGAGCAATGAGCTCAGACAGATAAGGCTTTAGTATGGCTTGCATTATGTTGGTCATTCTAAAGTTTAGGAGAAACCCTAATTTCTCAAGGGAGTGATCTCATTCCTGTTTTACCTAATTCATATTCCCCTTGGGAACATTCTAATACATTTCATGACATCATGATAAAATCATCGAATATAATTTTCCCTTGGGTTCATCATTGGTTTCCCCCATCTCAACATGTGCATTAAAGTTTTCAAGAGGCATTACAAGTCCTACGTACTTGGAAGCGCATTTTCTATGGCATGTGCATTGAAACTGTGTGCATACATCTTCTGTTTATGTTTAGAGTAAAGGTTGAGCTTCATTAGGGTATGGAAAAGGTTGGCTCTCCTATGTACCTCTGAAACCCTAAATTATTATGATCAATAATCTAACCATTCCTTGAATTAACCTTCACTATCTAGAACTCTTTTCACATAACGCTTCAAGGCACTGGCTCTAAGATCACATCATCACTGTGGGGAAAAAAAAATATTGAAGTCACGATTGGTGGTTCCATTAAATGTCTAAATTTTAATTCAATTTCCAAAGTGAAGCATGACCTGATCCATCAATGCAATTTATAACCAATTAATTTGGATTATTTTCTAGTTCATGCTCCTAGAGTGAATCAATGTTTGTCTTTTTATCTATTGATTGATCCCACATGAAAAGTATCACTTTGGTAAATTGATTTGTTTGTTTCATCTTCTTTACAAGACACCAATAAAATGTGGCTTGGATCCACATCCAACGAGGTAACACTTGTACTCGAAGAAAACAAAGTCGCAAAGTCACAAAGTCGAACATGTTACAAAGTCACATAGGTCACAAAGTCACAAAGTCGTAAAGTCACATAGGTCGCAAAGTCACATAGGTTGAAAAGTTGCATAGGTCGTGAAGTCACATAAGTCGCAAAGTCACAAGTTCGCAAAGTCGCAAAGTCGCATAGGTTGCAAAGTCACAAAGTCGCATAGGTTGCAAAGTTGCAAGGTCACAAAGTCGCAAAACGGCATAGGTCACAAAGTCACAAAGTCGCATTGGTTGCAAAGTCGCATAGGTCGCAAAGTCGCATAGGTCACAAATTCGCATAGGTCACAAATTCACATAGTCCTCAAAGTCACAAAATTGCATAAGTCGCAAATTCCCAAGGTCGCAAAGTCACAAAGTTGCAAAATCGCATAGGTCGCAAAGTCGCAAAGTCTCAAAGTCACAATGTCACATAAGTTGCAAATCCGTAAAGTCGCATAGGTTTCAAAGTTGCATAGGTCGCAAAGTTGCAAATTCGTATAGGTTGTAAAGTTGCAAAGTCGCAAAGCCACATAGATCACAAGGTCACAAAGTCGCATAGGTCACAAAGTGGCAAAGTCACATAGGTTGCAAAGTGGCAAAGTCGCATAGGTCGCAAATTCACAAAGTTTCATAGGCTGCAAAGTTGGATAGGTCATGAAGTCGCATAGGTCACAAAGTCGCAAGGTTTTAAAGTCACAAATTCAGAAATTCATATGGGTCGCAAATTCGCAAATTTTCATAGGTCGCAAAGTCGCAAGGTTTCAAAGTCACAAAGTGGCATAGGTCACAAAGTCGCAAAGTCAGAAAGTTTCATAGGTTGCAAACTCACATAGTTCGCAGCATCGACAACTAAGATTATATGTACTATTTGTGAGGCTAGCCTTTACATGTGGATGAGCAGCCTTGACTTTAGTCCATCAAAAGCATCAAGAGATCTAGATCTAGCATTAGCAGCGGGATATGCATATATAATTCTTCGCATAGGTTGCAAAGTCACATAGGTCGCAAAATCCCAAGGTCGCAACGTCGCATAGTCGCATAGGTTGCAAAGTCACAAAGTTGCAAATTCGCAAAGTCACATAGGTTGCAAAGTCACAAAGTCACATAGGTCGTAATGTCGCAAAGTCGCATAGGTTGCAAAGTCACAAGGTTGCATAGGTCACAAAGTCACAAAGTTGCATAGGTTGCAAAGTCACAAAGTCGCAAAGTCGTATAGATTGCAAGGTCACAAAGTCACAAAGTCGTATAGATCTGAAAGTTGCAAAGTTGCATAGGTTGCAAAGTCACATAGCTCGCAAAGTCTCATAGCTCGCAAAGTAGCATAGGTCGCAAAGCCGCATAGGTCGCAAAGTCACATAGGTTGCAAAGTAACATAGGTCTCAAAGTTGGGTACACCACAAAGTCGCATAGGTCGCAAAGTCGTAAAGTCACAAATTCCCATATTAGGTCACAAAGTCCCAAAGTCACAAATTCACATAGGTCATAAATTTTCATAGGTCGCAAAGTTGCATAGGTCAAAAAGTCACAAATTTGCATAGGTCGCAAAGTCGCAAAGTCGCAAATTCACATAGGTCACAAAGTCACACAGCTGCATAGGTCACATAGGTCGCAAGGTCGCAAAGTTGCAAAGTCTCATATGTCACAAATTTGCAAATTCGCATAGGTCGCATTGGTCACATTCTGCCACTCGAACGCTCCTATAAAAGGGGAAAATCAACCAATTTGAGAGAGTCTTCAACAACAATAGACAACATCCTTGACTCGACCAACTAATATCCCGAAGCACCAGATACTCTTCTAAAGAAGGATTGGATTACAACAAAAAATGATAAAGTATAGCTACACATGAGAATCCAATCTCGGGACAAGTTGGCCAAGGATGTAGAAAAGGCCATATATTCATGTAATCATCTCCTCAGTGGGTTATATAAATGGATGAAGCCCATCACACTCCTTCCATCTAGTCACTAGAAACACCTAAGGAATGGGATAAATTACTACAGGAAATGCAAGGATTTCTCGACCCAATTAGACAAGCTTCCAACTCCAACGGCTTGCAGGTGACAAGAGAGAGAATCATGTAGTATGTGGTTGAGCCAGTCGTGGTTCACACCAAATTTTCTACCTTGTCAAACTAATTCAACGCATCAAACTAAGTCAACGCTAAGAAAAGCATGTTGATTCTAGATTCCCTCGAGTGCATGCACACACATGGGGAATATATGCATCAATTGGTCATGATATATATAGACTAAAAAGCATGGCAGACCTATCTCTGGGAGCATGAACATATTTTCACTCTGGCCTTATTAATCACCATATCATTACACAGGGTCAATGAATGATAAATACTATCTCATTTTTTCTTGCACAACATGGTAGCTTAGGGAAAATTTAATCATAACCTAAGATAAACATGAGGGAGTCCCTGGGTTGCAATCAACCCTAGGTCGCAATCAACCCTAGGTCGCAATCAACCCTAGGTCGCAATCATCCCTAGGTTGCAATCAAGCATGAAATGTCCCTTGGGTCGCAATATCCCTTAGGTCGCCACTTCCCCTAAGTCGTAATATCCCTTAGGTCGCAACTTCCCCTAGGTCGCAATCTCCCTCAGGTCACAATCTCCCTTAGGTCGTAACCTCCCCTAAGTCGCAATCTCCCTTAGGTTGCAACTTCCCCTAGGTCGCAATCTCCCTCAAGTCGCAACTTCCCCTGGGTCGCATTCTCCTTTATGTCGCAACTTCTCCTAGGTCAAGATCTCCCTTAGGTCGCAATATCCCTTAGTTGAAATATCTCTTAGGTCACAACTTCCCCTCTGTTAGGTTGCATTCCTCCTGAAGTCACAACTTCCCCTAAGTCGCAATCCTCCTAAAGTCACAACTTACCCTCAGTCACAAGTAAGCCTAAGATTCGAGGAATACCAAAGGTCACGAGAAACCCACGAGTCATCTTAGCCTATATGTACATCTTCTGGCAATTTTTTAGGGACTTTTTGGGTTTTGGAATTTTGAGAGGGACGGATTGTTGCTTATTGAATGTATGCCTTTTGATGAATACAAAGAAGTGTCATTGCATCTCACTATTTAATCCGATGGAATTCCCTTGTGTGGTTGTGCTATGAATATGGTCCCTTCAAATGAATGATGCTTTCTTTAAGTATTGGTGCACATTTCTACTCATGTATTCTCTTGTGTTATGAGCTTTCTTACAACACATGGATGGTATATGATGCTCTAACTTTAAGGATACGTTGGTTAATTTATTTTTCAACATTTGCTTTAAATCTTTATTTGAATGTGTGTAGATTATAAATAAAATGCTTAACCATCACAAATTTTTTATCATTTGCAAAGTGAATCTTGTTATAAGTTTGATCTTGGTAAAGTTTTTCTAACAATTCTTTTCGTAGGTTTCATGCTTTAAATTCCACTTTGTTATTCATGGTATCATGTTTCACAGGGCGTTCATCAATCATTGATTTTTTTTTGTCCAACATCCCCACATTTCTATTTTCAGCGAGTCCCATCCCTGTCCAAAAATAATATTTACCAACTTAATTCCAACTAGGCCTACATACCAAATGGGATCCATAAACCAAACGGTTTAGAATCTAATTGGGATCTTGCACGGGGGAAATCCCCTTACTATTGGCAAGACATTTTCAACCGTCAATAGATTTGGCGCTAGAAAGAGAGCCAAATGACAAGTTGAGCCCTTGGAGCCTGTAGCTTAGTCTCATGATTGTAAGTGGATCATCCCCAAATCATCCTCTAGAGATTTTTATCGAGTTTATCTATTTTTCAGTGCTTAATCCCCGACGAAGCTATCTATTGCTTGTCTTAGTTGAAGTTCGATGGTGAAAATTGAATTTTCGTAACCGAGCACCTTTCCGATTTTCTTGAGTTTTTTTAATATTACAAAATTAATGATGAGGAGTTTCCTTGTGTGCTTTTATCCCTCACCCTTGAAGGAAACATTAAGAAATGGTGTCACACGCTGCCAGGGATAGTTGTGGTTGATGATGACTTGGTGAGACTATCACTTCCAGGCCTTCCCAAGAGCTGGCATAGTTACTAGGACTCTGTGAATGGGAGGGAGCAGTTACCAAAGTGGGAGTGACTATGGTCAGATTTGGTACAAGAAGAGTTTCGGAAAAATACTAGGGATGGATCCTCATCCAAGACTGATGATGAAGAAAATTATGCCTTATATGGCAAGGAAAAGAAGGGGAAAGGGAATAAGTTCCCTTTCAAATCCGAGACCGGAAAAGAAGGGAAGAAATGAGACATGTAAAAGGTGAAATGTTTCAACTATCATGATCATGGACACTATGCCACAAATTGTCCACAAAAGAAGAAGAAGAACAACAAGGCTTTGGGAGATGCAACGGGTGAAGCTTTGGCCTCATAGTTTGAGTTTGACTTCTCTTTCATCGCATGCATGGTGTCAACTGTGATGGGATCTATGTGGTACTTGGATAGTGGAGAATATTTTCACACGACTAGCAACAAAGAACTATTTAGTAGCTTGGAGGGGAAGGATCTCTAGATGCACTTCGATATGGGTGATTACGGGAAGTATAGCACTACCAATATTGGTATAGTTACTTTCTAGAGAGATTTAGGTAAACCTTTCATATCAAAAGATATCATGCATATACCAATTTTGAAAAAGAATTTAATTTCAGTTGCTATGTTGGAGGATCTTGGATATGATGTGGTTTTCAGTGAAGGAAACGTGTTCCTTCGTCACAAAGCCACAGGACATGTAAAGAAGATTGGGGGTCATGTAAATAACCTCTACAAACTTGATGTAGATGGTTGTGTAGCATTGAGCATTAAATCAGATGAGGTGGTGAGTCGGGATACTGGTACGTTATGGCACAAGAGGTTGGGTCATCTACACCACAGTGCTTTGAGGATCATGCAATAGACTTCTACAGGGCTTCCAAAGGGTACACTTGCACAGATAGACACGTGCAGGGGTTGTAATATGGGGGAGTATACAAAGGCCACCTTTCATGAGAAGGAGAACCGAGCAATGAAAATCCTTGATAGAGTTGACTTAGACATGTGTGGATCATTCTCAACAGCTTCCATGGAAAAGCACATGTAGTATGTGATTTTTGTTGATGATTTTTCTAGAAAGTCTTGGATTTTCTTCATGCAGAAGAAGGATAAGATGTTCTCCAAGTTTTTTGAGTTCAAATCACTGGTAGAGAAATATACAGGGAAGAAGGTGAAGGCTCTAAGGAGCAACAATGGTGGTGAGTACATCTCTAATGAATTCAAGCAATTCTGCGCCAAAGAAGGAATTCAGAGCTAATTGATTGCACCTCATAACCCACAACAAAATGGGGTTGCAGAAAGAAATAACAGAACAATTTTGGGAGCAACACGAGCTATGTTACATGATCAATGCTTACCATTGCATATGTGGACAGAGGCATGCAACCTAACGGTATTTGTGCAGAACCGTAGTGCTCATTAGATACTTGATATGAGTACACCAGAGGAGGCTTTCTCAGGTAGAAACCAGATGTTTCATATTTTAAATTTTTTTTCCCATATGTCTATTTCCATGTGACCAAATATGCTAGGAAGAAGCTAGAACCAAAAGTAGCAGTTGGGATATTTGTGGGGTACACAAATACTCCCCACAATTATCGGGTGTATTTTCCAGCACACCAGATGAAATTTGTTAGGAGAGATGTAACATTTGATGAGGAGAAAGCCATGAGATTGTCCCTTAAGATGGAGCTTGAATTGCATGCAGAAGATGAAATCTTAGTTCTAAAGGATGAACCTCAGGATGTGGAGCAACCACAAATAGAGGAACGGAGAGTGGCATAAACCACTCATGCAGACCCATCCACCAGAAATGGTAAGAAGCACACTAGAGATGCTGACAGATTGATGCTAGATGTGGCACAGAATGTAGGTGCGCCTACATCACAACACAGGCAGAGAAGGTCCCCAGATAGGTATACTGGATACATGGCTCTTATGAGAAAATTTATTGTGACAGGAGCATCCTCTTTTGAGGAAGAAGTGAAACTGTTAGTATGGTTTGATGCCATGGTTGAGGAGCATGACTCCATTATCATAAATAGTGCATGGGAAGTTGTCCCAAGACCAGTGGATAAGTTAGTGGTTGGATCCAGGTGGTTCTATAGGGTGAAGCAAGTAGCAGATGGGAGTGTGGATAAATACAAGGCTAGATTTTTGGCCATAGGATTCTCACAAGTAGAGGGGATTGACTATGAGGAGACTTTTGCACCAGTTTCAAGGTACTCATCGATTAGATCTATCCTTGCACTCTCAACACAGATGGGCTGGCAGATACATCATATGGATGTAAAGGAAACCTTTCTCAATGGATTTATCAAGGAATAAGCGTACATTTATCAGCCAGAAGATTTTGAGACCTTTGACAGGGAGTCGCATGTGTGCAAACTCAAGAGAGAATTGTATGGGATGAAGCAAGCACCTTGTGCTTGGTACACCAGGATCAACACGTATTTCACTCAGTTGGACTTCATAAAAAGTGAAGCGGATGTCAACCTATATCATATTGTGGTTGATGGTAAGATTTTGATTATTTTACTTTATGTAGATGATCTGATACTAATAGGTGATGAGAAACTCATAATTTCTTGCAAAGAGGAGCTTGCAATAGAGTTTGAGATGAAGGATATGGGGCTCTTGAACTATTTCCTTAGCTTGGAAATATGGAAAAGAGATGGGAAGATATTTGTATCTAAGGGCAAGTATGTTAAGGATATTCTGAGGAAGTTCCACATGAAGGGCAACAAACCCATGGAGACTCCTACTTCAGGTGAGGTAGTGGATGCTACTGTTTATAGGCAGCTTGTGGGTTCACTTATGCATTTGGTGAACACACAACTAGACATATGCTATGAAATTAAGAAACTTTTTCAAGCTATGGTTAAGCCTACCAAGCTCTTTTGGAAGGCAGGGAAGTATTTTTTGAGATATCTCAGGTGCACTACAGAGTATGGATTATGGTACAGATGGAAAAGGGGAGTGAATATTCAAGGCTTCACCGATGCAGATTGGGTAGGAAATCCATTAGACATGAAGAGCACATGAGGGGGCATCTTCAACATAGGATCAGTAGCAATTTCTTGGTACAACAGGAAACAGAGATCAGTTGCACTCAGTTCAACAGAGGCAGATTACATAGTAGCTAGTTAGACTACATGTGAGGCCATCTAGATGAGGAAGATACTTGTTGGTTTTTTTGGTCATTAGATGGATCTGATGGTGATACATTGCGATAACCAGAGTTGCATAAAAATCTTGGTTAATCCGATATTCCTGGACAGGTCTAAGCATATTGATATCTGGTACCACCATCTCAGAGATTATGTTCAGAGGCTCATTATGTTATTTCAGTACATTCCCACGGAGGATCAAGATGCATACATCTTGACGAAGGCGGTGGAAAAGAGAAATTCGAATACCACAGAGGCTGGATTGGGGTAGTTGATAATACCTTTCTTGTTGAGAGGGAGTGTTGAAATTAAACAAGAAAATGTGGGCGTCTAATTTATTTTCCCCTTAAATAATTTGGAAAATAAATTGTAATTTCATCTCATAACAACTTGTATCAGTTAACTAAGTCATGGAGAATGAGTTAGCTCAAGAATTTCAAGTTGAGGGTCTAAGATGAGGCATGTAGAGTGATTATATTATTTTTGGGGTCCAGTTGCAGTTAATGCAGTAGTGTGGTGTGAGTGTAATCAATTTAACTAGTTCTAACTGAGTGATGAGCTAGTGAAAGTTCTAGTGAATTAAATTAGATTAATTCACAAGTAGTGATCAATCAGATAACTAATGATTCACTATTAATAGTTGCATGCATGTCAGTTCTAATGAAGACCCAGTTGAGACATAGGTTAAAGGGAATATAACTTTCAGTTGTATTATTAGAAAATTTCCCGAGTGTAGTTATAAAGTCATAGGAATCCCATGATGGATTGTGCAATCAAGGAAGGTTGGAATTCCTATTTAACAGGGATTTATTTCTCTAGGAATTGCATGAGAAAGGCAGGTTGGAGGAAGGCAAGGAATTGGCTAAGTGTTTGTCCAATTTTTCCTAGATCAGTGTGAGACGATTGGTAGAGTGCAACAGATTCTTGTGAGCAAGAATGCATTGTATTGTTTCATGATTCCTTGACTTTATACAAAATATGATAGATGGGTTTTGAGCAGTTTCTTTCCCCGGGAATATCTTGTGTTGTTTTATTGATTTATTTCTTTCTCTTACTTTCATGTGATTAAGCGATCATGTTTTAAATTCAGCAAATATTGTAGAAGGATTTAGTATCTTGTTTTAGTACATTACGTGATCGTATTGAATCCATTGGTATAATTTCTACAATTTGGGAGTTACCAGAATTCCAGTAGCAATTGTCTTTTGCTACTAGAAATTATGAATTGTTATAACAAATTGTGCAAACCACCAACCATGAAATAAGAAAAAATATAATCAAATAAATCACTAAAAACATTGGGAATTGGCTAAAAAGAAAAAAAATGGTTACTTTATAGCGCCCTTTGAGGATGCACATTAAAGAGGATCTAAACATGATACTAGGAGGTTGTAAAATTATGGATATTAATGAGCATAGGGAGTGAAAATGGTTTTTTGTCATGCCAAAAAGGTGACAAAATTTAGGCTCAACAAGATTGTTCTTCATTTTCTTCTACCACTACTTGTAATCGAGTGGTTTTCTAAGTCATTCCTTAAATCATTTTAGCTTGTCCCATTTCACTCCTAATAATAAAGGTTGCTTTGTATTTTGATATATGCCACTTCCATCTCTGTTTTGAGATAATAAGGGATAAGATGCAAATCATGGACTGATTTTTACAAAAGTATGAGAACCGATAAAGTCCTTAAGGAGTGAATTTATTAGATATTGCATCTCCTTCTGAAATGGAACATTCATCGATTTTTCATTTATTTAATATTTCTATGTAGCTATCATTTGAAAATAACCAACCAAATTTATTCCAAGGAAAAGGTAACCAAAACCTTGAATATAATACCATTTTCTTTTGAACTTATAAATTTTATTATTTACTAGAGATATTCTTTCTTGTAGCCCACCCACCACTTCTTTCTTTTCCTTAACAACCAAAGAATTGCATTTTGTTTCTTCTATATTTGTATTTCCCTAAGGATTCTTATATTGACTTTGATGTAGAATTTAACCGTTGAATAATAGAATCAACCTCAGAAATTTTATTATATATCTCAGGAAATATATTTATGATCTCAAGATGTACATTAACTATATAAATTGTTTCACATTGATGAAAAATAAATTAGTGAGTTTTGGCTTCATCTATCTTATCAATTGTGGTGTCACATATTTTATCCTTATTCTAAAATTATAATCTTCATGAATATCATAGGGTTTTACTATGTCAATTGGATTTATAATTAATGGGTGAGAGGAGTGATTGTTATCTTCTCCACCTAGGTTTAATTCCCACAAAATATGAAAGAATAGTTTTTTTCATTTACCTTCTTTTTAATCTATTTTCACAACATCTCTTTAACCAATATATATAAATTTGAGACCAAAAAATAGAGTGTAATATCTAAAATTTACTCCTTTATTTGTTTAATTTATCTTACCCTAGAATCCCGTACCATTTCTTTGCATCAGATTTTCTCCAACAAGTATTTACATCTATAAATGGTTGTTGTGCACTAACAATGGAAATTTCTAATGTAATAGTTTATGTAGCATAATTTCTATTTGCAAAAAGTACCATGTCATACAATTCCTTTACATCACATTTTTTCGTAACAAGTATTTACATTTATAAATTATTGTTATGCAACGACAATGGAAATTTCTAAAGTAACACTCAAATCACAAAAGATCCATTTTGCAAAAATACCATGTCATCTCAAAACAATGATAATCATCCTTTGATTGGATTGGAAAGGAATACCTAAAAAAAAACTCTTTGAAAGCCTTTTCATGTGGTGACTCCATTTCTCTTATAAGAAGAGAAATTCAATCTATAATCTTTCGAGATCTATGTTATAATTTTAGCAATTCTAAATATAACACTTTTACAATGTTATAAATTTAATTAATTAAAATAAGATTATAAGAAAATAAAATCAACCTATGATCTTTCGATATCTATATTATAATTTTAATAATTCTAAATATAACACTTTTACATTGTTATAAATTTAATTAATTAATTAACTTATATTATACTGAGAGTCGGAAGAGCTTTTAATTTTTCGGTGATCGTTTTGAGGTTTTGTTAGTTCGTTGCAAGATTATGGCGAAAGATCCACGAAAAGTGGGTTGAAATCCTTATCTAAAGAAAATTGTAGCATTTTCTTGAAGGAAATGAATGGTAAGTAGTTGCAAAGCATTAAAGTATTGGTAGTAAATTATTTTATTAAAAGTTTTTTTTTAATTTTTTTGGGGCATTGTGTGGTAATTCGATCACATAACTTTAACTTTTTTTACCGGTGAAGTATAACTTTATTTTAGATTTTTTTAGCTTAAGATATGGGAATTTTGATTATTTCACATGATCATGAAATTGGTATATTTGGATTTCAAATTTACCATTAAAAAAAATAGATTTCTAATCAATTAAAGACTAATAAATATGTTTACAAAAATTACATTTTTTTTTAAATAATAAGACTTTAACTCCTCAATAACTAATAAACACTAAAGTTCATATAAATCAATAAATTTATACTTTGTTATTATGATTTTAATCCATCTACGTCTTATACTTGTTATGATTTATTCTTATTATGTTTATTATAATAAATTTTAAAACCTCTTATGTTATTATGTTTATTATTCTCTTGAGGATTTGGACTAGTGAACAACTTTATATTTTTTGATAGGAGAGAAGTAGATATTTTGTTGAGGATTGATTAAATAATTCTTTTAGTTAACATAGCAACTTTAATTCACTATTGAGAGATACCATGGTGAACTCTTATTGCCGAACTTCTATCAATTATAGTTCAAGCCAATTTTCCTTAATTCACTATTCAAAGATAGCATGGTGAACTCTTATTGCTAGATTTCTATCAATTATAGCTCAAGCTCATTTTCCCTCCCAAATTATTCTCGACCCACCAAATGATTCTAAGTTAATTTGGTCACAACCATATTATATGCAATTTTTCTGAGAGCATAATTTCTAACTTAGGTGGTAGGGACTAAGCTACCTTGTAGCACTTGTTTATAGTCGAAGACCAAAGAAGCTTTCTATCCTTTATTAATCATTTCTCAATGTTAGAGCTCCAATGAATATTGTGATGAAGGTCAACTCTAAGATATTTGTATGAATTAACTTCTTCTACATTGATATTCTCATACATAAAGTTAGTGTAAATGGTCCTTTAAAATCTAGTTATCGCAACCTTTATACCGTCAATGTTTATTGGTATACATGTAAAAACGTAAACTTTGAAACGGGAAGATAAACGAGTACCTGCTTTTTTTAAATAGCAAAAAATCGTCTGATTTTGAAAAGTGTTGATAAAGAATACTCCTAATTTTCTTTTAGCATGTTTTTGACACATTAAATTTTCTTATGTACCGAGTATAAACATTATTTTTAAAATGTTAGTGATTTTTATGTTGATTTTGAAAAGTGTTGATGCCAAAATCTTCTGTTTTTTTTAGAAGACTTATTTTTTATTTTAAATTTTCTAATGTATTAAATGTTAATACTTATTTTCTAAATTTAACGATTTTTGAAGTATTTGTCTTATTCCTCTTCACTTACATATTTTTTTAAAGTGTTTTTTAGGTTTTTATTTATTTATTTTCTTTTCATTTTTTTAGTGAGATATTTGATTTCTTGTTATGTTAAAAAAAAAAAACAAAAAAAACAAAAAACAAAAAAACAAAAAAACAAAAAAACCAAATTTTTAAAATTTCGATCTTCTACTTAATTATATATTGTTAAATAATATTTCATTTCCCATGAAATAATTGTCACTAAAAAAAGAATTTTTTACAGTTTACATAAAAATACACATTTTGAATATAGATATAACTGAAAAAATACACATTTTAAGTCTTCTTTGCTAAAAGTAACATGTCGAATAAACCTATTTTAAAGGAAAAATTATACAAGTAAATATAAAAATTAGTAATTTTTATGATTTTTATGTCAAATATTAATAATAGTAACATTTTTTTCTATAAATTAAATGATTCATATAAAAAATAAAGTGAAAATCACATTATACAATTTTTAAAATTTTGTGAAATCACATAATATTATTTTAAAAAAAATTAAAAACAAAATCATAAAATAAAAATAAAAATTTAAAAAAATTTAAAAAAATGAAAAATAAAATCATAAAATAAAAATAAAAAAATTATTAAAAATAAAAATAAAAAATTTTAAAATTTTAAAAAATAAAATAAGAAAACAATTAGGTTGCCCGAGGGCAGCTGCCGTGGGCCGGCGGAGCTGGCTAGCTCCTGTTGGGTATGTGTTATATTCTTTTCACGATTAGTCGCATACGCAGAGGGGACACAAGGGGGGCGACAGTACCCTCTGTACGTTGCGCCGAACGTAGCGGGGGGTCACAAGGGGCGGCAGCCCCCCTTGTCCAGGGGTTTGCAGGGGACAGGTAGCCCCCTGTGCGAGGTTTGGGTTCGCAGGGGACGGGTAGCCCCCTGCGCAGGGTTGGCGGATCCCCCTATGGTTTTGTGCATGTGTTTGCACATGATTTTGGGGCATGATTGTTTTCAGCCCCTGGTATTTGGTAGATCCGGTCAAGGGAACTACAATTATGTTCTAATCTAGGGTTAATGGATTGAGGTTTATGAATGCTTCAGCATGTATATATGTGTGATGTAACGCTAAAAGGAATATAATGAAAAATCAAACTGGTATTCCCCGTTTTGGGATCCAGGGAAAAAATCTTTGTATATATATGTTTTATGTTTTATGCTCTCGGTATTTTTTATTTTATGTCTTTAAGAATTCATTGGCAGATAATTTGTGTATAGGGTTAAAACCTACATCTCCGTCGCCCCTTGGGCTACCCAGTGAGGCTGACCAGAGCCTATTATGAGAATAGGCTCCGGTCAGTCCCACCGGATGGTTCGAGGGGCAGTCGGCATGGGCTGACGGAGTTTCCCAACATCGCGAGGAAGCACGAGGGGCAGCCATCGTGGGCCGACCGAGCTTGTCCAGCTTAGCCAACCCATGACGGTCGCCCCTCGGGCCACTCGACGGGGCTGGGCCGATTTTGAGAATCGACCCAGCCCCGTCGGGTGGCCCGAAGGGCAGCCATCGTGGGCCAGACGAGTTGGCCAAGCTCCGTTTTCCCACGATGACCGCCCATTGGGCCACCTGGCGGGGCTGAGAGTCGATTCCTAGAATCGGCTGGGCCCCCAGCGAATTCTCAGAATCAGCTTTCAGCACATTGAGCCCATGGATGGGCTCAACCCAATTCTCTTAATTTTGAGAATCAGGTTGAGGGCGCCCAAAGGCTTGAGGGCCACAATTTTTTTATATTTTTTTTGATATATTTGTTATTAATTTTTTTTTGGGTTTTTATTTTTTATTGTTTTAATGTTTTATTAAGTTATTTTATTTATTTTTTAATTTTAATTATTTTGTGTGTTTTTTTTATTTTTTTAATGTTTTTTTAGTTATTTTAATTGTGTTTTTTTTTTTAAATTTGTTTTAGTTTTTTTTTAAAGTTTTTTTGGTTAGATATTTTAATTTTTTTAATTTTAATTTTTCAATGTTTTTTAATTTTAATTTTTCTCATTTAGTTAAATATTTTTTATTTTGAATTTTGAATTTTTTTACTATGTTTATTTTTTAATTTTTTAATTTTATTGATTATTTAAATGTGTTTTTTAAATCTAATATTTTTTTTTGTTAATTGTCTAATAAAGTATTATTATAATGTTTTTTATTTTATTTTTTTCTCATTTATTTAATTACTTTTTATTTTGAATTTTGAATTTTTTTACTACGTTTATTTTTTGATTTTTTTAATTTTATTGATTTTTTAAATGTAATATTTATTTATTTATTTATTTTAATTGTCTAATAAAGTATTTTTTTTCTTTCGTTAATTTTGTTTCTTTAATTATTTTTTTATTGTTTAATTATTTATTTCTTTATATTTTTTTATCTTTATCTTTACAGATTTGTTTTCTTTCTATTTTTATGTTTTATTTTTTTGGCTTTTTTATATATTCCATTTCTTGTTGTCCTTTTTTAAATTTTATATTTTTTTTCTATTATATATTTTTATTTACTTTTTTTTTTAACTTTTGTTTTGTTTTTTGTGTTTTTTTATATTGTTTTAACTCTTGTTTTTATTTGTAAATTTTTGTCTTCATTTTTCTTTTGAAATTTTAAGTTTTTTTTGGAGTGATGATATTTTATAAAGTTGAACATTTATCCTAAAAAGAAATTGTTATTCCAACATTTTCTCTTTTCCTTTTGAGTGTGTTTTCTGCACACAAAAAATGGTTTTCACTACCATTTTTTAAACATGTTGAAAATTCACCACTTTTCGTTTATGAGCTATTTTTTCATGCTTTGGGGGGTTTTTTGGCTAGAGTTTTCATTTTGAGTTTATAGTTCTTGTTTCATAGTTTATGTTGTTATGAAAAAGGATTGAAATTTTTATGTACAATAATAGAAATCTTGGAGAATTCTTAGTTACTTCATGACATAAGTACACGATAGAAATTGTTATGCACAAGAATAGGAAACTTGGATAATTCTTAGTTACTTCATGACATAAGAGAGAAACTACATCAATCCTTCATGTTATGATATTATCCTTAAAATTAATTTTATTTGTATAGCAACCTGTCCCCTGACTCTAATCAACTAGGAATTAGAACTAAAAAAAATCATATCTAGCTTTTGCATGTCAATAAAATCTAACAAAAAAAGGATATATAAGATAAATTGAAGCTCCTATTTCACACTCTCAATATTCTAGTTATCTTATATGGATGTTAAGTGTAGGTTGCAGCATCTCTAGAGAATTATAGAGGGATTGAAAAAAGGATAAGTGTTTATAACTTATAGTCTTATCAAAAGCAGTATGTCATATCTCATCCCCTTTATAGAAGTTCATATTTCCTCCATTGAGAGTATGGTTGTGACTATGAACCTTATGTAAAATAAAAAAACAATTAACATGAAAAATTAGAGGTTTCTTAAGAGTGCTTCAAAATTTAGTTAACATCGATGTTAGCACAAAATTGTTAAACAATTGCGAATAAATGAGGTAGACATTTCACATAATATTGATGCCATTAAGAATACTCATCAAAAGTACAAAGATTGAGGAAAAATTCTCTCCAATATTTATGAGCATAGAAACAAATGGCTAAAACAAAAGAAATAATTTGTTATCATTTCCCATAAAGTTAGATAAACCAAATTTAGTCTTTATAGATGGTGACAATCATTATCATCAACAACAACCACCTTTTCTATTCGTAGAATAACAATTACTTTCACCACTTGTTCACCATCAACTAGCCCAACCACATAATATATACAAGCATCTATCACCTTATCAACCACCTCTCAATGACTTCATGAATAGCTCAAGCACTAAAATTGAAATCTTATAGTGGAGCATCAATTATTTAGAAAACAATGGTGAAAAATTTTCCCTTCACGAGAAAATGATTGACATGGAAAAATATAAGAGGAAAAAAATGTCACCCAAGGTTTTATCACCTAGCAAATATGGCAGTTTTTTTTTTTTTTTAACTTAAATATGGAAACATTGATACAAATGAATTTGTTGAAGAATACTTTAATCTCACCTAGAGCTAAAAATATGGTACAATAAAAGTGAAAGATGAAGAGGATGTTGTAATAAGAATTTGTATATATACAATGAAATTAAAATACAAAATGTCTATGTAAAGAAAGAAGTTGAAAAAAAGGAAAGAATGGGTTTGGAAATTTACATATAAGTCTTTTTAAAAACAAACACTATCTTGTTAACACACACACACACACACACACACACACACACATATATCTTATTTAATATGAAATATTTTGGCATCTTATTTAAAATCATTATAAGAAAAAATTTTGGAATTGGAAAGGAAAATATATTCCATACAAATAAAAAGAGAAATCAAAATATCATTTATTTCAATTAATATGGGGATAGGTTTTTTTTTATGAATAAGGAAATTTTTTATTTTTATGAAAATTCCAAAATTTAATATAATTTCTCAACTAATAGAAATGTTTCTTACTAGTTCATATTTAGAGAGAAGGTTAACAAAAAGGCAGAGAAGCTATGGAATATTGTGATTAATATTTTGATCTCATGTGTGGCATATTGTGATAAATGTTTTGATCTCATGTGTAATCAATTAATGTATGCTAAGTTTGGAGCTCTACACTTTGGAAAAATGTAATATTTGTATTACACTGTATCTAGTGAGCTTCTTGTTTTCTTCAATTTCTCTACTCTAAATCTATTAAATATATACAAATTTATGTTTGACAAATTGAATAAAAGTGCTTGGCTATGAATTTAACTAAAACAAAAGAATAGAATTTATATATTTGAAATCTTATTTCCAAATTAAGTAAAAGATGTCAAAATGAAAGAACATATACAAACTCATATAAAGTATTATAAAAAAGTTTCATAGTTATTATTTTTTTATATGGAACATACATTTCAAGGAAATTTTCTTCATTTCAAAAATGATATTTGGGATAAACTGCTTGACCCTATAATCTTTTATTTGTCTTTCTCATCATTCAACCCCTTTCATTAACCCACTAATCCACTTATACCCAAATCATTATTTATTTTCCAAAATAATTTAATAAACCTTGTCACTCAAAGCACCCTAGTGCTCAAAATCTATTTTTAAACTTAAAATATATATAAAATCACACCAAATAATGCTAAAATTCATAAATAGAGGAAGACCCAATTAAGGAATTAACATTTTTTAAATCTTTTTATAATATAAATTAATTAAATAAATCCACTTTTTTAACTAGTTCTCATTTATTAAAAACTTGAAATATTTTTAAACATAATATCATTTCAACCTAACATAACTCCTCATATTATTAGAAGCACGTCCATCTTCCTAGATATTTCAGTTTCAACACAAGTTTTTGATTTGATTTTTCTCTACTTTAAATCTATTAAATATATACCAATTATGTTTGAAAATTTGAATAAATTTTTTTGACTATTAATTTAACTAAAAACAAAAGAATACAATTGATATATTTAAATAAATTTAAGTGAGGCTGAAATTAATTTAAATAGAGTATACAATCAAACTTTACCAATCACTAGTGTAATTTTAGAGATAATTTACTAAAGAAAAATCACATCCAACTTCCAGTAGATATTTCAGTTTCAACAAAAGTTTACTTAAGAGATAATTTACTAAAGGAAAATCACATCCAACTTAGAGAGTTTTTGATTTGATTTTTCTCTACTTTAAATCTATTAAATATATACAAATTATGTTTGACAAATTGAATAAAAGTGTTTGACTATTAATTTAACTAAAACAAAAGAATACAATTTATATATTTGAATAAATTTAAGCCAAGTTGAAATTAATTTAAATAGACTATATATTCAATATTCAATGCTATCGTGTCTATATAAAGAACATAAGATGTATACTGAAATCCTAAATAAATATTTCCAAATTAGCCCATAAACAAGAAACAAAACAAATAAATCTATACTAATATACAAATTCACCAAATAGTGCTAATCTCAAGTTTGATCAGTTTATGAAAATCCACTTGTTTAAATTTAGTTGCTAAAATCATATTTTCCTCCCTATTGAGAGTACATAGCATTCCCCCTTCTTGATAATCTGGGTGGGTGGGTGGCTGGGTGTGTGGAGCGATAGGATTTACACCCTAGAATTTGGAACAACCCTTTATCGTGAGATAATCGACGATATAATTAGAGATTTCTTTTGGTCGAACCTCTTTTTCAAGAGAAATTATGGGTTGGTCCAAATATTTTTCCTTCGTAATTTGTTAGAGTTATATCTTTCAATTGTGCTATTTTTATTTATCTATTCTAACTTGACCTTACCGGGAAAGACGAAGTACGAGGAATAGTCTTTGTTTCCTCAAGCCTAACATGTGGAACATAAGAGCTTGAAAGCTTGTAGAACAGATCTTCCTTCCCTCCTATCGTTTCGCAAAATCAAGCATGTAATATCATTTCTTCTTGCACAAATTTAGAAATATACAAACAAAGCAAATTTAGAAACAAACCACTTTCCACACATAAAGCCAAATGATCCAATACTTTTCTTTGTAGAAGCAAGAAATCTCACCATACAATTTCTTAGAGAACGAGGATTTTAAGGCATTCTCACTTGCCGATTACCAATATTATTGTAATTAGTATAACAAAGCAAGCAATCAGAACATTCACTATAAGAAACTGCAACATGCCAAGGTCATTCACTGCAAAAAAAAAATGCGTTGAAAAGGCCAGAGTTACAGTGGCACTGATGTTGATGTTGTTGCTCACGTTCCCGACCACTTCCAATCCGGCGAAGAAAAAATTATCTATAGTTAAGGACAAAGCCACCTTACAATGATAACCGCTAGGAGTGAGCTTTGAGGACAAGTCTGCCACACAAAAATCTTGCCTACGCGAAGGGTAAAAAGAAAAATTACAGAGGACTAGTACAATGGTTAAAGAGGCAATATTGGAAGTCTCCATGATTGATAATTTTATAAGGGTTTTTTTTCTCAATGTGAAGTTGGTGAAGAGCCGGAAGAAGTTTATGGGATAGGAGAATAACCTCCGAAATATCTCGATTGCACATAATTGATTTGTCATTTCACATGAAATTTCTCTTTCCATCTCCAAAAATTGATTCTGGCTATGAAATCTACATGCCCAACCATTTCAGCCACCCCACGGAATTAGCAGCTTCTATTCAATCTATCTAACATATAGATCAAATATTTTTTCCAAAATAGTGACCAAATTAGGAATGTAAAACTTACAACAAGAATTGAGTTTGGAAGGCATGATGAACAAATAAACCAATATGGCAAGAGAAGCATTTTTCTTAATCATATTTAGGAATAAGGTTCCTCTTTAATCCATGAAAAAATCATTCAACAAGAAGTAGTTGGATTAATTTTTGAACATGTTCATTAAGCATTCTAATAGAGGTTGAATCCCAACCATCCACCTTATAATTGTTAATAACTAAATTAAATTTGTGGACGTCATACTCAATAATAATAATAATAATATTTTTATATATTTTAATACACAACTTCCATTATCATAATAATAATAATAATATTTTTATGTATTTTAATACACAACTTCCATTATCATAACTAAGACGAAAATTATTCTAAATTCTTAAGAAATTATAGTGGTTTTTTAATTTTTTTGAATTTGTACAAGAAAAATATACATTATTCTAAAAGGTAAATTTTCAAGAGATTGTAATTTTTTTTATTTAAAATATATTTGTGAATATATAAATGAACTAAATAATATTTAAAAATATATGAAAAGATTTTGGATTAATGGTGCATGGATGTATATGGGTGTACTTAAAGACACTCTTTGAAATAGGTCATTAGTTCAAATCTCATTAGTGTTAAATACACCTCTCTCATAACTTTAATTAAATTCTAATAACATTCAATGAATACTTATATCTCTATAAAGTAATACTTATATCTCTATAAAGTACTGTGATGACAAGACCAACTTCAACACGAATTGGAACAAAGACCAAATAACCTCCCAAACATAACGAAAAAATTGATAGTCCTATATGATCTACAATCCATGAAAATAAAGCTGCTAGATTTTTTGATGGAATTATTCTTTGTTAGGAGCCTTGTGGAAATACAAATAGCTCCCAAATATTTCATCTAATCCTTCTCCAAATAGAACCATCTTCACTCCCATAGACTTAATTTTATGGGACATGAAGAACATGGGTGTGGTCACTCTGATAGTTGTGACATCATATGTTTCGAGGTTGCATACTCTCTACCATCCTGTTCCATTAAAAGAAAAAACCCCTTTACTCTCAAATTCACAAACAAAAATGCAAATGAAATTTAAGATAAAAAGTACCAAGATACTCTTCTACCTCTTTTGCAGCCTTTAAATCTAGAAAACCTTACTGAGACCCTCCCTCAACTATTCCAATGGAGATGATACCTCTTCATGGATTTTGGTGATTATATTAACTTGAGATGACTCCTCTTCATAGATTCTGGTTCTCTGTGATATACTTAAACTTTCCATTAAATTCTCAATTAAACTTATACTATAAATTCCTTTTCCCATAGTCGATGACCACCACTATGAGCCATTATGATTAATCAAATTTCTATGATACGTTAATTCAAATTTCAAACAAACTTTTGCACCACTATGACCACCATATGGTTGTATTTTATATATTATGATTAATCAAATGTCAATATCACGTTAATTCAAATTTCAAACTAACTTTTGCCGCCACTCATCAACTTGACTAGTAAAATGTAAATGCAATTATTACACGGAAACACAAAACAAAAATAAATATATTGACTATAAAGAAAAATAAACAACGCATTGAACAAGTATGAGTTTAACTTTAATCTTTACTCATCAAATATGTTTTCTTTGTTTTCCTTATGGGCAGGCTCCTTTTAAGTTTAATCAGGGAACACTCGTTATATAGGTTACAAGTACTCATTCTAAACTACACTAATCCACACTAATGTTATGAGTTTGTCATGTTTTAGAAGTTTTGTATTTTCTTTCTTACTCTATCGTTATTAATTAGATTTTTTATTTATTTTATATTATTTTATTTGAAAATTATTTTTTAATTTTATTATATATTATATTATAAATTTTATTGAAGGAATGTTATATTTTAAGTTTTGTATAAATATATTTTTCAAATGTAAAAATACAAATTTTAAAAATGAATTATAAATTTATAAGGTGTAGATTAATTGGTTTGGGTAGGGTTTAGTATGCACTAGGTTATAGGTTCAAATCTTATGGGGAGCGGAGGGGGTGAAAAAGGTAAAAGCTACTATGTCATAGGTTCAAATCTCATGGGGAGCAGTTCAGGGGAAGAAGGTTCAAATCTCATAGGGAGCGGTCCTGGGGAAGAAGGTTGTCGTTAGGGGGGAAGAAGGGTGTCGATGTTTGATTTAGGGGAAGAAGGAAAACATGTGTCGTTCAGGGGAAGAAGAGAAGGGTGTCGATATTCAAACCTCATAAAAAAAAAAGAATTATAAATTTTAGAAAGTTTTTAATTAAATTATTTATTTATTATTTATATTTATATTATTTTAATAATATGATGGTGAAAGTTAAATTAGATGTCAAATCGATGTATGAGATCCTTTTATTTATGAAATAAGTGATTGACTTTTCTGGTAGTTATTTGACTAATCTTTATAAATAACTCACTTTTTGATAATAATATAATTACTAAAATCTGTCAAAATATACATACTCTGTCCCTCTAAATTTTAAATCAATAACCCACTTACAAACAAAACAACCAAACCATAATTAATATATAATTATAATTAATTTCTCACTTACAAACAATCCGACCAAACCATAATTAATATATAATTATAATTAATCTATAGTTGATATATCACAACAAAATTATAGATATTTCACGAGAACCATCACAACAAAATTATAAATAATTCACTAGAACCATGAACACAACCATCACCATAAGAATATTTGAAGTGTAAAACCACTATCTAATAGATTACGATCTCGATCTTAGTCTTTTTGGAAATTTGTATAAAATGTGTGCCTAGGCATATATTCCATGAAGCCTCCGACAATGTGGTTCCTCCAAATTCGTGCTAAACACAAGGGTTGGGCATGGTTTATGTTGAGACTAAATAAAACGCTTTAACATGGAGACTAATGCACATGGTCACATTTTCCTATCAAATTCATCTCACCAATTATAAGGGCCATGTTCGACGTGGGATTATGCAAACCTAAGAAATTTATAAATTAGTAAAGATGGATGATTGGAAAGTGCATAAGGTAAACTTAGATGACAAGTAGAAATGGCATAGTTTAGCCTAGGGTAATGTGATTTTATGGTTTTGAAATTTGGTAAAATAAATTTTAATGAAGTTATTATATATATGATTCATTGTTTAAGAAGATTTTGTGATATTTAAATTAGGTAAATTTAACAATTTAAAATTATGATTTTCTCAAATTTTGATCAGATTTAAAGCAAAATTAATTCACTAATCTACAAATAAAATTCAAAAAGTCATCTCTGTAACAATCCACACCCTAAGTTCCTACTTCTTAATATTAAACTAATAGTTAAATATAATATACAAACATAAAGAAAAACTAACTTTAAAGAATAATTAGAATAATTAATTAAACATTCAAAGCACCATGATTAAATACATTCGAATTAATACAAACCTTATCATCTTACATTCGAATGACATCTCATTAATACAACCATATCCTCTTACATTCGAATGACATCTCTTTAATACAACCATATCCTTTTACATTCGAATGACATCTCTTTGAAAATATTCATTTCTACATTTATGGACGTCAAATCTTGATGGAGTTGTGGCGGTGGGGCATATTGTTATTTAAACAAGAAGACATGAAGGAGGAAGGGCCTTTTTGTTTTTGCATGAAATTGAGAAGGCTGCTGTGGTAAAATTTATCAATTAGGGAAGGGAGACTTATTGTTCTCGGGATTCTGGGCACGGGGGCAGAGGAGGTGTCCTCTGGATTTGGGATTAAATCCTAAATTGGCTGGGAGGAACATTTTGGTTCTGTAATCTTTCCGATCAGCTGGAGAGGAGGATCACGGTTCCAACACTTATCAGCTTGAACAGTTCATCCAGCAATCATCGATTAAACTTTGGTTTGCAGCTCACCATTTCCAGGTATTTCTCTGAGCATCAGTTACATATTGCGTTTCAGCATTAGCTGGTTATTGGGTTTGTGAACTTAGGAATATTTTGAAACCGTGAATCTGTCATTAGAGTTTAAGTTTAAATCCTCTTGCAATTATTTTCTGCTTAAATATAAAGATCAGATAAGTGTTTTATTGTAAATATAGAACATAGATCTTACAATCTCGTCATATTACTATTACTATTTGGAAATATTTTAATATTGAATATTTGAATATAAAAAATGCTTATCTCAATATTATCATATTATGATGTTTGTATATGCATATTTCATAATTATAAGTATTATTATATTTGATATATGACAACATGTATTGTTTTTGTAGAGTATCTTAATACAAAATTATATATATATATATATATATATATATAATTTTGGTGATTAATGTCTCATCAAGAGAACAATTTTTACATAGTTTACTATTTCACATTTTGTAAATTGAATTCTAAATTAGGTAATGGGATGGCATAGAAATCTTAAGGAAGAAATTTACGTTTCATCTACTTAGGGAGGGGTAGAGATGCATATTTACCTAGTTAAATCTTTCTTTAAGACTAAGGGTTTATGATATTATCAGATGTGAAAATTCATAAATATGATCACCAACAATGTTATCAGTTTAACGAGAACTTTACGGAGTTCTTGTTTTTTTTGGAGGTGACATCAAATCATGATTTTCTTGCTAATGCAACATCACCATTTTTTCATTTTAAGGTTAAAATTCCAACATGTTTTAACCATAGCATTAAAAAACAAATATCATGATTACGACAACGCAAAATTGGTGTTGCGGCATCACTTTTTCTTTTCAAGGTTAAAATCCAAACATTTTTCAATCATGGCATTAAAGACCAAAATCATGACTATGAAAAACATGAAATAACATGTTGAAATGCAAAAGTGGTGATGCAACATCACCCCTTTTCCCCTAGGGTTAAAATTTAAACATTTTTCAAATATGGCATTAAAGACCAAATATCATGGCTATGAAAAATAATAGAATTCATCTCTTAAAGTTTATTACCTTTCTATTTTGTCTTTTTTTAATGATTATTTTTTAAATGTTTTTGAAATTGATCTAGATTTTATTTTATTTTATTTTATTTTTGGGTTGAAAATTACTAATTAATTGACATTACAACCAGGAACACTGATACCATAAAAAATGAAAAACATAAAGATGACTCTGGATATATATATATATATATATATATATATATATATAAGACACATTCGTTTTGGCAGAAATAAAATGGATCCCTTCTTAAAGGATTTAAAAATGTATATAGGCTTCTTATTGTATAATGATAACATTGATCACATCTACCATAATTTTACTACAAATTTTTCCAATACCATTAACAAGTTCTCTACCGAGGTGTCGTATAAAAATAATAATATAATTTCCAACCCTTGATATGATAATGATTGTAAAATTTTTAGGAAAGCAATTAGAGATGCTCCTAATGAAACTTTGAAGCTTGAAAAAATAAGTATGTACAAAGCTCTTATCAAAAGGAAGAAAAAGTCATATATAAATAAAATTCAAGAGTGCCTTCTTCACCTTTCTAAGGTCGAACCTAAAATTATTTAGAGTAATATACTTGTTCGTAAAATGACATAAAATAATTTGATCCCCTTAAATAACTGGGATATCTATCTTAAGAATCTTCATGATTCCATAGACACCATGGGCAACATCTTAAACACTATATTAGAGGAGGATATCTTTTCTTTGGAAGAAGTGGATTTCAGGATTAAGAAGCTCGCTAATGGGAAAGCTAGGGATAATAAAGGATACCAAGCTAAAATTCTCAAAATGGGAAAGTCTATCCTCATCCCTCATATACACAAACTACTCAATTTGGCGGTAAAACATAGATTCTCTAAGCCTTGGATGCAAAGCCTTATTGTGCCTATCTATAAAAGTAGAGATAAAAACATTCTCTCTAACTACAGGACCATTATTATTAGCCACATTTTAACACAACTGTATGGGATCATTTTGGAAAATAATATTAGCCTCTAGCTTGAAATCCATGGTAAAAGAGCTAAAAGGAAAGCTAGTTTTAGGAGACATCACTCAACTATTGACCATCTTGTTTCTATTAGGATCATTACCGAGGAATGTCAAAATAATAAAATTGATCTCTTCTGTTGTTTTGTTGACTTTAGAAAATATTTCTACATAGTTTCTCGGGACAGGCTATGGCAAAGAATTGAAGAAATAATGGTTCCTCTAGCTGAGGCTTGTTGTAACTAGGCTACATGATAATTTTATTTCCATGCTTAAGACAATTGAAGGTTGGTCTGAAGAAATTAAATGCAATATATGATTTAAGTAAGGGTCCCCCCTATCCCCTACCCTTTTTGGCATTTACATTAATAAGCTAGAAGAGTGTTTGGAATTTATACGATGCAATGGCCCCAAGATCGCTAGTATGGTCATTACTCTTCTCCTTTATGCTAATGATATTATTATTCTAGCTAGAAAAAATGATGATCTCGATAAGAAACTTAGAATCCTCCATGAGTACTGCTCCAATATGGGTATTATTGTTAATACCGACAAGACTAAATTCAAGATAATTAAATCCAAAAATATTAACTATGATAATTTCAATCATTATAACAATTACATGGAGAAGGTTTATTCATACAAATATTTAGGTATTGACATTCACGATCATCTCAAATGGAATTATAGCATTGAGAAAAGGATGATATGAGACTGAAAAGAATGTTATGATCTTGAAAACAATTGTAAGTCGACTAATCTTTGGGTATGTAGTAAAAAGAATTTCCTCTTTGAGCCTCTTGTCACCCCTGTTAGTTTATATGGATGTGAGGTTTAGGGTTGCAATATATCTAGAGAATCTTCGAGGAAGATCAAGCTAATACAAAATCAATTTATAACCTACAACCTCAAGAATAAAGGAAACCCTCCCTACCCTATCATCTTAATTGAAGCCATCATTTCCCCCATTTAAATCATGGTTATGTTTAGGTATCTTATGTATAAGAAGAAGCTTTAGAAAATGGAATCCAAGAGGTTCCCTAAATTTGCTTTTAACTCTAGCCAAAACCCTCACCTCTAGCTCAAGTGAGGTTGTCATAAGGATGTCTAGTCTTGGCTCAACCATTGGGGGTTAAATGAGGAGAACATCTTGGAAAATAAGGATAATATTAAAAATACCATTACTTCAAAATTTAAGGATAAATTATGGGATGATAAGGATTTAGAGGGAAGAAGCAATTTGTTGGAAAATTTAAAAATGAGTTAAATTACTTAGCATTAAATTATCAATCCAGGTTTGTACACTTGTGAAGCACACTTGCACAATATATTCTAGGAAATTGATTTTCAATTTTAAAAGGAAAATCTAATCTAAAGTATATTTCAAGATTGAAATAAAATCCTAATCATGAAATGATATCTAAAATGAGCACACACACTTCTTTATCTTACGAAAATATAAATTCAAATTGTTCTAGGAAATAAATAAAATTTGATCTATGAAAAGCAATAAACTCTAAACTAGAAAAAAAAATGAGATTTTAATTTATTTGAGATAAAAGTACAATTTTATTCTAAGAAGAATAAATGCAACTCTATTCTGCAAAACCAATTCTATGCTATGAAATATAATGTTATCCTTATACTACAGAAAGAAAGAAACTTCTTATGTTAAATCATTATGCTATGAAAGATTTCAAAGTTCCTATATTACGAAAGCTCTTAAGATTATGTCCTTAAGTCTATTCTATGAAAATATTTTTAAATTCTATTCTAACGAACATGGAAATGATTTATTCTATGAAAGCCATAAGATATGTTTTTTGAATTGAATATTTTTTTCTAAAAAGCATTAAAACTGTATCTCTAAAAACCCAAATGAATTCTATGCTAAGGAAAGCAAAGGAAACTTATTTTATGACAATAAACAAATGATATTATGAGGAAATGAATTGAAATTTCATCCATCTATGAGATCAAAGAAAACTAAATTTACTGGCGTGTGTGTTCAGAGTTAGAATCCATTCATGTTTATGCATTATCTATAAATATGAGACTAAATAAGTACATAGGTAAAGGACTTAAATCAACAAGCAACTAATAAATGTTTTTTTGTTGTTTTTTAAGAAATTTATTCAAGTGTTTTATCTACAAAAGGACAAGAATTAAATGAACATAAAAGAGCATCTAAATATAGTTTGTACAAAATAGATCATCTAAACAAGAGACTTGAAATAAATCTGGTAGAAAATGAGCTCAAAGGAAACTAATCTATTTTTCAGAAATGAAACATAAGGGGAATTTAAAATACACTTGTACTCATCAAGTGGCACTCTTGAGATGCACGAGAGTTGGGAAAACTCAATAAATTATTAATCAAATACCAAATCTCAATATGAAGGCATAACTATATAAAATGATTATATTAACTAAACAGTGTGTGAACTTCAACAGTTATTCAAAAGCAATGATAACATCTAGACATATTGAACAACCTTCAACATTCAACACTATTTTTCACTTCACAGTGAAACATTTTATAGATTTTTGAAATAATTACTTTTGAAATATCATTGGTTGAATAAAGCCATAGCATATGATATTGAATAAAGCCATGTGTAATAAAGTGATATTGAATAAATCCATATTGAATGATATTGAATAAATCCATAACATATGATATTGAATAATAAGTAGATATGTGAAATATCATTGGTTGAATAAAGCCATAGCATATGATATTGAATATTAAATAAAAATAAAGAGAATAACATAAATCACTTAACATATGTTATAAATTGTTGATCTTGAATAATACATATATCAGAAAACAAATAAAACTAATGTCAAAATCAAGTCATCTAAAGAATAATCCTTACAAGTTACACTTAATTTATTTATGGCATATCAGTTGATCACATAAACATAAACAAAAAATACATAAACTACTCAATAAGGAAGCATGAATTTAATGAAATAAAAATATATAAATACATTATCTAGAATCATTTTGTTGAAACCACACTTATACTGAGAGGGGTAGGCGTAGGGGGAATGAGTATAAGACAATTTCTTATCTATTTAAACATTCATGGATCATAACAAAAAAATATCACATACAAAACACAATATATAAATAAAAACTTATTTATAAGAAATCTTTATATGCACCAATATATTGGTACAAACTTTATAGATGCCAACCTACTATTACAAACTTTGTAGGCACTAACTTACAAGAGACACCATTCCCTCATGCTACAATATTTCTAGGCACCAACTTACAAGAGACACAAATCACCCCTATTGCATGATTTTTAGGCACTAAACTATAGGAGACACCAATCCCCTTTGTTGCAATATTTTTAGGAACTCAACTATAGGAGACACCAATCCCCTTTGGTTCAATATTTGTAGGGACCAACCTATAAGAGACATTAATCCATTTTTCCACAACATTTGTAGCTACCAACCCACAGAAAACACCAATCCCCTTTGCTACAAGATTTTTAGGAACTAACCTGTAGGAGACATCAATCCCCTCTGATACAGGATTTGTAGGTACAAACCTATAGGAGACACAAATTCCCTTTGTTACAATATACTTATAGGCTCCAACCTAATTTACCAAGTATGTTTTCTACTTCTGCCTTCACCAAGTATTTCATATGTTTCCTTCTTCACCAGGTCTACTTGATTATTTTTCCTTCATAAGGTTTTCTTGCTACTACTACCTTCACGAGGTTCATTTCAAACAAAACTTATTGTTTGGCCTTTTACAAGAACAAACATGTATAACATGCCACATATCCAATTTTTCAAATTTGATTCTAAAATTCTTACATGATGCACTTCTATATGTCTCTTTGGCTCTATGAAAATTTTCAATATGGATATCTTTCCTCAATATCCTATATATTTAAAAGTGTAAACCAACTCATGAAAAAAGTTATAAAAAATGCCAAGTTGACCTAGTTTATGCATAGTTCAAGAACATTCATATACCCTAATTTATTTAGAGCATATCTTCGAAATTAGAGTGAACCGAGGTCTGAAATTTATACCATAGGTACCTAGATATCTCTCCTCTTTCTCCTTCAATTTTAGAGTATGAAACATCTTAGAAAACAACGTATAGTGAAAAATTCTAGGCTAACTTATTTGAAGAATATCTCAAGAGAATTCAGGAAACCTATATTCCTCAAATCATACATACGAAATTATAGCAAACTAAGAAATGAAATTTATACCATAGCTACCTATAGACATCTCTTCTATATCCTCCATATTTCATAGTCTATAACATCTTAGAAAAAAATTGTATCAAAAATTCCAAACTAACATATTTGAAGCATATTTCAAGAGCATTCAAGAATTTATACCATAGGTACATGAAGATATTTCCTTTGTATCCTCCAAGTTTCATGGTTTGTTTGAAGCACATCTCAGAGGAAGTTAGGAACCCTAAATTCCATAGAGCATATATTTGAAGTTATAGAAAACTAAAGTTTTAAATTTCTACCGTAGGTACATGAAGATATCACTTCCATCTCCTCCAATAAAGATATCACCTCCATATATATATATATAGACACATAGACACACACACACAGACACGCACTTGGATGATCTTAAAATTCACTCATATATCTTTTATTTATAGTGTTTCTACGCTCACTTGGGGTTGACTTGTATAACTAGCTATGTTGACATGTATCTTCTAGTTGGATCAACCTAACAGAATATTACACATATCCTGATTTCTATGGAGTTGGAGGAAGTTCCATATACTACTATAAAGGTATTGGAATAAGATATTCAACCATGTAGATTATGGTCCCCTTTGAGATAGGTATTTAAAGTATAAATTCCTTCAAATATAGTGTTTACAAAATGGGCATAAAAAATGGGTATCCAAACAATATTTCCAACAATATTCATCTTAAAATATTTATCTTAGAAATTTGTAGTCTCATCATGTCCCTAACATCAATGAAAACAATATTTCCAACAATTTCGAAATTTAAATAAAACTTTGTGTGTGAGTCATTTGACAAAGTTTAAATCACTAAATCAAAATGTTGACCTCTTCAACCTCCCCAAGTTTTTTCTTTTAAAGAAAAATAATAATTATCAATCCTAAATAAATATAAATAATTCCACATAGATAGAATACATGTGCAATTTTGAGTTTTTAACTTTTAATATCTTCATATTGACTTTAACTTTCTTATTGACGAGACATGCACTACATGTAGGATTTTTTTTGTCTTAACAACCTTCATTTTTACTTTTATTGTTGTTGATGTGCTATCTTGAGTTTGATTTGTGGTCATTATTCCTTAATTTATGGGATGGTGAAATATTGTGAATTATTTTTCAGGAACTTCAATTCATTAAATTGAGGGCTTTAAATTGTGAATCAAGGAGTTCATAGGCTCGTGGCATGTAGGAATTGTTTGTGCAAGATCAAAGGAAATACCTAACAAATAAGAAACTTGAAATATAATCCTCCACATTAGAGCTATAGTTTAGGTATGTTCGGTTTATTTTATGAATTGCAAATTACATTAACTATCTGATTACCTCAAGAAGGATATTACATAAACTTCTAAATTAGAACTGAAGACATAAATGAATTACAAAATTATAGCTAGAAAATAAAGCATTATTATCTATCATAGCTACATAGTTGGGTTGCATTGAAATCCAGGTTGAGGGGCCCTCCCAATTGGTTGCATTGGAAATAATTACAATGTTATAAACAAGTTATGCATGCATATATAGAATTGATTATAAAATATCAACATTGCATTAAGTCGTAGGCTCATAAATATAGATATAGATTCTCATTTGTCTTTGTCTAGATATCTCTATACTCTCTACATACTCTCCATGCATTTCTCTCATATATTCCTCTTCCTTCCACCCCCTTCATTGAGACATCATTTCATTTTTATATAGACTATCCAGTACATAGATTCATAATTGTTTGATATTGAAATTATGGATCTTAACTAATTATACATAAAATAAGAGTTACATGCCTCGAAGGATAATCAATATAAAAAACTAATGGTTATGATATATTTCATGATTAGAAGCATGAAATGTTATCCACATGCTCTAACCCCTAACTGTTGGAAATGTTGACCAAATCTTTGAAAAATATATTGTAGCTTTGATGGTGAGTTCTAGAATTAGCGAAATAGTAATAAACATCTCATGATCCTTCCAAGAATAGCCCTTATACTCATTTTTTTTCTTGGAATAAGATTCATGTGGAAACTATTATGGTGTTAAAAAAATTCTAGAAATTTGGTAGTTACTGGAATTCCAATAGCAATTTTATTCTGCTACTAGAAATTATGAATTGTTATAACAAGTTGTTAAAACTACCAGCTATGAAATAAGACAAGTTATAATCCAATAAATCACTAAAAACATTGGGAAATAGCTAAAAGTCACAAATTGGTTACTTGATAGAGCCCTTTGAGGATGCACCTTGAAGAGGAGCTAAACATGATACTAGGAGGTTGTAAAATGGTGGATATTAAGGAGCATAAGGAGTAAAAATGGTTTCTTTTCATGCCAAAAAGTGACAAAATTTAGGCTCAACAGGATTATTCTTCATTTTCTTCTACCACTACTTGTAATGAGGTGGTTTTCTAAGTCCTTCCTTTCTTAAATCATTTTAGCTTGTCCCATTTCTCTCCTAATAATAAAAGTTTCTTCAAATTTTGATATATGCTACTTCCATCTATGTTTCGAGATAATAAAGGATATGATGCAAATCATGGACTCATTTTTCCAAAAGTATGAGAACGAGTAAAATCCTTAAGGAGTGCATTTATAATAGGTTCATTAGATATTGAAATGGAACAATCATCATTTTTTCATTTATTTAATAGTTCTATGTAGCTATCATTTGACAATAACCAACCAATTTTAGTCCAAGGAAAAGGTAACCCAAAACCTTGAATATAATATCGTTGTTGTCTTTTGATATTTTTTCTTGTATCCCACCCACCACTTCTTTCTTTTCCTTAACAGCCAAAGCATTGCATATTGGTTTTTCTCTATTTGCATTTCCCTAAGGATTCTTATATTGACTTTGATGTAGAATTTGAACTTTTTAATTTCATTATTTACGAGAGATATTTTTTCTTGTATCCCACCCACCACTTCTTTCTTTTCCTTAACAACCAAAGTGTTGCATATTGGTTTTTCTCTATTTGTATTTCCCTAAGGATTCTTATATTGACTTTGATGTAGAATTTAGCTGTTGAATAATATAATCAACCTTAGAAATTCTATTATCTATTTCAAGCAATATCTTTATGATCTCAAGATGTACATCAACTATATAAATTTCTTTACATTAATGAAAAAGAAATAAGTGAGTTTTGGCTTCATTTATCTTATCAATTATAGTGTCCCATATTTTACCCTTATTCTAAAATTATAATTTTCATGAATATCATCGGGTTAGATTTAAAATTAATAAGTAGGAAGAGTGATTGTTATACTTTCTACCTAAATTTAATTCCCACAAGTAAAATCTTAAAGAATTTTTTTTTTCATTTACTTCAAGTAAAATCTTAAAGAATAGTTTTTTCATTTACTTGTCTTTTAAATCTATTTTAGCAACACTTCTTTAACCAATATATAAATTTGAGCCCATAAAATAGCTTATAATATCTAAAATATACTCTTTTATATGTTTAATTTATCTTAAACATAAAATCCCATACCATTTCTTTGCATCACATTTTCCCTAACAAGTATGTACACCAAACCAACAATGATAATTTCTAATGTAACACTCTTGTATAGCATAAGTTCTGTTTGCAAAAGTACCATGTCATAGAGTTTCTTTGCATCACATTTTCCCTAACAAGTATTTACTCTACAATAACAATGACAATTTCTAAAGTAACACTCTATGTAGCATAAGTTCCATTTGCGAAAGTACCATGTCATCTCAAATACCTTTAAAAAATCATCATAATCATCATTTGATTGGATTTGAAATAATACATTTAAAAAACCTTTGGAACTCTTGCCATGTGGTGACTCCATTTCTGTTATAAGAAGAGAATGTCAACCTATGATATTTCGACATCTATGCTGTAATCATAGTAATTCTAAATATAACAATTTTACATTGCCATAAAATTAATTAATTAAAATAACAACTATATAAATTTCAGGATTAAGCACTAAACAAATATGACGATCCTTATTAATTTTGCAAGGTGACTCCATAAGTTTCGTACAATAATGGGGTCAACGCACGGTACTTCTAAATTTGAGATGTAATATTTCAATAATTCCCTATATAGTACTTTTAACTAATTTGAATGATCTTGTATAAATTTAAGGAATAGGCAATAAACAAATGTTGTTATAGATATATATTTTATGGTATATCACATAGGAGTTGGAAACAAATAAAAATCACATGGTGGTGGTATGTTATTGTTTATTTGTACACATAATATATAATTTTTAGTTTATTGGGTTGAAATAATATGTGTGAAGATTAAATTATTTGAAAAAAAAAATCATAAAAAAATATATATTTAAAATTTTAAATATATTTTTGTATTAAAATATATTGATAAATTAAAAGATTTTTTTAATAGTTGAGTTAGAAATGTAATTATTTGAAATGATTTACTAATTACATTTATATAATTTGGCTAGTCAAATATAAAATCAAATATATCTTTAAATAAAGATTTATATTTAAAAAATTAATTATATTTTTTATTTCAAAATAAAATAAATTTATATATTTAAAATTTAATTACATTTTTATTTAATATAAAATGAATTTATTGAAAACTTTATTATTTTTGTTATAGTATGAACATTAAGCATTCTATATATTGAGAATTTTAGTTTTGTTAATGATATGATTTCTCATGATAGACTAAAAATTAACAAAGATATACTTTATTTTATGTAAGTAAAGATTTTAACTTGTCATCTACATATATTAATTGATTTTTAATTATACATGAATTTTAAAATTATATATATATATATAATCATGTTTATAATATTTTTAATCCTCGATCATGGCGCGAGCCTGTAGAAGGGTACCTTTGGGATTTGAGTCATGATTAAAGTAAGGATAGAAAGGGTTGCAGGGAAATATTGCTACAACTCTCACACACTTGAATTGTATTGCAATGTGGCACCACACATGCAGAGAATAAATACTGTGGGGGAAGGCTGAAGGGACACCTTAACGCCAGAGTTTTATGACAGTAGTTCTTAATTCTCAGGTGGAAGTAACTTTTTTATAGTCTCTGGTATAGTCACATGGTTCTTGGTAAGCTCGAGGCAGAATGTGAAGGAGGCTTTCATGGTTTGTCACCCTGGTGAAAACAATTCCTCTCGCCACATGGTTAACACTAATGGGTATGTTCTTTTTCTAAGTCTCTCTTATAGTTTTCCCCTTGTGAACCACATTCATATGATATATCGGTGAGGAAGGGTTCATAATTCGGTGAACCACATTCATGTGATATATTGATGAGGAAGGATTTATAATTCGGTGCCTGGTGTCAATTGGAAACTCCTCCATGAATTTTGGAAGGAAAAAACTGGTTTTATGATGGGTTGTTTTCATACTATACAATTGTTTATGTTTACTTTAGATATTTCTATCTCACATGGGGATGTATTGGAACTTTTTGACATGGAATTCAATATATATCTCATGTATGGATGTCTATGTTTATTTCTTGGCTTATTCATTTTTTCTGATGGTTGTTAAGAAATGGAGTTTCTTGGGTAAGGTCATTCCCGTTTTAACTCTGTTTCTAGTCTTAACAGGGTTTAGGGAGCCTTGGGTTGATGTTTCTGGCCTCTTGCGACAAACCCAAATCATACTCAGGATAATTGTTGGGTTTAGGCCTAAATATCATTATTATATGGCTTTATGCTCTAATACCTTTACAAGTTTTCATTTTCACTGTGAACGTCACGACCTTAAGCTTGTTATCTTCCTTAGGCTCGAGGTCTAGGCTTCTTGTCACAAGGTTACATATTACACCAAGGGTGGTTTGAGTAGCAATATGGTTTTCCCTTCTTCCGGCAAAGGTTCCTCGACTAAGGGAGGTCATGGGCGTGATAGAAACGTTGGGCAGAGTTGTGGAAGAATCCATCCCCAGCCCCGTCAAGCAAGGGGTAGGGGCCGCAAATCCACCTCTAGAATTATCCATGATTCAACCCAGTCATATCAGAAAAGCACTCTGGTGAAGGTCCATCAACTAATATCTAACTGGGAGGTGGAATTAAACCAACAGAAAACAAATGCAGAGATAGATACAGAAGAGTGGAGAGACTTGGTGTCAGGCCCTAGCCACTCTAGGGGTCAGATCTCTCAATATAAGAAGATTATATACCTCTATTGGTTAATGAAGAATGTCGTGGCTAAAGCCTTAATGAACCCTTCAGCTGGCTCCTCCAAGTTTGATCCTGGTCTACAAGAAATTCATAAGGAATTTCAACTCATTCATTTTCAAATCTAGTAACAGAATGCTTGCCTCAGCCGCAATGAGAAACATATTCCTTGTCTCCATTAGACATAATTACGAGTTTGAGGGCAAAAGACCTAGCGTCCATGGACTCATCCGATGAATAGTAGTTTGCTTGACTTAGTTTTTCTTTAAGTTTTGTTATATTTGGATGAAGAATTTGCATACTATGATATTTTTTTTTAGTTATCTAGATTTAGAAGGCTTCAAGATACAGAGACATATATAACTTTGTTATGCAGTCTTAAAAATTTTCTGTTTTTGGATGACTTGTAATGTCGTTAGGTGGCCAACAAACCTAGTTTTCCTCTAGGCAAGTTGAGGCCACTTAACCATTTGAATTATGAATGTAACCTGCCTTTTAAAGAAAATGAACAAAAAAAACCTGCAAAACTTTATATATATATATATATATATATATATATATATATATATATATATATATATATATATATATATATATATAATAAAAAAACAAACTTTTTAACTTTTAATAATCCAATAGATATATAAATCTAATTGTGGCGAAAGCTCTAATTTTATTTTCAATGGATGCATGAAAAAATATTAAATATAACCTTAATGTGTCATTAACTATAATCATATTTTACTCTATTGTATTGTAAAGTTTACTTATACTTATATATTTTGAATATAATAATTAACTAAGAAAATAAAAAGTGACATTATTTTTATAAAAAGTGAAAAATAAACAAATTGAATGTGAGATGTGTCTTGAGAATAAAAATTTACTCCTTTTTTCTTAAAAAAGAAAAAGAAGAAGAAGAGAAGAAAGTTAACTCATTGGAAAAAAATCAACATTTTGTCTTGTGATAAGGCCATTACAATGTCCTTTGCTTCTCTGCTTTACACAGAGTTCATTCCTCTGCATAAATCAACTAATATATAATTAAAATATTTAATCATGTTGCAAAGAAAAAGATAATATTAATTTCAATAATAAAACGGAATTACCATCTAATCATAAATAGGCAAAAAGTTAACATTTATTATTATACAAATATAGTTTTTAGATATTAAATTACCATAAAAAAAAAACAATTTAACATTTATTATTATACCAATATAGTTTTTAGATATTAAATTACCATAAAAAAACACAGAAAATATGATGTGATATTTCCTGGTAAAACACTACCTGAATTACAAATATAGTTTTTAGATATTAAATTATCATTAAAAACACACATAAAATATGATGTGATATTTCCTGGTAAAACACTGCCTAAATTCCCGAATCACAGATTTCTAAATTTAAAATTAACTTAACTAAATACTACTGTCATCTACTATACCTCTATTAAAAAAAGGTAGTGCACCTTGTGCTCAATAGGACCATTTGATTAGTAACCATTTGAAAATGATTATTCAAAATTTTAAAATACACCCTCCAACCTGCAAAACCAAAAGCATAACTTGACATCGGTATTCTCTTCTCTTGACCGTGAAACACATCTCCCTCTTACTCACTTCAAAGTGGAAAACAATCCTAAATAAAATTATATATATATATATTTATTGATTTTTTATTTTATTTTATTTTTAAGTAATTTATTTCTTTATATAAAGTTGATGTGAAAATAAAGTAATTCATTTTTAAGAAATATTAAAAAAAAATATTGTTATTATTTTTCAATTATAACATTATTAATTTTTTTATTATTTTATTAATTTTTAAATGATGATGATGATGCTTAACGTCTACTGAGACTAATCTTTGGTCTATCGGACCTAAAAAAAAGAGTTATTTAATTTGATTTAAGATTTTATTCCTACGCTCAAAAAGCTTGGAGAGAAGCCTCCTGAGCTCACTATAATTTTGACATCTTAAAACACTAAAAAGGTCAGTATTGCAACAAATATTATGAAATTGAGCTCTAATGTGGTTGTAAGCGAGGCACTCTAAGAGAAAGTGATTTTCATCCTCGATGTTCATATTCTCACAGAGATGGCAGATCCTTTCCATCCATGGTGTTTTAGGAACTGTCCAACGACTTGTTTCACTATGGAGCTCATGAGAGTTCGTTCTAATCTTGGCTATATTAATTTTCTTCTTTGAGTTAGTTAAAACAGAGAGATACTTTTGATCTTCTAAGGTGGGGTTGATGATCTCCTTATAATACCTTAATTTTATTTTAGCTGCTAGATCTTTCTCACACCACATTTTTTGCTTTGAACTTAGAAGTAACAATTTTTTTAATGTTATTGATGTTTTGCAATGCAACATTCTCGTTGATCTCCCAATGGTTTAACCAGACCTTGGTGTCTTTATACCAACCTCGTTTAAGCCTTAGGTGTTTTTGTCTGGAATTTAAAGCTAGCTTAGGAAGTCTATGGTCTCCTATGCTATTGAGCTTGTGTTTTACAACAGAAGCCTAGTCATAGCTAGGCTCTCGATAGGGGAAAGGCCCACTTCTATAAGGAGAATAGGATAGGGTGTATTGCTTTTAATTTTAAGGTTATACGTTATAAAACGTTTCTGGATTTTCTCAATCTTTCTCCAGGATTATCTAGAGATGCTGCAACCCCAAACCTCACATCCATATAAGATAATAGGGGCGACTAAAGTTTCAAAGAGGAACTTCTTTCTATCCCATATTATGAGGTTTGCCATTTTACAACTATTTTCAAGACCAAAATAAGCTTTCCACCCCCCATTAATCCTTTTTTGAATGCTATAGTTCCAGTTGATCTTGTGATGAATATCAATTACTAGGTACTTGTAAGAAGACACTTCCTCAAAGTTACTATTGTCATACATAAAATTAGCGTAAGTGTCCTTCTTGGATTTGATAATCATAACTTTTGTTTTGTCAGTGTTAACAGACATACCCATGGTAGAGCAGAAATCCTTAAGAAGTCTAAGTTGCTTATCAAGATTAGATGGGCATCTTGCGAGAAGAACAATATCGTCAGCATAGAGAAGAAGGATGATGACTATCCCAGCTAAGATCATGCCGGCACATCCTACTTCCTCTAAACAACTTTCTAGCTTGTCGATGTAAATGCCAAATAGGGTAGGGGAGAGGGGCCAACCTTGTTTAACTTCGATATTACACTTAATATCTTTTGACCACCCCTCATTGCTCTTTAACTTGGCAATTACATTCTCGTATAACCTTATAGTGGCCGCTCTTAGCTCGAAAGGAACATTTAGCTCTTCTAATCTATTCCATAGGTTATTTCTAGGAACCGTATCGAAAGCTTTTCTAAAGTCCACAAAGCAACATAAGAGATTGTATTTATCATTGTGGCATTCTTCCACAATGATCCTAAGTGTAAAAAGGTGGTCCATTGTTGAGTATTGCCTTCTAAAACCCGCTTGGCCCTTAGCCCGCTTACCTTCACTTTCAAGCCAAATGCTCAATTTATTTTCCAAAATAATACCATATAACTTGGCTAAGAGAGGGCTAATCATAATTGTTCAATAATTAGAGGGGTTATTTGTATCCCCACTTTTAAAAATAGGGATAATGAGGCTCTGAGTCCAAGGTTTAGGGAACCCTTGCTTGACCACTTGGTTGAAAAGCTTGTGGATGTGGGGGATGAGGACATGACCGCCAATTTTTAAGATTTATGCCTGGTAACCTTCAATGTATTTAGCTTAAATCCCATTTTCCAGGTGTTTAACCCCAAAATAAATGTCTTCTAATGAGAAAACTTATTTCGTTGTGAGCAGGGTTTCAAAATCCCTGGCATTTGGAGATTCATAAAGCTTTTTAAGATAGGAATTCCAGTTGTGTAAAGCAATTTTATTATTATCTTTAGTTTTCCTAATTAGAATCTGCCTCCAGAATTTCTTAGGAGCCACCTTAGAGAGGTGTAAGAGATTCTCTTGTCTTTTACGAATATATTGCATTTTTTTCCTTTTAGTTAGGGCTTTGTAGATTTATATCTTGTTAATTTTGAGAGATTCATCAACAGCTTCCTTAATTGCTCTCCTCGCACTTTTACAATCTTTTTCATACCATGGGTTGGTTTTTCTATTTCTTTTGTTACTTGAGACTTCAATTGAGAACTTGTTAATAGAATATGAGAGGGTTGTAGTAAATTTATGATAGAGGTCATCTATGTTGTCTATACTGGATAAAGGAAGAAAATTAGTTTTTAATTCATTTAGAAAGAGATCATTTTTATTTCTATCAAAGATTAAGTTCTTTTGACTATAAGGATTATCTTCTATGGGATCTCTATGAATGACAAAATTGGAAGTTATGAGTAAAGGCCTATGATCAAAGTCAGGCTCGTGGTCGTCTAAGATGTCAAAATTTATTATTTCGTTGTATAAAGGGAGATCGGAAATAACATAGTCTACCACGCTCCTGCCAAGCCCATGGATGCAGGTCATCTTGCTAGAATTGGGCCACTTCTCTCAACATAATTAGAATCATAATATAATATTAATGGAAAAAAGCTCCTAAATATTAGGTTAGAGAGCTTCTCTCAACATAATTAGAATCATAATTAGAGTTTTAAAATATTAATTTTTTAATACTAAGAAAAACTAAAACTTCAAGTGAGTTGTATATTTGACACCTTTATTGATGTAACAAAAAAAATTCAAATTAATGCATGAAATTTCAGATTTTTAAATTTCAATATATAACTTCTTTTCCATTTTTTCTCCTCCCATTTCACCCATTGGTTTCGAACCGACGACCTGCATAGAGTGCCTTAACAAGGCACCCCATCACCAACTGCTCCCCATCACCGACTGCTCTACACCACATGGGCACATACTATTATATATTAAAACCACTCCATTCACAAATAAATAAATAAACTTTATAAACTAAATCAAAATATTAAAAATCAATAATACTATGGGACACCATAAAAATAAAATTTAGATATTTTCTAATTACAATAATAATAATTCATCATGCTTGATGATAATCAATGTTTTTATAATTAATATATTTAAATATAGATAAATGTTAATTTATATAAAAATAAATAAAATTATTAATGTTAAAAAAATTAAATCATTAATATTAATAAAGAAAAATTAATATTAATATATAGAAATTATATAGATTATATAAAATCGTAAATTAATAAATAGTTTTATTGTTTGAAAATTATAAGTATCATGTAAATTTGTGTGTTATAAATTAGTTTAGATTTATTTTAATTTTGGATTTATTAATTAGAGAGAGATCAAATCTCTTTTCACTTTAAAAGAGGATTGCATCTCAAGATATTTGATGGCTTTGGTAGATCAGAGTTAAGATGAATCTAGGCTAGTTTAATTTCCCCTTTAAATAGGTTATATTTCACATGAATCCCATGGGTCAATACCATAAGTCATTTTTATTTTTATTATTATCTTTTATAGAGTTATTTTTTATTTTTTATTTTTATTTCATTTGGATAGATTAAAATGTTTACATCACATTACAACTTTTCTACCATATTATGCTAGTCCCTGCCATTGAAAAGAATGGAAATGAAAACTAATAATGATTAAAAACAAATTCATTATCATAGTTCTACTTTTTATAATTACTTATAATAATTATGTAAAATGAATGTTTTCCAATTAAGAAATTACTCAATAGTTCCAGTCACTTTTGTTGAATGTTTGTTTCCTATGATACACAACATTTTAGGCTAGCTTTTATTTATTAAATTTCTATGTGTTTTGTTAGCTTTAACAAGAAAATATCTTAAACTTTAGAATATTGTAAAAATATTCAAATCCTCAAGATAAATTTTGGTAATTTTAAATTTAGAAATAATTGAGACCAAATTCAACACAAAATGTACATAGAAAGGCTAAGTGAAATGAATGTCATTTACTTCACACAAGCATCAAAATAATTAGTTCATTATACATCTCCTTTTATTACAATACCATGGCTTATCAATACCACATGTATAAAAAATCATAAGTCACTCCACATCACATTATTCTATGGCATTCTTTTTTATTATTACTTTTAATTAATCAAATTAATTGAAAAAATAAAAATAGCCTAATTACTTTGGAGATAAATCCCAACCATTAATTTGTGTATATTACTATGAATATTTTAAAATATTTCATGGAGGTTAAATCTAAACCATCCACCTCATAATTGTTAATAACTAAATTTAAATTTTGGAAACACCTATTCTAAAATATAAATGCCTATATTTATTAATAACTATATTTTGTCCATTTTAATATAGGCCATAAACTATCATAAATATAATTATTTTTGTGCATGTTAATACACAACTTCCATTATCATAACTATCAATGGGATGACAATTGTTCTAAATTGTTAAGAAATTATGGTGGTTGTTAATTTTTTTGAATTTGTACATGAAAATTTTACATTGTTTTAAAAGGTAAATTTTCAAGAGATTGTAATTTTTGTTATTTAAAATACATGTGTAAATATATAAATAAATTAAATTATGTTAAAAAAATATGAAATTATTTTAGATTGGTAATGAATGAATATATAGCTATATTATTAAGGCACTCCTTAAAATAAATTACTAATTCAAATCCCATAAATGTTATATAACTATTGCAAGACCAACTTCAACACAAACTAGAATAACAACCAAATAGTCTCCCAAACAAATGAAGAAATTAATAATCCGGAATCAAAAGATTATATGATCTACCATGTATAAAAATAAAACTGCTAAGTTTCTTCTTTGTTAGGAGCCTTGTAGAAAGGCAAATAGCCACCAAATATCTCATCTAATTCTTCTCGATTGCATCTATACCATTTTATTACAATCACATCAAACAAATAAAATTGTTCAATACATTAAAAGAAAAACTTTCATTTACTCTCAAATTCACACACAGAGATGGGACTCTAAGCAACTAATTTATGACTGCATTAATTTGTTAATTTCGGAAATTTGACCAACAAGAACCAAGTTAAAATCACATCTATAAAAAAAAAATTCTTTCAATCAACGATTCTTTATCCTAAAATCATCTGTATCGCCATTTTAGGCTTTATTCCAAAATCATTTGTACCCCATTTTAGACTTTTTCATTGAAAACCCATGATTGCAATCACATAACAGTAGGCTTGTACAATTTTCATCAACCTTTTCATTGAGAAACCATAACAGTAGGTTTGTACACTTTGCTTTTTTATGATTACATTCCCATAATAGTAGGATTGTACAATTTTCATTAACAGGGTAAAAGTCCTTATGATCAGAGCTACAACCTTCCATGGCTTTGACAAATATTGATATTTTTGAAAATAATTGAGAAACTGAAAAGTAAAATGGAGCAGAGAGTTGTTCATCTCAATATTATGAATTAGTTAAATAGGATTACATTGGGAACATCAACAATAAATGACTGTAGTGTAACTAGGCTAAACTCGACTAACTGAAACTGAACTAAGACACTTGTACGGATGGTTTCGACACTTAGCAGGTGGTTGAGATTACATTCTTTAACACTCCCCTTTAATTTCAACCACATAAAAAATTTAATTAAAATACCTACTAGTCTATGTCTCGGTGAGGCTTACAGTTTAAAAAAATTGACTTCAACTAGATTTGGTTTTCTTCTTCTCTTCTTCCAAATTCTGTAACCTCTAAATTGTTTCAGATTTTTCGCTTTGTTGTATCCTTGAGAACTTTGTTTCTTCATTTGCTGGTGCAGGTCTTCTATTGTTCCAGAATGTCTAAGCATGTCCTGGACTTCTTCAAAAATTGACTTGTATGTGGGCTGCTGCCACATATTTTCCTCTGTAGTGCGCTTTTCATCATCAATCTGCTGCAACATAAGATTAGAACAGTATCTTATCTCTTCATAACTCCAATGCATGAAAATATCATTCACGTTTTCATCATGCATGTTGTCTTCAACATTCATATCTACAAATTCTGTGTAGACCTCAACTATACATGGTGTTGCAAGTCATGTTTCAATAAACTTTAGCTCCTCTTCATAATCAATTTGTGTACTTGCACTCTTGAAATCAATGTTAGAATTAAAAATATCTGCAGAACGACATTCGTTCTGGTCTTTATGCTCTGCAGTGAGAGCTTTCTCTTGTTGTGTTTCATTTTCTGCTTCTGCCTTTATCTCTGTTTCTGCATTCTCTTTGCGAACTTCTTTCTTTACTTCTGTCTCTGCTTCTTTCTCTATTTCTTCCTTCTGCTCTATTTCTGTCTTTGTCTTTTCTTTACTAACCTGTGCTGGTGCAATTAGGTTGTCTTCCACTAACTGAAGTGGGGTTATCTCACCAAATAGCATCATGTCAATATCATGTTTTTGTTGCATCATATGCAACTAGTCATCATTAGCCAAAAATTCATTATCAAATTTTACATCAACCATAAAATTTTCATCAGCAAGTTGTGTTGTTGGAATCAACATATCTTCGTCAACAAGCCATGTTGCTGGTATAATCAAATCTTCGTCAGCAAAATCTATTGTTGGATCCTCTTCATCCACTTGTGGCTCTGCACAGTGGGGTTCACAAGCATCTTTGTTCTCTCTCTCTGCTTCTTCTGACTGTTCATCTGGCTGTAGATCTGCTGCTACAGATCCACCTTCAACTTCAACTTCAACGCTCCCCTTTGCACCAAAACATCTCTTAAGGGTATCCCATGCCTCCTTGGCTGTCTTGGCATCTGAAATTAAGGGAAGTATACTTTCATCGACTGATTCTTTTATGCATCTTAATGCATATGCATATTTTTGCCTTCTTATTTCCAGATCTAAAAAGATCTCGAACATCTTCTGTTTCTACTTTAGCCTCTTAACTTTTCCCATTTGTGAGTATTAACTACATCTCAACAAAAAATCTTGCAAACCTCTTCTTCAAAATATCGCAATACCCATAATCAATTTAAGTTTTTTTTTAAACTCAAAAAAAATATTTATGCCATAAACCATTAAACTTCTTTTCTTTACGAGCCTCTTTTTCTTTTCATAAAACCATTACAAATTTTAAGTTTTTTTTTAATATAAAAAAAAAAATTAATAAAAAAAAAAAAACTTTCTTTGAAGAGCTTCTTCCTTTTTTAAATACCTTAAAAACCATTATAAGTCACGTCCCCTTTTTCCTTTCATAAATTTAAAGTTTTTATAAAAACCTTTAATAAAAAACATTTTTCTTCATGTAGAAATGGGCCAACTCCTTTTTCGTATCACGTGGAGATTTCTTGCCATGCATTCTTTTTTTTTAAACTTTGAATACGTTGACCTTCATTCGATATTCTTCACTGGGTATTCGTAAATCATAAAAAAAATCTTAACCCAATTGCACCATCACGGATTTGGATTTGTTGGAAAAATTACCTTAACGATTCGCTACACAACGGATTTGGTTGACGAGACCCATCTTGAAGCACACGGCTTGATGAGATTAGTGTATGTGTCGAGAGCTTGAAAAGGAAGATTAACGTAGACGACGAACGCAGACTCTTTTTTTTTTTCAGACTGGCGCGGTCCTGACACTGAACAATCGCGACTATTGAAAAACAACGCAAGGTAAAAAACTGGCGCGGGTATGGCTTGCGTTTTCGCGCCAATCCCTTGTTTTGGCGCGTTGGTGTGGGTATTACCCTAACAGTTGCGCCAACCAACTTCTCCTCTCTACTTCTCCTTCTTGGCTCTGTTGCTTTTCTCTAGGGAGGCTTATGCAAGCTAGCTCCGATACCATGAAAATAATTGAAAAAATTGAAAATCAAAATGGAGCAGAGAGTTGCTCTTCACAATATTACGAATAGATTAAATAAGATTACATTGGAGACATCAGTGAAATAACTGTAGTGTAACTCGACTAAACTGGAGTAAGACACGTGTACTGATGATTTCAACACCTAGCAGGTGGTTGAGATTACGTTCTTTAACACTCCCCTTTAATTTCAACCACATAAAAATTTAATTCAGATACCTACTGCTCTATGTCTCAGCTAGGCTTACAATTTTAAAATTGAGTTTCAACTAGATTTAGTTTTCTTCTTCTCTTTTTCCAAATTTTGTAGCCTCTAAATTGTTTCAGATTTTTCACTTTGTTGTATTCTTCAAAACTCAATTTATTGATTTGTTGGTTCACGTCTTTTACTATTCCAAGTTGTCTAAGCATGTCCTGGACTTCTTCAAGAAATGTGGGTTGCTACCACATATTGTCTTCTGTAGTGTGCTTTTCATCATCAATCTGCTGCAACATAAGATAATAATAATATCTTATCTCTTCATAACTCCAATGCATGAAAATTTCATTGACATGTTCGTCATGCATGTCATCTTCATCATTCATATCTACATCTTCTGTGTAGATCTCATCCAGGCATGGTGTTGCAAGCCATGTTTCAATAAATTTTAACTCTTCTTCATAATCAATCTATGTACCTGCACACTTAAAATCAATGTTAGAATAAAAATTATTTTCAGAATGACATAGGTTTTGGTCTTTCTGCTCTGCAATGAGAGCTTTCTCCCGTTGTGTTTCATTTTCTGCTTCTTTCTCTGTTTCTTCCTTCTGCTCTGCAATGAGAGCTTTCTGTTGTTGCACTTCCTTTTCTGCATCTTCCTCTGTCTCTGTCTCTATCTCTGTCTTTGTCTCTGTCTTTATTTCTGTCTCTGTCTTTTCATCACAAGCATCTTCGTGCTTTCTCTCTGCTTTTTCTGACTCTTCATCCCGCTGAGACATAGACCAGTAGGTATCTGAATTAAATTTTTATGTGGTTGAAATTAAAGGGGAGTGTTAAAGAACGTAATCTCAACCACCTGCTAGGTGTCGAAACCATCAGTACAAGTGTCTTACTCCAGTTTAGTCGAGTTACACTACAGTTATTTATTACTGATGTCTCCAATGTAATCTTATTTAATCTATTCGTAATATTGTGAAGAGCAACTCTCTGCTCCATTTTACTTTTCAATTTTTTCAATTCTTTTCAATTTTTAAATAATTTTGAAAGTAAAATTTTGCATTTTATCATGTAACTTCACTTACATAGTAATTGAATAAACTAAATGAAGAAAATGAACAAGAAACTTAAATTTATTATTGCAAAGAGAGGGGATTGATAATAGCATACTCATCTCCATAATAATTGTAACTGCTTCCTTAGGATTGACAACAAAGAATGCTTTGGAATATTCATGGAATTCTGATTTAAAAATTATTATTTCATTATACTCCAATACACTTGTAGTGAAGGTGGAAATAAGACCTTCAAAATATGAACTAATGAGATTATTACAAATTAGTTTTTTCATATATAGAAAGGATATATTGGACAAAACTCAACTAATTAGATTACTAATAATATTTGTATTTTACTAATTAGATCACTAATAATATTTTTTTATAAATATGATAAATTACAGTTATCTTATTTTATTATTTAAATATTTTTTCTATTTAAATAATTTTTTTTAATTAAATATTTTAAATAAAAACCTATTAAGTTAGAACAAATTACATATTTCAAAATTTCCAACCATGATAATTTGGCAACTCCAATGAAAAAAATCTAAATTTTCACTTGTATCCATTTAAGTGTGACCTTATACTAAAAAAAATCCATTTCCCGTAGTTGATGACCACCACATAGTTGTATTTTATATAATACGAATAATCAAATGTCAATGTCACCTTAATTCAAATTTCAAACTAACTTTTGCTACTCATCAACTTGGTTTGGCAACTCCAATGAAAAAAATATAAACTTGTATCCATTTAAGTGTGAACTTATACCAAAAAAATCCATTTCCCATAATTGATGACCACCACATAATTGTATTTTATAGAATATGAATTATCAAATGTCAACTCATTGAGGATATGAATTTAACTTTAATCTTTACTCATCAAATATGTTTTTTTTTTGTCTGTGGAGTCTTGGTTAAACGGTGATGAGACGGGATGTTATAGCACTCATCATAGGTTCAATTCCCTTCCTCGATCGCATTGATGTATCTGGACATGTTGATGAAAATGGAGTAAAAAAAAAAAGAAAAAAAAGTGAAAAATGAAAGGAACTATCAAGCTTACAAAAAAAAATATGTTTTTTTTTGCCTTACTTTTAAGGCAGGCTCATTTTAAGTTTAATAATCTTTGTTTTCTTTATACGCAGGCTCCTTTTAAGTTTAATCATGTAACATTCATAATATAGGTTACAAGTACTCATTCTACACTACATTAATGTTATCCATTTGTCATGTTTTAGAGGTTTTATATTTTTCTTCTTACTGATGATGATGATGATAGTTAACGTCCACAGAGACCAATCTTTGGTCTATTGGACTTAAAGAAAAGAGTTATTTAATTTGATTTAAGATTTTATTCCTATGCTCAAAAAGCTTGGAGAGAAGCCTCCCGAGCTCACTATAATGTTGACATCTTAAAAGGCTAGGAAGGTTAGTATTGCAACAAAGATTATAAAATTGAGTTCTAATATGGTTGTACGTGGGGCACTCTAAGAGGAAGTGATTTTCATCCTTGATGTTCATATTCTCACAGAGATGGCAGATCCTTTCCATCCATGGTGTTTTAGGAATTGTCCAACGACTTGTTTCACTATGGAGCTCATGAGAGTTTGTTCTAAACTTGGCTATATTGATTTTCTTCTTTGAACTAGTTAAAACAAAGAGATACTTTTGATCTTCTAAGGTGGGGTTGATGACCTCCTTATAATATCTTAATTTTCTTTTAGCTACTAGATCTTTCTCACACCACATTTTTTCTTTGAACTTAGAAGTAACAATCTTTTTAATGTTATTAATGTTTTGCAATGCAACGTTCTTGTCGATCTCCCAATGGTTTAACCAGGCCCTGGTATCTTTATACCAACCTTGTTTAAGCCTTATGTGGTTTTGGCTGGAATTTAAAGCTAGCTTAGGAAGTCTATGGTCTCCTATGCTATTGAGCTTATGTTTGTACAACAGAAGCCTAGTCATAGCTAGGATCTTGATAGGGGAAAGACCCACTTCTATAAGGAGAATAGGATAGGGTGTATTGCTTTTAATTTTAAGGTTATACGTTATAAAACGCTTCTAGATTTGCTCAATTTCTCTCTAGGATTCTCTAGAGATGCTGCAACCCCAAACCTCACATCCATATAAGATAACATGAGTGACTAAAGTTTCAAAGAGTAACTTCTTTCTATCCCACATCACGAGCTTTGTCGTTCTACAATTATTTTCAAGACCAAAATAAGCTTTCCACCCCCCATTAATCCTTTTCTGAATGCTATAGTTCCAGTTGAGCTTGTGATGAATATCAATTCCTAGGTACTTGTAAGAAGACACTTCCTCCAAGTTACTATTGGCATACATAAAATTAGTGTAAGTGTCCTTCTTGGATTTGATAATCATAACTTTTGTTTTGTCAATGTTAACACACATACCCATGGTAGAGCAGAAATCCTTAAGAAGTCTAAGTTGCTTATCAAGATCAGATGGGCACCTTGCGAGAAAAACAATATCGTCAGCATAGAGAAGAAGGATGATGACTATCCTAGCTAAGATCGTGCCAGCACATCCTACTTCCTCTAAACAAACTTCTAGCTTGTCGATGTAAATGCCAAACAGGGTAGGGGAGAGGGGGCAACCTTGTTTAACTTCGATATTACACTTAATATCTTTCGACCACCCCTCATTACTCTTTAACTTGGGAATTACATTCTCGTATAACATTATAGTGGCCGCTATATTGCTATTAATTAATTAGTTTTTATTATTATTTTACATTAACATTATCATATTTAAAAAATAATTTTTTTAATTTTTAAATTTTTTTATCATAATTTTTTATAAAATAATATATATTTTTTTTTGGTATAAGCTTATTTTCAAAAAAAAAAAAAAAAAATTTAAAATAAATTATAAATTCATAAAATATAGACTAATTAATTTGTATAAAATTATAATTTTTAAAAATAAATTATAAATTCATAAAAGATAGACTAATTAATTTATATAAAAGTATAATTTTTAAAAATAAATTATAAATTCTTAAAATATAGACTAATTAATTTGTATAAAATTTAACATGCACTCAATTATAAATTCAAATTTAAAAAAAAAAAAAAAAAATACAAACCCGATAAATAACATCCCATTCCTTGTATCTTTTTATTTATAATTAAATTACTAAAATCTACTCTACCCTCTAAATTTTGAATCTATAACTCGCTCACTAACAAACAACCAATTAATAATTAATATATATTTCATATGTCACAACGAAATTATAAATAGTTTATTAAATAACCATCAGCATATCAGCAGACAAATATTTGAAATGTGAAACCACTATCTAATAGATTATGAGATCTGGATCTCCATTATTTGAAACCATTATTTGTATAATGTGTTCCTCGGCATATATTCCATGAAGCCTCCGAAAATGTGGGTCCTTCAACGTGTGCCATCCAAATTCACGCTAAACATACCACGATCACATGGCTGAATAAAGTGCTTTTCCATGGTTTATGTGAGGACTAATGCATGTGCTTTTCCATGGTTTATGTGAGGACTAATGCATGTTTTCCACATTGAAATAAAATGCATGTTGCACCATTTTCCACATCCTTTGCATACTTTAGCCAACTATTAATAATGTACACAAAATCTCAGCTGACTTCATCTCTAGATTCATCCAAACAATCTCCTTTAAACAAAACAACTTCTAGATTCATCCAAACAATTTCCTTCAAACAAAACAACTTTAAAATATATGCCATATCATTGCCTGTCTTATCAAATTCATCTCATCCATTATAAGGGGTATGTTCAACGTGGGATTTATGCAAACCTAAGCAAATTATGAATTTCTTGCTAGTAAAGATGGATGACTGCAAAGTGAATAAGGTAAACTTAGATGACATTGTAGAAATTTCATTTTGTAACGAGAGTATTTTTTTGAAATTTAGTAAAATAAGTTTTAATAAAGTTATAATATTTCATCATTTAAATGTAAATAGATTCATTGTTTAAGAATTTTTTTTTTGCATTTAAATCAGGCAAACTCAACAATTTAGGATTATGATTTTCTCAAATTTTAACCATATTTCAAGCAAAATCAACTCAATAATATATCAATAAAATCTAAAAGTAAGCGCATCATACTATGTGGAAATATTTTAACATTGAGTATTTGAATACAAAAAATATTTATTTCACTATTATCAAATTATGATGCTTGCATATGCATATTTGATAATTATAAGTATAATTTTGATCATTAATGTTTTATTAAGAAAACAATTTTTACATATTTTATCATTCATATTATTTGTATTGAATTCTAAACTAGGTAATGAGATGACCTAACAAATTTTAAAGACGAAATTTACATTACATCTATTTAGGGAGGGGTAGAGATACATATTTATCTAGGTAATTTTTTTTTAAGATAAGGGTTTATGATAATATTAGATGTGAAAATTCATAAATATGACTTCGAACAATGTTATCAAGGAGAACTTTATTGAGTCGTTTTTTTTAGAGATAGTGTTAAATAATGATTTTCTTACTGATGCAACATGATTATTTTTTCATTTAAAGGGTAAAATTCTAAAAAAAATTAACCATGGCATTGAAAAACAAATATCATGATTAAGAGAATGAAAAAGTAGTGATGCAATGTCACCTTTTTTTTTCAAGGTTAAAATCCAAAAAAATTCAATCATAGAATTAAAGACCAAAAATCGTGACTATGAAAAACATGAAAAAAACATGTTGAAATGCAAAAGTGGCAATGCAACGTCACCCATTTTCCATTAGGGTTAAAATTCAAACATTTTTCAACCATGGAAATAAAGACTAAGTCATGACTATGAAAAACACTAAAATTCATCTCTTAAAGTTTGTCTACCTTAATTTATTTGAAGTGTTTTTTAAATTGGTCTAGATTTATTTTATTTTTGGGTTTAAAATTACTAATTAATCTCGGCATTGTTGTCATTGGTGGCAAAATACCAGCAGAGGCAAAAGAGCAACAACAGGGTAAAGAAGCAACCAAAGAGCAAAAAAGTTGTGATGGAAAAGGAGCAACAACCAAGAACTGTGAAGGAACAACAAGAAGTGTCGTCAAAATATGTGAGAAGGTTCAAGGAACAATTGAGAGGCATGGTTGTTACAATTATTATTCTTATGTTATGTTACATATGTTGATGCTTATTATGTTATGATTATGCTTGTGATGCTTTGAGATGTTGATGAGCTAGTGATGTTGGCTTGCTCATACTGTTATATGCATATGATGATTGAGTTGACATGTTATGATGCAAGGCAAAGGAAAAGTGTTTAGTCAATTTAATGTCTTAAATTGCTATCATAAATTATTGACTGGAGTTAGTAATCTTGTGAGGTGCAGGTGCACTATATATGCTAGAAGCCTATCTTTCTTAATTCGTTGTGTAGATTTTATATGTTGTTTTGGGGGGTTTTATGCTTTATCTTAAATGTTTGAATGAAATGGGAAAACTAAGAACTGATTTAAGAAATGAAATCTAAACTTAATTATCAAAGCCTATGATGACAATTCTATTTTGGAAAGATAAAAAATTGATTTTAAAAGAACTAGAAAAGAAACTTCAATCTTTTTGTATTTTTAAATTTTTTATATGAATGAAATCTGAAAGCAAGAAAGTAACTGAATCTAGAAGAATTTTAGTGCTTGAAAAATAAACTTAAGAAGGAAGAAAAGGAAATGTAAATTTAAGAAAGAAAAATGATCTAAAACAAATCTATATTGCATAAAAATAAATTATCTTAAATGATTAATCTGAACTATGTTAGGCTATTCTATGTCGGTAATTATCTTTAAAACATCTACTTCTACACCTATTTGATTAAAGAATGAAAATATCTACTTGAATCTCATCTAAATTTGAACAATCATCAATCCAAACTATGATTAAGTCCTATCAAAATATGTATTAAAAAATTCACTCTATTTATCAAATGAAAACTATCTAAATTAATTCTATGAAAAACAGAGTATCAAAATAACTCTAATTCTATTCACTATTGAAACAAAGCATTCTATTATAAATTCTATGAAATTGAAGTATTAAACCTATCAATATCCAATCTAAATGACTAAGTTGTGTAAATCGAAAGGTTGATTGAAATAAAGAAGCAAAAACAGAGTATTCTTCCTATTATGCGAAGGTAAAATGCTTGTTTGATCTAAGATATATGATTACTGTGTGAACACATGCGAAATAGGACTCATTCCATATGTTAACAAGATTATGACATCAATATATTCCAGGAAATCGAAATAGGAGCATTCTTCTATGTGAAAGACACAATATTAATTTTATGAAAACGCAGCATTTAACTTATGAAAAGCTTAACAATTAATATATGCGATAATGAAAATTTAAAATAGAAAAAAAAAACAGAAATTTAAGCTACGAAACCTTTTCTGTGCAGGGGCCCACTGCAACAGAATGGCTTGAAGAATTACTTGTGACTAATTATGCATCAATGGTCTCGGACATGCCTTCTCCATGCATTAATAAAAACAGATTTTCGTTGTGTAGTAGTATTACAAAAATTAAACTTATCTCCGGTTCAAAAAAACCCGATATTTATAACAATTTAAATTCAAATATTTGAGATGATCTCACCTAAAAATATTAATGAAACTTAGAAGTAGAATTCTAAACAGGATTGCGGTCTTCACGGCTTTCACGAATCGCTACGTGGAGAGCAAATCGTGAAGCTTCCAACTTCTCGTTTGCTGGTCTCGACCCTCTGTTTGACTAATCCTTTGACCATAATTTTAGGCGTTATTTCTCTTGATTTTGGAAAGGTGAGTAGGAAAAAATCCATGTATGGATCATTTCAAAACTACCCATATGCTTCGCTCCTCTCCTTCATCTTCAGAACCTATCAAACAATGTCGGTAATTGCAGAAATGAAGATTAGCTACATAATTGCATGAATTTTGTAGCTAAATACAAAATTCATTCAAATAATAAGAAACATTATAATACACAAGAGATATCATTTAAATATCTTCTCAGAATGAAAATGTATCAATTAACACTAATCGAGTTTTTGAATTATGTCAAAAAGGAAGGAAAAGTGGTGAGATAGATGTCAAAAATAGAGATAGTATTGAGGCTCAACATACCCACACTAAGAGACCATTTCATGTCATGCAATTTCAAAATTGTGATTCTTCACCTCATTCCTGCATATGTTCTGACACTTTTTCTATGACATCCAATTTCAACTTCTTTTCCCTCTTTGAAGTCACTGCTACTCTTGGTTTATTCATCAGAATTTTTTACTTCAAATTTATGATCTGTTTGTTCAGGTATTTGTTCCTCTTTTTCAATTTATTTTTCTTTTTGAACCATAACCCCAGATGTAAAAGAGTATTGTCATTGATGGTTTTATTAGTTTGGTTCTGAATCTTCAGAGGTTCATTCTCTTGCTTTATATTCCTATTTAGTATATCCAACTCAAAAATTTCTTGCTTTAAAGTATTCACTAGAGGTTCTTGTGGACTAGAACATTGTTCATCATGAATTGATGTCTTTTTTGCATTTCTTCTTTCCAAAGATTCATAGATCTCTTGCTGGAGAAGATTAATATCTGGAGTTCTTCTAATTGGATCTTGTATGGGAGAAGAAATGATAGGTGATGGTACCTCAAGGTTTTCTTCTAGATCAATAGGTTTTGTAACTTGAGGGAGTGGCTTTTTGGCTACTTTGAAAATTATTGAGCTTCTTCTTACTGGTTGTGGAATGTTCCAAGTTTTTGATTTTTATGTGTGTATGACTTTGCCTTTTTCTTTCATGCTGACTCTTTTCTTTTTATTGATTTTTTCTTTAGCCTTTCCAAACAATTGTGCAATAGGAATTTCATATTATGATTGTGTTTGAGGTGGTTGTTCATCTTCAAATGGGTTTTAAGTTTTTCTCTTTCTGTCTCTTTTCCCTTTTTTATCACTAGGCTACTTTTTTTCTTTTTCTTGAAAATGATTTCTGGTCAGGGAATCCTCCCAAGTATCTCCTATGCTCTTTAAATGAAATTCAATGAGGATTTTTATTAATGCATGATGATGCATTGTGTTATCTATAAACTGAACCCTCTTTTGAACCATCCCTGCCATCTTCCTTAGACTATTCAGCAAAAAATATGGAAGGTTTATCTCTTTATCTTCTAGAAAATTCATTAGTAACCTAGCACGATAGAAGAACATGCAACCAAATCTTCCTTCACATGTAATAAATTTATGAATTATCAAAAGCATGTTCCTCCATTTACTCTTAAGAGTTGTGCTGGGAATTCCTTTCTTAAAAATACTTGTGTCCATACTTGGGTTTTTCAAGAAGACTTTCCATTCTTCTCCACTGACTTTACTTTACTTTATCAACTTAGGGTTCGTACAAACTTGGAGGTGACAGTGCTATATACACAACAGATGCATTTTTCTCATGTCATCCTCTTTTTCTTTACGAAATGGTGCTATTTATCAAACTGTGATAAGGACTAGAAAGTAAATTGCTAGAAGGAAATGAAAGAAAGGAAACTAACTTAAATTGCAGAAAGGAAATTATAGAAATGAAACTAATTTAATTTGCAGAAAGGAAAAAATAATTTAATTTGCGGAAATGAAATGACGGAAATGAAACTAATTTAATTTGTAGAAAGGAAATGGCATAAATGAAACTAATTTAATTTTCAGAAAGGATATGGCAGAAATTAAACTAATTTAATTTGTAGAAAGGAAATGCAAGAAAGAAACTAATTTAATTTTCAGAAAGGAAATGGAATAAGGGAAACTAATTTAGATTGCACTTAACTTGGCCAATCGGCCAAACACACCCTGCTCTATCTATCATACTCCTATCTATGCAGCTATTCATGACCTGATTCTAATTTTAAGAGGCGTTGCCTGCAGTTTGGAGAAGAGAGGGGTAAAGGTGCTAATGGAGGGCTTAACCACATGAAACATGTCTTATTGGAGTGAAAAAGGGGTTTAAAACTTTATTGAAACTTTTAATATCGCAAAAAAATCTTTGGAGAGGGAAGCTTTTAAAAGTGTGATGGAAAAGTTGCAAGAGGGGGGTGGAAATGTGATATGCAATATGCGATGGGGAGAGAAACTGCGAAATGTGATTTGCGATAGGGATGATGTGGCGGAGTGCTATTGTAATGTTGCAATCGGCGGTTGGGAACGGTAAGTGTTAATGAAGCGGGACCGAAATGTGCAAAGTGCGAAATGAAATAATGTCGAATTTGCAAAATGCAAAATGTGAGATGCGATAGGGATGATGTGGCAGAGTGCTACAGTAATGTTGCAATTGGTGGTTGGGAGCAGTAAGTGTTAACGGAGCTAGAGCAAACTGTGCGAAGTGTGAAATGCGATACTGCCGAATTTGGGAAATGCGAGATGTGATGGGGATGATGTGGCAGATTGCTACAGTAATGTCGCAATCAGTGGTTGGGAGCGGTAAGTGTTAACGAAGTGGGAGAGAAATGTGCAAAGTGTGAAATGCGATAATGCTGAATTTTCAAAATGCGAGATACGATAAGCGGGAAAGTTGAGGAGAAAAGGCGGAGGTCCAACTTCGATAGTTTTTCAAGCGGTTTGCATTAAAAAGGTGCGGTGGTCGTGACTGATGAAAGAAAAGGAATAAGGCGGTTGGATATTTTAAGTGTTTTGGGGAATAAAAGGTGGGTGAAGTAGTTAGAATAAGCGGAAAACAAGAGGGAATGGAGGGTGTAACAATAGTGCTCAGGTTGTCAAGAAAAAGATGGAAAATGAAGCGGGGAGGCACCATCAAGCTGCTCTGGGTTTTTTAACACTAATTCCTGCAATCAACCCTACTAACTTATGCAAAAATAAACGGACGAATGCGTGAAAATATAGTACAACATGAAGGTTGAAAATGGTAATGCAACTCTACTCTAATCTCAGAAACAATGAACATAAATAAATTTTTGGGTCTGTGGGATGGTTCAGCCTCCTCGATCTCTATTGACAGAGATGAGAAGGGAGATATTGATCCACAACTTTTAGATTTTTCTCCTCCATTCTATTACTCATAAGCAAGTGGAACTCACAGCAGCACACTAAAAGAAAAGCAAATGAAACCTACATCAGCACACTGAAAGCAAAGCAAATGAAACCTATAGCGGCACACTGAAAGAAAAAACTAAGCATCGATGAAATTATCAGAAGTAGAACTAACTGAGTGGCAGAAAGCAAAGAGCAAGTACAACAGAGAGGTTGAGGCACATGGATTGGGCCCTAACCCACATGCTTAGCTCTCTGAAGCTTAAATAAGAAAAATGAAATCAGTCTTCTCATTTCATGAAAGAATAGTCTCGTACATTTCTCAAGGTTTAATCATTAAGTACGATAATCAAAAGCTCAATAGCTTGCAACAAAGTTCCCAATCGAATCGAATCCTTCCTAGCTCTAGCTCTGCTTTATTTATTCTACAGGGCAGCAACCAAAAACTCCCTTGAAAATAGTGATTGAGTCCACTTGACTCCAAGAAAACATAGATTGAGTGCACACTGGTCTTTGAGTTGCTTTGTTTCCTTTGGAATTCGAATTGTTGGAGATAATCCTTGGGGATCCTTTGGCTACATTCGAGAGTAAAGGAGGGTGGACAATCCTCCTATAATTTCTCCTTGTTGTCTCCTTCAATTATTTATGATAAAATCATCAAAAATAATGCCAATTACTCATTATTTTTTGCACTCAACCTCATATTAGGCACTCCGAGTATGTTAGCCTTAATCACCACCTATACTAGAATCATAAAACCAAATAACAATAAAAATGCAAGAAAAAGAGATTTAAGAAGGAAAAAAGGTGACCATTAGCCCCTCCAAATATGTTTAATGATGGATTTCATCATCACCCCCCTACTGAATGGTTTCTCATCCTCTGGGAAACTAATCCTCCTCTTGAATTTTTCAAGGCTTTGACAACCCCCCTAACTTCCTGATGAAGAAGTGTGGGATCCCCCTTAGGGGGGTAAAATCCATTACTCTTTTTTCCATTCTCCCATTCTCTATCTTGTGCATATGTTTCCCTTTCATCATTCAGCCTAGACAACAAAGCTGGAATGTGCTTGAGACCAAGCCATTGGATCTTCTTGGCCTGCATGGCCCTCTTGTATAATGGTACTCTTTCCAAGGCACCCATCAGTCTTTCTGGAGTATGGTACTCTCTGTTAGTGAGGCTTTGAGGGAGGTTGTTCCATGTCCTTTGCTTGTCCATAATGCACTCATCTTCTATCCTCCTAGAAACATCATCAAAGTGGCCTATTACCTGTGTTTGAGTCGGGAGGTAGCTTTCAACTAGTGCAGGGTCCTTTTCAATCTCTCGATGGTTAAGGACGACTCCTCTTGGGTTGAAAAATTCTGATCTGATATGTAAGGGTTCTCTATTTCTTCTTCTCATGACCCTCCATTTCTATTTTTCTCTACTGTCCTCATTCATCATCCAAGATACTAGAGCCATCAACTGCATATCCCCCATTGTATAATTAGGGTCCCAAGTATCTAGATTTGTCAGCACAAGGTTATGCACATAAAACTCTGCCATCTTTTCTTGATCAACCATGTTAGCTTGATTTTAGAAATCCATGAATTTCCTACAATATTGGAAAGGTAGGGTTCCATGGGAGGCTAGAGTTTTGATTTGAAATAGGAGCCATTGCTCCTTGAGGTACACAACATATGAGTCAGCAAGGAAGCTGTGTTGAAGGGCTTCTATGCACAAGTCTGCCATGGTGGCTACTTGTTTCCCTTTTTTCTACAATTGCTCCTTTAGTGCTATATTCTCTATTTGTGCCATCTACAGTTGTTCCTTCAGAACTATTTCTCTGATTCTTTTCTCCTCCCTTGGTGATTCTTCAATTATGATGGGGCTCTTGGGAGGAGTTATGTCTCTTTCTGACTTTCCCTCTGACTCTTTTTAGTTATAAAATACATAGAGTTCTGCCTTTTTCTCTTTGTGCTCAGAGAAGCTAAGTTGGCAACTTCCTCTTGGTTTTGAGGGGATGTTGGGAGGTGTTGTGAGTCTTCTTCTTGCTCACTTTCTTCTACCTTTAGGACTTATATCTCCATTTCCATTTCTTCTGTTTCTCCTTGGCCCTCTGTCTCTTCCTCTTCTTCTTCTTGCTCCTCTTCTGGTTCTTCTTTTGGCTCTTCTTCTAGCTCTTCTTCTCCTTCTTCTCTAAGGCTAGGAGTATAATTCTGCCTTGTTTGTGTTGAGAATGCAGCAAGATGATGGAGCTTAGTGAAATGAAGTCGCCTTCACTAAGTGGGCCCGCAGGCAAATTCTGGCGCAAAGTCTATTTTTAGACTATGTCTATTTTTAGACATACAGAGCATGATTCAGAGATTCCAGTTGGAGATTCTTGAAGCATGCGACATGTTGGTAAAAATAGATGAGACTCATATTTTTAGGTCCCAGGCTATTTTTAGACTGCCGCTCCTAAAAATATGGAAGTCAAATATTATTTACCCTTAATAATATTTTGACTATAAACAGCAGTTTACTCTCTTGGAGCACTTCAGTTCGAGTCATGGAGGTGGCTCATGCAACTGACAGAGGAATCACGTGGTTCCTAGGTTTGATGGCATCTTGCATGTTAGACTTCAGTTAGACTCATGTGGCAGAGTTTTTGGTGGAGTTGATTGAGGAGTTAATGGAGGTGGTGTTCTGGTTAACTAGTTGAACTAGTTGTATTTAGTTTAACTGGCTAATCAATTAGTTATGAGTGGAGTGAATTAAATATTATTTAATTCACTAATTAGTAACTCATTAGTCAACTTTCTCCCAAGCGCTCACTACAAAGGTATGATCAGCTCAAAGGAGACTCGAAAGGGAAGAGGTAAAGGAGGAAAGGGTGAGTATAGCTTACTCGCTGAGGATCAATTTTGCATGGGATTTGCATTACACTTGAGTGAATTGTCTCATGACAATTGCGCAAATTGCCAAGGGGATTCGAACTCGGATCTCTACATATACGTGCCATGATTGCGCAATGATGGCAAGGCAATTGGCGGTGAGTTTTGAACCAGTAACCTGTTCAAAACTGAGCTAGATTGTGAGTAACTGTATGAGAAAGTACTGAGTACTGTGAGGAGTATTGTACAGAGTTTGTTACTTGATTTCTCCATTATAATATACAAAATAGCTGCGGGGTTTTCAGCTATAAGCTTTCCCCATACATACCGTGTTAATGTGTATGATGATTTGATGTGTTATCGCTTGATTTTATTTCCGCATGTGACAATTAATTGTAGATGAGATTATGTGTTATGCATGCAATTCGAAATTGATGTGTAATCGGGTTAATCTCCATTGAATAAGTGATTTATTCAGCTAATTTCTACATGGTATCGAGCAAGATTAATTGTCGAGATCTATTACGGTGATTGCAAACTTATTTCTACGCAGTCCGTACACGGCCAGAAGCTCTCGATCTTACCCTTTCTTTCCTGAAAGGAAAGGTCCGGTAAAAGTTTCTCCCTGCGCCCGAATCTCGATTTGGAAATAATTTGTTCTCAAGTGTAGATCGGAAGCGATAGAGCTGGAGTTTGGAATTCGCAATTTTGGCAAACAGCCTTGGTGTATTTGGGTGCTTGCAAGTTGAAAAAATGTTCTTCAACGGTTTGCGACTCGAATATGCTCTTGAAGGCAGTTCGAATTATGTTGCATGGAAGGATCGCATGGAAGAAGTATTAGAAGATAATGGTCTCAAGGAGTTCATAGATACGGATGTCCAAAAGCCCACTGATCCTGCTGAAGTCGATGCATGGCAAAAGAAGATGGCGAAGTGTCGAAGGATCCTGTTGGAGGGCGTCAAGGATCATATTGTATCCAGCCTGCATGGAAAGGCTACTCCATATTTAATGTGGAAAGCTTTGACAAATCTATTCCAGAGTAAGAGTGACCAAAGGAAGCTGGCGCTCAAAGATAAGCTCAGGAACATCAAGATGGAGAAGGGCGACAGTATCGCCAAATACCTCACGAAGTTCACTCAATGCAGAGATGAGCTGGGAAGTGTGGGGGTGACTGTCGAAGACGAGGACATGGTCGACCTGGCTCTCCTTGGTCTTCCGAAGGCTTGGCACTCATATCAAGATAGTGTCAATGGTCGGGAGAAGCTGCCGGGATGGGAGCGCCTTTGGGTGGATCTCATGCAGGAGGAGATAAGGAGGACTACTTGAGATGGATCTTCATCAAAGGGAGCTGATGAAGAAAACTGCGCTTTGGTGTCCAAAGCAAAGAAGGGGAAGGGTAAGAAAACCTCTCATTCTGGTGCTAAGGGCAAGAAGCTGGATATGGCGAAAGTGAAGTGTTTTCACTGCCATGATCACGGACATTATGCTACCAATTGTCCAAAGAAGAAGAAGAACAAGCAAGCGGGAAGATCTGCAGATGGAGAAGCTTTGGCTTCACAGTTCGAGCTTGACTTTTCACTGATTGCATGCTTGGTTTCAAGTGTGATGGGATCGGTGTGGTTCTTGGACAGCGGTGCGTCATTTCACATGACGGGAGATCGGGAGTTGTTCTCAGATCTGGAGGACAAGGATTTGGGTATGCACATCGAGATGGGCGATGACGGTAGATACAGTGCGACTGGTATCGGTACCGTATCCTTTCAGAGGGAGTCCGGTAAACCCTTTGTCTTAAAGGATGTCATGCATGTACCTGGATTGAAGAAGAACCTGATTTCAGTAGCGATGTTGGAGGATAAGGGTTATGATGTGGTCTTCAGCGAAGGAAAAGCTTTCCTGCGCAGTAAGACTACTGGAGAGACCCGGAAGATAGGGGTTTGAACTCAGAACCTTTATCAGTTGCAGGTAGATGACTGCGCAGCTATGGCATGCAAGGCTGGAGATGTGGTGAGCCGGGATGATGAGGGCGAACTATGGCACAGGAGATTGGGCCATCTTCACCATGGAGGTTTGAAGATTCTGCAGCAGATTTCTACTGGACTTCCTAAGGGCACCCTTGCGCAGTCAGATCAGTGCAAGGGGTGTACTTTAGGGAAGTATGTGAAAGCCACCCTTCACGAGAAGGATAGTCGCGCCACGACGATCCTTGAGAGAGTTCACACAGACGTGTGTGGTCCTTTCTCAGTTGCTTCGACAGCAAAGCACAAGTATTATGTGATCTTTGTTGATGATTTCTCTCGAAAGTGCCGGATCTTCTTCATGCAGAAGAAGAGCGATACATTCGCGAAGTTCTGTGAGTTTAAAGCACTGGTCGAGAAGGAGTCGGGGAAGAAGGTGATTGCTCTAAGGAGTGATAATCGTGGTGAATTCATCTCGGCTGAATTCAAGGAGTTCTGCAGCGCAGAAGGGATTCGGAGAGAGCTCATCGCACCCCATAACCCACAGCAGAACGGGGTGGCTGAGCGGAAGAACAGAACGATCGTGGGTGCTGCACGGGCGATGTTGCATGATCAGGGCCTACCCCTTCACTTGTGGGCCGAGGCATGCAATACAGCAGTGTATGTGCAGAACCGTTGTCCTCACAAGGTTCTTGGCATGAGTACACCAGAGGAGGCTTATTCTGGCAAGAGGCCCGATATTTCCCATTTGCGGATTTTCGGATCTCCTGTCTACATGCATGTGACGAAGGATGCAAGAAGGAAGCTGGATCCAACTGCTGAAGTTGGAATATTTGTGGGGTACACCGATACACCTCATAACTATCGAGTGTATGTGCCAGACAGTCGCAAGACTGTTGTGCGACGGGATATAAAATTCCAGGAGGAGAAAGCCATGCAGTGTTCGCTGGAGAGGGAGCTACACTTGCATGCAGATGAGGAGCTGTTAGTTCCTAAGGAGGAGCTTCCGGATGTGGATCAGCCACAAGAGGAGGTTCAGGAGGTGGAAGAAACCACCCAGGCAGCGCCAACCATCAGAGGGCGCATGCGCACTACAGAAGCTGAGCGACTGGCTCGTGATGCAGAGAAGGTTGTAGGACCACCTACAGCACAGCGCAGACAGAGACAGTCACCGGATCGGTACACTGGATACATGGCTCTTGTGAGTCAATGTGTTGTGACGGAGCCATCCTCTTTTGAGGAAGCCGTGGAGGAACCCGCATGTGTTGATGCCATGATCGAAGAATATGATTCGATCATCAGGAACAGTGCATGGGAGATTGTCCCAAGACCGGTTGGGAAATCAGTTGTAGGTTCGCGATGGATCTACAAGTTGAAGCAGGCGGCTGACGGGAGTGTGGAGAAGTACAAGGCGAGATTTGTCGCCCGTGGCTTCTCACAGATCGAGGGGATTGACTATGAGGAGACTTTTGCACCTGTCGCAAGGTACTCTTCCATACGGACGATCCTTTCTCTCTCAGCGCAGATGGGGTGGCACATTCATCAGATCGATGTGAAGACTGCGTTCCTCAATGGAGTTATTGAGGAAGAGGTGTACATAGAGCAGCCTGAAGGTTTTGAGATCTTCAGCAGTGAGTCGCATGTGTGCCGACTCAAGAGAGCACTGTATGGGCTGAAGCAAGCACCTCGTGCTTGGTACACTCAGATAGACAGCTACTTCACCGGGCTTGGATTCTCCAAGAGTGAGGCGGATCCAAACCTGTACCAGATTGTGGTGGAGGGGAAGCTGTTGATCATCGTACCGTATGTAGATGATCTGATTTTGACTGGCGATGAGCAGTTGATACTTTCATGCAAGGAGGATCTTGCACGAGAGTTTGAGATGAAGGACTTGGGCATCCTTCATTATTTCCTGGGATTGGAGATTTGGCAGCGCAGTGGAGGACTGTTTGTTTCTCAGGGCAAGTATGCCCGAGAGATTCTGGAGAGGTTCAACATGCATGGCTGCAAGCCTGTTGACACTCCTCTTCCTGGTGGTTGGAGGAAGGAGGATGCTACTTCAGCAGAGGTAGTGGATGCCACTGTCTATCGACAGTTGGTGGGGTCGCTTATGTATCTGGTCAATACACGACCCGATATATGCTATGCTGTTAACCAGCTTTCGCAAGCTATGGTTAAGCCTACCAAGCTCTTTTGGAAGGCAGGCAAGCATGTATTGCGTTATATCAGAGGCACATCGGGATATGGTCTATGGTACAGACAAGAGGATGGAGTGAAGCTTTCTGGCTTCACTGATGCAGATTGGGCAGGGAGCCCAACGGACCGGAAGATCACTTCTGGAGGAGTTTTCAGCATTGGGTCGACAGCAGTTTCCTGGTACAGCAGGAAGCAGAGATCCGTGGCACTCAGTTCAGCAGAGGCCGAGTACACGGCAGCAAGTTTGGCTGCATGCGAGGCTATTTGGATGAGGAAGATCCTCGCAGGTTTGTTCAGGTTGCATTTGGAGCCTACAGTGATCTACTGTGATAACCAGAGCCGCATCAAGCTCTCGGCTAATCCAGTTTTTCATGATAGGTCCAAACATATCGACATCAGGTACCATCACATCAGAGATTGTGTTCAGCGGAGGATCATGATGCTTTCATATGTTCCCACGGAGGATCAGGATGCCGACATCCCGACGAAGGCGCTCACCAGGAGCAAGTTCGAATTCCACAGAGGCAGGATAGGGATTGCAGATAATCCATATCTTGCTGAGAGGGAGTGTTGAGAATGCAGCAAGATGATGGAGCTTAGTGAAATGAAGTCGCCTTCACTAAGTGGGCCCGCAGTCAAATTCTGGCGCAAAGTCTATTTTTAGACTATGTCTATTTTTAGACATACGGAGCATAATTTGGGAATTCCAGTTGGAGATTCTTGAAGTATGCGACATGTTGGTAAAAATAGATGAGACTCATATTTTTAGGTCCCAGGCTATTTTTAGACTGCCTCTCCTAAAAATATGGAAGTCAAATATTATTTACCCTTAATAATATTTTGACTATAAACAGCAGTTTACTCTCTTGGAGCACTTCAGTTCGAGTCATGGAGGTGGCTCATGCAAATGACAGAGGAATCACGTGGTTCCTAGGGTTTGATGGCATCTTGCATGGTTGACTTCAGTTAGACTTCAGTGGCAGAAGTTTTGGAGGAGTTAATGAGACAGATAGTGGAGTTGTGTTCTGTTTATTTTAGTTGAACTAGTTGAGATTAGTTTAACTAGCTAATCAATTAGTTATGAGTGAAGTGAATTAAATATTATTTAATTCACTAATTAGTAACTCATTAGTCAACTCAAGAACACTTCAGTTCACTACAGTGCATGATCAGTTCAGTGGAGACCAGTGGAAGAGGTGGATGAAAGGGTGAGTATAGCTATCAGTTGGAGGATCAGTTTTGCATGGGATTTGCATTACACTTGGAGGAATTGTCCATGACAATTGCACAGTCAAGCCAAGGGGATTCGAACCTTGGATCTCTACATATACAGGCCATGATTGCGCAATAGAGGCAAGGCAATTGGCGGGGAGTTTTGAACCAGTAACCTGTTCAAAACTAAGCTAGATTGTGTGTGACTTTATGAGAAAGTACTGAGTACTTGTGAGGAGTATTGTACTTGTTTTGTTACATGATTTCTCCATTATAATATACACAATAGCTGCGGGGTTTTCAGCTATAGGCTTTCCCCATACATACTGAGTTAATGTGTGATTGATTTGATGTGAGATTTCTTCTATTATTTCCGCATGTGACAATTAATTGTAGATGAGATTATGTGTTATGCATGCAATTCGAAATTGATGTGTAATCGGGTTAATATCCATTGAATAAGTGATTTATTCAGCTAATTTCTACAGTTTGGGTTGCTATAAAATCTTCCCTTGGTCCCTTGCTACTACGTCTGATATGCGGTATACATCGGAAGCTAGCTTGACTGCTGGTGATGTTGTTCTGTTGCTGCTGCTGCATGCTGTTCAAATACGCAGCCCAAACTTGGTATTGTTGTGTTGTGGGCTCCCTTTGGTCACTTTCTTAAAAAATTCTCAATTCACTAGTTTGGATGAGACAAGATCTCTTTTTTTTAGACTGGCAGCTAATTTTGGAGTGCTTATGTAACTCGGGCTCAGCTCCAGTTTCCATTAGCGACCATTGTTTCCTTCTCTTTGTTAATTCATGATGGACTGCGTGTTTCCTCCCCTCGTTCTCCTCTACTCCACATGATTTCATTTTTTTCCCTTTTTCATGCCCAAGTAGTGTGACTTTGCAGTTCTCCCTAGTCATACTTCATGATGGTGGTCAAGCTAACTGGCCACCTTTCTGCCCCTTAAAATCTAAGTCTGCAAATTTAATTATTTATGGCTATTATGGATGCATAGTGAGGGTTGAGAAGCTATACCTAAGTTTACATGTTATTTTCAAGGCATTTTCAAGAGCTAGATTGAGGAGACAAGCCTTTTAGATGCTACGTTCTTCACTATTTTCCTGTTCTTCGAGTGAGCAACTTGTTGAATGAGCAGCTCTCTGAGTGAGCTACTGATCCTTTCTTGTTGTTTTTTTCTATTGTAGATGATGCGTTGGGTGCTTGAGATGACATGGGTGGAATTCTAGTTCTCCTAGAGTCTGTTATGCAACTTTCCTTTTTATGTTTCTTTGCAGTCCATGAAAAACTTTATTTTTTAAGGAACTTCCTGATGTTTGTAGTAGTTTGTGGCTTTCTTTCTTTTCCTACATTGTGCTTAGGAATGTAGGAATGTGGTGTTTGGAGGTGATGGAAGTAGTTATGGAAATTATGGAGTGAGTGATGGGATGGCTGGTAAAATAGAAGGGGAGAGAAGAAGATGATTGCTTCCTTGTGTTTCTAGAAACCATTAATAACCTGAAAAACATCAAACACAAAAAACATAGAGATGTATCTGTATTCTCCTTTTATTTTATTTTTTTTAAATCAAGTGGCCTACCTCCATTGATATTTTCAACCCACAAACTTTCCTTGAGCGCCTCAGATAGGTTTTCACCCATGGATATTTATTCTCTTTTTCTCTTTTTTTCCCTTTTTTTTGTTTGGAGGTGTTGGAAACTATGGATTTTCCCATTACATCGACCTCTCCGCTTATTTAATTTATGAAATCTGCCCTGGATAAGGGATTCTTGTAAATTTTAAGCCTGTGAACATTGACAAGCAAGGGGATTCCTTCCTCATCAATGGTCCTGATTTGAAATATGCCATTGGCAAAACATTTTTCCACTGTGTAAGGTGCCAACCATCTTGCCATCATACAACAATGCCCAATATCCTTCTTAGAAGGCCTTATCCTTAATGTTGTTTTCATGACATACCGTCCTTTGCAGTTGAACTACTCTGTGTGAAGAAGTGCTTGCATTTTGAACTCATCCAATCCATTTAGTAGTAGCAATCTCTCTTTTTGGGCATTTGATAGATCTAGATATAATTCAGCTGCCATCCTTAAAGTATTGAATTCAAACTCAACTGAGAGTAGAGATTTCTTACCATAGACTATTTCATAAGGAGTGAATCCTATTTTTGTCTTCCATGTAGTGTCGTAGGCCCAAGTAGCTTCTACCAATCTGTCTGCACAATATTTTATGTTGTTGCTCACAACCTTGGTGAGGATGCTCTCTAAAGCTCTATTATTTACTTCTACTTGGCCATTCGCCTGAGGGTGATAGAAAGTAGAAGTTCTATGTTTAATCTTGTGCTTCCTAAAAATATTTTCAATGAGGTGAGAAGTGAATTGTGCTCCCTGATCAGTGACTATTTCTCTGGGGTATCCAAATTTGTAAAACACATTCTCCTTCAGAAATTATGCTACTTTCTCCTCGGTTTCTACCTTTGCTTCTTTTGTTTCAACCTACTTTTTCAAGTAATCAATGTAGACTTTGATATACTTATTTTGTCCGGATGGTGGATCGATAGGTCCAACAAAGTCCATGCCCCACTTGTCAAATGGCTCAGCGGCCACCTGAGGGTGCAAAGGCATCTCATCCCTTTGTGTGGGTTTCCCCATCCTTTGGAACTGGTCACACCTGCTGGTGTATCTTCTGGAATCTTGGTGAAGGGTAGGCCAATAGTATCCTACCTGCAAAACTTTGTAAGCAATTCTATTTGCAGCAAGGTGGCCTTCACATGGGTTGTCATGACATGCAGAGAGGATATCAAAAACTTCTTCCTCCCTCACACATCTCCTGAGGATTTGATCAGTGCCTAGCTTGAAAAGGTTTCCCCCAATCCATGTGAAAGGGGAACTTTTTCTTATGATTATGCTCCTTTCCTTGAATGAAATATTAGGAGGGAGTCTCCCAACAACCAAGTAGTTGGCCATATCAACAAACCATGGTGAGAGTGTTGATATAGAAAAGAGATGCTCATCTGGTAGCTGGTCATCCACTATTCCTTCTTCACCTGCAGGGAGAGCTATCTTGGACAAAAATTTGCAACAACATTCTCCTTACCAGGTTTATCAACAATAGTCAAATCAAATTGCTGCAAAAGTAACAACTATCTAATTATCCTAGCATTAACATCTGTTTTTTTCATTAAATACTTGATGGTTCAATGGTTAGTGTGAACAAAGGTCCAATATCCAGTTACATAATGCCTAAATTTGTTCAAAGCATGGACAATGGCTAACAACACCTTCTCAGTAACAGTATAATTCAGCTCGACCTTGGACAAGTTATTGCTGATGAAATAAATGGCATAAGGGATTTTGTCCTCTAATTGTCCTAATGCTTCCCCTACATCATTTTCAGATGCATTAGTGTGGATGTGGAAAGGCAGGGTCCAATTTGGACCTCGAAGGATGGAGGCAGTAGTCAACTTTTCCTTAATGAGAATGAAAGCCTCTTGAAAAGGGCTAGACCAAATAAACTTGGAATCTTTGGCCAATAACCCAAATAATGGTGAATCCATATTGCTGAAATATTTGATGAACCTTCTATAATAACCAACTAAGCCTAAAAAACTCTTGACATCTTTCTTGTTTTAAGGAGTAGGTACCCTTTGGATGATAGTGATTTTGTTTGGGTCTACCTGTATTTTTTCTTTGGAGATGGAGCACCCTAACACAACTCCTACTTTCTTTAGGAATTCACACTTTTATGGGCTCAGGGACAGATGCATATCAATGCACCTTCTTAGTACTTTACCCAAATTGGAGAGAGCTTCCTGTAAGTCATCCCCATATGGTGTGAAATCATCCATGTAGATTTCAACAGAGTCATGGACTAACTCAGAAAAAAAATCTCAGGAAAGCTCTTTGGAAGGTGGCTGGGGCATTGCACAACCCAAAGGGTAGGACTCGATAAGCGAAGGTACCTCAAGGGCAGGTGAAAGTAGTCTCATTCTGGTCTTCAGGGCTGATTTGAATTTGAGTGTACCCACTAAAACCATCTAAAAATTAAAAGAATGTCTTCCCTGCAAGGCCATTTAGGACTTGGTCTATAAAGGGCAAAGGGAAATGGTCTTTCTTGGTGGCTTTGTTAAGTTCTAGATAATCAACAAAAATTTGCCACTTCCCATTCTTCTTTGGGACTAGTACAATAGGAGATACCAGCTCACTGTCGGATATAGGATATGTGAACCCTACACCCAATAGTTTATGCATATCTTCTTTGACTATGTCCTTCAGATCCATTTTCATCCTTCTTTGGGGTTGTCTCACAGGCTTGCATCCTTATTTGATGTAAATATGATGTCTGTATACTAAAGGATGCACCTCTTTCATGTCCTTGTAATCCCAAGAAAATGCATCTATATTATCTTTCAAAAGATGGCGTAGCTACTTCTCTTCCCCATTCGAGAGTTTTGGGTTGATTTTCAGAGATCTGGATGGGCCAAAATCGATAGCCTTGGTGGTTTCAAAGGTTGACTCAACTGAGTGCGCTTCCATCCAAGGTTGGCTTTCAGACTCTTCGACTAAGGTTTCAAGAGGAATGTTAGTGGAGGACTTGTTTTGAATGGCATGGTCGATGAGTTCATCTTCGTAAAGCTACCCCTTCTAAGAATAGCATCTATGGTACACATAGGGGTAGTGTTATATAACTCATATTCTTCATCCTCTAACCATATAGGTAGATCATGATCAATGGAAGGCTAGGCTGGAGGGTATAACACTAGTTATTTGGACAAACGCCCATTCTTTATAGTCATGCTTCCAGCCCGATAGCTAATATAAGCATTTTCAATGGCTAACCAAGGTCTCCCTAAAATGAGAGGATAACCATTAAACTTGGTTTTTGGTTGCAGGACCAGGAAATCTATAGGATACTTTCAAGAGTCAATGGTAACCATAACATCCTCAACAATTCCTTCCGCAGTTACTGTGGACCGATCTACAAGTTGCAGAATTGTTGTGTTTTTCCTCAAAGTCCCTTCGAGATTAAGTTTCAACATAGTTTCCTTGGACATGACATTGATGGTAGCCCCTAGATCAATCAGATTTTTGGGGACTATGACACCATCGATGTGAACATCAAAAAATAGACTACCAGGGTCCAAGTACTTTCGAAAGATCACCCTTCTTAACATTAAGTCAGATAGTTGTCTTGCCACATTGATGGTAGGGGTGTATCTCTTCTTTCTCCCAGGTCTCTTGAAGCACTTTTCTTTTATGAGCCTATTGTAGATAGGAAAATCCTTAATGGCCTGGAGAAGTGGTATCTTTACACACAAATTTTCCAATTCTCCCAGAAGTTCAGTATCCTCTAGGGTGTGCTGACTAGGGTGTATCAAGTGCTCGGGAAAGGGAGGTTGTTGGATCTGAGTGTTACTTTATTCCTTTTCCTCCTCAACCTCTATATGTGGAGATGGAGGATGGTTGTCTGGGAGTACTCTTCCCGACCTGGGATTAACCTCCTGCATCTCCACAACGGAAGCTGGATAGGATGTTTCTCCACTGGGAGCCTATTGTTCGGGTTCAGATTGGGTTGTGTAGGTATTTCAGGTCGCCTAGGTGGAGGATCATGAGTAAGCTGGGGTTGAAGTTGGGGTGGAGGCTTAGAGCAGGTGGTTGATTATGTTGAGGCCTCCACCCCTAGGATGGATTGTTCCACTGAGTTTGTTATGGAACATACTACTAAAATGGTCAATTCCCTGGCTGAGGATTATATGGAGGGTTGTAAGGCCAAGTAGGATGTGTATAATAGGATGGAGGAGTGGTGGTGTACCAAGGTTGCATGGGTGCACTCTGATTGTTGTGATAGTAAGAGTAAGGTGCACCTTGCATACCTTGTTGATATGGCCGAGGGCCTTGATGCCTTCTCTGGTTGATGAAACAAAGTTGCTATGGAATTGCTTCCCCACCTTGATATATATCCTTAATTTTCGGTAGGAAGGGACACTTGCTTGTTGCATGATTCTCCTCATAGACTAAGGAAACCTCCATGACATTTAGTGGACATTCATTTCTTGGGTGCTTTCGGGTAGATCTAGGACAAAATATGACCAGGGATCTCTCTGCTTCCTCTTGCTTCCTTTTGACCTGCATTGTGTCCATTTGCAAAGAAATGGTGTGCAAAATCTCACTCTTGAAGTCATCTAGCATGTTTCCAATCTCATGTTTTATGGAGGTGGAAGAGGAAGGGGTATTGGATGTGTTTTGGCTAGCTCTTCCCGTATTCCTACATGCCCTAGAATGGTTCCAAAAGACAATTTTGATTGTTTCATAAGGCAGTTCGTAGATACATCCTCCTGATAGCATATTCAAGGTTTATATCATCTCTTCTTTGATCCCTCGAAGAAGTACAAGTTTAAGTGATGCGAGATCAATAATATAGTTGGCTCTCTTATAGTTTAATTGAAACCTCTCTTCATAGTCCTCTATGGATTCATCAGGCCTTAGAGTCATCCTAAATATCTCATCCTAAGTTTCCTTGGACCTATAGTAGTCTTTGTACTTGTTTTTGAAGGTTTCTTGCATCTGTGCCCAGGTTGTGATGATGTCCCCAAGCAGACCCATGAACCAGTGCAAGGCTGCATCCTTAAGGGTGGACGAGAATAGCTTCAACTTATGATCATCAGAGGTGTAATCATAAGTCCTATAGACAACAAAAAATTCAAATATTAATGTGCCTGAGTCCTTAGAGGTAAGTCCATGGAAGTGTGGAAGAGTTGAGGGGCTAAGAGCTGAGGGGCTATCCGGATCCTAACCATGGTTAAGATAGGTGAATCAGGGCCCTCAGTTGGACCAAGTTATTATTCTTCTTCCCCAATAGGTTCCTCAGAGTATTCATAAGGCTCACATATAGAAAGTTCAATCTCACTGCCACTGAAGAAGAGTGAAGGGTGGCTAGGAGGTGATGTGGGGGTTTTAGGTAAGATTTGTCTTTGATTATTCCCACTCCTACGAGGCATGAAAATTAGTTTTTTCTATATTTGTTTTTCAATATTTCTGAAATAACATGAAAAAAATGAAAGAAAAAAATAATTCTAAAACAAAATCAAAGAATATACTAGACACCTCCCTAGAAACGACGCCAAAAAGTGGTGAGCCCTCGTATTGCACCAAGAGTGCTACAACTCCCAGGGGCTGACCTACTTTACTTTATCAACCTGGGGTTCGTACAAACTTGGAGGTGACAATGTTATATACATATCATATGCATTTTTCTCATGCCATCCTCTTCTACTTTACGAAAGGGTGCTATTTCTCAAACTATTATAAGGACTGGAAAGTAAATTGATGGAAGGAAATGAAAGAAAGGAAACTAACTTAAATTGCATAAATGAAATGATGGAAATGAAACTAATTTAATTTTCATAAAGGAAATGATGAAAATGAAACTAATTTAATTTGCAGAAAGGAAATGGCAGAAATGAAACTAATTTAATTTTCAGAAGGGAAATGGAAGAAATGAAACTAATTTAATTTGTAGAAAGGAAATGGCAGAAATGAAACTAATTTAATTTGTAGAAAAGAAATAGCAGAAGGGAAACTAATTTAGATTGTGTTTAACTTGTTCAATCGGCTAAACACACTCTCCTCTATCTATCATTCTCCTATCTACGTAGTTATTCATGACCCGAATCTAATTTGAAAAGGTGTTTCTTGCAGTTTGGAGAAGATAGGGGTAAAGGTGCTAATGCATGGCTTAACCACATGCAACAAGGCTTAGGGGAGTGAAAAATTGGTTTAAAAATTTATTGAATATTTTAATATCGCAAAAATGCTTTGGAGAGGGAAGCTTTTAAAAGTGCGATGGCAGAGTTGTAATAGGGGGTGGCAATGCGATATGTGATATGAGATGGGGAGAGAAACCGCAAAATGTGATTTGCGATAGGGATGACGTGGCAGAGTGCTATATTAATGTTGCAATCGAAGGTTGGGTGTTGTAAGTGTTAATGAAGCGGGATAGAAATGTGAAAAGTGTGAAATGCGATAATGCCGAATTTGCGAAATGTGAGATGTGATAGGGATGACATGGCAGAGTGCTACATTAATGTCGTAATCGGCAGTTGGGAGTGGTAAGTGTTAACAGAGCGGGAGCGAAATGTGCAAAGTGCGAAAGGCGATAATGTCGAATTTGCAAAATATGAGATGCGATGGGGATGATGTGGCAGAGTGCTACAGTAATGTCGTAATTAGCGGTTGGGAGTGGTAAGTGTTAACGAAGCGGGAGTGAAATGTGTGAAGTACGAAATGTTATAATGCTGAATTTGTGAAATGTGTGATGCGATAAGTGAGAAAGTCAAGGAGAAAAGTCGAAGGTCCAACTTCGATAGTTTTTCAAGTGGTTTGCATTAAAAAGGTGCGATGGTCGTGACTAATGAAAGAAAAGGAATAAGGTGGCTGGAAATTCTACGTGTTTTTGGGAATAAAAGGTGGGTGCAGTAGTTAGAATAAGCAAAAAACAGGAGGGAATGGAGGGCGTAACAACAGTGCTCAGGTTGTGAAGACAGAGATGGAAAATGAAGCAGGGAGGCACCACAGAGCTGCTATGGGTTTTTTAACACTAATTCCTGCAATCAACCCTGCTAACTTATGCACAAATAAACAGACAAATTCGTGAAAATACAGTACAACAGGAAGGTTGAAAATAGTAACGCAACTCTACTCTAATATCAGAAATAGTGAACATAATTCAGTTTTTGGGTATGTGGGAAGGTTCACCCTCCTCGAGCTCTATTGACATGTTGGGTGTGGAGCCTGATTATCTTCTTTATTTTGTATCACAGCATTGGACCCCTATTCTAAACGGGGTGGAAATGTCGCCCGTAATTAAACCCTGCCTAGGGGGTCTAGGGGTGGGGTGGCTGCGACTTTATGGAGCCCCCCCTGGTGGGGGGTTTCAGGGGCAGTGCCCCTAAAGCTAAAACTATATGTAAAATTTCCTTTTAAAAGTATTGTAATTTCTAGTCAATTTGGGTTGTTCATTAGGCGAATGATCTAACGGTAGAAGTTATGTTTAATTTAGGGTTTTTTGCTCTAGAAGGAAACCCCTCGTTTTGTATGAGGGTATTGTATCGCGGTTGTGTATTTGTATGTGTATTCTCGGAGTGAGAAACAGATACGGAGATGACTATGAGAGAGAAAAAAGGATATTAAATCAGATCTACTGTAGGTTGTGTCTCTTCATTTTGTTGGATAATATAAAGGAAGGATTGGTTGTTCAGGGTGGACGTAGACCAAATTGGGTGAACCATGTATATCTGTGTCTCTCTGGTTTTAAATGTTCTTTGTTTTTGTGTTTCTGCATATTTTATGTGTTGCATTGCTCTATAATATATAGTTTTCTAACATGACAGAGATGAGAAGGGAGGTCTTGATCCACATCTTTTGTATTTTTCTCCTCTATTATATTAATCATAAGCAAATGAAACCTACAGCTGCACACTGAAATAAAAGAAAATTAAACCTACAACAACACACTGAAAGCGAAGCAAATGAAACCTATAACAGGACACTGAAAGCAAAAACTAAGCAGCGATGAAACTATCAGAAGCATAACTATCTGAGTGGTAGAAAGAAAAGAACAAGTACAACAGAGAGGCTAATGCACATGGATTGGGCCCTAACCTACATGCCTATCTCTCTGAAAATTAAATAAGCAAAATGAAATCAGTGTTCTCATTTATGAAAGAATAGTCTCATACATTTCCAAAGGTTTAATCACTGAGTACAACAATCAAAATCTCAATAGCTTGCAGCAAATTTCCCAATCGAATCAAATCCTTCCTAGATCTAGCTCTGATCTATTTCTTCTACAGGTCAGCTACCAAAAGCTCCCTTGAAAATAGTGATTTATTCCACTTGAATCCAGGTAAACATAGATTGATTTCACTTTGGTCTTTGAGTTGCTTGGCTACCTCTAGAATTCGAATTTTTGGAGAGAATCCTTGGGGATCCTTTGGATGCCTTCGATAGTTAAGGAGGGTGGAAAATCCTCCTATAATTTCTCCTTGTTGTCTCCTTCAATTCTTTATGATAAAATCTTCAAAAATAATGCCAATTACTCATGATCTTCTACACCCAACCTCATATTAGGCACTCAAAGTATGTTAGCCTTAATCACCACCTACACTAGCATCATAAAACAAAATAACATTAAAAATCCAAGAAAACAAGATTTAAGAAGGAAGAAAGGTGAGCATTAACCCCTCCACATATGTCTAATGATGGAGCCTATCATGAACCAACTTTCACCCGTCTTTCGAAGTTTGGTTGCCTCTGCTACCAAGGATTCTGTGACTCCAAATTTTATGTCACCAATTTCGACCTCTACTCCTTCGAAGGCTCTTGCAAAAGATTTTGTGACTTCCTTGTGAAACCTATCAAAATTTCTCTATGAATTTAAGCCAATGTGCCTTCTACAGTATCTCCTTTATCTGCGGATATCCCTCCATGAATTTATTACCTACGGGCTTTGTTCTCCCTATCAAACCCATATCCATGCTGAGAGTTTTGCCTTCAAGACTGTCTCTTCCTGACTGGATGAATTGATGGTTTTAATCTGAGCTTGAAAACCTGAAAGGGCTATGTCATGAAACGTTGGAGACGTGTAGGTAACAAGTGAATTGAATGAGCGAGGGTTTAGGAACGTGAGAAAATTTTTGGTATAAGCGATGTTTCGGCATGAAACATGACCGTTGAATTATCAATGGATGAAATCAAATTTGATCGTTAAGGAGATTATGATGCGGGCTTGGTGGAGAATCATGATATTTAGATTTTGATTTGGCACAATTAGTTTTAATGATGACATTTTTGAGTTGGAAATATACGATCATCTAGTTTATATATATATATATATATATCAAGTTTTTGAACCTTATTATTTAAACAAATTTGTATCATACCTTGGATAGCTAAGAGCAGCAGAATGTCATAATAGTTGTAGAAATGCAACAATTCTGTAGCTAATATTTATTTTTATGAAAAATAAGGGAAATGCAAAGAATGTGGGATTTTTATAATGGGAGTAAAGAAAATATAAGATATCAAAAATAAACTTTGATTTTCGCCTTGTATTTTTGTATAAGTATGCCAATTAGTGATTGGTTTTCATACTTATACAAATTTATTTATTATTATTATTATTTGAATAATATATATATATATATATATATATATATATATATATATATATATATATATTATTCAAATAATAGTAATAATAACATATTATTTCTTTCTTTCTTTCTTTTTTTCTTTTTTTTATATATGAAAAACAAAAAGAAGACTAATTTGGGGAAGAAGAAATATTCTTTTTCACCAACTTCATATCAGCATTGTCTTGAAAATTTTTGACAAAATCCTCCTTTGTCAGTGGTTTATGATAGACCCTTAGTTGATTTCCATTTAGAAGAAGAGGAACCTTTTCTTCATCAATATTCCTTGTCCTGGCTACTCCATCATCAAATACTCTTTTAATTTGATAAGGCCCAAGCCAATGAGTTTGAAATTTCCCTTGGAAGTCCTTGAACTTTGAGTCAAATAAAAGTGCCCAATCTCCTGCCTGAAATTTTATTTATTTTATTTATTTATCATGCCATCTGGATCTTTGTTGATGTACTAGGTTGGTCTTTTGAACTGCTTCTTGCCTTATTTCACCAATTTCATTGAGTTGTTCCATTCTATGCTTTTGAGCTTCTGACAAGTCAAGTCCAAATTTGGCCGTCGTTTTTAAGGTTCTGATTTGGAACTCTATTGGAAACAAGACTTGCTTCCCATAAATAAGTTCATAGGGAGTATGTCATGTTGTATTCCTCCATGTGGTTTGTTAAGTCCATAAAGCTTCAGGAATCCTTTCTGCCCAATCCTTTCTATGTAGATGTATAGTCTTTGTGAGGATTTCTTCAATCACTTTATTAGTGGACTCCACTTGTCCATTTTCCTGTGGATGGTATGGAGTAGACTTTATGTGCTTGATTTTATAGTCTTCCACGATCTTTTTCACCATTCTGGATGTAAACTAAGTTCCCTGATCTGTCACAATTTCCCTTGGGACACTAAAATGAGTAAAAATATCCTAAAAAAGAAATGAAACTACAACATTTTCATTAGCAAAAGAAAGTGCTTTAGCCTCTACCCATTTAGTGACATAATCAGTGCATAAAAGAATATACCTCTTTTGTCTTGATGGTGGATTGATTGGTCCAAAAAAATCCAGAGCCCATTTTTCAAAGGGTTCGATGGGCCTATGGTTGTAAGAGAATTTCATATGTAGGAACATGTTTCCCCATTCTCTGACAAATGTCGCACCTTTTAACATACTCCTTGGCATATTTGAAAAGGGAAGGCCAATAATATCCTAAAAGAAGGATTTTATAAGAAATCATTTTATCAACAAAGTGTCCTCCACATGGCTCATCATGGCATGCCTTCGTTATTTCAGGTATTTCATCTTCTCAAACACATCTTCTAATGATGAGATCTGGACTTTTCTTGTATAATTCATCATTTACCCATGAATATGATGCAATTTTTTGAATTATATTTCTCTTTTCTATAGGAAACAAATATGATGGTAGTTTTCCTGTGGCCAAGTAATTGGAAATGTCTGCAAGCCATGGAGATTTAGTAGATATTGCAAAAATATATTCATCAGGAAAATTATCCTCTACTGGTGTATCATTGTTATCATTTTGAATTCTAGATAAAAAGTCAGCAACTGTGTTTTCTTTTCTAGTTCGATCTAAAATGGTGATGTTAAATTCTTACAAGAGTCGTAACCATCTTCTGATTCTGCCATTAGTGATAGATTTATTCATTAGATATCTAATTACAGAATGATCTGTGTGAATGAAGGTTTCATAGCTAGTGATTTAATGTCTAAATTTTTTAATAGCACGGACAACATCTAGAAATATTTTTTAGTAACAATATAATTTAACTCAATAGGAGTCAAATTCTTACTTGATTAGTAGATGGCATAAGGGGTCAAATACTTTTGTCCTAATACAACTCCCAGAGATGTATTTGAAGCATCAGTTGAGATGTGAAAGGTAATTTCCAATTTTGTCCTCTTAAGATGGGTGTTTCAGATATATTTTCTTTCAAAGTTTCAAATTCCATTTGGCACTCGGGATTCCAGCTAAATTCACAATCTTTAGTGAGAAATTTGAAGAGTGGAGATGCAATTTTTGTGAAGTTTTCTATAAATATTCTATAATACCTTGTAAAACCAAGAAAACTCCTAACATCTTTTTCACAATTTGGGATTGCTAATTTGGAAATAAATTCAACTTTAGATGAGTCCACTTTAATTCCATTTCCTAAAATATGGTGTCCTAAAACAATTCCTTTAATAAACATCATAAATAATTTTTCATGACTTAATGAGAAACTTTCTTCTTTACATATTATGAGAACTTTTTCCAAATTTTCAAGAGCCTCTTCAAAAGAATTTCCATAGACTGTGAAGTCATCCATATACACTTCCACACAATCATGTATCAAATCAGAGAAAATTCCTAATAATTCTCTTTGGAATGTTGCAGTTGCATTGCATAATCCAAAATGAAGTACGTGGCAAGCATAAGCTCCCCATGGACAGGTAAATGTGGTTTTGTCTTGGTCTTCAGGTGCTACTTGAATTTGATTATACCCACTAAAATCGTCCAAAAATGAAAAATATTTCTTCCCTGCTAATGTATCCAAAAATTGATCTATGAGAGGTAATGGAAAATGATCTTTTAAATTAGCTCATTTATTCAACTCTCTATAATAAATACACACCCTCCATTTTCCATTCTTCTTAGGGACAATTACTAAAGGTGAAACCCAATGACTATTTGATATTGGATAAATAAAATTTACATTCAATAGTTTCTGTAGTTCTTCCTTTACAATTTCCCTAGGATTTGGATTCATTCTTCTTTGAGGTTGTCTAATTGGTCTATAATTTTCCTCAATATAGATATGATGTATGCAAGTATCAGAATTAATTCCTTTCATGTCAGTGTGCTCCCATGCATATGCAGAAGAATGTTTTTGCAATCTTTTGATTAACTCCCCTTTTTGAAATTATTCTAGGTTTTTTTTTTTTATGTTTAAAGTTTTACCTGGAAATATTTCAATTTAAGAAATACCAAATTATTCCATATAATATAAAGACATTTGTCTGGATGATAAGTATTCAATATTACATTGTTCTTGAAAATTTTGACTATTCTCACATTCTGAAGATGATTCATAATTTTCTTCGCTAATGTGTGAAATAGTAAAATAGGTTGTATACCATTGTCATCATCCATCCATTCTTCATATTCTACTTCTATCATTGTTTTTTTTCTAGAGGATATAGATTGAATTTCTTTTTTTATTTTCCATCAGAACTAAACATATCACCAGATCTACAATTGATGAAAGCATTAGCTATAGCTAACTAAGGTCTTCCTAATATCAATGGATGTCCTCCTAATTTGTTCTTGGGAGTCAAGATCATAAATTCAACTCGATATTCCCAAGAATCTAAGGATACATAAATGCCTTCTAATACACCATCTAGCTTGATTACTAATATGTCTGCTAATTGCAGTAATGTTGGTGTACATTGAAGGTTTGGAAGCTTTAGTTGTTCCATGGTTTGTTTAATCATGATGTTTATGGCTTCTCCTAAGTCAATCAATGTATTTGGAATCTCAATACCATTTATGTTTGTTTTTACAATGGGACTTCCTGGATCCAAATATTTTTGTATGGTTGTTTTTCCCATCATGATATCTACAATTTTCCCCACTAACTGAATTCTTTTTACTACTTTTGTTTTTCTTCCTCATTTCTTTATACTCAACTCTTTTATTTTTTTTGCAAGGATTGGAATTTCCTTAATGGATTGTAACAAATGAATTTTGATACAGACATTTTTCAGTTCATCTAATATATCATAGTTAGGCAACAAATTTTTTTTTTCTACCCCTATATAAACTTGTAATATTTCAGGAAAAGAGGGTTTAGATATAGATACTGAAGGTTTCTCTATGATAGGATTTGATTTGACTGGATCGTTTTGTGTTTGATTTTGAAAATTTTGATTCTGATGAAGAGATGCCCCTTCTCCAGAATGATTATTTCTGTTTTGAATATTTTCATTTTGATGAAGAGAAACTTCCTCATCAAAGTGATCAAATTTTTCTTGAATAACAACAAAGGTTTTTTCCTTTCTAGTATCCTACCATATCTAAGTTGAACATTGTTAAGATCTAGTGGAGTTATCGTACAAGTTTGAAAATTTTGTCCCTATATGTTATAAATAGGTTTTGCAATTTTATTGTTTGGGTTTGGGAGTGGATGAGCAGGTAGTTGGTTTGGCCTTTGTGGAAATGGTAATGAAAGTTGTGGATTGTGATTTTGAAATTGAGGTTGTTGAATAGGTTGAGGAAAATGTTGTGGAGGGTAATTCAGATAAGATTGTGGATATTGGTGATATTGAGAATATCTTCCATAAATATTTTTAATTCTTTGTGCCCATGGTTGAGGTTGAGACCATGGTTGCTTCCATGGCATTGATGAATTCTAGTTATTTTGTGGGGGTTGAGTATACATCTGAGTGTTAAAACCTGATTTTGTGGCCATTTCCATGGTCTTATAAAGACAAAACAAAGAGGATCTACTGGATGTGGGGATATTTATTCTTGGAAGACAACTTTAAGACTTGGTATAGAAGGACATTTCTTTGTTTCATGATTTTCTGTAAATATGACACGAGTCTCTATGATTTTCAAATCAAGAGGACATTCTCTTAAGGCATGTTTCTTTCTGCATTTAGAACAGAAGATATATAAGAAATCACTTTCAGCTCTTTTCTTTTTTTGTGTCAAACCAGGAGGTAACTCCTCAAATCTGCAATGTATATTAGCTGAAGAATGTACATGCTTATATAGATGGGAGGTGAGGCTATTGGGATTCAGCTCCCAATGACTCTTGGCCTTCCTTATTTCCTAATAACAAATAATATACAAAAATAAATGTGCACACCCATCCATAGGATTAGGTGTCAACATTCCCCCCTTTAATCCGAAGGGATGTTGGTGAGTCCAAGCATTGATCTGAACTTTTCAAACTTCTCTCTTCCAAGTGCTTTGGTGAAGATGTCAGCAGTTTTCTCATTTGTGGAACAATGATGTAGATGGATGGTCTTGGCCTGAACATGATGTCGAATGAGATGGTACTTTGTATTGATGTGCTTTGTTCGATCATGGAACTTTGGGTTCTTGGCCAACTTTATTGCAGAAGTGTTGTCGATCATGAGTGGAGTGGAATACATCCGTTTCATCTGCAAATCTTCCAGGATTTTCCGGAGCCACACAATTTCCTTTGTTGCTTCAGCTGCTGCCACATATTCTGCCTCGGTCGTGGAATCTGCTGGAACTGACTGTTTGCGTGATCTCCATGAGACAGCTCCTGATCCCAGACTCATGGTGTAACCTGTAGTAGACACCCCTGTTTCTTTGTCGCCATCAAAGTCTGAATCAGAGTATCCGGTCAAGATGAAGTCGCCTACCCGTGTATATTTGAGTCCAAAGTCTTGAGTCCCCTTCAAGTACCTTAGTACTCTTTTTGCAGCAGACCAATGTCCTTCACAAGGTTTTTGCATGAATCTTGAGAGGATTCCAACAGCAAATGAGATGTCAGGTCTGGTGGTGGTCAGATAGATAAGACTTCCTACAAGCTGTCTATACTTAGTTGCATCCTCAAATTCCTTACCTTCAACTGATGTGAGCTTCAAGTTTTGTTCCATTGGAGTGCCTAAGGGTTTACAATCATCCATGCCAAATTTGTTCAAGAGATCTCCAATGTACTTCTTCCGAGAAAGAAAGATGAATTTAGGATGTTGAATTACTTCAATACCCAAATAGTAATGAACATGACCCAAATCAGTCATTTCAAAACCTTTCTTCAACTCTTTCTTCATGGATGCAATATAGCTCTCATTCTTTCCTGTTATCAAAAGATCATCTACATATACCACAAGATATACAACTGTTTTTCCAACTTTCTTAACAAACAAAGTTGCATCATCAAGATCAAAATGTTTGAAGTCAAGTTTCAGAAGATGCTCGGTTAACTTCTCATACCAGGCTCGTGGTGCTTGCTTGAGGCCATACAAGGATTTCACAAGTTTGCAAACTTTGTGTTCTTGACCCTTTATCACAAATCCTTTTGGCTGGGACATATAAACTTTCTCCTTCAGATCTCCATTCAAGAACGCTGTTTTTACATCCATCTGATGGACTTTCCATCCATTCTGAGCTGCTAAGGCAAAGAGAGTCCGGATGGTGGTCCATTTTGCTGTGGGAGAAAAAGTTTCTTCATAATCGACTCCTTCTTTTTGTGCGAATCCTTTTGCCACAAGCCCGGCCTTGTGCTTGTCAAGTGAGCCATCTGCTTTGTACTTGTTCTTGTAGACCCACTTACAGCCAATTGGTTTTGTTCCCAAAGGCGGATCAACCAGCTTCCAAGTGCCATTCTTTATCAAGGCATCATACTCCTTCTGCATCGCTTCTTTCCATTCATCATGAGAAGTGGCTTATTTGAAGGAAGTTGGTTCATGATCTGTAGACAAACTCAATTCACAGTTATAAGCAATATCCATATCAACAGGGGAATCAGAATTATCTACATCACCTTCGATTTCTTGAGTGGAACTTCTTGTTCCTATTTTTCCAACCTCATCAGGATGAACATCCTCCAGTGTCTTTGTCAGCCATTTGGGGGGACCTTTCGGAGATGGCCCTGGCTGGTCACTTGACTGAGTTGGGATTGATTCAAGATTCAATCTCCCAATTCTGTCAATCACATCATCCAATGTGTCATCCGTGGTTGTTTCTTCATGTGGGGGAGAGTGTGATTCAGGAAATGATTCCACAGTTTGATTCAATATCGGAATCCCCCCTTCAAGGTGTGGAATCACATTATCAAATTCTTTGAAAGACTTTGCATGTGTGAATCTATCCAGGCGATCAAGTTGCCGCTCAACAACCTTGTCACTCTTGGATTATTCAAGAAATATGACATCTCTTGCTATCACAAACTTCTTATTTTCTTCATCATAGAGACGATATCCTTTGGAGGTATTGGAGTACCCCAAGAAGATACATTTTCTGCTTCTAGCACCAAGTTTGTTCCTTTGACCCTTGGGTATCAAGGCATAACAGGTGGACCCAAAGACCCCGAAATGCTTTACCGAAGGAATGTGGCCATGCCACATTTCAAAAGGAGTTTTATTTCTAATTGAACTTGAAGGACACCTATTCTTTATGTAAACAGCACATAGAACAGCATCAACCCAAAACATCAATTTTACATTCTTGAAAAATAACATGGAGCGGACCATATTTAAGATGGTTCTGTTCATTCTTTCAGCTACACCATTCTGTTGTGGATTATATGGCACTGTTGTTTGATGTTTGATTCCATGTTGACGAAGATAATTTTCAAATTCGTTTCAAGTGTATTCTTTTCCATTATCAGTACGTAGAGAGCCAATATGTGTTTGTGCATCATTTTCAATCCATACATGAAAATTCTTGAAAGTTTGAAAAGCATCAGACTTATTCTTCAGTAAGTAAATCCAACACATTCTGGTGTAGTCATCAATAAATGTCATCATGTATTTGTTTCCATTTGCAGAAGCAATAGGCATGGGGCCACATAAATCTGAATGAACAAGTTCAAGTTTCCTATGTGCTCTTGAGTGTGAATCATGAAATGGCTGTTTGCTATGCTTTCCTAGAATACATGCATCACATTCCTTAGGTTTTCTAGGAATTGTAGGTAGTCCATCAACACCATTTTTCTTCAACAAACGAAGGTTGTCATAATTTAAGTGTCCAAATCTAGCATGCCATAAAAGACTTGATGGAAATGTACCTTCATCATGATATGAACTGAATGCAAAGTTTTGAGCATGAGCAGATGAACCTTTCAGCTTCAAAAGACTCCCTTCTTCTATTCCCTCCATGACAAGTGAGTGATCCGATGCTGATCTGACCTCTGCCTTGCCATCAAACAAGTGAACTGAGTGTCCTTGCTGCCGGATTTCGATCAGGGACAGCAAGTTTCTCTTCAACTCCGGGAGGTATAGAACCTCATGTAGGATATGATCAGGAAGACCAGGAAGTTTAAGCCTGACTGTGCCAAGCCCCGATGGCTTGAGTTTGGATTTATCTGCGAAATATACTGCTCCATCAACTTTGTCAGTGAATTCTTCAAAAAAATCTTTTCTAAATGTCATGTGACATGTTGCTCCTGAATCTAGCAACCAATCATATCTCCATGAAGTAAATGAAACATCAAATAGGTTTTCAGTTACTCCATTGTTACAATGTGCTAGAACATAGTGAGCAGATTCAGGTGCTTTACCTTTGTCTTTGTCATTGGTTTTACCTTTGTCTTGATTTCTGTGCTGCTCAATTTTTTTCCATGGTGTTCTGCATTTGGATGCATCATGTCCATCTCTATTGCACCGTGTGCAATGAAGATGGGATTTGTCAGCTTGTCTGCCCCCCCTTTCTGTGAAGTTCCTTCTTCCTCTTCCTCTTCTGCCACCTCTTCCTCTGGATGAATCTGGAGCATGATTCTTTTCTCTATGTGCCAAATATGCAGCCTCTTCGGAAGATGAAGGGACCGTCATCTTCCCAAAAGCTTTCTCTCTTTCTGCAAACTTCTGCTCAAGTTTATCAAAGGTGATTTGTTCAAGGTTTCCACTTGCTTGCAAAGACTCAAGATAATGTGAGTAAGTCGGATATAATGCCTTAACATATGCTATGAGAGGTATGTCCATTTTTACACCAGTTTTTTGAATGTCATGCATTATAGATCTTACTTCTGAAGCTAAAGCAAGAGGATCATCATTCTTCATTTCAAGACTGAACAGCTTAACCATCAATTGAACATTTTCTAATTCTGAATGTGAGTCATAGAGTTCTTTTAGTTTCTTCAAGGCTTCATAGGCATTTGAGAATGATGAAATATGGCAACTCACCTCTTCACTTACTGAAGCTGCAATCAAGGCATAGGCCTTGCAGTTCTTGTTTTCCCAGATGGCAAGCTCTTTGTCTGAAGTGGGCTTCTCTGGTGGATTTTCTGCTTGTCCTTCACAGACTCCTCTCCACAGCTCATTAAAAATGAGTGTGTGTTTAATCTTCCGAGACCATTCAAGATAGTTCTCTTTTCCAGAGAGAACTATCCCAACAATAGAGATGAGAGAATGCATTAGACTGCTGGAAAAAATCTTCTGAAGAGGAAACAAATTCTGCTATAAAAACTTCAAACTCTTGAAATATTTCAAATACAGGGGCAAAAAATCTTGCTGGAAAAAATTTTCTGAGTTTAAAAACTCTTCCTGGAAACTATATCTGCTCAGAAAACTTTGCTGGAGACTGAAATTTAAAAAAAACACTCTTTATGCTATAGACTGATTCTGCATAAAAAAAAATGTATTTTTTTTTTTGTGTTGGGAAAAAAAAATGTGTTGAAAAGGGTGGAATGATATGGAAGGGAGGGCGATATTGAAAAGGGCGTAACAGCATGTGAGGGGCGGTATATATATATAGGGAATTGGGAGGGGCGGTATATATATATAGGGGATTGGGAGGGGGCGCATACCAAATAACAAAACACCAACGTATTTAACTGTTACGAAAGGAGGGGGCGTTGTTAATACAACCCATATGACAATACTATGTATGAGAAGAGGGCGGTGTTGTATTAAAGGTGGAGGGGCGGACAGACAGCGGCGGTGTGAATTACATACAATGCATTAATAACAAAATACGATGTCAAACAGCGTTTTAATATGTCGACAGACAGCATTAACCTCCGACCTGTGTTAACAGCATTAATCTCCGACCTCGACCTTGACAGCGTTGATACGAGCGTTTTAAAAAATCAATTGACAGCGTATGGATTTCAATAATGTAATATGGACAGTAAATAGACAGCGTTGATAATATGTCAAACCACGACAGCGTTTCTAATGGAAATAACACAGTGTTTAAATGTAATGGAATAGACAGCGTTTGTAATATGTCAAACCACGACAGCGTTTCTAATGGAAATAACACAGTGTTTAAATGTAATGGAATAGACAGCGTTTGTAATATGTCAAACCACGACAGCGTTTCTAATGGAAATAACACAGCGTTTGTAATATGTGCGGAGGGATTGCACTGGAGTAGGGGCAAGCGTTTATTTACTTGGGAGTGCGCTGGAGCAGGGGCAAGCGCTGGAGCGATTGTGGAAGCAGGTGCAGGGTTGGGGGGCCGAAAGGCCGTGGAGAGGTGAGGGGAGGGGAATGGGAATGGGAATGGGAATGCAGGCGGGGAGAGTGAGGGGAGAGGGCGTAGGGAAATGAATGGAGAGGGCGTAGGGAGAAAGTGAGGGAAGGAGAATGAGGAGGCCCAAAAGGGCGTTACGTAAAAAAAATTTGAATTTGGATCTGCAGAAGACAGTTGCAGGACTGCTGGACTGGCAGAGCCTGCAGTTTGCAGATTGACAGAGCCTGCAAATGTCAGTGCTATTTAGGGAAAAAAATGCAGAAAAACAGTCTAGCAATTAGGAGCAGCAGAAAACAATTAATAAAATTGACTGAGCAAAGGGTAGGGAGTTACACCACAGGGCAGAAATGCCAAATGTGGGGCTGGCTCTGATACCATGTCAAACCAGGAGGTAACTCCTCAAATCTGCAATGTATATTAGCTGAAGAATGTACATGCTTATATAGATGGGAGGTGAGGCTATTGGGATTCAGCTCCCAATGACTCTTGGCCTTCCTTATTTCCTAATAACAAATAATATACAAAAATAAATGTGCACACCCATCCATAGGATTAGGTGTCAACATTTTGTAATTTTAAGGTGTTTATTTGTTCACTAATACTCCCTAAAATATTTGTTTTGAATTTATCAAGAAAATTTCCTATTTCTGCCCTACTTATTGTTCCAACTACAGATTTATTCACTCTAGAGAGAATAGGATCTCTTGTATTTTTTCCAATTTTTGATTTTCCTCTTGAGAGATGTATGCATAATTCAGAGATATCAGGGAATGTAAATTGAGAAATTCTCATTTCCCCATCATATTAAGAATATCTATCCATTCATCTCTAATGGCTTTCAACAAGAGAGCTTTTAAAGTATCTTGATCCAAGTTTTTCATTTTAGCTCTTTTTAAGTTGTAACTGAATCTCTCAATTAGATCCTCTAAGTTTTCATCCTCTCTTTGCATCATCTTAAAAAATTCATCTTTTCGACTATGAGGTATGCAGTAATCTTGGTATTTTTGCAAGAATGCACTTTTCATATCCTCCCATGTCCTAATAGAATGTGTTATTAATCCCATGAACCATTTTAATGATGCACCCTTAAGTGTTGCAAGAAACAATTTAAATTTTCAGAATCTTGTAAGTAGTCATATGATCTAAATAAAACCTCAAATTAAAATAAAAATGTTTTAGGATCTTCATTTCTTAATCCATGAAAATTAGGAAGGATGGAAAGTGAGATATTCTTCATTATAACAGTTGTATCCTCATCATATATAGTAAATCCAATAGGGTCTTCTCTATTTTCATCCTATGTCTCTTCTCCTCTTCCTCTTCCTCTACCTCCTCCTCCATCTCGTCCTCCTCTATTTCCTCCACCTCTTCTTCCTCCTCCTATTCTTAAGTTTTCTCCATTAAAATTTTGTACTTATCCTTCTCCTTCTCCAGCCATTGTAGATTCTTGAGAACTAATATATGTTTCTATTCTTGGGGTTATTTGTTCTTCTTTTGGTTCTTCTATCAATGGTATATTGAATAATATTTCTTCCTCCTCTTCACTAGGGATTTCTAGCTCTTGAGCTAAGATTTGTTCTCCTGTAGAGGTTAAAAATATTACTCCTTATGCTGGAGATCTAGGATCTTCTTCTTCTAGAACTGATTCAGTTGATGAAGTTGGAGAGTCTCTAGGTTGAATTTATGACCTTAATACTTTAGGGAGTCTATGTTTTAAGAATGGAATATGAGTTTGAGATGGTGGTGTGGCACTACAAGGTCCTGGTGGGGTGAGTGGTGTTTTTGAGATCAAACTTCTACCTCTAGCTACAAATCTACCCCTAGAATATCTCTCTATGCATATCATGTTTTTGTTTTTGTATTTTTTTTAGATTTAAGAAATAAGGATCCTAATTACACTTCCCTGGAAATGATGCCAAAATGTTTAGTCAATTTAATGTCTTAAATTGTTATCATAAATTATCGACCAGATTTAGTAATCTTGTGAAGTGCAGGTGCACTATATATGCTAAAAGCCTATCTTTCTTAATTCGCTGTGTAGATTTTATATGTTGTTTTGGGGGGTTTTATGTTTTATCTTAAATGTTTGAATGAAATAGGAAAAATAAGAACTGATCTAAGAAATAAAATCTAAATTTAATTATCAATGCCTATGATGATAATTATATTTTGGAAAATATGAACAATTGATTTTAAAATAACTAGAAAAGAAACTTCAATCTTTTTGTATTTTTAAAGATTTTACATGAATGAAATCTAAATGAAAAAAGTAACTGAATCTAGAAGAATTTTAATGCTTGAAAAATAAGCTTAAGAAGGAAGAAAAGGAAATGTTTAATATTAATCTAAGAAGGAAATTGATCTATAAATTACTCTAAAGAAAATATTCTAATAACTAGAAAATGAAAGTTAGAAGGAAGAAAAGGAAATGTAAATTTAAGAAATAAAGTTGAGCTAAAACAAATCTATATTGCATAAAAGGAAATTATTTTAAATGAATAATATGAACTATGTTTTTTTTTTTTTTTTTGCTCGTTTAGACTAATCCTAATCTTCCCATTTTTTTCTCCTTCCATTCCACCCATGGGTTTCGAACCGGTGACCTTACAGAACGGAGTGCCTTAACAGTGCACCCCATTACCGACTGTTCTACACCACACGGGCTATAATATGAACTATGTTAGGTTATTCTATGCTGACAATTATCTTTAAAACATCGACTTCTACACCTATTCGATTAAAGAATGAAAATATCTACTTGAATCTCTTCTAAGTCTGAACAAAGCATCAATCCAAGCTATGATTAAGTCATATCAAAATATGTATTAAAAACTTTACTCTATTTATCAAATGAAAACTATCTAAATTAATTCTATGAAAACAGAGTATCAAACTAACTCTAATTTTATTCACTATTGAAACAAAACATTATATTATAAATTATATGAAATGGAAGTATTAAACCTAGCAATATCCAATCTAAATGACTATGTCTTGTAAATCAAAAGGCTTATTCATGTTGGAAATACTGAGAGGGTGGGGTGAATCAGTATTCCTTTCAATTAGAGCATTAGTTAAAATTCAATTATTATCAGTGTTTGTAAAATTATAGCAGTAAACAAAAGGAACACAAATGCACATAGTTTTTAAGGTGGAAACCCACTCCGGAACAAAAACCACCTATTTCTTTTCTAATAATTCTTTAATATTCAACTCCAATTGAAAATAAAGCTCCAACTTCCTAGAATCTAGAAAAGCATTCTTCTCCAGCTTCCACTGGATGGACACTCCAATGCCCGAGATTCTTTAGTAGTCAACTGAATGGATGCCCCAATACCCAATGAGCTACAACTCACCCTAGCACCACCCTACCACCCTACAGAAGAATAAAAGAAGAATGGACTCCCGTACCAGGGAAAATGGTCCACTTTACAATGATATAGAATGATGTAGAAGAATAAGACACACTAGAACATAACCCCAATTATGGCACAACCACCTAATGATGATCCTAGACCTCCCAACACTGCCTCTTCAACTCTTGGTAGATAGACACTAGTACAATTTTTACAATAATGTATTTACAATGACTTAGTACAATGATACCTTTACAATGACTCTATGCAGTGCTGCCCACTTGAAGACTTCATGTGATGAACTTCTTGCTATTGTTCTGCACCTTGGTTGCTACTCTTGTCATGCTACACTCTGTTGCACCTTGCTTTGTTTTTCTTCCCTAGAAAGTCTGGTCCTCTGCAGCCCTTAACAACACATGATCTAGATTTTTCCTGCCCTCTAGGAGCTCAATATTGAATCTGGTGTATCTCTGTTATTTCAGATCCCCAATATGTGACTTTTGGTCTTGTAGTATTCCTCTGAGTCGTCTTTCCAATGCCATAGGTCTGACCCAATTTGGGTTCTTCAAGGGAGATTTATTCCCAATCTCTCACAATGCCCTAATTATGGACTATTTCAGTAGAGAAAACTTGTATTCGTGCCACGTGTCACTGTTTCTTCATTCGGCTCTAAAATTGATAGAGAGAAAACTACTGTTTATGCACTATCTGCCAATTTTTATAGAATTCCAATCCTATACTCAAAGAGAGAGTTATGACGATTTTCCCAAGGTCACTTCTTTGAGATGAATTTCAGGAGCCTGCAAAAACACTAACTTCCATAGATCATATCTCCGAAAACATAGCGCACCTTGATCTGAAATTCTTACAAGAGCTTCCTCAGGATTTTTTCTTTGCCTCATAAAAAATTCAACTTCTGAACCTTCGTAGAAAACAAGTTAGAGCCAAAATTCCATGATGACCTATTTCAGATAGCGAAATCCCTACATAAGGAGGATATGAGGATCACAAAAAGTGAACGTGGGAGGGATTTTAGGAGCTTAAAAAATATTAATAATTACTTTTCAATGACCCATTCAACAACCCCATGGAGTTTTAGCTCACTAACTGGGGTTACAAACTTCAAACATGAATATCTCTCAAACCGTGAAGAATTGTGTGGCATGCCATATATCAATGGAAACATCTCAACAAGTAGAAACCATAAAAAGAATTCTTGACCCAGAATATAGCAGTTTGGTAGGTCAAAATTCCCATGCAATATTGGGGTAGTCCCTGGTGCTGCTTGGGTTGACATCAATGACAACCGCTAATAAAAAATCTCCCCCTTTGGCATTTATTGAAACACAAGTACTCCCCCTACGATCATGACACCTCTTCCTACAACATTCTCTCCCCCTTTGACATCAATGGCAAAGGGTAACTCCCCCTAACACACAACCATCCTACGGACTTGTACACATTTCCACTCCCCCTTTATATTATGAATAAGGAAAATATAATGAGAACTTGGGAGAATCCCAAGCTTCTGGTGAAGATATTCAAATGCTTCACAAGGTAAAGGTTTAGTGAAGATATCAGCGATTTTTTCTTTTGTACCAACATACTCAAGTTTGATATTATTTTCATCGACTTGTTCTCTAACAAAATGATATTTGATCAAAATTTGTTTTGTTTTTGAATGCATGAAAGGATTCTTGGAGATGCTGATGGCACTGGTGTTGTCACAGAATATGAGAATAGGCTCACTGAATTGTACATGAAGATATTGCAAAGTTTATTTCATCCAAAGGACTTGAGTACAACATGATGCCGCTGCAATGTATTCTTCTTCCACTGTAGATAACTAGATACAGGTTTGCTTTTCCTCAACCATGATACAAGACAACCACCTAGATAGAATGTTGCTCCACTAGTACTCTTACGATCATCAACGTTGCCTGCCCAATCTGCATCTGTAAAGGCTTCAATAATGAGATTGTTACCCTTGGGATACCACAAGCCATATTATTTTTTTCCCTTTAGATATCGAATAATTCTTTTTATGACAATAATATGTGATTCTTTTGGTGCTGCTTGGAATCTTTCTACTTTTCCAACTACTTGCATAGCATCTGGTTGAGAGGCTGTTACATATAGAAGACTACCAATCATAGATTTGTACAACCTCTGATCCATATCCTTAGCTGAGTCGTCTATGCTCAATTTGCAACCTGTTACCATCGGAGTAAGGATGAGTTTTCAATCTTCCATTTTGAATTTATTGAGCATTTCCTTGATGTACTTGGCTTGACATATAAATACTCCTTTCTCTTGCTGAGATATTTGAAGCCCTAAGAAGTATGTCAGCTCACCAAGTAAAGACATCTCAAACTCACTTTGCATCTTTGTAGAAAAGTTCTTACTTAGTCGATCATCATTGCTACCAAATATTATATCATCCACATATACCTCAACGATTGTTAAATTATCTTTATCTATTTGTACATAAAGATTACTATCAACAGTACCTTTCTTGAACCCTTGTTGACGTAGATATCCATCAAGACAAGCATACCATGCTCTGGGAGCCTACTTGAGACCATATAGAGCCTTCTTTAACCTGCAAACATAGTCTTCTTTTTCTGATAGTAGAAAAACTTCAGGTTGTTCGATGTAAACTTCTTCTTCTAATTTGCCATTCAGAAATGCTGACTTCACATCCATTTGGTAGACTTTGATTTTTCTTGAACATGCATAGGCAAGAAACATTTGGATGGCTTCCATTTTGGCAACTAGTGCAAATGTTTCGTCGAAATCAATTCCTTCCACTTGTGCATAGCCTTTGCAAATTGATCTTGCTTTGTTTCTGCTAACCTGTCCATATTCATTCAATTTGTTCCTGAACACCCATTTTTTCCCAATGAAATTTTTATCTTTTGGTTGTGGAACTAATTCCCAGGTTTTATTCTTCTCGATTTGATCCAATTCTTCATTCATATCTGCTACCCAATGTTCATTCTGGCTGGCTTCCTCAAAACTACTAGGCTCAAAGGTTGCTAGAAAAGCAATGTGAGCTTGTTGTGATGAACGAAGTTGTCGACCTTCATTTATGTCACCAATGATTTGATTTGATGGATGGTTCTTTTGAATCCATTCTTTTGTTCTCTTTGGAGAAGCTTCTTGTTATTGTTCTGGTATATATTTATGATCATTATTTTCTTCTTCATTGTTGATAGTTGCTTCTTGTTCTAGAATTTTCTCTGTGTCTTTTTCAACCTCTGTCTCAAGTTTCAAAGATTATTTATCCTCATCATTATTCATTAGAACACCATCTTCGTCAAATGTAACATTTATGCTCTCCACTATCTATTTTCATCTTAGATTATAACATTTATAGGCCTTTCTTTTGTGTGAGTAACCAACAAATATACCTTCATCAACACGTGATTCAAACTTACCCAACTTTTATCTTCTCTTTTGATATAACATTTGCTTCCGAAGATTCTGAAATATTTCACATTAGCTGGTTTTCCTTTCCATAATTCATATGGGGTCTTGTTGCAATTATTTCTGAGAAGACTTCAGTTGATAATGAAGACTGTCGTATCAATTGCTTGAACCCAGAGTTTTTCATCCAATTTTGAGTCCTTCAACATTGTTCTACCCATTTCCTGTACAATTTTTTTCTTTCTTTTAACAACTCAATTTTGCTGAGGTGTTCGTGCTGTTGAAAATTATATTTTTATTCCATTTTCGTTACAGTATTGTTGAAATAATTTGGAAGTGAATTCTCTGCCATTATCTGATATTAGACACTTTATTTTCAAATCACTTTCATTTTTGACCAACTCCTTGTAGATCTTAAAGCACTCAAATGCTTCAGATTTTTTCTTTAGGAAACTGACGGTTGTCATCCTGGTATAGTCATCTATCATTAACATGAAATATAATTCTCCATCTAAGCTTTTTGTTCTCACAAGACCACATAGATCAATATGTATCAATTGCAATGGATGTGATGCAAAGTGTTCTTTTGTTTTAAATTGGAATTTTTTCTGCTTGTCGTGCCGAAAGGTCTCACATAGTGTGTTGGAAGGTTTTGAGATTTTCAACATTTCTCGTACTATTTCCTTTTTTCTTATCCTGACAATATTTTCAAAGTTTATTTTACCCATTCGTTTATGCCATAACTAGCTTTCATCTTATTTAGCTAGTAGACATGCTTTAGTTTCTTCATCCAGAACATATATGTCGTTTGGAGCTCAACTTGCTGTAGCCACAATTTTACCATACCTGCCTTTCCTGATTTCACATTTTGTGGAGTTGAATAGCATTGTGTGTCCTTGATCACACATTTTTCCAACACTGGGCAGATTGTGATTCATGTTTTCAACCAATAGAACATTCTTGGCTATAACATCTTTGCTTCCGAGAGTGACAGTACCTGATCCTATAACATTTGAAAATCCATCATTTCCAAAGGATATAGTTCCATCCTTCTTCTCTTTCAAAGATACAAATTTCCTTTTATCTCCAGTCATATGTGTTGATCAACCGTTGTCAACATACCACACATATTTTTTGTTTTGAGCCTTGAGAGTGAGAGCACAATTATTAGTCTTTTTCTTCCTCCAAGTTCGTTCATTCTGTGGCTTCGAAGATTCTTCTGGAGGATTTTCAAGTCTGTAGTCTTTGGATATGTGTTCAAAGTTCTGACATTTGTAACACTCCATATTATTTCTTAAATGTTCAAATCTATTGATGTTTCGTTGAGCCCTGGGAGGTTCATATTTGAAGGATCTCCTGAAATTGTATTGGTTCCTAGGGTGCGTGCGACATTCTACAGCTTTATGACCAAATTTTCCACATGAATAACAATAGAAATAAAAAATATGTTGGTACCTGGATGGAAATCTTTGTCGAGGAATTGTATTCCAAGAATTTTCTTGCAAATTTTTTCCAATGAAGTATACATGCATGTCAGATATCATAGGTTCATTGTTTTTTGTTGTAGAAGGTCCTGCTTCTTCTTCTTTGTAACCGAGGCCAGTTCTGTCGTTGTAAGATCATTGATTGTTGATGATTTCTTTCAATGCCCTTGAGTTGTTGGCATAGTTTTGGACAATTTTTCCCTTCTTGACTTCCTTACGCAACGAGACTACTTCGGCTTCTAATGCTTCCCTTTTTTGGTTTCTTTCTTCCAACTTCTTTTGAAGTGACTCTTCAATACATTTGTGTTCTTCAACTTCAATTTTGAGACCTTGAACTTGTTCTTCAAGAGTATTGGAACGGATTTTCTCAGCCTTGAGCTCTTTTATAAGCTTGATTGCCTCCTTAGAAAATTATTCTATGGTCAACCCTTCTTCTTCATTGTTTGATACCTCTTGTTTATTGTGCTTGTCCATAAACAATACTCTCTCATTGGATTCTTCTTCGCTGTCATTGTCTTCATCGGATGATGAGCTATCTTCTTTAGAAAGAAATTTCCTTTTGGATCCTTGCTTTTTGAATTTATTAAAGCCTTTCTTTCCTTTTGAGTTGCCATCACTTCTGTTTGGACATTTTGCTGCGAAATGCCCAACCTCACCACAATCAAAACATATCAATGGAAGTTTACCTTTGAATTTTCCCTTACCAATTTTTAGTTTTGTCGTAAAGTAAGCATATTCTTCATCTGAAAGACCTTCTCCATCATCTCCCTTTTTTTCACAGTTGCAGGTCCATGTCTTTTCAATTGAAGGTTGTTTGTCCTTATTGGTTTTCTTAGATGCAAAAAACACAGTTTCTAGATGTGAAGTACCCTCTTCTTCATCAAGTCTCATTTCATATGCTATGAGAACTCCATGTAATTCCTCTTTGTTGATTTTGTCCAGATTTGCACTTTATTCTAATACCAATACCTTTGGGTTGAATCTCCTTGGTAACATTCTAAGAATATTTTGTACAATAGTCTTCTCGTCAACTAGCTCTCTTAATCCTTCCAGAGTATTGGTTATTTCATCAACATATTGGAAGTATGCAGCAATGTTGCAATCTTCTTCATTACGAGTTGCTCAAATTTTTCTCTATAGATTTGAAGCTTTGCTTCTTTGATATTTGAGTCAGCTGCATATATATTCTCAAGCTTGTCCCATACATTTTTGGCAGTTTTACAACCCAACACCTTATGATAAGTAGATTCAATAATTCCACTGATAATAATATTCTTTTCTTTTGCATCATTTACCAAATTCTTCTTACCTTTTTCATCTACGGTTGATGTAAATCCATTTTGAACATTGTCCCTTACTTCGTAACCTTGCACCAAGAGATGGACCTCCATTCTTCATTTCCAAATTGCATAATTATTTTCATTAAATAAAGGTACACCATTCTTGGCATGCTCCATGACCTCCTTCTAGATATTAAACTTCTATTGAAGGAACCAAGCTCTGATACCAATTGTTAGAAATACTGAGGGAGGGGGGTGAATTAGTATTCCTTTCAATTAGAGAATTATTTAATATTCAATTATTATCAGTTTTTGTACAATGATAGCAGTAAACAAAAGGAACACAAATGCACACAGTTTTTAAAGTGGAAACCCACTCCGGGACAAAAACCACCTAATTCTTTTCTAATAATTATTTAATATTCAACTCCAATTGAAAATAAAGCTCCAACTTCCTAGAATCTAGAAAATCATTCTTCTCCAAATCCCACTGGATGGATGCTCCAACGCTTGAGATTCTTCAGTAGTCAACTGAATGGATGCCCCAACACCCAATGAGCTACAACTCACCCTAGCACCACCCTACCACCCTATAGAAGAATAAAAGAAGAATGGACTCCCGTACTAGGGAAAATGATCCACTTTACAATGATATAGAATGATGTAGAAGAAGAAGACAAACTAGAACATAACCCCAACTATGACACAACCACATAATGATGATCCTATACCTCCCGACATTTCCTCTTCAAATCTTGGTATATAGGCACTAGTACAATGTTTACAATAATGTATTTACAATGACTTAGTACAATGATACCTTTACAGTGACTGTATGCAGTGCTGCCCACTTGAAGACTTCATGTGATGAACTTCTTACTGTTGCTCTGCACCTTGGTTGCTGCTCTTTTCATGCTACCCTCTTCTACACATTGCTTTTCTATTCTGCCCTAGAAAGTATGGTCCTTTGCAGCGCTTGACAACACATGATCTAGCTTTTTCTTGCTTTCTAGGAGCTCGATATTGAATTTGGTGTATCTCTGTTATTTCATATCCCCAATATGTGATTTTCAGCCCTGTATTAGTCCTCTGAGTCATATTTCCAATGCCATAGGTTTGACCCAATTTGGATTCTTCAAGAGAGATTTATTCTCAATCTCTCAAAATGCCCTAATTATGGACTATTTCAGTAGAGCAAACTTGTATGGCGTGCCACGTGTCACTGTTTCTTCATTCAACTCTAAAATTGATAGAGATAAAACTAAATTCCATGTAATATCTTCCAATTTTTACATAATTCCAATTCGATACTTAGAGAGAGAGTTATGACGATTTTCCCAAGGTCACTTCTTTGAGATGAATTTCAGGAGCCTGCAAAAACACTAAATTCCACATATCATATCTCCTAAAATATTGCGCACTTTGATCTGAAATTTTTACAAGAGCTTCCTCAGGATTTCGGCTTCGCCTCATAAAATTTTTAGCTTTTGAACCTTCGTAGAAACAAAGTTAGAGACAAAATTCCACGATGACCTCTTTCAAATAGCGAAATCCCTACATAAGGAGGATACGAGGATCACAATTTATATAAATGATTAGGTTGAGAGGGGCTTCAAAAAGTGAACATGGGAGGGATTTTAGGAGCTTAAAAAATATTAATAATGAATTTTCAATGACCCATGCCACAACCCCATGGGGATTTAGCCCATTAACTGGGTTTACAAACTTCAAACATGAATATCTCTCAAACTGTGAAGAATTGCATGGCATGCCATATATCAACGGAAACATCTCGACAAGTACAAACCATCAAAATCATTCTTGACCCAGAATATAGTAATTTGGTAGGTCAAAATTCCCATGCAGTATTGGGGTAGTCCCTGGTGCTACTTGGGTTGACATCAATGACAACCGTTGATCAATAATTGAAATAAAGAAGGAAAAATAGAGTATTCTTCATATTGTGCGAATGTAAAATGATTTTCTAATCTGAGATATATGATTACTGTGTGAACAAATGTGAAAATGACTCACTCCTTATGTTAACAAGATTATGGCATCAATATATTTCAAGAAATGGAAATAGGAGCATTCTACTATGTGAAAGACAAAGTATTCATTTTATGAAAACACAACATTTAACTTATAAAAAACTAAGAAAATAATCTATGCAGTAATGAAAATTTAAACTAGAAAAAACAACATAAATTTAAGCTACGAAACCTTTTCTATGCAGGGGCCCAATGTAATAGAACGGCTTGAAGAATTACTTGTGACTAATTACGTGTTGAAATTTGCAACAAGAAACAATGAAATTGGCATCCAAAAACAAAATGAACACACCTACACTAGTGTGGGACCACATGTCATGTAGTGATGGGTCCTAGCGATACATTAGTGTGCAATTCAATTTATTTAATAAATTGGAAATGTGTCTAATTTAATTATCCCTTAATTAAATTGGACAATAAAATGTAATATTATCTCATAATCACCTGTAATAGTTAACTGAGTGTGATAGAATCAGTTAGCTCATGAATTTCGAGTTGAGGGTGGATGGTGAGGCATGCAGAGTAATTATGTGTTTTAGAGTTCTAGTTGCAGTTAAGTGCATGAGTTTAATGGGAAACATGAGGAGAAATCCATGTGATTGTCCCTTGAGAGGGAGTTGGATTTTCATGTAGATGAGGAACTCTTGGTTCCAAAGGATGAACCTCAAGATGTGGAGCAGCTACAAGATGAGGATCATGGAGTGGAAGAAAGCACTCATGCAGAGACCTCCAGGAGGGGGAAATTTCAAGCCAGATGGGAAGAGGGATTACATGCAACTATACCTCAAGGTGTGAGGTGGGGCGATGTGAAAAATTAATCCCAAGAAGAAATTTGGGTAGGGTCCTTGAGATGGTGTGTCTCATGGATCGAACCTGGCTACAGGGAACTCACAATACAACAGTATCAGGATCAGTTAGATTGATGCAGTGAGATGTAAGGAAGATAAAAATTAGAGTGATAGATGTCAGATACTAGAGCGCAGATCAGAGTTGGCAACAGTGCAGAGTGCATGGATGCAGATGCCAATAACATTGAGAGTCCAGTAGACATGTGCAATATCTAGCAGCAGTCAAAAGACTCTGATGATAGATGCATTATATTGATTCGGTTGTTTGGAGGCTATTCAGTTTTAGAAGTGTTGCATTCAAGAGTTTCATGTGTGGACAACACTATAGAAGTGTTTCATGCAAGAGTTGCATGTCACATGCAAGAGTTGCATGTCACATGCAAGAGGTGCATGTGTGAATGCAAGGACATTCCAAGGTACCAGATCGGGATAGATTGGTTCCTTTCTTGTTGAGAAGGAGTGTTGAAATTTGCAACACGAAACAGTGAAATTGGCATCCATAAACAACATGACAACACCTACACTAGTGTGGGACCATAGGTCATGTAGTGATGGGTCCTAGCGATACATTAGTGTGAAATTCAATTTATTTAATAAATTGGAAATATGTCTAAGTTAATTATCCCTTAATTAAATTGGACAGTAAAATGTAACCTTATCGCACAATCACTTATAATAGTTAACTAAGTGTGATAGTCTTAGTTAGCTCATGAATTTTGAGCTAAGGGTGGTTGGTGAGGCATGCAAAGTAATTATATGTGTTTTAGAGTTCAAATTGTAGTTAAGTGCATGAGTTTAATGCATGAGAAATCAGTTAACTCAGTTAAGTGAGTTAAAGTCAGTTGAACTAGTTGTAAATGTTTTTTGCACTAGTGAGAGGTCTAAGTGAATTAAATCTGATTTAATTCACATGAAGTGATTTATTATGTAATTGATGATTTACTATTAATATCCGCTTGCATGTCAGTTCCAGTGGAGACCCAGTTGAGACAGAGGTTGAAGGGAAGTTGACTATCAATTGTGTTATTAGCAAATTGCCTAGATGCAGTTAAAACACCACAAGAGTGCCCATGATACTTGCGCAGTTGAGAAAGGCCGAAATTCCTAAGGAATAGGGATTTAATTCCTCATGAATTGCATGAATAAGGAACGTAGAGAATTGGATAAGTGTTGGACCGTTTTTGTCTATATCAGTGTGAGACAGTCAGGATAGTGCAGCAAACTCTTTTGAAAAGAGTGTGGTGTATTGTTTCATGATTCCATGGTTCATTATACAATATAGATAGAGTGGTTTTGAGTAGCAAGCTTTCCCCAAGAAAATATATGTGTTTTGGTTTGATTTGTTTCTTTCTGTACTTGTTGTGATTGGCGATCATGTTTTTTTTCTGCAATTTATTTATAAAAGGATTCAATATCTAGCTTTAGTACATTGCTTGATCAGATTGAATCTATTGATATACATATGTTTGTATGCTTTCTACATTACACATCAATGGTCTCAAACACACCTTCTCCATGCATTAATAAAAACAGAGTTTCGCTATGTATCAGTATTACAAAAATTAAACTTATCTTTGGTTAAAAAAAACCCGGTATTTTTAACAAGTTAAATTCAACTTTTTTAGATGATCTTGCCTAAAAATATTAACGAAACTTAGAAGTAGAATTCTAAACAGGACTACGGTCTTCACAGCTTTCATGATTTTCTATGTGGAGAGAAAATCGTGAAGCTTCCAACTTCTCATCCACTGGTCTCGACCCTCTGTTTGACTAATCCTTTGACCGTGATTTTAGGCATTACTTCTCTCGATTTTGGATAGGTGAGTAGGAAAAAATCCATGTATGGATCATTTCAAAACTACCCATATGCTTTTCTCCTCTCCTTCATCTTCGGAACCTATCAAATAATTTCGGTAGCTATAGAAACGGAGATTAGCTACATAATTGCATGAATTTTGTAGCTAAATACAAAAATCATTCAAATAATAAGAAATATTAGAATATAAAAGATATATAATTTAAATGCCTTCTCACACTAAAAACGTATCAAATAACACTGATTGAGTTTGTGAATTATGTCAAAAAGGAAGGAAAAGTGGTGAGATAGATGTCAAAAATAGAGACAGCCTTGAGGCTCAACACAAAGGCAAAGATGCAAGTCTATGGAAAAGGAAAATATGTGCAGGAAAAAATGTTGCAAAGATTTCTATGTTGGAGAATTTTAGTATGATGCTAAAGTTTTGTGATGCAAGGCAAATACAAGACTCCATGACAACAAAGGCAAGACTCCATGACAAAAAAAAAAAGAATTCATGACAAACAAGGCAAGACTCAATGTTGTTAAGGCAATGACATGAAGAAGTATCGATACAAGATGTTGCAGAATAGATATATGGCTTTGGAGAGTGATTCATTGCTTTCATATGTTGCATTCATATTTCTTGCATTATAAAGTGAATGCTTTTACATGTGTCATGCTGTTATATTGTATTGCTTACATTATTTGGCTTTATGTTGATGTTGGTGCATTTAATAATTATAGATGGCTGAAAATAATATTTGAGCACTTATTGTGTTCTTATATTCAACATGAGAAGAGTTTCGAAATGAATGAGTGGAAGGTAAAGAGTCAAGCCTTGTTCACTCCATATCCGTATGTGGAATACAAACAACCAGAAAACTATCTTTATAAAAGTTATGATTTTAGAAAACATAAAGTATTTTTGAATATGTGATAATGTGAGAATTGATTGAGGTGTTTTTCATTAATTAACTATCACATAGAAGAGTTGATTTGAAGCAGATTTGAGGAGGAGGAGAAACAAAGACAAAGATGGAGGTATGCAGATTTATAGACCCAGTAACCAACACATTATTTTCACTATGTATCAGGGGATTTTAGTCTCCTTTTATGTTGTAGCTTAATAAATGATAGGTGGGATCCTATTGACATAGGAAGCTCCTATGGATTATAGTCTATAGAAAACTAATGGGATTTGGAGCTTCCTTGCATGTTGTTGCGTGCAAAAAAATTGAGGTAGTAGCCTCTTGTACGTTGGAGCCTACATAAAAGTAGATGTAATAAGGGAGTAGGAGTTTTCCTTTGCATCACAACAATAAAAAAATTGTGGTTTTCTCCCTTTATGGGTTTCCACTTATTTTTGGTGTCCATATGCGTTGCTATTATGTGTTGATGTGATTTTTTTGGGTTACATATCACTTATTGTTTGCATATTAAATTTTTTGGTCATTATGTGTCAATATGCTCATTTAATGGTTTAGTTAATTAGTTTAAATAAAATCAAATTAATGTCCATGAATGTACTAAAATAATTTACCCACCCTCTCAGTTTAGCCAAGTTTTCATCAATTGGTATCAAAGCAAGTTCCTTCGGTGTAAGCCTAACAACTTGAAGGTAGATATGGTTGAGTCATGTGTAACAACCCTGATGAAAATTCCATGTAATAAAAGTTAAAAATAATATGTTAGGTCCCTATATTACTATTATAGTCCCTTATTTTTGTTAGTGTAAACCCCTTATTGTTATTATTGTACCCCTCTAACCCCCATATTGTTATTATTGTGCCCTTAAATTATTATTGTTAGGTCAGCTAGGATTACATTATGGCCCCATGGACTCCTATATATAGAAAGGAGGTTTTGTAATTTGTATCATCCAAAAATTGTTCATTAATGTAATTTATTAGAGGTTTCCCCCTCGAAGTGGCTTATTTCTAAGGCGTTGATATCTCTTTTCTTCTATTTTTGGAGCTATTTTCACAACATTTGGTATCAGAGCTTTGGATTCTAGGGATTTGTTGCTCCAAACAGGTCATCGTGGCATTTGTGCTATAACTTTTTTTCTACAAAGTTTCAGAATCTGAAATTTTTAGGGAGCGAAGCTCAAATCCTGAGGAAACTCGTCAAAAAATTTCAGAGCTTTTTTCGCAATATTTTTAGAGATATGATCTGTGGAAGGTAGTGATTTTTCAGGCTCCTGAATTTCATCTCAAAGAGTTTATCGTGGGAAAATATTCATAACTCTCTCTCTGAGCATCAGATTGGAGTGCCATAACAAGTGGTCACAAGTACATGGACTGTAGTTTATTTTCTATTAATATCAGAGCTAAAAGACAAAAAAGTGACACGTGGCAAGTCGTACAAGTTTGCTCTACTGAACCAGTCCATAATTAGGTCATTGTCGGAGATTCGACATAACTTTGCCTTGGAGAATCCAAATCAAGTGATACTTGTGGCATTCAAAAGATAATTCAGAAGGATACCTAAGTACCCAATTTCAGATATTGAATATCCACAATCACAAAGATAATCCGATTTCAATATTGAGCTCCTCAAAAGCAAGAAAAAGGTGTGTATTTTTTTTTACGAATTGCATAAGTCTTGTTTGAAGAATCAATTTGAATTGATTCCAAGGGCATATTGTAGAATATATATCAGTATTGGGTTAAAAAAAAAATGCCCCGCAAAAATAATTCAACACCCATTAAGCCTTCAGAAGGCTCTACTATGACTCATGAAGATGAAGAATTGCAACATGATCTATCAAAATTACAAGAGCAAGTGCACCAAATATCTCTCTCGCAAAGAGAAACAAAAAATGAAATGGATGTTTTGAAGAAAGGTGTGGAATCTAAGATAGATGGCATGGAATCTAAGATGGATGAAATGGAAGCTAAGATCGTTGAAAAAATGAAAGACAACATGGAAAACATGAAGAATGTTCTAGAAATAGACATGGAAGGTTTGACAAAGTTGATACAAGAAATGTTTCCTAATGGTGAAAATATAGTAGAGGAAACTCATGATGAGAACAAAATAAATGTTAATCGTGACTTCATAAACTCTAATATTGGTGGGAAGAACCACCATATTCCAAAAATGGATATGAGGAAGTTTGATGGAAAGGATCTTGTAACATGGATACTGCAGATGGAGAAATATTTTGATCTTCATTATGTGAAAAACACACAAAAGGTACGCATTGCAACTTTGCATTTAGAACAAAATACATTTGTATGGTATCGATGGCTTTTCTCCCGTAAAAAAATTGTCACTTGGTCAATTTTTACGGAGGAAATGATAGCACATTATGAGGATACAAAGAGCAACACCTTCTTTAGCCAATTGATAAATCTCAAACAAAAGGGACTAGTGGGGCAGCAATTGAGGACTTCCAAAAATTGAATATAAGGGTAACTGATATTCCAGAGGAACACGGGATTGATCTCTTCATAGGCACTTTAAAGGATAACATCCAACATGAAGTTCGCGTTTTGGAACCTGATTCATTGGAGAAGGCATTCAGGTTGGCAAGAAAAGTTGAATGTAAAATTATGACGACAAGGAAACCTACCACTCAATTCTATAAAGAAGGAAGTGTTGCCACACCTAGATTTCCACAACCTACAAGGTTGACACCACAACAATTGGAAGAAAAAAGAGCAAAAGGGCTTTGCTACAGTTGTGATAGCAAATACACTAAAGATCATAAGTGTGCTGAGAAGAAATTATTTTACATAGATTGTGAAGAGGAAGAAGAAAATGAACAAGAAGAGGATATACACCAGGAACCAGCCCTAGAAGAGGAAGAAATGAGTCAGACCATATCGTGTAATGCATTGGCAGGAATTACCACTCCTCAAACTCTCAAGATAGAAGGACATATCAAGAAGAAAAAGGTAATAGTGTTGATTGATTCAGGTAGCACCCATAATTTATTCATTGTAAGGTAGCCAAGGAATTGAATTGTTTCCTATACCTAGCACCAGAATGTCAAGTGATGGTTGCAAATGGAGGAACTATAAATTGCTCTGGAAAATACCATAATATCAAGCTAACCATGGGGGAATATGTATTGAATAGTCCAATGCTTTCCATTCCTATGGGAGGTGCTGATGTTGTACTAGGAGTACAATGGTTACAATCTTTGGGGACGGTAGCTTTTAATTTTCAAGAAATTTTCTTGAAATTTTTTTCAGAAGGAAAGGAAGTCGAATTATGAGGTATTGAAGGGAAGCCAGGAAGGATAATAAGCTCTAATGTCATGACAAAGCTTCTAAAGAAAGAACAACGAGGCGTAATTGCACAATTATGCTCACTAGAAGTTCCAACATCAAAATCATCTATTTCTGCAGATCTCCAACAAGTCTTGGACAATCATTCCAAGGTGTTTTAAACTCCCAAAGGACTCCCACCTATTTGTGATCATGATCATGCTATTCATTTGATTCTAGGAAGTGTTCCTCCAAACATCAGGCCTTATAGATATCCTTATGTCCAAAAGAGCGAAATTGAACGTATGATTACATAAATGTTAGAGGCGGGTATAATTCAACCTAGTCAAAGTTCTTTCTCTACTCCTGTAGTATTGGTACACAAGAAGGATGGATCATGGCGCATGTGTCCAGATTATAGGGAGCTCAATAAGCTCACCATTAAAGATAAATTTCCCATTCCTGTGATTGATGAATTATTGGATGAATTGCATGGAGCAATTTATTTTACCAAGTTGGATCTTCGTTCAGGATATCATCAAATTAGAATGAAGACTGAAGATATTCCAAAAACAGCATTTCGAACTCATGAGGGTCATTATGAATTTTTGGTCGTGCCTTTTGGCCTTACCAATGCACCTTCTACATTTCAAGGGTTGATGAATTCCATTTTCAAACCCTTCCTTAGAAAATTTGTGCTAGTATTTTTTGATGATATACTAATCTACAGCAGGTCTTGGAAGGATCATGTTGAACATGTTGACGGGGTGCTCAAACTATTGCAGGAGAAACAATTATATGCAAAAAAGTCCAAATGTTTCTTTGGAGTACAAGAGGTGGAATATCTGGGTCATATTGTATCTCACGAGGGTGTTAAAGTGGACCCTAACAAAAATAAAGCCATTAAGGAATGGAAAGTTCCCACAACCATAAAGCAGTTGCGAGGATTTCTCGGGTTAACAGGGTATTATCGCAAGTTTGTTAAGAATTATGGGAGAATAGCAGCACCTCTAACAACATTATTGAAGAAGATGCATTTTCATGGACTCCTGAAGCAACTAAGGCCTTTGAACATCTTAAAGAGGCAATGTGCCTAGCACCGGTCTTAGCTACGCCGGACTTCACAAAAACCTTTATTGTGGAATGTGATGCCTCAGGAAATGGAATTGGTGCAGTTTTAATGCAGGAAGGAAGACCCATTGCTTTTGAAAGTCGTCCAATCAAAGGAAAGTATTTATAGAAACATATTTATGAGAAGGAAATGTTAGCAATACTGCATGCACTAAAGAAATGGAAAACTTACCTAATGGGAAGACACTTCAAGGTAAAAACTGGTCATGATAGTCTTAAACACTTTTTGGAACAAAGACTATCTTCAGAAGAGCAGCAAAAATGGGTCACAAAGATGTTGGGTTATGACTTTGAAATAATCTACAAAAAAGGAAAGCTTAATGTTGTTGCAGATGCACTCTCAAGAAAGCATGAAGAGGTGGAAGCATTGCTTTGTGCCATTTCTATTATCCAACCAGATTGGATAACCGAAGCAAGAGATGAATGGAAGAAGGACAAAGATGTATGGACACTCATTCAAAAGTTGCAGCAAGATCCTAGTACATCTGATACATTTAGTTGGAAAAAATGATTCCTTATGGTACAAAGATCGCTTATATCTTTGTAAGAATTCCCAACTGAAACAAAAGATTCTTCTGGAATTGCACACTTCTCCTTTAGAAGGACACTCAGGATTTTTAAAAACTTACCACAGGGTGAAGAAAGATTTTTTTTGGGATGGCCTTAAATCTGATATTCAAAAGTTTGTGGCGGAATGTTTGGTTTGCCAGCAGAATAAAGTGGAAACAATTAAGACCCCGGGACTTCTACAACCTTTATCCATTCCAAGTCAACGTTAGGAGGAGATTTCAATGGATTTTATCATAGGTTTACCTAAGTCCGAAGGAAAGAGTGTCATCATGGTGGTAGTTGATAGACTTACCAAGTATGCACACTTTTGTGCATTATCTCATGCATTTAAAGCAAGTACAGTTGCTACTACATTTATGGACACAATTCAAAAGCTAAATGGAAACCCAAGGGTTATTGTGAGCGACAGAGATCCCATTTTTACTGGAAATTTTTGGACTGAGTTATTTTCTTGTTTGGGTACTCAATTAGCTCATAGCTCATCTTATCATCCTCAATCTGATGGTCAAACTGAGATAGTAAATAAATGTTTGGAAGGATATCTTTTTTGTTTTGTATCTAATAAACAAAAACAATGGGTCAAGTGGTTACCTCTCACTGAATGGTGGTATAACACTTCCTTCCATACTGCAGCAAAAATGACCCCATTTATGGCACTTTATGGATATCATCCACCATCCATCACATCATCTTTAAGGGAAAATTCGAAGGTTCAAGCGGTGGAAGATCACATCGAGCATCAGCAAGAAGTTCTCCAACTCTTAAAGGATAACCTGAATTTGGCACAAAATCGAATGAAACAACGGGCATATCAACATCGCAGCGAGAGAAGTTTTGATGTAGGAGATTGGGTATTTTTACGGCTACAACCATACAAACAAATGTCCCTCAAGCAAGCTAAGAAGGATAATAAATTATCGCCAAAGTGCTATGGTCCTTACAAGGTGTTGCAAAATATTGGTACTATGGCATACAAATTGGAGCTTCCTGCTTCTTCACGAGTGCATCCAATTTTCCATGTTTCATGCTTAAAGAAGGTTATAGGTGAAAATATTCTAGTTCAAACAATATTGCCCGAACTTGATGAGGAAGGAAAAATCATATTGGAACCTGAAGCGGTCACGGAAACAAGAACTCGACAGCTACGAAATCGATCAATTTCAGAGTATCTCATCAACTGGAAGAACTTACCCACTGAAGATTCTACATGGGAGGATGAGAATTTTATATAGAAGCATCTAGAGCTACTCAAGCGTTGAGGACAACACTTTTTTGAAGAAGAGGGGCATGTTAGGTCCCTATATTACTAGGATAGTCCTTTATTGTTGTTAGTGTAAACCCCTTATTGTTATTATATTACCCCTGTAACCCCCATATTGTTATTATTGTGCCCTTAATTATTATTGTTAGGTCGGCTAGGATTACATTGTGGCCCCACTAGGATTACATTATGGCCCCATAGACTCCTATATATAGAAAGGAGGTTTTGTAATTTGTATCATCCAAGAATTGTTCATTAATGTAATGTATTGGATGTTGCCCCTTTGAAGTGGCTTATTTCTAAGGCGTTGATATCTCTTTTCTTCTATTTTTGGAGCTAGTTTCACAACATAATAGCCATAGTTGATGGGACACGCATTCCAAGCTAAATGTTGGGAAAAACATCTTAGCGGGTGTTCATTTGGTTTATTATGGTTAAAATAAATTGGAAAAGGAAATGGAAAAGGATTTGGAAAGGCATGAGGCATTAATTGGCATTTTATTTATGAAAATAATGGAAACTAGAAGAAAATGAAGGTGAAAGGTCACATGTTTCATGTGACGAGGAAAATGAAGGAAAATAATGGAAAATGAAGAAATAGAGGTCTCATTAATAAAAAGGCTTATGAGGATCAGTTAGTAAGATCTTTCCAATGAATTTTTGGAGATCTCTCATTATTCTCTCTCTCTCCCCCACTCTTGGAGATTTAAATGTTTTGGAGCACTTTGGAATTGGAGCAAGAAAGGCACGAAAGCAATAATAAGGTGGAAGCAAGCAAGGAGGAGCAGGAATCAAGCAGCTAAAACAAGATTATTTGCAAGTATCTATTTTCATGTATGATTTCCTTGCTAGATTTGGTATGCATGGTATTGCATGTGGTTCTTTGTTGCCTTAGCATGGGATTTTTCTAGGTGTGACAGTGTATTCAGCTTAACATTTCCATTTTCAGATAGCCATGGTGTTGTGGAGTTCTTATTTTTGGCTTAGTTAGATTTCCAGATGTATTCAAAGCTGAGTGAGGTGGATCTCCAAATGATTATGGAACCGGTTCATGTGTTGCCTCGGTTTAGGGCCTAGTAATTCATGTTTGGATTGTGGTAAATATTGAGAGGTGGTTTTCTCTCCATTCATGCCTAGGAATCCTAGGTTTGAGATATATGGTAAAGGTTGGAGAGTTGTCTTTATTTAGGGCCTAGTGACCTCTTATTCGAATTGTGGGTTGATGTATAGCTTGAGAGAATAGGAAATAGGAAAATTTCTCACAGTTTAGGTGGAGAGAATCTGGTGATATCCATGCTTATGTTGGCCTACTGATCAGGTGTAGATCATGGTAAAGCCTGATTTCTATTTGATGAGGGTGAGGTGGTTTAGCCTCGAGATGCACTGGTTGGTTATTTCGGTTTGAGTCCCACATTCATGCTTGGAATATGGCACGGGGGTGATTGGCTGAAGAGAGATTTGGCTTAGCCAATCTATGCTTGGGTGGAATGTGGAATTCCCATCTTCGGTTGGTTTTTACATTCAGTAATGAAGAGCTTTTTCCTTGGGTATTTGGTATGAAAATGTAATAGTTTTTATGTGGATTACATTGCTATTGCATCCATTGTATTATGTTGCTATTATGCTGGTTATAAGCATGCATTTTATCAATGATGATGTATGTATTTATCCATTTTTTTACTTGTAAATGAATGCACAATGTATCTATGGTCAAATATATTGTATTGCAGCTAATGATGTAAGGCCCGAGAAATGTTTCTCAGTGATTATCAGATAAATAAGAGACCCCTATGTTTAAATATGTTGTTTATACCTATAGATTCAATTTTTGTGACATGTTTGAAAAATTCCTATCATGGCTAGGAGGGGTTCAAATTAGTTCTTGATGATATGTTTGCTTCTACATCATTTTCATGTTGTTATTTATCATGTCTGGCATTTTCATGAAGTTTTGGGTAGTAATCTGGGCTCTCAGCCTGGAAAGGTGGCTCAAATCCTGAAGTTGTAGGCACAAAACTAGGCAATTGGGACCCTAACCATTGGCATGCAGTACTATGCATGCGGCTATAGCCTCCTAGCCCCTAAAATGCATTGTTATTCCTGCAGTTATGGCTCAAAGGGGGTTAAAATTTCAGTGTGACCCAGGGGTAAGAGGCCTGAATGGTTGGGTTACCTCCTGGGGTTGTTGTGGTTATTGTACAAGGTCTGTAGGTTGTGTTTTCCATCGTTTGCACTTCCTTAATGTCACATAGGAGGTTGAATCTCATTACATTAGCATCTATTTTCATGTTTGCCCCGGTTGGTTGGTTACTTGGGTAGATGTGGGAAGGGGGTATTACAGAGTGGTATCAGAGCATGGTTCAACCCTTAGACTAGATGGGCAGTGTGTTGATCATGCATTTATGTTGGTTGCATATGTGTTTAGTATTCTTGTAGTCTATTTGTTTGTTGAATTCATGTTTTGTTGGCCATGGTGGCAATGGTGTCGCCATGGAAGTGTTGAATGTGTTGTTTTCAACATGTTATCATGAGTGTATGACTGGTTATGTGTTGCTCATGCTTATGTATTTTTCGTGCACACTTGCTTACATAGTGTTACTTATTGTAAATGAATTTTGACTTATGATAAGGTTACATATTGTTCATGCTTTAGTGTTATCCGTGTCTGGTTTTTTGTGTGATGTCATATGTTGAACATGCATTGGTCATTCATGATTGGTTATACATCTCAAGTGGGTGCATATGGTCAAGTTTGCAGTGGTTTGATTAAGGTTGTTGTGCATAAGGTAATTGTATGCAATTAGGTCATCATGATGATATTTTTTTGTTATGATGCTATTGTTTTGACTGAGATAGAGTAGGAGATGCAGATCATTAAAGTGAAGTTGCAACAATGGACTATGGGGTAAGAGCAGACCGTCATACAAGTTTGTACTTGGCATGAAGGTATGTAATTCATGGTTTTTGTAATAATTAGGGTTACTTATATGTTTGTCATTCTATTATTATTATGGTTACATAAGTGATAAATTCTATTTTATTAGTATAGACATATGCATTATGTTTATGTGTATGCCTTTCATTCTATTGATTTTATGATTACATACATGATATATGTTAATTAATTAGTGTGATCATATGTACATGAGTTGGTTATTCAAGCATGGTATTAAATTGATGATTATGTTATATGTTGTTGATGAACATGTTATATGTTGACTTATCGTTGTTATATGTTAGTTGACTTGATGATTAGGGTTATAGCATTAATATATTAATGTCATATGTATCATGTTAAATTGGATTGGCCTATACAGATGGTTAGGTTTATAGCAATCAGGTATGAGTCGACTTGTTTGTGACGTGGTGTTGTACTAATCTAGACTGATCGTACATATGTGATTGTTTGACAATTTTTTATGAGTTTATGATGTGAACATGTTAGTTAGTTACTATTATGGATATCATGACCTTATTTATGTTTGAGTTGACTTGTTGAGAAGGTATATTGTGCTAATCTAGATTGATTTTTCAAACAAGATAGCCTTCACTGAGATACATTAAGGTGTGAGTTTTCTTATGTCGTGTCCTAGATGCTTGATTATTTGATTTTGTCATCCATCTAGAATTGAGTGTTTGGTGTCCATTATTTCGTCTAGTTGATTTATCTAACATGGTACGTTAAAATTTTGTTTGAATGTTTAACTAATCACATGATATGAGTATGTGTCTGTAATATTACAAGAATAAATGATATTTCTTTAAGACGATTGCAATAACACGTATGCATTGAGACAATTGATATGTACTTGAGTGTAAATAGGTGATAGTTGTAGCATCATGCATTATGACTGATGATTGTGAGTTGATTATTGGTAAATTTTGATTCCAAATTAATAGATATTTTGTTTTGATATTTAGAACATGTTACTGACATGTGTGTGTTCATTTACCAGGTAGTGTGCTTGGCACAACAAGGCAAGATAACTAGTATATTGTATTATACACCGATAGTTATATGTTTATGGAATTATGATGTAGTGGATTGCATGGAAAGATACTATCATGAAGTCTTTGAAAAGCCTCAGATTGATATTTCCTTGGGAATCATTGGGATTGAGTCATGGTGTTTGTTGCTAAGTCTTGTGCTTTCGGTATTTTGATTTGTTTGCACTTGATTTGCGGTATTGATTGTGTCTAGTGCATGATCATGCCACTTTGTTGCGGTGTCATATTTCTTGTGTTTTTCCATGGTATTCTTCTTGCTTTCTCTTGTTCTTTCCTTTTATGTTTTGAGAATCTTAGGGATTGGTTGGGTAAATGGGAAATTTAATAGAGCTCGGGGAGAGATGTGTGGTACTTGACAGGTAATGAAAGACTTGGATGAAGCTCGGTGCATGATTAAGCGTAGCGGAAGGTAAGAATATGAAAGTCAGTTGCACTGTTTGGGTCCATTGTGGTAAATTGACAGTGGAAGTACATACATTAGAAAGGAAAAAAAAAAGGTAAATAAAATGGATCTGAGGTGTTAGATTACTTGGATATGTTGGGAACCATTGTTCTTAAAATTGTGCATAGCGCATGAGTAAAGGAAGTTCTCTTAACCTAGACCTTATGATATCTAGTAATTATGGTGTGACTATGATTTATGTTGGTGTTTATATAGGTATACATGTATGTATGTATGTATGTCATGTATGATAGATTCGTCATGGATCATGGTTGTTTGATGCTAAGTGATTATATGTATAGATGTGTGTATGTATTTTGTTGTCTAATAGGATGATGATTGTTTTATGTTGATGATTACATATGTATGTATGTATTTCACTGTATGATAGGGTTTTCAAGGATCATTCTTGTGGAGTGATGATTGCTTATGCAAGTGAATGGCATGAAGAGGTTCTTGGTCATATGAGGAATAAAGTAGGAAGAGTAACTCTGACATATCTATGAGGTCAGTATCATGTGGACATGAATTGATATTATATTCTTGTACTAAGCCTATGTTTATGTCATGGACAGGTAATGTTGAGGGGTACATTAGAGGAGTGAAAGTAATGTGATCTGCGACATGCTAGGATAAGCATGGATAGTGGGAAGACACTAGAATAAAGGTTTCTTATGGGGTCATTATGTGGCCTATTGATGTGCAATGCTACTGTTGTGTATATGTTGCACATGATTTCATATTGAGTGATTTTACCTATGGTTTGCGTACATGTAACATATGTACTATTGTGTACATATGATGTTGTATGTCTTTTGTATATATGGTGTTGTGCATATATTGCATATGTAGCTCTAGAGGTATAGATGGTGTTATGTACATGTTAGATGTGCAGAGTTGTGTACATGTACAATGTGCGTGTTATATATACGGTGTTATGTGGATATGCTGTTGTGCGCATATTGGATATGCGGCGTTGTGTACATATGGTGCTATGTACATGTTGTATATGCAGTGGTATGTACATATGGTGTTTTGTGTGTGTCATACATATGGTTTTATTTACATATGGTGTTGGGTGCATGATAGTACATGTGGTGTTGTGTACATGTTGTACATGTGGTGTTTTTTTCAGGTGGTGTCGTGTACATGTTGTGCACGTGGCATTGTGTACATGTGGTGTCATGTACATATTGTGCATGTGGCATTGTTTACATCTGGTATAGTGTACACATTGTATAGGTGGTGCGATGTACATTTGGTGTTGTGTGCATGTTGTGTATGGGTGGTACTATGTACATGTTGTGCATATGGTACTGGTATACGTGTGGTATTGTGTGCATTTCATGTAGGTTGTGTTGCTGGCATGCAGTACTATGTATATGCATTATGTAGTCGTGGTGTCGTGACATGCGTATTCATTGTGTTGTACTCTGTATATGTATAGATATTGTGTTGTATTGTACATTGGGTGTAGGTGTATGTGTCGTATGTTGGTGTGGGTGTGTGTATTGTATGGTGGCTTATGTTGCATGTGGGTTTATGTGTTGTGATGTGCACTGTGTGTATGTGTACATGATTGAAGAGTAGCAAAAGAACTGGGTGCTTGCTGGGTGTGGCAACTGATCTGGTGTGTGTAAAAAAGAATGAAGAAGAAGTAAGGACTAATGAAGGATAAGTATCAATATTTTATTTCAGTTTTGTTATTCATGTGATCTATGATCCCGACTTATGATGGTTACATGTGATTTATAATTATGGTTTATGGTGATTTCATGTGATTCATTATTTTGACCTATGATGGTTGTGTTTTGAGCTAACTAGATGTGATATTTTTATACATGATGATTTCCATGAGCATGTTATGACTGTTATTATGGATTTGAGGAAGAGATATGCTATGGTTTTGAGGCAGTTATATGCCTTGTTTTTTGTATCTTCTGATGTGAGGAAGCCTTTCCAAGGGATGGATCACCCAAGATAGGTGATGTCGGGGAACTTGGAAGGTGAGTGACTGCACAGAAGGGGATTATTGGATTACCCAAGGGACTGTGTAGCAGAGAGGGGAAGGGCCATGATGGATTTTTTGGTCATTAGCATTGCCATATGAAATTAGATGCACGTTGGGAGTGTGCCCTAGAACAATGAGTCGGGGGATGTCGGGGAACTTGGAAGGTGAGTGACTGCACAGAAGGGGATTATTGGATTACCCAAGGGAATTATTGGATTACCCAAGGGACTGTGTAGCAGAGAAGGGAAGGGAGACGATGGATTTTTTGGTCATTAGCATTGCCATATGGAATTATATGCACATTGGGAGTGTGCGTTGGACATTAGCTACAAATTTTGACTATGAAAGTGGATTCTAGACTTCCTAGGAAGGAAGTGAATCCTGGTACTACTTTCAGGGTGGAGGTATGTGCCTTTGGATTCTGTTGTTGCTGAAAAGGGCATCATATCCATTTATTTGTTGGTTAATAAAATTTTTATATGTGTATACTATTGTAAATGCCATAATGAGTTGTGTTATAAATCTCTAGTAAACGGTATGATTGTCATGATGAATTTTTCTTTTGAGCAGGTTATTCATTGTAAATTTTGCAACGAGATTTGTTATAAATCTCCATATGCAGTATGTTTTATCTTTAGTGGTTTGATGGTTTGTAGGTTTCATTTAAAACGAAGGATGATTTTCCCTCAAGGGGGAGGGTTCTGTAACAGCCTTGGTGAAAATTCCATGCAATAAAAGTTAAAAATAATAACCACGGTTGATGGTACATGTATTCCAATCTGAATGTTGGGAAAAACATCCTAGCGGGTGTTCATTCAGTTTATTATGGCTAAAAGAAATTGGCAAAGGATTTTGAAAGGCATGAGGTATTAATTGGAATTTTATTTATGAAAATAATGGAAAATAGGAGAAAAGGAAGGTGAAAGGTCACAGGTTGCATGTGAGGAGGAAAATGAAGGAAAATAATGGAAAATGAAGAAAATAGAGGAATATTAATAAAAAGGCTTCTGAGGATCAGTTTGTAATATTTTGTGAGTGCATTTTTGGAGCTATCTCATTATTCTCTCTCCCCCCCTCACTCTTGTACATTTAGAGTTTTTGGAGCACTTTGGCATTGGAGAAAGAAAGGAAATAAAGTAAGAAGAAGGAGGAATCAAGCAAGGAGGAGAAGGAATCAAGTAGCTACAACATGATTCTTTGCAGGTATCGATTTGTATTTATGATTTCCTTGCTATATTTGGCATGCATGGTATTTCATGTTGTTCTTTATTTTCTTGGCATGGGTTTTTTCCATGTGTGATAGTGTATTCAGCCTATTCTTGCCATTTCTAAATAGCCATGGTGTTGTAGAGTTCTCATGTTTGGTTTAGATGGCTTATTGGATGGATTTGAAGTTGAGTGAGGTGGATCTCCAAATGATTATGGAACTAGTTCATGTGTTGTCTTGGTTTAGGGCCTAGTAATCTGGGTTTTGATTACGGTAAATCCTAAGAGGTGGCTTCCTCTCCATTCAGGCCTAGGAATCTCAGGTTTGGGATATACGATAAATCCTGGAGCGTATGTCTCGGTTTAGGGTCGAGTGACCCCTGATTCAGACTGTGGGTTACGATAAAGTTAGAGAGACTAGGAGACATGAAAATTCCTCATGATTTAGGCAGAGGGAATCCGATGATATCCATGCTTGTGTTGGCCTAGTGATCGGGTGTTGATCACAGTAAAGCCTGATTTCTATTTGATGAGGGTGAGGTGGTTTATCCTCGGGATGCATTGGTTGGTTCTTTTGGTTTGACTCCCACATTCATGCTTGGAATATGGCATGAGGGTGATTGGTTGAAGAGATATATGGCTTAGCCAATCTATGGTCGGGTGGAACGTGGAAGTCCCATCTCCAGTTGGTTTTTACATTCAGTAATGAAGAGCTCATTCCTTGGGTATTTAGTATGAAAATGTATTGGTTTCTATGTGGATTATATTGTTGTTGTATCCATTGTATTTTTGTTTATATTATGCTGGTTATAAGCATGTATTTTATCAGTGATGATGTATGGCTCTATCCATGTTTTTTGTTTTAAATTAATGCATAATGTATCTATGGTAAAATAGATTGTATTGCAGCTATTGATGTAAGGGAGAAATGCTTCTTAGAGATTCTCATATAATTATGATACCCCTATGTTTAAATCTGTTGTTTATACCTGTAGATTAAATGTTTTGACATGTGTTACGAAATTATTGTCATGGATAAGAGGGTTCCATATGAGTTCTTTATGATATGTTTGCTTCTACATCATTGTCCTATTTTTATTTATCATGTATGAATTTTTCATGAAGTTCTGGGCAGTGACCTAGGATCTGGGTCTAAAAAGAAGGCTCAAATCCTGGAGCCACAGGCACATACCTGAGAAATTGGGACCCTAGCCATTGGCATGTAGTGCTATTCTTGTGACTATAGCCTCCTAGCCCCTGAAATGTAGTGTTATGCATGCAGATATGGATCAAAAGGGGTTAACATGTTAGTGTGACCTAGGGGTAAGAGGCTTTAATGGTTAGGTTACCTCCTAGGGGTGTTTTGGTTGTTGTACAAGGTTTGTAGGTTTCTTTTTTCTTATGGTTCCACTTCCTTAAGGTCACATAGGAGGTTGAATCTCATTATAGTAGCATCTTGTCACATGTTTACCCTGGTTGGCCGATTACTTGGGTAGATGTGGGAAGGGGGTGTTACATCATGGACTATCAAAATGTACATGTGCTTAGTACGTAGAACTTTCATGAATGGAGAAATAAGGTTAAAACAAAATTGATAGCTTATGGACCTAGTGTATGGAAGCTTGTATGTGATGGTTACTATAAAGACTCTCCCTATGTCAAAGAACAATAGTGGAATTCTCAAGAAAAATATGCAATGTATAAAAATATTCATAATAAGGATCTTGATAGAGTAATAGATTTATATTTTGAAAAATAAATTTGGGATAGATTACAACTCATGCATGAAGGAGAGACTAGTAGCAGTAGTGCAGAAAAAGAAAATAAAAATAAAAAACCCTATCAAAAGGAAATTTTTTATAAAAATGAAACATGTGCATGTGTGAATTTATTTGACTCCCATAAATAAAATATAGATGAACATCAAGCTAGGCTTGACTTACACTACAAGGAAAAGACCTTCTAGCAGAGCTTTTATGGAAGCCCCTCTAAAAATAGCCCAAAAATATGTTTGTAGTGAAGATGGGTGGGTGTATGTTTTAGAAAAAAAAATTTGGATGGTGCGTCTAAAATATACAAAATAATTGGTGATTTTATATACATAAAAGAATAAATGCTGCATATAACATGGTGTACCATGGAAAATTTATTTTTTATAAAATAAAAAACAAGGAAAATTTTAAGGATGGAAGTTTATCTTAAAGGTATAGACCCACTAAGGAGGACATATAATTTATCACTGGAGTACCCAAGAGAGGGGAGGGTTTTCCCTAGTTCCCTGATGTCCCCTGTGGGGTTGCAGTTGATTCTCAACTTGCCTACACTCAGAGATATATCGGGCCTCATGCAGTCCATCCAACAGTTTTTTCTAGCATGTGGTGGACAACTATGGATTTCTTCTTTAGCTGCACAAGAGGTTAGGTGCCTCTCATTATTAGTCACCACCATTCCACACTCTAGTAGCGATGGGATACACATTAATTTCTCTCTTTTTTATTATGTTTATTCTTTTATTCAAGTACCACATTGCATAAGAATGTCTGCCAATTTTTTGAGGCAATTTTGCATGCCTTTAGATAGATGTTGTTTGCTGAGACGTGGGAGGGTGACCTTCCATTTCACTTCCAATATTTGTTGTTTATTTTTTGAAAGGTTTTCAAAGACAAGACCTACATTTTACCATCGCCCTCCTAGGTCGATCACTGAGGTCTAGATGTGCATGCGGGGTTGGATGATGCCCAAGAGAGGCTTGCTGCAGTATTCGACAAGGATTTCTACCGAGGCACTGGTGTTACTGGCCAGCGAGGATGACCATGTGTTTGTCGCATTGACGCTTCTGTACACAGGCATTGATTGGATACAATGTCCCAACATCGTATTCACAGTGGCTGAGCCTCCAAATGATAGAGGTAATATTATTTTTTTCTTTAAATCAATCTAGTTTCATTTTATTGCTTTAACAAATTAGAATTAAATTTATTATAGCACATTATTTTACTTGTTTAATTAAATTTTCTAATTATTTTTGTGTTCTACATATTTTATAACCATCAACTCATTTGATTGGGACATGCCTCCTCCCCCACTGCAGGATGGAGGAGATGAGGATATGGGCGATTCCAAAGAGGGTGAGGCACATATTCAGGGGGAATGGATGTTTAGGGGTGAAGATTTGGCTTGTGATTTCATATGGACTATGAGTTTTGTTTCAGGAGGGAGTCTGCCCTATGAGGCCTCGAGATATTAGCATGGATCCAGTGTTCGTGGATCTTTATTGGGACTGTATGCGGGATATGTTGTCTCTTATGTGACATATTATCAGAGATAGTAGGGTAATGAAAAAGATGAGGGATGCAAGGCCTCATGCAACAATACATACATCAGATGAGGGTGGTGATGATGATGATAAGGGTGATGATCATTTTCATGATGATGAGGGTGGTGATCATGATCATTTCTGGTAGTACCACCCCATCGGATCATGGCCTTCAAGTTGTCAGTGATCCTTTTGGCAGTACACCTCCTTGTCAATCGCATGATCATGAGATGCTAGAGCTGGAGGATGTGTCTTATGTTTCTCCTCGCATAACATAGTAGCCACCTCCTCCTCCACCTCAGAGTTCGAGAAACCATGTTGAGGCAGTAGTTGACCATCTATTTTCTTCTACTGTAGACCAACCACATCCTCCTCGGCCTGAGCTGAGGTCAACAAACGTAATTTATCAGGAAGTAGTTGACCATCCATCATCTTATACCGTAGACTAGACTGACACTGTTATGTCTTTTGTATCAGATATTTGATTACACTTAGTTTACTTGATGTAGTTATTTGATTTGTTTGTATATATATATATATATATATATATATATATATATTGAATTTTTGTGTTCATTTTTATGTACTTAATTTATATGTTGGTTTTGACATGTATATTGTTAGGTCATGTTAGATATGTGTGTTGAAAATGCAATAAGAAAGTTTTAATTTTGATTTTTCCTTAATAAAATTGAGGAAATTTGAAATTCCATATCAGCAAACAAATTGGAGTTAACTGAAGTGAGATGGATTTTGTCACTTTGTTAAGAACACTCAATTCGAGTTAATGAGTTGAAGTTCAATTTACTTGAGTTTATTCTTAAAAAATAGGAGTCTAGCTCAGTTAATTCGAGTTATGGGCATGAAGTTCAGTTGTGTGCAATGGGTTCCTAAATATTAGAAGCCTAGGTTGAGTTTATTTCAATTGTATGAGTTTATTTTAGTTAAATTGAGTTATGTTCAGTTAAACTAGTTCTAAATGTTGGAGGAACTAATGGAAGGTCAAGTTGTGGAAGTGGAACTTCAACCACACTCAGTGATCATCTAGATAAATAATCAATGAGCCTAAATTAGCTACTACATGTAGAGAATTTGAGCTACCTAGTTGAAATGGATATTTCAAGGTAGTGTACTATCAATTGTAGACTATTCCAATGTGTATATGTGGTGCATGCAGTCAGAGGAAGGACCAAAAGGAATTGCGTAATCCAGATGAGGGAATTTCCTAATTAAGAGGAGCCTAATTCCTCAAGTAACAATGCAAGGAATTAGGAGCTTGGAGGGCTTAAAAATTGGCTAAGTGTTGGCCAAGTTGTGATCAGGCTTGAGAAATCATATGTATTTCATCTTTATTCTATGATTAATGTAATACAAATAAGAAGGGGTTTTGAGCAGTTGCTTTCCCCTAGATAAATATATGTGCATGTGTAATGTATCCTTTTTCGAGTCAATGATTTGTGTTATTTATGGTGAATTAACTTCCACAGATCGATAGAGTAGCTTTGAGTCTTGTGATTTAGTAAATTTCATGAGCATTTTTTAATATACACATTAATTTATACATGGTATAAGAGTAGGATTCACAGTAGAGAAGAGATTTCAAAGTTTTCTTTCCAGGAGGATCGAATTTGCAGGATTAATTCTTCATATCTATAAGGACAATTTCTATGGACTAAAACTTGAGTATGCCACTGAGGGAAGCTCGAATTATGGTTCTTGGAAGGACCGCATGGAGGCAGTGATGGGAGATAATGGGTTGAAGGAATTCATTGATACGGATATCCTGAAACCAACAAAAACTAATACTCAGAATCTAGCAAAATGGAAGAAGTGTGTAGCCAAGGTGAGGAGAATCATATTGGAGGAAGTACGAAACCATATTGTCTCAATGTCCACGGGAAAGAGACTTTGTATGCAATTTGGCAAGAATCGATAGATATATTCCAAAATAATAGTGAACACAGGAAGCTGGCACTCAAGGAAAAGCTTCGAAGTATCAAGATGTTGAAGAATGACTTAATTAAATGGTATCTAAGTTGGTTCACAAAATTTTGTGATGAACTTGTAGGAGTTGGTGTCACAGTACCAGATGATGATTTTTTGAGCCTATCCATTCTAGGCCTTCCCAAGAGTTGGCACAAATACTAAGATTCAGTGAATGGGAGGGAGAAACTACCAAATTGGGAGCGTTTATGGTCTAATTTGGTATAGGAGGGAATAAGGTAGAATACCAGAGATGGGACCTCATCTAAATAAGAGAAATAGTAATTTGCATTAGTCAAAAAAGGAATGAAGGATAAGGGTAAGAAGTCCTAAGAAGAGGCTAATTATAGCTAAGAGGGCAAGAATAAAGACTTGTCCAAAATCAAGTGCTTTCATTGTCATAAATTTAAGAACTATGCCATGAAGTGTCCACAAAATAAGGCAAGCAACAAGGACCATGTAGTAGTAGTAGCAAGTGAAGCTTTAGCTTCAGAGTTAGAGCTTGACTTCAATCTCATGGTATGCATGACAAGCACAATGATGGGGAGTGTGTGGTACTTTGGATGAGAAATATCTGCAGATGAGCATTGATTTTGGAGATGATGAAAGGTATAGCATGACCAGGATTGGTACAGTCACCTTTCATAGGGAGTCAGGATTCCCTCTCAGACTCAAGGATGTAATGTACATTCTAGGACTAAATAAAATCTCATCTTTGTTGCAGTTTTAGAAGACTGTGATTATGATGTGATCTTAAGCAAAGAAAAGGCATTCCTTTAACACATATGCATGAGACAGCCGAAGCATATTGGGGTTCAATTCAAGAACTTGTATACACTTGAGGTAGAATATGCATGAAAATCCTTGAGGAGCATGGCAGAGACTAGAGATATGGTGGTTGAGAGGGAGCATGCTAGATCTCTCAACATGCAGCCTTAGAAGAAGCCTCAAGAAGTTGTGGAGCAGCCAAAAATGGAGAAGCGGAGAGGAAGCAGAGTGGAAAAATCCACTCAAGGAAAGACCTCCAGCAGTGGTAAAGTTCGAGCCAAGTGGGCAGAGGGAAAACATGCACTTATACCTTTAGGAACAAGGTGGAGCGATGTAGATCCTTAGTCCAAGAGTTGCAAAAATTTGGGTAGGGTCCACTGAGTTGTTCTCCTCATGGATCATTGCCTTGATACAGGGGGCCACAATATTTAGTATAAGGAGGATCAATTTCAGTAAAATACTGAGGAGTGCATAGCAGTGTTAAAAGCGGAGCAGAAGGCACAATAGCAGATCCAACATCAACACAAATTTTCCCAGTAGATAGTTGCAGACACAATTGATTCAACGTTTTTTTTTATGCTTCTCAGTTGCAGGTTACAGTAGCAACAATAATAGTGAGAGGTATTGCATGCAGAACATTCCATAGGGTGGTTGATTATCCCTTTCTTGTTGAGAGGGAGTGCTCAAATTGTAACAACAAAGTCTCAATTTTGATTTTTCATTAATCAAATTGAGGAAACTTGAAATTTCACATCAACAAACAACCTGGAGGAGTTAACCAAAGTGACATGGCTCTTGTCACTATGTTAAGAACACTCAATTTGAGTTAATTATTTGAAGTTCAGTTTAGTTGAGTTGATTCCTAAAAAATTGGAGTCTAACTCGGTTAATTCAAGTTAGGGGCATAAAGTTAATTTGTGTGCAGTGGGTTCCTAAATTTTAAGAGCCTAGGTTGAATTAATTTTAGTTGTAGCAATTTACTTTAGTTAAATTGAGTTATGGTTAGTTAAACTAGTTCTAACTATTGGAGGAACTAATGGAAAGTCAAGTTGCGGAAGTGGAACTTCAACCACACTCAATGATCATCCAACTAATTAATCAATCAACTTAAATTTCTAATAGAGAATTCAAGTTACCCAATTGATATGGATATTTCAAGGTAGTGTACTATTAGTTGTATATTATTCGAATGTATACAGGTGGTGCATGCAGTTAGATGAAGGACCTAAAGGAATTGTGAAATCTAGATGAGGGAACTTCCTAATTAATAGGGGCCTAACTCCTCAAGGAACAATGCAAGGAATTATGAGCTTGGAGAGCCTAAAAATTGGCTAAGTTTTTGCCAAAGTTAGTCAATCAGGCAGAGGGATAGACTAAACACTTGTAGGTTGTGTTAAGGCTTGAGTAAGCATATGTATTTCATCTCTATTCTCTGATTAATTCAATACAAATAGGAATGGGTTTTGAGCAGTTTCTTTTATCTAAATAAATGGTTGTGCATGTGTGATGTTTCCTTTGCATGCCTAAGATTTGTGTTCTATATGGTGAATTACCTTCCGCATACCAGTAGAATAGCTTCAAGTCTTATGATTTAGTAAATTTCATGAGCAGTTTCGAATCTACAACATAGTTTCTACAATGTTCATTTAATGTGATTGCAAATATATGTGTATGTGATAGCAGTTATTTTACATGAGATTTATATTAATTTGAGGATGTGTGTGGTGGTGATGTTAGATTACAATGTTTTTGTTTTGTTAGATGTGATCACGGTGATGATGCCCTATTAGATTATTAGATTTGTGTGCTAGCTAATGGCGTTTATATGTGTTAGAGGTGTATATAATTAAGTGATGGTAGTGAATTTGAATTTGTATCTTAGATTATGTTTATGTTTGTTAGATGGTTATCAACATGATGTTTATTTTTATGAAATAATATTTTTTATAGATTATGTATTGGTGAACTTATATCAAACTTTTTTATATGAAATTGCATGCAAAACAACTTACCGTAAATATATATATATATATATATATATATATATATATATATATATATATATATTACAAATTTTAGTATGGTTGAAACTATGATTGTAAAATTACGATAAATATATTTCTATTGCTTAGATAGTTCATTGATATTCAATCTAACTAAATTAGTAAAATATTTCAATACTCACTAGGAAAAAATAATTAAAGGTAAAATAATTTAGTTAGTTCTTAATAAGACGAAAATGTGTAACTCATTCAATTTTTAATATAAAATATTGTTACTAATAAATTATTCAAAAATAAAATTTAACTAATTCAATATTGGTTTGTAAAATTCAATATATTGCTAAATTTTAAAAACTCAAGTCAAATGTTTTTATAACATATAGCCTAGGTCCATCTTAACTCTGGATCTACCAAGTGCCTAGAGAGATCAAATCTCTTGAGATGCAGACATTTTTTAGAGTGAAAAGATATTTGATCCCTCTAGGCGCTTGGTAGATCAAAAGTTAAGATGGAGAGTTAATATGGATCTAGGTTGGTATAATGTATATGTAGTTGACATTGACATATTTTATTTATAATTCATGTTCTCCACATTAAAATGTTAAAATATGCCCTCTCATATTTTTTCATGTATGTATACATTTATTTATATTTATTATTAATATTTTCAAAAATATTACATATCAAATCCATATTTAACATTGAAAATTTTACAAATATCCCTCATCACTAAATTAGAAAACAACAATTAATGGAATTAGAATTCTCTCAATCATTCTCACTAAAGAGAAAATATAAGAAAATTTTCAATTAAAATTAATTTATTTTTCTATATATAAAGTATCTCTAAAATTATGTTATTTAATATGGATATCGAAATATTTTACATGTGGTTGTGAGTAAAAATCACATGTAAATGGAACATAAAATGAATTACACATAATGTAATATCAATAATAATATTATACTATTTCTTGTTATGTGAAAAGTAAATTTTATTTTTTACTGATTACATTTCTTCCTCATCATAAAAGCTTTTTTTTTTTTACTTTTGTTTACTTTATAACTCTATATAAAATTATATTAAGATGTAAGTTTAAGTATTGTAATTATGGTCGACATTAAATTTTTTTGTTTTTACTATTTTTAATTTGTTCATTTAAATTATTATTTTACTAATTTTAAATTTAACATCATGTGATAACATCTCTCCCATAGCCAGCTATAGAGTGCCTCTTGGTGCAATTAAATTAGATTTAATATAACTTAAAAAATACTATTTTTATAAAATTTAATTTAATCCTAAAGTTATGATAGTTTCTAGCAATTTAAATTTAATATTTATAGCAACTCTTACCAATTTAAATTAGAAATTTCTCTCTCTAAAGACGAGGATAAATAAATGTAAAATAAGACTTGTGAAGTTACTTGTAGTTGGGGATTTGCACTATTGGAAGTTCTCTCTTAAAGAGGCAAGTAAATTTTTTTCTAGTAATAAAGATGTAACATTTTAATATTATTTTGGTTCTTTATTCGCTATTGTACTGGTTTAACTTAACTCTTTTTAATAATAAATATGAGTTAAAAATAGAAAAATGATACTATATTAGATTTAAACTTTTGAAAAATAATATATTTGATTATTTCTTAATAAACAACTCAAAAAATATTATTTTTTCCACATACTTGTCACGAGATAATCACTAAAATTCATGTTTTTCACATTTCTCCTAGTTAATATTACATCATGTTCACAATGATAAATACATGTCTACTTTAAATCATTTAGTTACAAATACATAAAAAATAGATATTTATTTTACATGATCTAATAAGAAATAAAAATGCACCACAGAGTCTATTTGAAAGTCAAAAAAATGTCTCTTCTTATAATCCTCTATTGGAGCACCAACGACCAAGATTAAAACTTAATAAAGGGCCAAGATCATATCGAAGTCGATTTGTATGAGTTTCTATACTATTCTCAATTTGACTTAATTAATTCTTATTAATTGACCATATTCCCTAAGTTTAGACTTTGGGAAATATTTAAAACTTGTTAATAATCTAATTAAGCCATCTTTAGGTCGAATTTCCAGAAACGATTACTGGGTTTTGGAGATCTCATGTATTCTAGCCTCTCCACCAAATTTTGTGGCTAGAACACATCTGATGCTACAAAAACTAACACTCCCTCTTAGCAAGGACTGTGTTCTAGTGTTCCACATCCTACCACAAGACTTTGTCATTGTATCATCTCTTATCGCATTGTTGATGTTTGGCCACTATGAATTCCTTCCACTACCCACCAACCACTATGAAACTATGTTGTTGTATCTTTGTTGCTACTGACTCTCTTTACTGTTGTCAAATATGCACCTGCACTGCAACTCCCTCTCATCTAATTTTGTTGCAATTGCGACAACTGCAACTGAGAAGCATATGAAATACTAAACCAATTATCTTTAGTATGATGAATCTATCACTTGAGTCTTTGATTACTACTAGCTACTACACTGTCCATTGAAGACTTTGTGTTGTTGTTGACTCTGCATGGTGCCACTCTGCATTGTTTCCAACTCTGTACTATTCTCCCCTGTATCTGACTGCTACTAGTATGCAACTGTCATCCTGGAATCTGACTACACCTCTCACACTAATCCATCATGCTACTGAATACTATGGGCCCTCATAGCCAGGTAATGATCCATGAATTCATTAGGGGAATTTTGAGGTCTAAAACGGGCCTCCTAAGAAAAATGTACAACAAAAATAAACTTTATAAGAACCAATATTATTGAAGATGATGATGTCAACCATGGGGGATGATTCACCATTTTTTAAATAAAAGGGTAAAAAAATTAAAAAATAATAAAATAATAAAACCACTTTTTCAACTCATATTTTCAACTTATCTCCAAAAAATTTTACTGCAGGAGTACTCATTGGATGCAAAATTTAATTCTTCATCCAAGGAGTACCCATGTTGCATACTTTCGATAGACCTTGCTACACGAAAAATGAGACCCATAGAAAGTATCCAACATGGGTACTCCTTGGATGAAGAATTAAATTTTACAGCTAACAAGTACTCCCGCTCGAAATTTGAGTAAAATTTTTTGGAGATAAGTTGAAAATATGAGTTGAAAAATTAGTTTTTGCTTTTTTCCCTCTAAAATTTGATTATCTCATCAAATCTTACTTTATTATTTCCACTATCAATTTTATAATTTCCTTAGGAGGCCCATTTTAGACCTCAAAAATACCCTAATGGGACTCTTGAGTGGATCCTCCCAAAATATGTAGCTCTTGTGGACTACAACTCCAAGTCACCCCACCTCACTCCTAGAGGTATGGCTTCCATCATCACAAAGTCTTCCTCCACACTAGAGGACAACTTGTCGATCTCAACTGACGCTGCCTGCTGGTCCTAGTTCTCCTACTTGTCCTTCTTCCTTAGAGGAAACTATGTGTTGTAGTGACCGATCTCACCACACCTGAATCACTTGGCCTTTCGCAGGTCCTTCTTCTTCTTTCTCTTCTCCCCCTTCCCCTGACTGAGACCCGTTAATGCGAAGGCCACATTCTACTCGCTGCTACTATTGTTAAAATTATGTACCTACGGTAACATTCCACTTTGTAAATCTCATATGGTCTAAATTATAATTTCATTTTATTCCTCTTTTCGAGAGGACCAAAATCAACCTATAGAAAGTCCCAATCGGTTAAGATAAAGTTAAATTATGAATTATTTTATTTATTAAAGTGAAATGGAATGGACTGGCCTAATAACATGTAGAATTAGTTAAGTTAGCCTCAACCCCAAGAGGACCCACAAAAAATATATAAATAGAGGTGACCTCAAGCTCATTCTCACACACTTGCTCAAGAGATCTTCAATTTGCATCCATTGTATTGGTTCTTCTATTTTGTATTGGCTCGCACAGGTGATGAGCTCCATCATTAGGTACATTTGGAGGGGTTAATTATCACCTTTTTGTCTTATTAAGTCTCTTTTTCTCACATTTAATTATATTATGGTCTTATGTTGCTAGTGTAGATGGTGATTAAGGCTTGTCATACTTTGAATCCCTAACATGAGTTAAATGCAGGAAAATCATGAAAATATTGCATTTTTTTATGAAAATTTTGCCTTTAAATCTCAGAGTAGACAACGAGGAGATATTCTAGGGGGATTTTCCACCTCCTTAACTCCCAAAGGCAGCCAAGGGATCCTCTAGATTCCCTACAATAGCTCGAAATCAAAGGTATCCAAGCAAACTCAAGATCAAGTGCACCAAAGCTACACTTCACTTGCAACAAAAGTAGACACATCACCTAATTTCTAGGGAGCTATTGGTAGCTACCCTCTAGTTTAAATAGGGCTGAGCAAGAGCTCATTAGGATTTGAACTTTGAAGGAAGATAATAGAATTTTATCTCTTGTAATAGGTTTTTGAGACTTTCATGTTGATGTAATGAGACTATTTTCTATAATAAAATGAGTATTCATATTGTTCTTGATTGATCTAGTTTCAGAGGGCTAGTCTTGTGGGTTAGGGCCCAATCCATTGGCCTTAGTCTCTCTTGCGTATTCATTATTTACTTTTATTTCATTGTAGCTAGTTTTCTTATGAGTATTTATCTAGTTTTCTTACTTATTCAATTCATTGGTTTTAGTTTGCTTCCATTTTCCTTTTGCACTAGATTAAGCTTGCTTACATGTTGGTAGAATTGTATATAAACTCAGAAATTTATGTGTCAAGCCTCCCTCTATCATCTCTTCCACTGGAGCTTGAGGAGGGCAGACCTTCTCCATAGGTCAAAATTGCTTTTAGTTTATGATTTCTTGGAATGAATAGTTAGGTTGCGGTAGTTCCATGAACATGTTTAGAATGTTGTGTTAGATTTATGTTTGTAGGCTAAAGTAGGTTTTCTTTCCAAATTCAACTCATCTTTTCCATTTCCTTCATCATTTATTTTTCAATATTTTTTGCATGAACATGTAGTTTTCTTTCAGGTTCAAGTAGCACAACAAAGGAAGACTTCACCAGCACCTTCAGCTTCATTTCTCAGCCTTCATCAACCTTATGTTAATCAAATCGCCATCAGCCATGTTTTCCGATTTTTCACCTTCACACTGTGAGAAAACCCTAGATGTACAAGACAAGATTCTAAAGAGGTTGTGAGCTTGTCCAAGGGGTTGGTCACCTTCCACTCATCCAAACACACCTTCCTTGAACTTTTCTCACCCATTTTTGGTCTCGGATTTCCCTCGTACTATTTCATGTAGCAATTCAAGACTTTCTTGTAGCACTACAGGAAACCTTTAGCAACACTTGTAACAGCACCAGTGGGCCCCTCCTTAAGCCTAGAAACCACCATCCACCTCATCTAGACCTACCAAAACCACCCAGACACCATCAGCCTTGCACTCATGAGTTCAAGACCTTCATAAGCCACCTTAGCGCTTTCTCCTCCTAGCTGCAAAACAATGCATTTACAAGCATAGTTAGGTCATGATTAGTTGCATGATTAAAAGCATGATAGTACAAACATAAAGTAGACATAGTGTGTTTAGCCATTTGACCCAGAAATGTGTGATTATGTTAGCTTCCTTTATGCAATTTCAATTTAGAAATTTACTTCATGCAAGATGCCTAGTTTGTTTCCATTTATTATCATATATTAATGTGTATATTTCTTTCATTGCAGAGTAGTTATATGTGATTTCTTGCTATAGAATAGTTCCTTGCTTTCTGATAGATTAATGCCTTTGAATCATTTGTAGCCCTAGGTCTAAATTCAGAAGTGTTACAGACTTCATTCAAAAACCCTAGAAATAACACCCTTTCATAGAGCTTAGAAGAGGATGACATGAGTAGAATGCATCTGTTGGGTATATAGCAATGTCACCTCCAAGTTTGTACGAACCTCGACTTGATAAAGTAAAGTAGGACAACCTCTGGGATTTGCATCATTCTTGGTGAAATACCAGGGCTCACCACTTTTTGGCACCATTGTCAGGGAGGTGTCTAGTAGATGCTTTGATTTTGTTTTAGCATGATTTTCTACGTTACTTTTACACGTTGTTTCAAAATTATTGAAAAATACAAAAAAAAATTGATTTTCATGCCTCGTAGTAGGGATACTCAAGGAAAATATTTACCTAAAACCCACACATCACCACATAGTCACCCTTGACTCTTCTTCAGTGGCTGTGAGGTTAAACACACCACTTGTGAGCCTTCTGAAAATTTTGAAGAACCTATTGGAGAATAAGAAGATCTTGCTTCACCAGAGGAACCTGCTTCACCTATTCAAACCATGGATGAAACTGAAGCCCAAGGAGCCTTTCTCATCAGAGAGCCAGATGGTTAACTAAAATGAATAACATTAGCCCCTCATCCTTTCCACACTTCCATGGACTTATTGTTATGTAGAATTATGATCTACAGATAAATCAAATTCCCTAAGTGTGGTGCTAGGCACTTAGAAAAATAGATGAAAGACTTTTCTATCACTTTCTCCAAAATAAATAGAAATACATAATGATAGAAGAACCTACTTTTGATCCAAACACTTCTCCTTCTATCACTTTTTTTGTAGCCTTCAATCCAACTTAGATCGCCAAATTGATTCCTGCAAGTATAAACAGAGAACAACAAACAAATTGCAATATACATATGCCTATTTATCTTAATAACTCAAATCGATTAGATGTGAAACATATATATCATTCAAGGGTCCATTGCATGAGAAATAGAACATAAACAGATACATATGTGGGAAAATGAACAATAATATTTATTAAAGAGTAGAAGGGGGAGGTTACAACCAATGATCGATTTGATGCCACCAGCTCCAGCTTCATCCCAGCCTCATCACATCCAACATCACACAAGCAGCATATCCATACTTTCACTCTCTCAAATGAGAATCCAACAACGTTTATTTACCAAAATTCTTCCTTCCCTAGCTCTCGGATTTGTGCTCAATTTATCGGGAAACTGATGGTATTTTCTCAATGAATGACTTTCTAATAATATTCAATACATGTTCCCAAGTTCAGAGGTGTTAGATGGACACTTGGATTCGAAGTTTGACACATATGGACTCTTCTAGAAGGCACTGGACATGTGGATATTCCCGAAACAATGAGAACTCTGCTCCCAGGTGACCAACGCACTCTTGAATGTCGGGAAGTGCATTGTAGTGCACCCTTGAATGGAGGAAGTCCCTTTAGAGGCTGTGTTGGTGAGTCTATAAGTGATTTAACATATACTTCAAACCTTGGAAATCTCACAATAGAATCCATGAATGAATTGTTCTTCTCTTAGGGCATATAGCAACTGAAATTTAAGGGGATGATGTCTAGTTTGACCAAGGCATGGGGGATGATGTTGAAATTGACCTATAATAGATGCCCCCTAAAGCATGAAGTCGAAATAATAATAATATATTTTGAATGAGATGCTTTACGACGTAATGAGATGGAACTGAAGCGGAGTGGCGACCTGCCTCAATCTTACAATACATTACATCATGATATTTTCATCTTGATCACAAATTGTTGAGGGAGGCATTCCCATGCTCAGCACATAAACTATTTAATAACATGTGCATAGTGCAAAAAGTAGTCTACATTGGAATGTTACCCACTACAGACATGCCTATAGATATAGGCCCATGTTTAGGTGACGATCTGTATGTAAGGTCACCGTACAGATGATGTGTACAACAAACCTGAGATCACAACCCGAATGGGTGAAACTAGATCCGGGGTCTTCTTATCTCATTCACTTGATCATTCGGGTACAAGTATAGCCATGCAAATACATTATTTGTACTCGAACATGGTAAGACATCATTTGATTACCAGCCAATGATGTGAGCTATTAACAAATGCGAGAGAACCACCATTAATGTTAATGGCTTTTAAGGTACTGTAGTACATTTTATAAGGCATGAATAGATGATTTGATGTCGAACACCAAACAAAATATTTCATTCAAAGTTCTGGAAGCGAGGATCTTGTCGATGCTGTAACAAGCCTCATGGTACTGGAAGATTATGTTTCTAAGTAAACTTCCTAGATAATGATTTGATGTCGACAGAAAGCCACTTTATCGCGAAACAATAGTTACTGATTTTAGAGACAAAATTTGACTTGATATAACAATGTTCACGGATGACTGTCATGAGAATGAAGGTTTATGAGTATTGTAGAAGGATGAGTATTCACTGGATGACTTCTCTTGAACATGTCGGTGACACTGAGATGAGTTAGCAGCATTGACCCAAAACTGAAGTGAAGGTATGATGAGCCATAGGTATGAATGAACCCTCAATAATATTACCCAACCCAAATAGTCACGATCATGGAGTGAAGTGTCATGTTCAAGAGCGACCTGCTACCATAAAAATTCTGTTCACTTTCCAAAATTTTCCCTGGTCATTTGTCGACTAGTACCTATTTATTTTTAAACAAGTTTGAGGAGGATAACATATGCTTGATATATAATTCAACCCTTCAGGTGAATATACATCACTATTTAATAATTTAACGATTCTAGCGATAAATTTAACTAGATTCTTGCCATGATTGACAAGATCATCGTTATTTTATGTTTTAACAAGCCTAACGATAGTGACAGCCCGATCGTTTTTCATATTTAGAGAGTTTGAAAAAGAGGACAAAAGAAAAATCCATGAGTCCTTTTTCGTAAATTTGTCGCTCAGATCTAAAAAAGTGTAAAATGATATCTGAGAGAACCTCCTAGCCATGTTCGACTAAAGTTTTCCTTTTTCGTAAAAATATATCTCAGTCCGGAAAAGGGTTAAACTTATACTTAGTATATGTCGTTTCATTTACTTTTACGAGCTCAAAAAGACAAGTGCTCGACAATATTTTCACATTATCAGAGTCTGAAAAGAGCTAAAAGAAAACTCCAGGGGTTCCTTTCTTGCCATTAATGAAGCTCGAAAAAGAGATAAAAGTGTGCTTCATGTCCTTTTTCATTTTTCTCAAAGCTTGAAAAATAAGGATAAAAGTATGCTTTGTGGTCAAATCATTCTTGAAATAAATGTGCACGGCTAATCTTCTGTCAGTTGTAAACCTGCTCAGAACAACATCAAATGGATTAAAAATACATGTTTCATGATAAAAAATGAATAAAACCATAGCCACAACAATAAATATGATTTGCAAATAATAAAATGACTAATTAAAAGAGTTTTACTATTCATTTTTACCATTTGAATTTTGGAGCTCTGAACCTGTTTTTGCCCCCAAAATTCAGCTGTTGATTTTGATCATTTATGTGGATGTTTTTCCTCACCATTTGATCCAAGTTGGTGCCATAAACCTCCTCTTTCCTTCAGCAATCTTTTTTCTTCATTTCATTTCAATTTTCTAGGGATTTGGGCCCCTTAGGTTAATTTTATTTTGCAAACAGGGCAATGCACCCTTGAATGTCGAAAGATGTGTTGCATTGCATTGGAATTGAAGGCCAGGTGCACTTGCAACGCACTGTCCCTTGACCAGGGGTGTGTTGGGTGCAATTCAAATTTTTGTACTGTGCAGTGTGCCCAAATTTTACCTTTTTTTGCATGAAATAGGTCCTTATGAGTCTTTTGGTTGTGTTTCAGGGATTCAACAGACCAAAATGACAATTACTTGGAGGGAAAGAGAACATGAGGAAAAAAACATGATTTCCCTAAATGATCTGGGTACTGTAAGAGCCCTCAGAGATTGTGGGTTGCTGAAGTACTTCATATTATCTGGTATGAGGCAACAGATGGAACTAATGAAGTTCCTTGTTCGCATATGGGATCCAACGATTGAGCCATTTCATATTGGGGACAAAGTGGTCCCAATTTTAGTGGAGGATATCTATTTTCTGATAGTCTTGTCAAGGAGGGGCCTACCCATTTCTCTCTCAGGGTCTGCTCTTAGAGGAGAGACAATGGGAGAATATATATTGCAGTATTTCCTTTTCCTTAAAGAGGGTTCCATTGATGCAACCTCAACATGTGACACTGGGTATATCTAACCCTAGAGATCCAAGGATGTAAAGATCGATAGAATTGATGGCTAGACATGTTGGTCAATTGATAATCGTGTTCTCGACTGCATTCTTTTCCTGGTTCAGGCGACATATTATCGCCGTCGATGACTATGCATATGCATGAGTTGACTTTCGAGGAGATCCAGATTTAGTTTTACCAGAAGGCACTTAGTGGGGTGCAATTGGTAAGAATTTTTTGACCATGTTTTTTTTATTTTTTCTAAGGTTTATACATGTTTTTGTATTTTTATGTTTTCCCAATACTAAACTAATTTTTTTATGTATGCAGATGTAGGTCAATTTCGACCAGTGGGAGAGCCAGAGCATGGGGTAGATGAGCCAACAGAGAGGGTTGTCGGGAGAGTATTTCTTCAGGATTTGGATATGGCTGAGACTCTTGTTGAGATTCAGCAGCACATATAGGGGTTGACCTTTGGGATTCTGTATTATCAGATCGAAGAGTTACCCATGCGACTGTAGCACCATACTATTGGCATTCCTAACCGCTAGATGTGGTTACTATGTGGGATAGCTAGATCAATAGCATTTTATCATGGACCACTAGTTTACTTTTGACATGTTGCATATATTTTGAGGTCAGATGACCAATGTGTCTTGGGCACAAATTTTGTAAAAACCTATAACTATATATATATTTGATTTCATTGTTTTCCTTTGTTTATTGCGCAATCCTATTCAATTATCTAAATTTATCTTTACATGTGTTGAAAATTTATGTTTATAACATAATTCGCTAAAGAATCAGTTAAAGTGTTCAAGTTTCTCGAAATTTGTTGATATTGAATGAAATCAAAATTTCTTTCCAAAATTCGAACTCTTAGGAACATACAATGCAGTGTTAGATTTCTAACAGTATACACACTAGTAAGTTGCAGTACCAAAAGTTGTGAGTCTAACCTAATAATGATGCGGTTAATACCAAATGAAATGGCATCAAAGAGAATTTTGATCAACGCGCTATACTCAATGATATTGTTTTTAGATCGATCGGTACAAATCCCTTGAAAACTCACTAACTCGTCGTTTGGAGTGAAAATGGCCCACGCTACAGAGGATAGATTTGGCGTACTACGAATAACACCATCAGCATACCCAACAAATGGTTCCAAAGATTCATACATCTGTGATGAAATTTAAAGCGGATTACTAAGTTCAAGAAAAATCTAGAAAAATAAACTAAGGCAGTAAATGCAAACCAACAGCATATATACAATATAATACAAAAAATTACTACGCTCATGATTAACCATAGTAATGTTTCAGATACAACCCATTTCGAGGTTGTGCCAATAGAATTCCATCATAATCTACCAACTAGTAGGCACCCTTAGCAAGAACTCTTTTGACAATATAGGGGCCATGCTATAACGGCTCAAATTTCCCTGTACCTATTACATCATCTTCTTGATCATAAACAAGGACCAGGTCACCCTCTGACAAAATGCGAGGTTGGACATTCTTGTCATATTACGCCTTTATATGTCTCTTATGCGCTTCGTTGGCCAATTGGGCTTCACGATGTGTTTCATCAAGATGGATGAGGTTAAAAAGACGCGTTGCTTCAGTAGAGATGTCAGGTAACAAGTTGATTGCAAGATTTAACGATGATATTTCACATTGGATTGGCAATATAGCTTCTTGAACATACACCAATTGGTAAATTTGGTTGTGTTTCTCACCGAGGTTCGGTACGCCCACAAAGTCGAGTATAGGATTAAATGCCAATTTCATTTATGAACTCCTATAATTCACTTAAGAATCTTGTTAATAGCCCAAAATTGTCCATTTGATTATGGATAATAAGGAGTAGAACTATCATGCGACAATCTTAATTTGGCAGTCAACTCATTCATCATATGATTGCAGAAATGTGATCCATGATCTATGACTATAGCCTGTGGGACCCTAAACCGTGAAATGACATGATTAAAGAAAAGCAATGCAGTTGTTTGTCCTGTGTTGTTGAATTTAGGCATCGCTTTGGCCCACTTGGTAAAGTAGTCTATTGCAAAAATAATATAACCATGCAGTCAATGAAGTCAACAAGTCATGAAGTCAATGCCACATTTTTAAAATGGTCCCATAGAGACAATAGGATGCATTGGAATTGGTGGTTTGTAGATTTTACGATCAAATATCTGGCACGCATGACAACTTCTGACCGTGAGGATGCAGTCGCAAAATATGGTAGGTCAAAAGTAACTGGCATGGAGTAACCTCTACGCGGTAGCGAATCCCGAAAAATTTCCACCACAAGCCCCAACATGACAATCATTCAAAACCTTTTCGGCCTCCTCATGAGTGAGACACCTTCTTAAAATTGTATCGAAACCACGACGATAAAGTATATCGCCACGGATGAAACGACCATTTCTATGGTATTCATTGTATTGCAAGTTACAAGGCGGCCAACTCGGTTCACTATGGATGGATAACAACCTAAATTTTTCCTCCCAAATATACCCAAAGGTATGTGGAGGCCCATGCCGTATTAGCGCTGTCTAATACGAAACCAAATAGTGAGAGCACCCACTTATACTTTTCGTACTAGAACACCGCCCTATATAACCGAAGGTACATGGAAGAGCTCCAATATAGTTACGTACGTGGAGTGAGGTATCATACTCGGAATGTATCACAAACAAGTTAATGACAGTTGCTATGTTTAACAACATCGGAACACGTCTCTAGCCTAGACCTTCTAAATTTTATCGTTATGGTTCCAATGCTTTTTTAGGTAAATTGATGTAAATTTTAAGTTGATCTTGTTATAAAGTTTTTCTTTGAGGTTCACCGCGTGATGTGATGGAAATTATAAAAAAGAAAACTAAAATGATAAGAAAATTTTTCAATTTTATATTTTTAAATGAAAATCCTAGCTACTAAGGGAAAGAGCAATCAGTTTTGGAGCAAACAACAAAGAGCACAAACTAAAATGCAACTTTCCTAACTTGTCCCTATGCAAAACACAAAATTCACAATATGCACATGCATGTTTTTCTTTTCAACTTCCTTAATGTGAATGAAAGAAAGGAAACTAGATGCATCAAATCAATAAAAAAAATGTTTTCTTCTTTCAAAAACGAGTAATTTAACAACAATTTCTCTTTTAGGAAAAACGAAGAATGAAACTACAATTTTTCCTACAGGAAATGAAGAATCTAACAAAAATTTCCTTTACAAAAACAAATGGATCTAATCCAGAAATAAAATACTTTGAATTTGATTTGCCAATGATAAATAAAAACATTAAAGAGACATTGAACAAATTTAATTTTCAAAGGACGAAGAATCAAGTAATTTCACTGGTCTCTAGGAGGTATTAGACAATTGAGAATACATCAAAAAAATGGCTGAGAATGATAGCAATGAAAAATATGAATGGAATTTGGATGTCTAAGGGGGAAACACAGTCTCTAAAGGGAGACAGTGCATTGTAGTGCACCCCTGAGTGGGAGACAGTGCACTGCAATGCACTGTGTCTTGACCAACAGTGCATTGGGCGCAATAGTGATTGAAAATGAAAGCTATAGAAAACACTTATAATGCAATTATTTCATTCAAAATTCTAATAACTGAAAGTAGATGCTGCTGATGAGGATTGGCAGAGGAAAAAAACACCAGGAATAAGAGGAAATTCCCCAGCGGAGTCGCCAATTTGTTATGTAGAATTATGATCTACTGATAAATCAAATTCCCTAAGTGTGGTGTTATGCACTTAGAACAACATATGAATGATTTTGCTATCACTTTCTCTAAAATAAATATACACACATAATGTTAGAAGAGCCTACTTGTGATCCAAGCACTTCTTCTTCTCCTTATGTCACTTTTTTTTTTGCCTTCAATCCAACTCAGATCGCTAGATTGATTCCTACAAGTATAAATAGAGAACAACAAACAAATTGCAATATAAAAATGCCTATTTATCCAAATCACTAAAATCAATTAGATGTGAAACATATATATCATTCAAGATTCCATTGCATGAGAAATAGAAACATAAATAGATACACATATGGGAAAATGAACAACAATCTTTATTAAAGATTAGAAGGGGGAGATTACAACAAATGATCGATTTGATGCCACCAGCTCCAACTCCATCCCAGCCTCATCACTTCCAAAATCACACCGGCAGCATATCAGTACTTTAATCTCTCAATGAGAATCCAACAACATTTCTTTACTAAAATTATTCCTTCCCTAGCACTAGGATCTGTGCTCAATTTATAGGGAAACTTATGGTAGTTTATCAATGAATGAATTTCTAGTAATAGGCAAGACATGTTCCCAAGCTCAGAGGTGTTAGATGGACACTTGGATTCAAATTTTAACACATATGGACTCTTCTAGAAGGTACTAGCCATGTGGATATTCCCAGAATAATGATAATTCCTCTCCCAGGTGATCCGGATTTATGAAGGAATGCAACAGAATAAACATATAACCATAAATACAAATATGTAGTGGAAATAACACTTCATTCCATTAATATCAAAGAACTGAAATTTTCTTACAGACAAAATGGAAATAAACTAGCTAGGGCGCTGGTAGCTATCTCTGAGAAGAGATGTGGCGGCTACAGGCCTTTGAACTGTGTTACAATGAGACATAATGGAAATGAACAGCTAGGGTATTGGCAACGCTTATCTCTGAGAAGAGATGTGTCGGCTACCAGCCCCTGAACTGTGTTACAATGAGACATAATGGAAATGAATAGCCAGGGTACTAGCAACACTTATCTCTGAGAAGAGATGTGTCAGCTACTAGTCCCTGAACTGTGTTACAATACATACATGATCATAACAATAAATCTAGGGCACTAGTAGCGCTTATCTCTGAGAAGAGATGTATTGACTCCCAGCCCCTTGAATTGTGATGCAATGGGACATAATGGAAATAGATGAGCTAGGGTACTGGTAGCGCTTATCTCTGAGAAGAGATGTGTCAGCTACCAGCCCCTGAACTATTTTACAATGAGGCTCGAAGGCCTATTTATTATTGAGAAACAATGTAAAATCTGAAACGTCCAAAAACCTAACCCTAGGAGATGAAGCGCCAAAACTGTGGGCCCCGTTTGGGTAAGTTGGTGTTTCAACTTCTTGGGGACGTAATTTTGGCATCCGATCTCTGTTTAACACACTAAATAGCTCGTTAGAAAGATCTATCCTAGGACTACAAATTTTGAGGTGCTCCCCATTTTCCCAAGAAGCATCGTTTAGGGCCTCAAAACGACTCCGGAAGTTTAAGACCTGAAAAACTGCTAAAAATAGTAAGTTATGTTGAAACTTAAAAACTAAAAGAACTGATGGTGGGGGTTCAACTGGACTCGGTGAGTGGCCACCAATATCCACCTGGATCATTAAGTCCCCAAAACGGCTCCGGGTGTGTAGGACTCGAAAACCTGCTAAAAATAGTAAGTTGTGCTGAAGCTGAAAAACTGAAAGAATTGATGTTGCGGGTCCAAATTGAATAGGTGGGAGGCCACCGATATCCACCCGGATCATTCATCCCTCCTTAGGAATCAAAGGTCTCCATTGCATTAAGTTCCTCCATGGGGGGTAAATTTTGCTGAACTTAGTATTGGATTTGTCCAGGATGTTGCAGACCTATTGGTGGATGTACTGGATGTAGATGTGCCATCGGTGGGCAGCCATTGAAGGATCTGGTCAAATTTATCCATCATTGTGTTCATCTATTTTTTGAGGGCCTCCTCAAGCAATATTTTGATAGGATATCCTGCTCCCTCATCTTTCTTTTCATCCCCCATGGGCGTCTGTCGGGGTTTGCGAGGCTGATCTTGCAAAGGTTCCACCAGATCGAGCCCTAACTCCTTATACCCCGACCTCGTTGTGGATATGAAAAGAAGGATCGAGAAAAATAAGACCACTCTGATACCATTGATCCAGATTTTATGCAGGAACGCAACAGAATAAACATATAACCATAAATACAAAGATGCAGTGGAAATAACACTTCATTTCATTAATATCAAAGAACTGAAATTTGCTTACAGACAGAATGGAAATAAACTAGCTAGGGCACTGGTAGCTATCTCTGAGAAGAGATGTGGCGGCTACAGGCCTTTGAAGTATGTTACAATGAGACATAATGGAAATGAACAGCTAGGGTACTAGCAACGCTTATCTCTGAGAAGAGATGTGTCGGCTACCAGCCCCTGAACTGTGTTACAATGAGACATAATGGAAATGAACAACTAGGGTACTGACAACGCTTATCTCTGAGAAGAGATGTGTCGGCTACCAGCCCCTAAATTGTGTTACAATACATACATGATCAGAACAAGCGAGCTAGGGCACTGGTAGCACTTATCTCTGAGAAGATATGTATTGGCTCCCAGCCCCCTAAATTGTGATGCAATGGGACATAATGGAAATAGATGAGCTAGGGTACTGGCAGCGCTTATCTTTGAGAAGAGATGTGTCAGCTACCAGCCCCTGAACTATTTTACAATGAGTCTCGAAGGCCTATTTATTGTTGAGAAACAATGTAAAATCTGAAACGTCCAAAAACCTAACCCTAGGAGATGAAAGCGCCAAAACTATGGGCCTCGTTTGGGTAAGTTGGTGTTTCAACTTCCTGGGATGTAACTTTGGCATCCGATCTCTGTTTGATGCACTCAACAACTTGTTAGAAATATCTATCCGAGGAATACAAATTTTGAGGTGGCAACATTGGTCTACGACCCATGTTGCTCCCCGTTTTCCCAAAAAGCGTCGTTTAGGGCCTCAAAACAGCTCTGGAAGTTCAGGACCCGAAAAAATGCTAAAAATAGTAAGTTGTGTTGAAACTTACGAACTGAAAAAACTGATGGTGGGGGTTCAAATGGACTTGATGGGTGGCCACCAGTATCCACCTGGATCATTAAGTCCCCAAAACGGCTCCGGGTGTGCAGGACCCGAAAACCTACTAAAAATAGTGAGTTGTGCTGAAGCTGAAAAACTAAAAGAACTAATGTTGCGGGTCCAAATGGAATAGGTGGGAGGCCACCGATATCCACCTAGATCACCAGGTGACCAACGCACTCTTGAATTTTAGGAACTGCATTGCAGTGAACCTTGAATGGAGGATGATGCATATGAAATTTAGTTAGTCCCTTTAGAGGTTCCGTTGGTGAGTCTATAAGTGATATAACATATGATTCAAACCTTGGAAATCTCACAATAGAAGCCATGACTGAATTTTTATTCTCTTAGGGCATATACGCACTGAAATTTAAGGGGATGATCGACCCTATTTCATTGGTCCTCGGAATGATGTCTAGTTTGACCAGGTCGTGGGGGATGATGCCCAAATTAACCTATAACACTTACCTATGAAGACCCTGACACATTCATGATTTAATTTGTTGTTTTTTGTAGGACCTATTATTATGCCTCAAAATATCAAAAGGTGAAGCTATTCCCATCTACCCTTAAGGGTGCAACCTTGCACTGGTTCATGGGTTTACCTGGGAACAATGTCACTACTTGGGAACAGATGCAAGAAGCCTTCAACAACAAATACATGGACTACTCTAGGTCCAAGAAAAGTAAATATGAGATATTCAGGATGACTCTATGGCCTGATGAATCCCTATATGACTATGAAGTTAGGTTCAAGTTAAACCATAAGAGAGCCAACTGTACCCTTGATCCCGGATCACTTAAACTAGTAATTCTCCAAGAGATCAAGGAGAATGTGATAGAAACCCTTAATATGTTATCAAGAGGAGATATCTACTAGTTTCCTTATGAGACAATCAAAATTGTATTCAGGAACCATTCTAAGGCAAGTAGGAAGAAAGGCATAGCTAGCCAAAGTACAACCAATACCCCTTCCTCTTCCACCTCCATCAAGCATGAGATTTGAAATATGTTGGAGGACTTCAAGAGTGAAATTATGCACACCTTTGCCTTGTAAATGGACACAATGCAGGTCAAGAGGAAGCAGAAAGAGCCTTGGTTATATTTTTCCCTAGATGTACTAGAAAACACCCTAGAAAGGAATGTCCATTAAATATCATAGAGGTTTGTTTAGTCTGTGAGGAGAATCATGCCACATAAAAGTGTCCCTCCTTACCTGGACTCAAAGTTGTATATCAAGGTGGGGAATCTTGAACAGAGCAACTATGTTTCATCAACTCGAGAAGGCCTCAAGGCCCTAGGCCATATCAGTAGGGTATGTAATGTGCACCTAATTCCTACTATCACAACAATCAACATGCACCTATGAAATCTTGGTACACCCCCACTCCTCCATCATGGCCTACATCTCCTACTTGGCCTTAAAACCCTCCATATCATCCTCAGCCTGTGAACCAACCATTTCAGCAGTATGTTCCTCAACAACCTCAGTGGAACAACCCATCCCAAGGGTGGAGGCATCAACATAATCAACCACCTTCTATAATGGCTCCACCCCAACCTCAACCTCAGCTTTCTCATGTTGCTCCACCAAAGCTGCCTTAGATGCCTGCACATCCCAATATGAACCCAAACAACAAAGAGGCACAACAAGTTTATAGTGGAGAGACATCCTATCCAACTTATGCTGTGGAGATACAAGAAATTAATATCAGTATGGGAAGAGTACTCCCTGAAAAACACCCTCCATCTCCACATGTAGAGGTTGGGGAGGAAAATGAATAAATTAACACTCGGATCCAACAACATCCTTTTCCTAAGCGCTTGATCCATTCCAGTTAGCACACCCCAGAGGAGAATGAACTTCTGGGAGAACTGAAAAAATTGTGTGTAAAAATACCCCTTCTCCAGGCCATCAAAGATGTCCCTATTTTAAATAGGCTCATCAAGGAAAATTTCTTCAAGAAACATGGGAGAAATAATAAATATACCCCCACCATCAATGTAGTAGGACAGTTGTCTTATTTAATGGTAGGAAGGGTGATCTTCCCAATGTACCTAGACCCGGGTAGTCCAGTTGTAGATGTGCACATGGATAGTGTCATAGTCCCCAATACTCTGATTGATCTCGGGGCTGCCATCAATGTTATGGACAAGGAAACTATGCTTAAACTCAACCTCCAATGGACTTTGAGGAAAACCACAACAGTTCTGAAACTTGCAGATTGGTCCACAGTAACTCTGGAAGGATTTGTTGAGAATGTTATGGTTTCAATTGACTCTTAGGAGTATCCTACATATTTTCTAGTTATTTAGCCAAAAACCAAGTTTAATGGATATCCTCTCATCTTAGGGAGACCTTCGTTAGCCACTACCGATTCTTATATCAGTTTTTGGGTAGGAAACATGACTATCAAGAATGGGCCCTTGTCTAAACAGCTGGTCTTATATCCTCTAGCCCAGCCTTCCATTAACCATGACCTACCTATATGGTTGGAGGATGAAGAAGAAGATGAAATATACAAGAGTACCCCCATTTGTGTCATAGATGTTGTTCTTAGAGGGGGGAAACTTGATGAAGATGAACTCATCGACCATGTCATTCAAAACCAGTCCCCCATTAACAGCCCGCTTGAAAACCTAGTCAAATAATCTGAAATCCACCCTTGGATGGAACCGCACTCAGTTGATTCAACCTTTGAAACCACCAAGGTTGTGCATTTTGGCCCATCCAAATATTTGAAAATTAACTCAAACCTCTCAGATAGAGAAGAAGAGAAGCTATGCAAATTTTTGAAAGAAAATCTAGAAGCATCTACTTGGGATTACAAGGACATGAAAAGGGTGCATCCCTCGATATGCAGACATCATATTTACATTAAGGAAGGATGCACGCCCATGCGCCAACCACAAAGGCGGATGAACCCAACTCTAAAATACATAGTCAAGGACGAACTGCATAAATTTTTGGATGCAGGTTTCATTTATCCTATATCAGATAGTGAGTGGGTATCCCCTCTTGTCCTAGTCCCGAAGAAGAATGGAAAATTGTGAATCTGTGTTGATTATTAGGAACTCAACAGAGCTACCAAGAAGGACCATTTCCATTTTCCCTTTATAGATCAAGTCCTGGATGGACTTGCAGGAAAGAAGTTATTTTCCTTCTTCGATGGGTTTAGTGGGTATAACCAGATCCAAATCAACTCTGAAGACCAGTACAAGACTACTTTCACATTTCCTTTGGGTACCTTCACTTACAGATTTTTTCCCTTTGGGTTTTGCAATGCACTAGATACCTTCCAAAGAGTTGTCTTGAGAAGTTTCTCTAAGCTAGTACATGACTTGGTTGAAATCTACATGGATGATTTCACACCGTGTGGGTATGACTTCCAGGAAGCTCTCTCCAATTTGGGAAAGTGTTGAGAAGACGCATTGAGATGCATCTCTCCCTGAGCCCATAAAAGTGTAAATTCTTGAAAATATTGAGAGTTGTATTGGGACACTCAATCTCCCAAGAAAGTATACAGGTGGACCCGAAAAAAATCACCATCATCAAAATGGTACCTGCTCCTAAAAATCAAAGATATGTCAGGATTTTCTTAGGTTTAGCTGGCTACTATAGAAGGTTCATCGATGTAATATCCCAAAATGGGGATGCAGCAATACATGAACACAAAACTGGAAATAGCAATGAATAACATCATACCAAAATGTATGGAAACCATGGAGCCATTTTATTATGTAAATCAGCAGCAAATGAGTACAATAGAAGTGTGCATAACTCAAGTAATTAAGGCAAACAAGCCTCCCATGAATACATATGTCAAAATTGAAATGCTGCTATATTGTAGAATGTTCATGAACATGTACAATGCAGTTATATATGGTACACTTCTACATAAATCTGCAAATATATGGCTCATACAATGTTGGGAGTGAAGATCTAAGCTCCCAAACACAATTTCAAGACAATCTTGGAAGGATTGGCTGAAATATGAAAAAGTGAAAAAATGCAGAAGTTGCAGTCCTATGATTGAATAGCAACTGAAAATCATGAACTGGATGGAGATGACTGAATATGCTACACAAGATAAATAGACCTCCTCCAATGGGTCTTCCAAGTGAAATGTTGATCCTAACACTGAAGATCCCACCCTCCAACAATCACTGTAAATACTCATTGAAAATAACGCAGTCAAGGAGAGGGACTACGTTGTAGGAGATAGAAACTATGTTGGCCAAGTGCAAAGATATGAAATCTACTCCAAAATATTCCTCACTGATCTCCCAAAGGAATGGAAGCTCCCTCCTCTGAAAAACAAGCTCCGGAAATGGTGTTGTGAAACCTCCACTGCAACACCCTACAACACAACGTTATACTTCTGCAGAAATAATGTTGTAGCTAAAGAAGGTGGCTTGGCCTAAAGCCTAGATGTGGAGAAATGAAGTACAAGCTCCCTCAAGAGGCCTCTCAAGAAAGGAGAAGGAATTCCTAAACAAGAATGCCTTGTGCTAAGCAGCACAACAATCTCAACTAAACAGTTGAAGAAAGCAAAATAGTCTAACAGACCACAAATTCAATAATCCATAATATATATGATCATATGGTTGCCTTTCCCTCCTTTATATAAATGGAAGGCCTCTCACCTTTGGTCCCACTCATTAGGGTTTCATCCACCAAGGAATCTTCCTCCCACTATCTCTGCATTGTCTCCAAAGATGATCTCCACCTCTTATCCCAGCATTGTTGACTTGGTCAAACTTGACCTTGTCCACATGCAAATGCCCCTTTTCACACATGAGGGTGTGAAATCTAGCTCCTATGATGATCCCTTTTCACATTATGAGGGATTTTATTCATATTTTTAATATGCATGGGCCTCATTACCCATTTATTCATCTCCTATGTGTAAACAACAAAAATCAATATTCCAATTAGTTGCATGCTAATTTTGGAATATTATAGTCCTCCCCTCCCAAATGTTGCTTGTCCACAAGCAACTGAAAGGATAGAACTGAGAAGTCTCCCATACTCCTATTGTAGCATCCACATATGATAAACTCCAAGGAATGAGATGTTTTCTCACCAATAAATCTCCATATTGCCTCTCCCAAGCATGCAAGCTAGCTAAATAGATATCATCATGAACAAGTAGAGTAATCAAGGAGGCAATAAGGTGATGTCTAGAGGTCCCTTTGAGGAATTGGATCTGAAATGTAGTGGGAACCATCATTCCCATGTGGATCCTCCATCCCCAAGTTATCATCCATGCAAAATGAGTTACCGCCCAATATGGCAACTCCTGAAAATTCTCCTCCACCTTTGGCTCATGCAATGTAGGTGGGCTGAAAATCTAAACATGGTAGACAAATTAGCCCACCTCACGCTGTCCTCCTCTCCACTCATGATAAGTGTAGAGTATTTGTTGATCTTGGGCTGCAATGAAGTTGCCTCCAAGTGGCAAGAAGAAGACTAGATCTCTTAAGACTTCTTCCCCAATGTTGTGAATCAAGTTGGCCCAAACCATCCCATATGTGATGAATAGGACATGATCACCACATGGAATCCAAATGAGAAAAATACTGAAGGTTTCATATAGTTTTTAAAGGTACCAATAGGTTCCCAAGTGGTCACAGTGCAGTTTTCCTAACTGATGCTTCAGGAAATAACATGGCAAGTTATTTCTTGACAAATTGCTAGTTGTGTATGTCATCACATCTACTAGTGAATAGTAAATGGCTAAGTGTATCAACTAAGCATACATGAAATAATAAAACACTTGCCCAAGGTTATACAAAATATGGTTTTCTCCATCATAATAGTTGGCCAAAATTTTCCCATGGAGCCCAATAAGAAGCTTGCCCTCTTGTGGAGCAATGCACTGTATAGAAATGGTAAGAGAATGCAAATACTATGTTAGATAATCAATTGATGCAAAAAAAATATTCTTACCATGTGATGAAAGTAAGATGATGCATATGTACATGAATAAGCCCTCCATAGTGGTATGAAATACTCCCATGAAAAGGAATGAACCATGTGCTGCATGAAGGTCTCCCTTCTTATGCTTGGAAATCCAAGATAAGAAGATCATATCAATGTAATAGATGTTTCCATCCACTACTCCATCACTCTCACCTCCTCTTTGTCCACCAACTGCATCAAATTTGAAGTGATCCTAGGGACACTCCATCAATAAACCCAAACTCCAAAGTGACAGCGTTATTGGCCTATGCAAATAGGCTCCTACAAACTCATAGCTCCATCCTTTGACATGCCCATTGTCGAAGACATCTCCCACAATGCTGCTACATATAGGAAATTCCTTCCAAAGTGGAAGTACCCCATGATCATCCAAGGATAAGGAGTGGCCCCTTTGCACCATGATAGTGCCATCTCCTACTCTTGCAACATTATTCAAAGTGTGAGAGAAAACTTCCCCTACTCTCCCAAGAAAAACCAAAGCAACAATAGTATTTGCTGCCTCTTCACACCTCCATCATAGAAATCATGTGATGAAAACACAATTATTGATATGTAGAATGTCGTATCAACACAATGCATCCATACTCCTTACTGCCCTATGATGCAAGTATCCTTCCAAATTTCTTCCACCCACATACCCTTTGAAAGACGATATGTCATATGATGGAAAAACTCTTTCAAGAGTAGCCAACGCAACCAAGCCTCTTCCTGCCCAGTGTCATATATTTGCAAGTATCTTTCCAGCCTCTTGCTCACCATCCACCCCCATTCATCCAAATGTGGGTGCCTCCCCTCATGCTCCATCTTGATATTCTTCCAATGAAGACTACCATCCTCCCAAAACAGATTGCTCCATTTTCATTTCATGGGATGTTGAAATGAAACTCCTTGGAGATCTCCTAGAGAAGATCTCACACTAATGACCATCTTGAATCCATAAGGATCCAAGTGTGTTGGAGGAAAAACCTACTCACCGCTTCTTAATGACAGCATTGTTAATCTCTCCAATGATGTAATGGTTGTCTCATACTCCAACTCGAAGATGAACATGTGGTTTTGTATAAGATGTTTTGGACAAGGTTGACCTTATCCTCCAAAAGTTCACACCCCAACCTCAAGTGTTGTGTGCAACTCAACAAAGGAACATGAGGATGAGGGTTCATATCTTCCTTGATCAATTCAAGGTGGCACAGCGCAGTGAAATTCTGTGGTTCCAAATAAGCAGTATGCAATGGTATACAACCCTCCATAAGATTTGCTGAAACAATAGGAGATGGAAACTTAGGCATACCTTGGTGAAATTTAGGAGTATCTTTCATGGTTGTGAGAGTTTCTTCCTTCAATGTGTTGGCTCCTCTAACTGATGATGTTGAGGGCTGCTCCTCCATAGTTGTGACAGCACCGGTACAAGTCTCCTCCAATGGTGGTGAAGGCTTCTCCTCCCCTAATTTCTCTTTTCCAAATTCTTTAATCAACCTTTGAGTAAAATCAGCAAAAGTATTCACTCTTGCATGACTCAAATGGTTGAACCACCAAATGTTGGCTTTGCCCTCAAGGTGCAACACTGCAATCTCTACTGCCTCTCTCTCTACCACTGGATGTAGTAGGAATAATGCATCAAGTTTTCTTGCCCAAGCCCTTGTTGTAGACAACCCATCAAAAGTAGACAATAGAAACCTATTGCCCTTGATTCTCTTTGTGCTGCAAGGTCTCCTTTCTTCCTCCAACTAAATGTACTGTGGGAAAGCTAGAGTCTCCTTGAAGGCTCTAGGTTGATATTTGTACTCAACAAGGTATCCACTTAGAATATTTTGATCCAAGTGTCCTCCATCTTTCTGCAATTTGTCCTCTTTTTCAAAAGGAAAGGGCATAGTTCCACTGCTTCTTTCTTCTCTTCTTTGCTTGACCTCCTTGTTGAGGTCCTTCCTGCTTCTAAAAAGAGATGAGATAAAGCTCATTCTCTCCATCATTCTTATATTTATCTTCTTCTTATTATCTTCTTAATAGCATAATGGCTGAAATTCCACAGGCTGAGCCAAGATTATGCTCTGATACCACTGTAATATCCCAAAATGGGGATGCAGCAATACATGAACACAAAATTGGAAATAGAAGTGAATAAAATCATACCAAAATGTATGGAAACCATGGAGCCATTTTATTATGTAAATCAGCAGCAAATGAGTACAATAGAAGTGTGCATAACTCAAATAATCAAGGCAAACAAGCCTCCCATGAATACATATGCCAAAAGTGAAATGCTGCTATATTGCAGAATGTTCATGAACATGTACAACATAGTTATAGATGGTACACTGCTACATAAATATGCAAATATATGGCTCATACAATGTTGGGAGTGAAGATCTAAGCTCCCAAACACAATTTCAAGACAATCTTGGAAGGATTGGCTGTAATATGCAAAAGTGGAAAAATGTTGGAGTTACAGTCCTATGATTGAATAGTAGATAAAACTCATGAACTGGATGGAGATGGCTAAAGATGATGCACAAGATAGATAGACCTCCTCCAATGTATATTCCTAGTGAAAGGTTGATCCTAACACTAAAGATCCCACCCTCCAACAATCACTCCAAACCCTCACTGCAAATACTCACTGAAAATAACGTAGTCAAGGAGAGGGAATATGCTATAGGAGATAGAAACTGTGTTGGCCAAGTGCCAAGATCTGAAATCTGCTCCAAAATCTTCCTCACTGATCTCCCAAAGGAATGGAAGCTCCCTCCTCTGAAAAAAAAGCTGCGGAAATGGTGTTGTGAAACCTCCACTGCAACACTCTGCAACACAATGTTATACTTCTACAGAAATAACGTTGTAGCTGAAGGAGGTGGATTTTCCTGAAGCTTGGATGTGGAGAAATGAAGTACAAGCTCCATCAAGACGCCTCTCAAGAAAGGAGAAGGAATTCCTAAACAGGAATGCCTTGTGCTAAGAAGCACAGCAATCTCAACTAAACAATTGAAGAAAGCACAATAGTCTAACAGACCACAAATTCAATAATCCATAACATTTATGATCATATGATTGCCTTGCCCTCCTTTTATACCAATGGAAGCCCTCTCAACTTGGGTCCCACTCATTAGGGTTTCCTCCACCAATGACTCTTCCTCCCACTATCTCTGCGTTGTCTCCAAAGATGATCTCCACCTCTTATCCCAGCACTGTTGACTTGGTCAAACTTGACCTTGTCCACATGCAAATGACCCTTTTCACACATGAGGGTGTGAAATCCAGCTCCTATGATGATCCATTTTTCCATTATGAGGGATTTTATTCATATTTTTAATATGCATGGGCCTCCTTACCCATTTATTCATCTCCTAAGTGTAAAAAGAAAAAATCAATATTCCAATTAGCTACATGCTAATTTTGGAATATTACAATCAAAGATTTCAACAAGTTGGCTTCACCACTATTTGGTTCATTGGCCAAATATTCTGAGTTTACTTGGTCTGGTCTTTGTCAAGAATATTTTTATCTCATTAAGGGAAAGTTAGCTACTACCCCCATCCTCCTAGGTCCAAATTGGACTTTGACTTTCCACATCCACACAGATGCATCAGACAAAGCTATTGGGGCAACCTTGGGGCATTTAGAATACAAATTACCTTATGCAAACTATTTCATCAGTAAGAACTTGTTTAAGGCCAAACTCAATTATATTGTCACAAAGAAGGAAATGTTAGCCATTTTCCATGCTTTAAACAAATTTAGACATTATTTCACTGGTTATCAAACCTTTGTACACACTGACCATGCAACCATCAAATATTTAATGAACAAACTATATTTTAATTATAAAATAATTATATGGTTGTTACTATTACAATAGCTTGACCTAACCATTGTTGATAAACCTAGAAAGGAGAATGTTGTTGCAGATTTTTTACCTAGGTTAGCTCTATCTATAGATGAAGAAAGAATGGTGGATGGCCAGCTGTCAGATGAACATCTCTTTGCTATATCATCACTCTCACCATGTTTTTCTGACATAGCTAACTACTTGGTTGCTAAAAAGTTACCTCCTAACCTCTCATTCAATGAGAAGAGGAAGATCATTAGAAAAAGAGCCCCTTTCACATGGATTAGGGGAAATATCTTCAAGCTAGGCCCCGACCAAATTCTCAGAATATATGTGAGGGAGGAAGAAATTTCTCTGTACATGTCATGATAGCCCTTGTGGAGGCCACTTTGCTGCAAAAATGACTACCTTCAAACATTTGCAGGCAGGTTACTATTAGCCTACCCTTCACCAGGATTCCAGAAGACACACTAGTAGGTGTGACCAGTGCCAAAGAATGGGGAAACCTACATAGAGGGATGAGATTCCTTTGCACCCCCAGGTGGATCTTGAGCCATTTGACAAGTGGAGCATGGATTTAATTAGACTTATTGATCCACCATCTGGCCAGAAAAAGTATATGATCATAGTCTGCATTGACTATTTGACAAAGTGGACTGAAACAAAGGCTTTGAAGGTAGAAATCGAGGAGAAGGTAGAAGAATTTCTAAGAGAGAATGTTTTTTACAAATTTGGATACCACAGAGAGGTATTCATTGATTAGGGGACACAATTCACATCTCATATCATTGATAATTTTTTAGGAGGAACAAGATAAATCATAATACTTACATTGCCTACCGCCCTCAAGCATATGGCCAAGTGGAAGTGACCAAAAAAACCTTGGAGAATATCCTCACCAAAGTTGTGAGAAGCAGAAAAAAATATTGGGTGGAGAGATTGGTAGAAGCTACTTGGGCCTACAACACTACTTGGAAAAAAACAATAGGGTTCACTCCTTATGACCTGGTCTATGGAAAGAAAGCTCTGATTTCAATGGAATTTGAGTTCAGTGCCTTAAGGATGGTAGCTGAGTTAGACCTAGATATATAAAAGTCCCAATAAGAGAGGTTGTTGCAATTAAATGGATTGGATGATTTTAGGATGCAAGCACTCCTTCACACATAAGTGATTCAGCTGCAAAGGAAGGTTTATCATGATAAGTACATTAAGGAAAATACCTTTCAAGAAGGATATTGGGCATTTTTGTATGACTCAAGGTTAAGGATTTCAAAGGAAAACTAATGACAAGATGTATGGGACCCTAAAAAGTGGACAAATGTTATGATAATTGCATAGATCAGAGAAAAACCATAGATGAGGAAGGGACTCCCCTACTTGTCAATGGTTATAGGCTTAAGGTTTACAAAAATCACTTGTCTAGGGCAGAATTTATAAATTCAATAAACAAGGAGGTGTATATCATGGGAGACTCCATAGTTTCTAGAGCCTCCCCATCCTAGGGGAAAAAATTAAAAAAAAATAAAGAGGCATGGGTGAAAACATCTCTGAGGCGCCCAAGGCCAACTGCGGGGTTGAAAACCTCCATTAGGCAATCCTGGAGCAAAAAAAATAAGAGAGAAAAAGAAAAAAACAGAAAATAAAATATCCTTGGGTGAAAACCTCTCTGAGGCACCCAAGGCATGCATGTGGGTTGAAAACCTCTGTGGAGGCAACCCACTTGCCTTCAAAAAGAAAAAATGAAAAAGAAAGAAAAATACTTGTTCACTTATTTGTTTTTCTGTTTTGCAGGTTATTGATCAAAGATGGTTTTTGGGATCCAGTGGAGAAGTTTTTATTAAGTTATCCATCTCCTCTTCTTGCACACTCCATGAACCACCCCAGCATACACCCATTCATTCATTACATCCCTCGAATACTGTAATTTCTACATGAAAATCCAGCAGCTACAAGTTTCTCGTAGCACTATAGGAAACTCATTCATGAAGGAAGAAACTCTCTCAAGGATTTAAGAACTTCAAGGAGAGCATGATAATTTATTTTTTTCTTGTACCTACCACTCTGAACCCCTTATTTCACTCCATGAATAAGGATTCATTCTCTAAACCCTATGTTGCGCCATTAGCAACTAGATCATATGAAACTTGGCATGAGACCCCTTCACACACCTATACACCACTCCATTCATTCCATGACCTCATTCCTAGCCTCCATAAACCATTTCCCTCCATTTCTGAGCAAACTGAATCAAGAAGAAGACCGTTACAGGAATTGGAAAGTTTCCTGTAGCAAATCCATGTGTGGCACAACAAGGCCAAAAGATGAAGAAAAGTTGATGAGGACGACTCCAAAAGGCCACTCTAAGACTCCAGGAGAGAAATCAAACCAACCATCACACCTAAAGACCTCCATGCATCACCTGCAAGAAGAAAATACATGGAAAATATTAAGCAACTCACTTAGAAAAACATGCAGCTCACTCAGAAAAAACTGCTAACTCGGAAAATAAACAAGAAAATAAAAATATAGCAAAGGAAAGATCATGGCTGCAACCACCAGCTCCAGCTCCTTGCACCAGTTCATTTTTCACCACACCAAAACTAGGTAGCCTCAGGTGTGGCCCTTCACCTTCGTTATTCATTCATAATGACCAAAATAGTTTAATGTCGAGTTTTAGAAATTTAAAAGGAAAAAAGGTGGACAGTTAACTTGGCCACCTTTGTAAAGTTAACTGGAGGAAAAGTAAAAGTACATGCCACCTTGGAAAGTCAAATAAAGTCAAGAGGGAGTGAAAGAGTATGAATAAGGTGATCACGAGGCTAAGCAATCATTAAATGGAGTGGAACCAACAGTCTCAAAGAGGAAAAATCGTGTTAAGTACGAGTTAGCACAACACTCCAAATTTAGTTAAAAATGCCATAAGGTGAGTTCTGTCTCATTTTCACAATTTTACTAAGAATTTCTAAGAGTGGAAAAATCAAGAGAGAAGTGGGAGCCATCAGGGAGAGAAGCATTGAATTCAGAGCTGCATGCACCATCGTGCTACAGGAAACAGAGATTTGCTACATGCAACTACAGAGGCAGATAGGCAAGGGTACATAGGGCAACACAGAGTCACTTGTGGGTGAAATTTCTTCCTAAGGAAAACATATACCAAGAAAAAACACGAAAGGATAGAGGTAAGTGGTTTCCATCCTCCAGCACTGAGATTTTTCCATGAAATTTACACAGAGCAAGTTAAATTTGGCAATTAAAGGGTAAAAAAAAATTCATTTTTTTAAGACCACCATCTCCAAGACATCTTCACCCAACTCTAAAACGTCTCACCACCTTCCTATCACGGCCATTAAAATGGGAGGGGGATTTAACAAAAGGGAGCCCACTGACATTAAAATAATTAGGCATCATCCTGAAGTCATGGAAATTTTCAGAAATCACCAATATTTAGGGTTCTTTGATCTTTTAAAAGGTTTTGATGAAGAGATAGCTCAGGAATTTGTAGTGGATCTGCAATCGCACTCAGAGGAGAGAGCCACCACTGTGGTTAGGGACCTAGCCATCACACTATCACCTGAACTCACAATCAGAGTCATTACTTTTCCCTTAGGAGCTAAATGGGCTAAAGAGAGAATGCCAAGAACTGCAGCCAAGAAGATTTTCTCTCAATCGGGAGAAGAATACATTGAGTACAAGAATGGAGTGAGGAGAGAAAGCATTCCATACCCCTAGGATGAAGTAGCCTTCCATATCATGAAATTAATTTCTTATGAAGGCAGACTTAGTGCAGTCTATGGGTACCAGTTCAGGTTATTTAATGAGCTTAGGTTTCAAGGATTTCTCCCTCCAGGCCAGAGATTAAGCATCCCTCATTTCCTCCTAAACTCAATAAATGACATGAGAAATAAGGTGAGGCAAATAAAATACCAGAATTTGCCCCATCATGGCCTTATAAATTTGATAGTGAGTGATGCTTTGAGAAGATTATACCTCCCCGTAGCTTGGTCCTCTTTCATAGACATGGATAGGGAAGCCTTCATAGCTACCCAAACAGGACAAACCTCTGCCTCTAGTCTTAGAGAGGGAGGTAGAAGAAGAAGAAGAAGATGTTGAAGAGGAGGTAGAAGAAGAAGAAGAGGAGGCAAAAGATGAGGAAGAAAAAGAAGAGATGGAGAAGGAAATAGAAAACATAGAGACAATAGAGATAGAGAAAGAAAAATTTGAGGGGAAGAAGGAAGAAAAGACAAAGGAAAAGAAAGAACTAGACCCTATCCTAGGTAGTGAAGCCTCCCCTCAAGACACCAACATGTAACTAGGAATTAGAGATCAATAAGTGGCTACTACCCTAGCCACTTTGAGCACACCTGTAAAAAAAAAAAAGGAAGAGGCAAACACCTATGTATTTCAGGACTAGGAAGAGTCAAAGGGTGATGCAAGGGAAACCACAAATTCCCACCAATATCCCTATTTCCATTGAGGAATAAAAACATAAATATGATGAAATAAGTTTATAAAAAGGAAGGGTGCAAGAGGTCACCTCACTTGTGAGGACCCCCGTGACCTACATCAGAAGACGCTCAGCAAGGTTGGCATCCCATACACCTCATGCAACCCACACATACCTTCAAAAGACTGAAAAAGGAGAAAAACAAGAAAAAGATGGTGTTTAGCAAGAAAAACATAGTTTTCTTTAGGAAACTTTGTCTTTGCTACAGGAAACTCCAGAAAACCCTGAATAGGAGAAAAATACCTTGGTTGAGGAAGAAAAGACAACCATAGATGGGCAAGAGGTAAAATAAGTTGAGTAAAAGGTACAAGGTGAAGGAAAAGTTGAAAAAGAGGGAGAAAATATGACAAGGAGGATCCCACCTCACCAAAACCGGTAGTGCCAAACCTTAGCTCTCAACCCAATCTCAACTCCTACTACATATATATTGAAGGGGGAATATTAATTCCTCAGAAGTTCACAGTGCATTTATTCTATCAGTTGGAAGAAGAGAGGGCATGCACTCATCATGTGATGAAGCTTGCTACATCTAAAGGTGTGCATGACATAGGGGTCATGGAGGAAAAGGTTGTTGAGTTGGGGAAGGATTTTTTTGATGTTAGGCTTAGAGAATCCATGTTGAAAGAGAAGCTTCAACAAAATGACAAACAAATGGCCACCATGGAAGATTTGTGCATATAGGCCACTCAAGATAGATATCCATCAGATTATTACAAAGCCTACCTCAAGGAGAAATAGCTACTATTTCAAATCAAAATACTAGCCTCTCATGGATCCTTACCTTTTCAGAATTGCAGACAGTTCATTAACTTTTGAAACCAATCAAGTATGGAAGATAAGGAAAAAATGACAGAATTATACATGAAAAACCTTGTGTTGATAGAATTGAACATTTGGGACCCCAATCCTAGGATGGGAGACATGCATTTAATGGCATTGGCATCATGGGTGGTTAATGAAGAGACCAAAGCACAAGAAGTAAGAAGGGTTATGAGGAGAGAAAATAAAGAACCCTAACACATTAGGGCAAAACTATTCAGCCCTAGGGGAGTCATCAACAACCATATTAAGATAGATAAGGATCCTGCACTTGTAGAAAAGTACCTCCACACACAAGCTCAAGAAATGGCTCACTTTGATGATGTTTCTAGGTTTTTGGGAGATGAGTGCATAATGGCTAGCCAAAGGAGATGGAAAAACCTCCCTCACAACCTTAGAAACATGGAGTAACACACACTAGAAATATTTAGAGGTGCCTTAGAAAGAGAACCACTATACAAGAGGGCCATGCAGGCCAGAAAGATTCATTGGCTTGGTTTGAAGCTCAATCCACCCTTGTTGTTGGGGCTGAGTGATGGAAATACCAAGATGATCATAACAAAGAGTGGGAAGAAGCATAAAATAATGATGGTTTTTACCCTCCTAAAGGGACTCCCACACTTCTTCCTTGGGAAGTTAGAGGGTCCATTAAAGCTTTGAAATAAATGTAGAAGGATGACTAAGTTACTTAGAGGATTAGCAACCATTTGGTAGGGGGTGATGATGAGCTCCAACATTAGGTAAATTTGGAGAGGTTAATTGTCACCTTTTTGCCTTATTAAGTCTCTTTTTCTCACATTTAACTATAGTATGGTATTATTTTGCTAGTGTAGATGGTGATTAAGTCTTGTCGTAATTCGAATGCCTAACATGAGTTAAATGTAGGAAAATCATGAGGATATTCCATTTTTTATGAAGAATTTTCCATTAAATATCGGAGTAGACAACAAGGAGATATTCTAGGGGAATTTTCCACCTCATTATCTCCCAAAGGCAACCAAGGGATCCTTGAGATTCCCTACAATGGCTCGAAATCAAAGGCAGCCAAGAAAACTCAATAGAAAGTGCACCAAAGCTAGAATTCACTTGCAGTCAAAGGGAGTTGTTAGTAGCTACCCTATAGGTTAAATAGAGCTGAGCAAGGGCTCATTAGGATTCGAACTTTGAAGGAAGCTAATAGACTCTTAGCTCTTGTAATAGGTTTTTGAGACTTTCATGTTGATGTAATGAGACTATTTTCTGCAATAAAATGAGTATTCAGATTGTGCTTCACTGATCTAGTTTCAGAGGGCTAGGCTTGTGGGTTAGGGCCCAATCCATTCGCCTTGGTCTCTCTTGTGTATTAATTCTTTACTTTTATGTCATTGTAGCTATTTTTCTTATGATTATTTAGCTATTTTTCTTACTTATTCAATTCACTTATTTTAGTTTGATTCCATTTGTCTTTTGTTGTATATTAAGTCTGCTTACATGTTCGTAGAATAGTCTATAAACTTGAAAGTTGTCTATCAAGCCTTCCTCTCTCATCTCTTTCATTGGAGCTTGAGCAGGGCAGACCTTATCCACATGCCAAAATTTATTTTTAGTTTATGATTTCTTGGAATGAATAGTTAGGTTGTGGTAGTGCCATGAACATGTTTATAATTTTGTGTTAGATTTATGTTTGTAGGGTAAAGTAGGTTTTCTTTCCAAATTCAACTCATATTTTCCATTTCCTTCATCATGAATTTGTCAATATTTTTTGCATGAACAGTTAGTTTTATTGCAGGTTCAAGTAGCATAGCAAAGGAGGACTTCACCAGCACCTTCTTCTTCATTTCTCACCCTTCATCAGCCTTTTGTTCATTAAATCGCCATTAGCCCTATTTTAAGATTTTTCACCTTCACACCATGAGAAAACCCTAGAGGTGAAAGAAATGATTCTTAAGAGTTTTTGAGCTTGGCCAAGGGGTTGGCCACCTTCCACTCATCCAAACACACCTTCACTATTCCTTCCCTGCACTTTTTTCACCCATTTTTGGCCTCATATTACCCTTGGATTGTTTCCTATAGAAATTCAAGACTTTCTTGTAGCACTATAGGAAACCTATAGAAGCACTTGAACTAACACCAGTGGGCCCCTCATTAAGCCCAAAAACCACCATCCACCTCATCCAGACATGTCAAAACCACCCAGACACGTTCAGCCTTGAACCCATGAGTTCAAGCCCTTCATAATCCACCTTAGCGCTTTCTCCTCCTAGCTACAAAACAATGCATTTACAAGCATAGTTAGGTCATGATTAGTTGCATGATTAAAATAATGATAGTTGAAAAATAAAGTAGATAGAGTGTGTTTATACATTTGGCCCAACAATGTGTGATTAGGTTAGCTTCCTTTATGCAATTTCAATTCATCAATTTACTTCATGCAAGATGCCTAGTTTTCTTCCATTTCTTATCATAGCTTAATGTGTAGATTTATTTCATTGTAGTGTAGTTAGATATGCTTTATTGTTGTAGAATAGTTATTTTCTTGTTGATATAGTAATGCCTTTGAATCATTTGTAGCCCCAGCTCTAAATTCAGAAGTGTGACATACTTCATTCAAAAACCATAGAAATAACACTCTTTCGTAGAGCTCAGAAGAGGATGACATGAGTAGAATGCATCTGTTATGTATATATCACTGTCACCTCCAATTTTTTATGAACCCTAGTTTGATAAAGTAAATTAGGGCAGCCTCTGGGAGTTGCATCATTCTTGGTGCAATACCAGGGCTCACCAACAGGTTCGACAAAAGAAGCTCGCGCAAGGTCCGGGATCACAATCAAGAGGCTCGCTCTAAACTTGGGCTTCTGAGCCATGGTCACATACACATAACTGTAAAATTTGGGCTATAGTCATGAGCACAACATGGCTATGTAGTGTCCAAGCTTTCATAGTTGCAGACAGATTGTGTCAAGGTTGCGACCAAAGCCTTAGGGCTAGATCGGGCTGATCTGGGCCACAACCATAGGCATAGTGTGTTATGACTATAGCCAGGAACCAATAGTCGTTGACCCAGAAATATATGGGTGAAAATAGGGTCCAGAAGGTTGTTTTGGGCTACGCTATCCCTTAGTCGCAGGCACAAAGTGCCCTGGTAGTGGTCAGGGAAGCTATCATTTTGAGGTCACAACTAAGGTTTTCTGGGAATATCTAAGCTTGATCAAATAACTAATGCTCATGCAGATGTTTTCAATTAGCTTTGACAGTGTCCCAAACTCAGATCTAGGATTGGGGAGTTGTTTTCAATGAGTTTCAGTGATCAATTGTATCTTGGGTTTCGTACCATTATAGATCTTAAGATCTATAGATATTCACTATATATTTTTGCTGCAATATGTATCTATATTTCTCACTCATTATCAGTAGTGTTCATCAATATGCTACAACCAGGTTCAGTGCATCTCAGTTCTTAGATTCAAGCTCCTTCAGCAGAAGTATGCTTATGATAATATTACGCTAGTTTTTTTTCTACATCATGAAGATATGGGTCTATGGATCATTGTACTCTTATTTTTTGATTCATTTGATAACGATATAACAAGAATACTTTGTAATGGTTTTCCCCATAGTTGGTTTTTCCCTAGTCTCGATCCAATCCTGGTGTCTCTATGTTTGCATGTTTTTCTTATTTTGTTCCTTTATGTTTTTTTGCTTATATGATGATGATGGTATTGTTCTTTCTATATAGTTTCTCATTCTAATGGTTAATAATTTAGATATGTATAATGATATAATTATTTGGGGTGAAATTAATATGTTATTGAGTAAATGAAACTATATAAGAAAATAATAATGTATCTCTATGAAAAAATAACACGGTATCAAATTTGGGCTGAAGAAAATCCATGGAGACACTTTTATGGAAGCAAGAAGAGGATGGTAGAGACCTAAAATAATTCTAGGGTATGAAGAAAACCCTATGTAGTTAGTGGATAAGGATTTGATAGTGAGTGTTTGAGAGAAACCCTAGTTTATGGTAAGAGTCTTGAGATGTGATCTATGTGAAGCACTTGGGATCGATTTGACAAATGACTTGGTTGTTGAGAAAGTTGATGATTGAAGGCAACATTGTTTTATGGTTTGATGATGGCTCTTGAAAGTTGGTTCAAGAGGGAGAGGATCAGCTCTCATTGAAGATAAGTATTCCTTGACTTATGACCTTGCTCTTGTTTATACTTATGGATCTAATTATTATGATTATTGTTTCTAGCCATTACTTTCTGCATGTATATTTGAGCACCTAGATATTTCTAACTTTCTTGATGAGATGTGATAAGTGAATCCCTCTTGAGGATCTTTTGAAATGCAGGAAATATGGTTAGATCTGGAAGAGGTAAAGAGGAACTTGAGCACTACAAGTTTTCTATGTGAAGGTGCACAGATAATACCACAAAGTATGCATGGTATATTGTATTTCAACTATAACATTGATGGTTAGGTCAGGCCTATGGTATGTTGAGAATGTCTCCTTCACAAATATCTCATGCATGCATATGAAAATTGATTGGGATTTATGTTTCCTATGATAAAATTGTGCACCTTGTATTGAATTTTTTTATCATGATAATCTTCTTGATTTTGTGAGGCTACTTATTTATTATCTTGGATATAATGGAATAACTTGATGTTTGGCTAACATCTATTGTTTTTGAGATCTTGATCCTGAGTCTAGTAAATGGTACTCTTGACTCTTGATATGCATAAGACATGTTGGATCTCTTGTATAAGGTTACCTCACTAATATGGTATTGATAATGCTTGTGAAAAGCATGATGAAAGCTCATGGAAAGAGAGATTGCACTTTATTGGTTTATTGAATAACCTAACTTGATCCTACTGATCATTATAAGCATGGTATTTGCAACCACGATGATAGAGGCATATCTATGATATTGATTTTCTAGATCTCCTACTACATGTGGTTATGGCATATGGTGAAATTAAATTCTATAACGTGATGTATTTTTATTGGGTTCATAAGGTTCTATTGTCACATCAGTCTGCTGCCCTAATCTTTCAAGTCCATCCCTTGATGAAATATTGATGACATGATGTTGATAATTGTGATAGATATGTGTTTATAATATAATAGATCTGCTATTGGATGACCCCTGTAAAGACAGGTTGATGACATGAATGAAAATGAAATTACATACTCTTGTATGATTTATAAGTATCTGAAATTTTTGATCCGCAACAGAGGTTTGAGACTCACTCACACAATGGAAGTCCCATAGGTGTGATCATGCCTATCAGTCTCATATTTTAATTTTTGGTTTGAATCAAGGCATCTCTAACATGTCATGCCATTATAAACTGATTTCTGAAATTGCTGGAATTGAGCATGAAATCTAATGGTCACTTGGAAGATGTCAGTTTTGGAAATGTGTTGTAGATACCAGTAATATCTGTCAGCAGGAAAATTTTGTATGTTTGAACCAAACTTGTGTTTGCAGGTGACCGAGACATTCATATGAGTATGTCACTATGTCTGTGCTACAAAATTTTTACACGATTTGGTTAATTGATAAATTATGTTTGGAAATTTTGACATGATGCTTAATGATTGAGATATGTCTAGAATTATAGATCTTACCATGATCGCAAATTTGGATTTGACATGATTTGATCTCGCGATAGTTGATTTTCCCATATGAAAATGCTATGTGGGCATAGTGATCTTTAGTGTATTATGCGAGTATTCGTAATTATGGTTTTGTATTGGCCCTCTTTCTCCTAGCACAATGTTTGTTGTGACTCAGTATGAAGATGGAACATGCATGACTTAACCTTGATTTATGCACTAGCATCTAGTAACAAAAATGGCTTGTAATGGCATTTTAAATGACAAACTTGATGGTTTGATAGTAAATGAATTCAAGACTTGACATGAGCTCTAGCTATGACCTGGTTGACATAATTGATACTATGATATCAATGTATTTGATAATATTTTTGGTCTGGATTCTAAACTCTGATGAGATGAATTTTTTGACACAAAATTGATTTATGTAAGGCTACGTATGTTATCTTGGTAAGACATTATTCTTATCGAGAGCGTTGTTTGCTGCAAGCTCCCCAATTTATATTTGCCCATATTTGAAAGTTATCTGACGAAGCCAGAATGATGAGTTCCAAGCTAAGGCCTTGATTTTGATTATGGCTTTGGTTTTACATACTGACAGTCTACCCTTGACAGGTGATGAGCCTCTGAAAATATGAGTAAGATGGAGATAGCTTATGAATATCGTAATGGTGTATCATGGCATGGTGAATCTATTTCTTTAATTTGGGAAAGAAATTCCATGTTGCAAGACTGTTGAAATGTCTTCGTGTAATGTAAATCCTTGGACACTCTGATTTAAAGTTCAAATGTTTTTGAACGTGAAATGGAATATGTTACTTGATTGAAGAATTGATTTTATGTTTTAAACATCCATCTGTATATGACGTGTATAGAACATGATTAAATTCATAATTGAGTTGCTTCATTCATAATTGCAACCAAACATCTTTTTGGAATATCTGCATGAAAAATTCTACTTTTAAAGGTTGAGATATTTCTCCCATGATATGTAGCTACATGGATGAACTGATGATGTTTGGGATTATTATTAATGATCACATTTGGTTGTTGCCATAATATGAGATCAACCATGATAGCTCGGATGAGAGGTCCATAGCATGACCGCAGTCGGGTACAATGATGCTATCATGGCTAGTTGTGAAGCAGGATGTAGAATTTCCTTAGAGAGATTTCTAAGCATGATCTTAATAAGACATGGATACACTGTGATGACAGATAATCCCATATACATATAGTTGGGACTATGATTTCTCCATTCATTGAGACAATGTAGTTGTTCAAGACAAGCTTAGACTTTTGATTGACACCTCCTTGAGAGGGAGGATGATTATGGTATCCATGTGTGATTGACACCTTTGTGAGAGGGAGGATGTTTATGGTATCTTGTTGTGATTTACATGATTATGTATGTTCTAACATAAAATTTGATTTGATGCCTTGTATGAAAAGGAATCAACTGCTATTGTGATAAGTAGATATCAAATATGAGTATGATGAGATCAGCGTTGATCGAGGGCACTAAGACACCTCTTCCTCCATGTCTGAGCTCCCAAGACGAGGAATTGATATAGAGGGATCCTGGGGTTGAGGGAACTCTGGAAAATAAGGCATATTCCCTATCTATTACCCATAGGGTTAGATATGTTGTTCCCTTATCTTTATAGGGTCGGAGAATGTTTCTCCCATGATTGGTATTTGTAGAGTATACCCCAGTTAGAATCATACCCATAAGTATGGATTTTCAGGACACCGCTCCTCGTTTTGAAAACGAGTTGAGAATGTACTTAGGGTGTACAACCAAATTCAATTATGATGCAGGTGTTCTACCACATGTCTATTTAGGGTCATTAATGGGAATACCAGTATGAAATAAGATGGGTTGATATTGAGCTCCCCGATGAGATACCAGGGTCGAGAAGGGCTCCCCTACATGGATGGATATCCTATTGCTATATATGGGGTTGTAGAGGTATAGCTCCCCCATGAGATTTTGGGTCGAGATGTGCTCCCTGATGCGATTACAGGTTGAGGCATGCTCCCTGATGATATGCTCTCTAATGATGATTGATGAGGATATTCTATGTAGTAGCCCGATGTCAGAGAATCTAGGTTGTAGCCTGATGGATGAAGGGTGGTAACCTAAGATCCCCTCTAATGACAAATTATTCTTCTTCTAGATCCGAGAATGTTCAACACATGAGCATCAACATTCAAGAGATAAGCAGGAATAAGAATGAGAATTACATTGATGATTTGTAATGATAAACATCCACATCATGATGATTACATGACAAAGAATATCAAGGATGATACGTGATTATACATGAAGATACCATAATGGCATATTGATCGATGAACATATATTGGCAGGTGGAATTATTCCTGGTTGAGAGGGAGTGTTAAAATTATGCAATTGTGGTCAAATTCCACTATGGAAAAATTATATGGTCAAGATTATAATTTCATTATATTCCTCCTTTCTAGAGGACAAAAATCAGCCTATAGATCCCCCCATTCGTTTAAGAGAAAGTTGAATGATGAATTATTTTATTTATTAAAGTGAAATGGAATGGGTCGGCCTAACCACAAGTGGAATTATTTAAGTCGGCCTCAACCACAAGTGGACCCACACAAAATCTATAAATAGAGGTGACCTCAAACTCATTCTCACACACTTGCTCAAGTGATCTTTGATTTGCATCCATTGTCTTGGTTCGTCTATATTTTCTTGGCTTGCATAGGTTCAACAAAAGAATCTCGGGAAAGGTTCAGGATCACAGGTGAGAGGCTCACTCTGAACTAGTGATTTTGAGCCATGGCCATGGCCATAAAACTACAGAATTCGGGCTAGAGCCGCGAGCACAACATGGATAGGTAGTGTCCATGCTGCCATAGCCACATGCATATAATGTTAAGGTTGTTGTTAGAGCCTTAGGGCTAGATCAGGCTAATCTGGGCCATAGCCACAGGCATAGTGTGTTATGCCCCTGACGAGGGGCCCATAGCCACTATCACAGAAAGCTATGGGTGCGTCTAGGGTCGAGAAGGTTTTTTTGGGTTGTGCTCTCCCTCAATCACAGGCACATAGTGCCCTCGTAGCATACAGGGAAGCTACAGTCATGGGTTGAGAATGTTGAGGTCGTATTTAATGGTTTCTGGGCAGCTATAAGCTTGATCCAATAACCATTTCTCATGAATATGTTTTTAGTTAGCTTTGACAGTGTCCTGGACTCGGATCTAGGATTGGACGGTTGTTTTCAGTGAGTTTTTGTGATCATTTGTATCTGGGGTTTCATACCATTGTATATCTGTAGATATTCTTTATATATTTCCACTGCAATATGTGTCTACAGTTCTCACTTAGTATTAGCAGTGTTCATCGATATGCTACAACCAACGTCATTGCATTTTAGTTCTTAGATTCAGGCTCCTTCAATGGAAGTATGTTTTTGATAATATTGTGCTAGTTTTTTATCTACATCATGAAGATATGGATCATTACACTCTTGTTTGATGAATCATCTAATGACAATCTAAGAATAACAATTTGAAAATGTTTTCCCCATAGTGGGTTTTTCCTTGGTCTCGGACCAATCTTGGTGTCTCTATGTATGCATGCTTTTCTTACTTTGTTCATTTATGTTCCACTGCTTAGATGATGATGATGGTATTGTTATTTCTATATATTTTCTAATTATGATGGTTAATAATGTAGATATGTATAATGATATAATTATTTTGGGTGAAGTCAACATGTTATTGAAGAAATGAAACTATCAAAGCAAAGAACAAGGTAGCTCTATGAAAAATTAACAACTACTACCACTGAAAAATCTTGTCTCAACTCCTCCTTCAAGTCAAAACACATTTTGTCTCATTTTGGTAGCTTGTCTTTGCCCAATATACTTTGGAAAAAAACTTTCCACTCCTTAGAGAAATTTTCTTGTGCCAATCTCACTAGATCTTATGGTTGAGGTGTTGCCACAACAGCTTCAAGTTTATATTGGAGCTCCTGAATTCTAGTGAGGAAGGGATCTATGCCATCCCCCTTTTGTATCCTTATGCATCTTATATTTTCTTCCAATAACATCTTCTATTGTTGGAAAGTACCCTGATACAACATGGAGATAGAATCCCACGTTTATTTGGTCATTCCCTTGGCCACTGTATGTTAGACTATATGATCTCGGAATCCATTCAGGATCAACCGCTTCACCTTCGCCATTTCCTTCCTATATTATTTCTGCTGATCTACATCCTAAGGAATTTCGACCACATTATCTATGTATTATTTCAGGCCATATTCATCTAGAAGGAAGGAAATCGTAGCCTTCCAGATGACATAGTTGGAAGATCCATCCATCCTATCTTGATCTCTAGCCCTATTGTGGCCATCTTTGAACAATTTGAAAAATATCTCTTTCCTTCTGCTTGATTGTTGCTCTCCTAATCGCACTCGCTTCTGTAATGCGTGAATCTTCTAGCTATTACTGCCATTCTTCCTAGAAAAATCAAAATTTTGAGACTCGAAGTTCCCTGAGATAAATTTTTCCTTTCATGTGAGTGTTTTTCTCTTCCACCTGATGTTGGTTTTGTTGTTGTGGCCTCTGCATCTAATCAAGGAATCACATTAGTGAAAAAATTGAGCTGCAACTTCACCCTTTGACTACTGGAATCACTAACTCGAGAAATTTGACTTGTTTTCAACCCTGCAACTGAAAAATGAATTCATGGCCCAACAACTTGGCCTGCCTATTTGAGCATTGTGTTGCCTCTAAGAATTTCAATTTGATTCTCCTCACTGAACAATGAAATTATCTCCTTCGCTTATGAGCTTCCTGGTTGATCACTCACACTCTAATACCATGTGAAAATTTTAATACTGAAATCCTATTGTAGCAACTGGAATTTATTTTTTTAATTGTTAATTATTTTAACAATTTATCTTCTACGACAAATATCAAATAAATCACACTACAACCTTCACAAATAAATACTACAAAAAAATTAGCGCTTGAAAATGAGAAAATATAACACACGCGCACACACACACACATAAAAATGACACCATTATTTTTGGACAAATGTCCCCAGAAAAACCAAACTTGGGAAAACTGGTGCAAAAACTGAGGGTTTTATTATTAAACTGTAGTGAAATCTAAGTACAATATATGGATGCCCAACTATCAATCCAAACTGAAGAGAAAATCTGGGAAAATTTATCTAAGGGAATTAATATTTTCCACAAGAAACCTTGGCACAACTTTCCTTCAGAAACTCATCCTCCTATGTTGGTTTGAGGGGTCTTGACCCAAGTTTAGACTTAAGGTTAACCAACAACCCCCTGTACTACTATCCCTTTCGGCAATGGCATGCTTGCGCAAATCAAGGTCTCACTCGAAGTAGTATGGGAGGGTGATGGAACCGGGTTTCCACACCCTGAGAGAGAGATATTTAATGAAGTGGGCACCTTCATATCTAAACATTCCTACGCTCATGAAGCCCTAACCAGAAACCCTTAACAATATGTGTAACAGAATAACTAGTGCAGCCCAAAAATCATACAATAAGCATTAACATAAGCAATATAACTCAAATCTATGTATTCATAGTCCTTCTAATCATCTATTACAAGTACGCACTTAATCTATAATCAGCGACTACTATTATACAGCTAACATAGAAATAATAGGAAATCAACATGTGGCGCAACTCATAACAGAACACTGAGATATTCCAATATGAGAAAAGTGTCTTCTCATTCATTAGTACTTCAGATTCCACTTATAGACTCTTCTACATACCCGCACACACAACCAGCAGGGTCTGCACACAACAGGACTAGGGTCTCCACGCACACAGCCAGCAAGAGCCCTTACCCAAACAAGTCTGCACAAAAGTATCATAGATCCAATATTCTCATTCATACTTCATCAAAACTTACTTCTAGACTCGACCTATTCATCTACTTATACTATTTTAACCTGCGCTACTCTATGGTCTGCAAACCATGGTTTGCGGCCCCTTGGTCTACCCTTTGAGCCATTACAATTCATTATGGGATTTGACCCTCCCCAAAGCCCCTGTGCCAAACTAAAATCTTATAAAATATGTCAAAATTGCAGTCAAGGGACCCCGCTCCAACATCCTACAACCCTCACGTTGTCCTCTGCGCAGTGCTTTCACTAGCCCTATGATATGGAGCCCAAAACTACCTCATATGAATTCATTATTCCTTTCTATGCTGAGTAAATTGATTCTTTGACACTCTAGACCCTCTCTCCGGCCTCTAGAACCAAAAACAAACTTTCCTCCAACTAAATTGAGTTGCTCTTCTGAAACAACTGCACAGTCCTCTGCGTTGCCTCACTGGGAATAACATGACCCCTTGTCGCTGCCTCTACAGATCTAGAAAAATTCCTCCGGATCATTGTATCTACCCCTGACTTACTCATCTTTTATCTCTATTTTTTTGAAAACTACTGTTGCTCTCTAGAAAGCGATCTACCTAGGAAATTTAACTACTAGAATATCTAGTGTATTCTCCAAATTCCCATCGACAACTTCTTATAATCCTCTGTTGGAGCACCAACCACCAGGATTAAAACTTAATCAAGGGCCAAGATCACATAGAAGTCGATATGTGTGAGTTTCTATGCTACTATAACCTTGAATTAATTAATTCTGCTTAATTGACCATCATTATTCCCTAAGTTTGAGACTTGGGAAATATTTAAAAAATTGTTAATAATCTAATTAAGTCGTCTCTAGGTGGAATTTCCAGAAACTATTTCTGGGTTTTGGATATCTCATGTATTCTAGCTTCCTCGCCAAAATTTTTGGCTAAAACACATATGACGCCTCAAAAAAATAACACTCCTTCTTAGCAAGGATTGTGTTCTATTGTTGCACATCCTGCCACAACACTTTGTCTCTATATCATCTCTTGTCACGTTGTTGCATTTTGGCCACTGTGACATCCTGCCACTATCCACCAACCACTGTGAAACTCTGATGTTGCATTTGTGTTGTTTTTTACACTACTGTACAGCTTCCAACTCTGCATCTACACTGTAACTCCCTCTCATATGTTGATGTTGCAACTCCAAAAACTGAAACTAAGAAGCATTTGAAATAATGAATCAAATATGTTCAGTATGATGCATCTGTCACCCGAGTCTCTGACTTCTACTAGCTACTGCATTGTCCACAAAATACTTTACGTTGTTGTTGACTCTAAATTGTGCCACTTTTCACTGCTACCAACTTTTCACTGTGGTCCTCATTATCTGACTGCTACTAGTCTACAACTGTCACTCTGGAATTTGATTGCGCCTTTGACACTAATCCATCCTGCTACTTAATATTATCGACCCATGTAGCTAGGTAATTATCCATGAGGTGGAATCCTCATTGGATCTTGCCCAAATCTATATATTTTTGGGGCTACAACTCCAAGTCACCCCACCTCACTCCTATAGGTATGGTTTCCATCATCGCAAAGTCTTCCTCCAACCTAGAGGACAACTTGTTGGTCTCATCTGACGTTACCTGTTGGTCCTTATTCTCCCACTTGTCCTTTTTACCGATAGGACACTGTGTGTTTTACTAACCAAGATCACCACACTTGAAGCACTTAACGTTTGACAGGTCCTTCTTCTTATTTCTCTGCTCCCTTTACCCTTGTCTGGGACCCTTTGATGAGAGGGCCAAATTATCCTCATTACTATTGTTGCCACTAATGGAGCTCTTTAACAAAGCCCATCTCAACTAGTCCTGCTATAAGTCCAACCACATTATGTCCCATTACAATAGCTTGTCTTTGCCCAATATAATTTGGAAAAAAACTTTCCACTCCTCATAAGCATTGTTCAGTTCCAACCTCACTATCTGTTATGGTTGAGGCGTTGCCCCAACAACTGCAAGTTGATCTTGGAGCTCCTGAATTTTGGTGAGGAGGGGATTTATGCCTTCCCCCTTTTGCATCCTTATACATCTTATATTTTCTTCTAGGAACATCTTCCGCTTCTCGAAAGTACCCTGATACAACATGGAGAGAGCATCCCACATTTCTTTGGCCATTCCCTTGGCCGCTATATATGAGACTATATGATCCCAGACTCCATCAGGGATGCAACCAATTCAGTTTGGGGGGGGGGGAACTATATTCACTACATACTCACTACCATGATTCCATTTCTCCACCACTATCACTCCATTTTTTTATCTCATTTACCATTCACCAACATTTCTTTTCCAACGATACTTTGTTGCACTTTGCTTCATACGAATTAATATACATATTGGCATGTTTCATGAATATTACAAAAAGGGTTTTATTATGCACATTGATAGCTTATGATTTCCAATGAGTGTTTACATTATTATTGCAGCAACAGACAGAAAACGAAACGAATGTTGCTAACACAAGAACCAACATTCTTTGTATTCATGAGAACCAACCATAAGAAAAGAGAACAGAAAATGAAATGAATGGTGTTAACACAAGAACCAACATTCTTTGTATTCATGGTTGTCACACAAGAACCAACCATAAGAAAATGTAAGTTGTTACTCATGTCTTTCACATATCCTGGAAACATTCATTATTAAAAAGACATCATCATGTAAAGCCAAAGTTCAGATGCCAAATGTTCTTAAAGAGATCCATGCATGGTTGCATGAGGACATGCAACAAGTTTAGTTGGGGAGGATGTTGGGACTCAGAAATGTCATATTTTCATCCACCTTTCCCTTCACTATTCCTTACATTTCATCATCCCATTAACCTTTCATCATATCATTTTCATAAATACATTTGTGTTTCACCTTCTTATTTTCCACTTTATTCATTTTTGTATTATAAGTGAATTTATGATTAAATATTAGAAAATATACATGTTTTTATATATATCTCAAGAATATGTGAGTTTTGTAATGTGTAGGAAATATGTGAAGGATTAATTCCAAGAGACTTCTCAAATATCTCCTCCACCATATTAAGGAGATAATTATTCAAGCCTATTCCTAAGGAGAAGATCATGGAGGATTTGGTTGGCATATCTTATCCAAGATATGTGAGAGATGTGTGGAGGATTCAAAGGACTTACAGTCTAAGAAGGGAAAGTGAATAGAGTGTTTGAGAATAGTGGATATATCATTAAGTGAGAGTAAGATATTTCTTTCATGTACGTAAGAGAGTGCTCTCTCATTTCATAGGTTTTTAGAAGTTGATTAGTTGATAAGTTTTGAGTTTTGGAAATAGTCTTGTAATTAGGAGAAGGGATTCTTAATCCAGATTCATTCTTTTATTGTACAATTTTCATGATTTGTAATTTGATTCTTGTAATATAATTGGAGATATCTTTATTGTTGTGAGCTCACATATGTTGTTTGTCATTCAATTCTTCACATGTTGTATTGCTTTTCCTTTATGCAATTTCCTGCTTTCCTAGTTAGTGTTTCAATTCCTTCCTAGATTAATTTGATTTCATTAATTTAGATTAAAATAGTTCCACTTCAGTCTTGCATATATAGTGCATGTGTCTCGTAAGCCTACGAACCTCGGATTGACAAATTAAATAGTTGGGTAAGTACTACAACAGAATTAAACGATAATATTTTCACCCAACATTTTGGCGTCAAGTGGCAGGGGATCGAATCCTAAAGGTCACCCGTTGACATCGTTGAATATCACTCACCACTATACTACAACGAAAAAAATTGTTTTTGCCCTCATTCATTTACATAAACATTCATAAATCCAACAAATTCTTCCGCAAAAAGATACAAATGCCTTTTCAAACGTTTATTTTAATGATTTTTATGGATCAACCTTGTTGAAAAACAATAAAAACACATTGAAAAAAACGTTACGCAATCAAATGATTAAATTGCATGAGGACATGTAATATTTCTAGTTGGGGGGAAATAAAAGTATGTTGGATTTTATCATTTATTTTAAAGTGAATTTGTGTGAAAAAGTTAGGATGCATATACTAACAAGATAAATGAGATTGTTGTTGTGTAGGTCGAAGAGAAGCTTATGCAGAAAGCTCAACATTATGATGCAACACCCTTTTCATCCATGATTAGTGTAACTTCGAAAAGTAATTAAAAAAATGGACATTTCATAAATTCTTGAAAATGAGCTAATTTGTTTTTGAGTCACTTCATACAGGAATGATCGATGGAGATGGCACACAAAGGTGACAATTTTTATGCAGGAATGGTGCTAAGTTTTTCAGAGTTGAAGACAATCTAATGCAAAAGTGATTTTTCGAAATCACAATGAAACATGCATCATTGGACGCTTGAAGGAACTAATTCTTCACTGCACATATCATGACATTTTCCACTACACAAAAATCCTTTTGCGTCATTATTACTCACCTTTTTTTCCTTCCAAGCACCTAAATCATCCCTATGTTGCAGCCCATCTTCCATTACCTTATCTTTCACGACTTCATGCACGCCTATTTTTCTGAATCGCATACATTCCTTTATCCTTTTCAGTTTATTTTTGCCTTCTAGTTTTCCTTTTGAATAAAACTCATTCCCTTTCTATGATTACATTGCCTTGTTTTCCTCGCCATGCTGATCCACACTGCTTGCCCGTGAGTTCTTTCCATTTATAGTCCTACCAAATATTTTTGTACAAACTCGCGTTAACTGATGTGGGATTCCTTAAGGCCCACCTTTCAACAAGTCTTTCCCCATCGACATCAGCACCTTATCTGGGAAATAGACTAGAGTTACCTTGAGACTTGCATGCCTCAATGGAAAGTTCTCTCGCTGACAATCATGGGAATACATCAATGTCCTTTGATCGTCAGATCTTGCAAATGGCTCGACGTCAACCCCTCTATTCGCATTTCGCAAGATGTACTCGGGTACCTTGGCACTCATTGACATCAATGGTGAGTTTGCCTCACATTGGTTAACGACATTCATCAATGGCCAGTAATCCAATGATTTCTTTTCATGCTCGACATCAACACATTCTTTCGCATGATTAGAATTGTACCAAGAAGTTTTGTAGCAGGTGAAGACTATACACTTTTTCACGACTCCCTCAGCAGTTACAGCAGCATGAATTCTGATCTATGAGAGTACCACAGTTCCACTTTCAGTATTTATCTTTTCCATGATTCAGCATCAACAGTTCAGATTCCTTCATTTCCCAGGATCCAGTTACAGCAGCATCAATCACGTTTTCATGATCCAGCAGCAGCAGCAGCTACATTCCTATTGCATAGTTCATCATTCTTGGGTAAGTAGAGGTATGTTGTTTTCTAATCTTTAATCATGCAATTCCTTATATGCTGACTTGAATATTTTGGAAAATTCCTCACCATGCTCCATTTCCTTTCATGACCCATGTCAAGTTGCATGAGGACATGCAACCAATTCAGTTTGGGGGGGGGGGGAACTATATTCACTACATATTCACTACCATGATTCCATTTCTCCACCACCATCACTCCATTTTTTTATCTCATTTACCATTCACCAACATTTCTTTTCCAACGATACTTTGTTGCACTTTGCTTCATACGCATTAATATACATATTGGCATGTTTCATGAATATTACAAAAAGGGCTTTCTTATGCACATTGATAGCTTATGATTTCCAGTGAGTGTTTACATTATTATTGCAGCAAGAGAACAGAAAACGAAACGAATGTTGCTAACACAAGAACCAACATTCTTTGTATTCATGAGAACCAACCATAAGAAAAGAGAACAGAAAATGAAATGAATGTTGTTAACACAAGAACCAACATTCTTTTTATTCATGGTTGTCACACAAGAACCAACCATAAGAAAATGTAAGTTGTTACTCATGTCTTTCACATATCCTGGAAACATTCATTATTAAAAAGACATCATCATGTAAAGCCAAAGTTCAGATGCCAAATGTTCTTAAAGAGATCCATGCATGGTTGCATGAGGACATGCAACAAGATCAGTTGGGGGGAATGTTGGGACTCAGAAATGTCATATTTTCATCCACCTTTCCCTTCACTATTCCTTACATTTCATCATCCCATTAACCTTTCATTACATCATTTTCATAAATATATTTGGGTTTCACCTTCTTATTTTCCACTTTATTCATTTTTGTATTATAAGTGAATTTATGATTAAATATTAGAAAATATACATGCTTTTATATATATCTCTCAAGAATGTGTGAGCTTTGTAATGTGTAGGAGATATGTGAATAATTAATTCCAAGAGACTTCTCAAATATCTCCTCCACCATATTAAGGAGATAATTATGCAAGCCTATTCCTAAGGAGAAGATCATGGAGGATTTGGTTGGCATATCTTATCCAAGATATGTGAGAGAAGTGGAGGATTCAAAGGGATCATATTTTGTAATAATGGGAAAGTAGTTGAGAGTGCTTGAGAGAATAGTGGCTATGTCATTATGAGATGGTTATCTTCTTCATGTATATAAGAGAGTGATCTCTCTTCATTTCAATAGTGATATAAGTTGAAAAGTTTTGAGTTTGGAGAGATAGTCTTGTAATTAAGAGAAGAGGATTCTTAGCTTTGATTCATATTATTTTATTGTTACATTTTCATGATTTGTCATTTGATTCTTGTAATGAAATTTGAGATAGCTTTATTGTTGTGAGCTCACATATGTTGTTTGTCATTCAACTCTTCACATGTTGTATTGTTTTTTTCCTTATGCAATTTCCTGCTTTCCTAGTTAGTGTTTCAATGCTTTTCTAGATTAATTTGATTTCAGTAATTTAGATTAGATTAGTTCCACTTCGGTCCTGCATATATAGTGCATGTGCCTCGTAAGTCTACGAACCTCGGATTGACAAATTAAATAGTTGGGCAAGTACTACAACAGAATTAAACGATAATATTTTCACCCAACATTTTGGCGCCGTTGCCGGGGATCGAACCCGGGTCACCCGCGTGACAGGCGGGAATACTCACCACTATACTACAACGAAAAAAATTGTTTTTGCCCTCATTCATTTACATATACATTCATAAATCCAACAAATTCTTCCCCAAAAAGATACAAATGCCTTTTCAAACGTTTATTTTAATGATTGTTATGGATCAACCTTGTTGCAAAACAATAAAAACACATTGAAAAAAACATTACGCAATCAAATGATTAAAATACATGAGGGACGTTCATAATATCTCTAGTTGGGGGGAAATAAAAGTATTTTGGATTTTATCATTTATTTTAAAGTGAATTTGTGGGCAAAAAGTTAGGATGCATATACTAACAAGATAAATGAGATTGGTGTTGTGTAGGTCAAAGAGAAGCTTATGCAGAAAGCTCAACATTACGATGCGACACCCTTTTCATCCATGATTAGTGTAACTTCGAAAAATAATTAAAAAAATGGACATTTCATAAATTCTTGAAAATGAGCTAATTTGTTTTTGAGTCACTTCATACAGGAATGATCGATGGAGATGTCACACAAAGGTGACAATTTTTATGCAGGAATGGTGCTAAGTTTTTCAGAGTTGAAGACAATCTAATGCAAAAGTGATTTTTCGAAATCACAATGAAACATGCATCATTGGACGCTTGAAGGAACTAATTCTTCACTGCACATATCATGACATTTTCCACTACACAAAAATCCTTTTGCGTCATGATTACTCACCTTTTTCCTTCCAAACACCTAGACCATCCTTGTGTTGAAGCCCATTTTCAATTACCTTATCTTTCACGACTTCATGCACGCCTATTTTTCTGAATCGCATACATTCCTTTATCCTTTTCAGTTTATTTTTGCCTTCTAGTTTTCCTTTTGAATAAAACTCATTCCCTTTCCATGATTACATTGCCTTGTTTTCCTCACCATGTTGATCCACACTGCTTGTCCGTGAGTTATTTCCATTTATAGTCCTACCAAATCTCTTTGTATAAACTCGTGTTGACTGATGTGGGATTCCTTAAGGCCCACCTTTCAACAAGTCTTGCCCCATCGACATCAGCACCTTATCTGGGAAATATGCTAGAGATCCTTTTGAGTACCTTGAGACTTGCATGCCTTAATGGCAAGTTCTCTCGCTGACAATCATGGGAATACATCAATGTCCCTTGATCGTCAGATCTTGCAAATGGCTCGACGTCAACCCCTTTATTCGCATTTCGCAAGATGTACCCGGGTACCTTGGCACTCATTGACATCAATGGTGAGTTTGCCTCGCATTGGTTAACGGCATGCATCAATGGTCGGTAATCCAATGATTTCTTTTCATGCTCGACACCGACACATTCTTTTGCATGATTAGACTTGTACTAAGAAGTTTTGTAGCGGGCGAAGACTATACACTTTTTCACGACTCCCTCAGCAGTTACAGCAACATGAATTCTGATCGACGAGAGTACCATAGTTCCACTTTCAGCGCTTATCCTTTCCATGATTCAGCATCAGCAGTTCAGATTCCTTCATTTCCCAGGATCCTGTTACAACAACATCAATCACATTTTCCAGATCCAGCAGCAGCAGCAGCTACATTCCTATTGCATAGTTCATCATTCTTGGGTAAGTAGAGGTATGTTTTTTTCTAATCTTTAATCATGCAATTCCTTATATGCTAACTTGAATATTTTGGAAAATTCCCTCACCATGCTACATTTCCTTTCATGAGCCATGACAAGTTGCATGACGACATGCAACTAATTCAGTTGGGGAGGGGGAACTATATTCACTACATATTCACTACCATGATTCCATTTCTCCACCACTATCACTCCATTTTTATCTCATTTACCATTCACCAACATTTCTTTTCCAACGATACTTTGTTGCACTTTGCTTCATACGCATTAATATACATATTGGCATGTTTCATGAATATTACAAAAGGGCTTTCTTATGCCTTTTATTGATAACTTATGATTTCCGGTGAGTGTTTACATTATTATTACGGCAAGAGGCAACGATACACTGATGTTTCTAACAGAACAAGCATTCCTTTGTATTCATGAGAACCAACCATAAGAAGAGCAGAAAATGAAACTCAGGATGTTGTTAACACAAGAACCAACATTCTTGTATTCATAGTTGTCACACAGACAACCATAAGAAAACTCAAGTTACTCATGTCTTTCACATATCCACTGGAAACATTCATTATTAAAAGACATCATCATGTAAAGCCAAAGTTCAAGATGCCAAATGTTCTTAAAAGAGACCCATGCATGGTTGCATGAGGACATGCAACAAGTTTAGTTGGGGAGGATGTTGGGACTTAGAAATGTCATATTTTTATCCACCTTTTCCTTCACTATTCCTTACATTTCATCATCCCATTAACCTTTCATTACATGATTTTCATAAATATATTTGGGTTTCACCTTCTTATTTTCCATTTTATTCATTTTTGTATTATAAGTGAATTTATGATTAAATACTAGAAAATATACATATTTATATATATATATCTCAAGAATATGTGAGCTTTGTAATGTGTAGGAAATATGTGAAGGATTAATTCCAAGATACGTCTCAAATATCTCCTCCACCATATTAAGGAGATAATTATTCAAGCCTATTCCTAAGAAGAAGATCATGGAGGATTTGGTTGGCATAACTTATCTAAGATATGTGAGAGATGTGTGGAGGATTCAAAGGGATAATATCTTGTAATAATGGGAAATTAGTTGAGAGTGTTTGAGAGAATATTGGATATGTAATTATGAGATGGTTATCTTCCTCATGTATATAAGAGAGTGCTCTCTCTTCATTTCATAAGTTTAAAATTTAAGAAGTTGACAAATTTAGAAGTTCATAAGTTTTGAGTTTGGAGAGATAGTCTTGTAGTTAGGAGAAGGGGATTCTTAGCTTTGATTCATATTCTTTTATTGTACACTTTCATGATTTGTCATTTGATTCTTGTAATGTAATTTGAGATAGCTTTATTGTTGTGAGCTCACATATGTTGTTTGTCATTCAGCTCTTCACATGTTGTATTGCTTTTCCCTTATGTAATTTCCTGCTTTCATAGTTGATGTTTCAATGCCTTCCTAGATTAATTTGATTTGAGTAATTTAGATTAGATTAGTTCCACTTGAGTCCACATGTAGTGCATGTGCCTCGTAAGTCTACGAACCTCAGTTGAAAATTAAATAGTTGGGCAAGTACTACAACGAAAAAAATTAAATAGTTGGGTAAAAACTACAACAGAATTAAACGAACATATTTCCTACACATTACAAAGCTCACATATTCTTGAGATATATATATAAAAATATGTATATTTTCTAATATTAATCATAAATTCACATATAATACAAAAATGAATAAAACGGAAAATAAGAAGGTGAAACCCAAATGTATTTATGAAAATGATATGATAAAAGGTTAATGGAATGATGAAATGTAAGGAATAGTGAAGGAAAAGGTGGATGAAAATATGACATTTTTGAGTCCCAACATCCTCCCCAACTGAACTTAGTTGGGGGGAAATAAAAGTATGTTGGATTTTATCATTTATTTTAAAGTGAATTTATGGGCAAAAGTTAGGATGCATATACTAACAAGTGAAATGAGATTGGTGTTATGTGTAGGTCAACGAGAAGCTTATGCAGAAAGCTCAACATTACGATGCGACACTCTTTTCATCCATGATTAGTGTAACTTCGAAAAATAATTTAAAATGGAAATTTAATATATTCTTGAAAAATGAGCTAATTTGTTTTTGAGTCACTTCATACAGGAATGATCGACGAAGATGGCACACAAAGGCGAAAATTTTATGCAGGTATTGAAGACAATCATGAAGGCGAGATCTCTAGAGATCACATGCATCATGTCGTGACATTTACCATTACAAAAAAACCCTTTTGCATCATGACATGATTACTCAAAATTTTCCTTCCAAGCGCCTAAATCATTCCTATGTTGCAACCCATATTCCATTTCCTTATCCTTCATGACTTCATGCACGCATATTTTTCTGAATCGCATACATTCCTTTATCCTTTTCAGTTTATTTTTGCCTTCTAGTTTGCCTTCTGAATAAAACTCATTCCCTTTCCATGATTACATTGCCTTGTTTTCCTAGCCATGCTAATCCACACTGCTTGCCCGTGAGTTCTTTCCATTTATAGTCCTACAAAATCTTTTTGTACAAACTCGTGTTGACTGATGTGGAATTCCATAAGGCCCACCTTTCAACAAGTCTTGCCCCATCAACATCAACACCTTATCTGGGAAATAGACTAGAGTTCCTTTTGGGTACCTTGAGACTTGCATGCCTCAATGGCAAGTTCTCTCGCTGAAAATCATGGGAATACATCAATGTCCCTTGATCGTCAGATCTTGCAAATGGCTCAACGTCAACCCCTTTATTCGCCTTTTGCAAGATGTACTCGGGTACCTTGGCACTCATTGACATCAATGGCGAGTTTGCCTCGCATTGGTTAACGACATTCATCAATGGTCGGTAATCCAATGATTTCTTTTCATGCTCGACACCGACACATTCTTTTGCATGATTAGACTTGTACCAAGAAGTTTTGTAGCGGGTGAAGACTATACACTTTTTCACGACTCCCTCAGCAGTTTACAGCAGCATGAATTCTGATCGACGAGAGTACCACAGTTCCACTTTCAACGTTTATCTTTTCCATGATTCAGCATCAGCAGTTCAGATTCCTTCATTTCCCAGGATGCAGTTACAACAACATCAGTCACATTTTCTTGATCCAGCAGCAGCAGCTACATTCCTATTGCATAGATCATCATTCTTGGGTAAGTAGAGGTATGTTGTTTTCTAATCTTTAATCATGCAATTCCTTATATGCTAACTTGAATATTTTGGAAAATTCCCTCACCATGCTATATTTCCTTTCATGAGCCATGTCAAGTTGCAACCAATTCAGTTGGGGGGGGGAACTATATTCGCTACATATTCACTACCATGATTCGATTTCTTCACCACTATCACTCCATTTTTTTTTTATCTCATTTACCATTCACCAACATTTATTTTCCAACGATACTTTGTTGCACTTTGCTTCATACGCATTAAAATACATATTGGCATGCTTCATTACAAAAAGGCTTTCTTATGCACATTATGATTTCCAGTGAATGTTTACATTATTATTGTAGCAAGAGAACATAAAATGAAATGAATGTTGTTAACACAAGAACCAACATTCTTTGTATTCATGAGAACCAACCAGAAGAAAAGAGAATAGAAAACGAAATGAATGTTGTTAACACAAGAACCAACATTCTTTGTATTCATGGTTATCACACAAGAACCAACCATAAGAAAATGTAAGTTGTTACTCATGTCTTTCACATATCCTGGAAACATTCATTATTAAAAGACATCATCATGTAAAGCCAAAGTTCAAGATGCCAAATGTTCTTAAAGAGACCCATGCATGGTTGCAAGAGGACATGCAACAAGTTCAGTTGGGGAGGATGTTGGGACTCAGAAATGTCATATTTTTATCCACCTTTTCCTTCACTATTCCTTACATTTAATCATTCCATTAACCTCTTATCATATCATTTTCATAAATAAATTTGGGTTTCACCTTCTTATTTTCCATTTTATTCATTTTTGTATTATAAGTGAATTTATGATTAATATTAGAAAATATACATATTTATATATATATATCTCAAGAATATGTGAGCTTTGTAATGTGTAGGAAATATATGAAGGATTAATTCCAAGATACGTCTCAAATATCTCCTCCACCATATTAAGGAGATAATTATTCAAGCCTATTTCTAAGAAGAAAATCATGGAGGATTTGGTTGGCATATCTTATCCAAGATATGTGGGAGATATGTGGAGGATTCAGAGGGATCATATTTTGTAATAATGGGAAAGTAGTTGAGAGTGCTTGAGATAATATTGGATATGTAATTATGAGATAAGGCCTTCCTCATAATTATGAGTGGCTCTTCTTCTATATTTTGATAATAATGAGAAATAGTTTTGTAATTAGGACAAGAGAATTCTAGCTTGATTCATATTCTTTGTTATGATTTGTAATTTGATTTTTGTAATATAATTTGAGATATCTTTATTGTTGTGAGCTCACATATGTTGTTTGTCATTCAATTCTTCACATGTTGTATTGCTTTTCCTTTATGCAATTTCCTGCTTTCCTAGTTAGTGTTTCAATGCCTTTCTAGATTAATTTGATTCAGTAATTTAGATTAAATTAGTTCCACTTCAATCCTGCATATATAGTGTGTGTGTCTCGTAAGTCTACGAACCTCGGATTGACAAATTAAATAGTTGGGTAAAAACTACAACAGAATTAAACGAACATATTTGCACCCAAAAAATGTTGTATAAAGTTATTTTGCTGATGTATAGCTGAAACATGAGTTTCCACACTGATCTCCTGCAAGTATTGGGCTGAACTACGTTATTTTCTAGCAGTTTGTTTTTGTATTGTTGCAGTCCCCTTCTTTGGGAATTTTCTAGCTGCACTAGGTGTGGGGAGACCTATTTAACCCACCTAGGAGGATTTTTTTTTTGAATCCCTCTTGGATTCGGGTCTTATATTTTCATATATAAGGGATCCAAGTGCTGGTTTCCAATCCTGTTGCGTCCATTCCTGAAAAATTCGTTTTTCAGGCATGCCTTTCTAGCAGTCCCGATTTTGGGATATTACAGTGGTACCAGAGCATCTTTCTTGGCTCAACCTGTGAGTCTCAAGATAGAGATCAATATGATGAAAATAATGAGCCTACTCTCATCAGTTTTTAGATCCAGAAAGGGCCTCTCCAAGGAGGTTAAGGAGATAGAAGAAGGAGAAGAGGAAGGATCATGCACTTCCTCCTCTCACAAAGGAGAAGAAAAGAAGCATGGAAGACACTTGGATCATCAGATCTTGAGTGAGTACATTTTTTAGTACAAGTCTCAACCTATAGCCTTCAAAGAGACTCTAGCCTTCCGACAGTTCATTCAGCTAAAGGAAGGGAGGAGACCCTGCAGCAAGGGAGAAATCAAGGGCAATATATTTCTACTACCCACTTTTGATGGGACATCTGCAGCCAAAGCTTGGGCAAGAAGACTCAGTGAATTTTTCCTACTACATCCAGTGGTAGAGAGAGAAGTAGTGGATATTGCAGCACTACACCTGAAGGGTGAAGCAAGCAATTGGTGGTTCAGCCATGTGAGACATGCAAAAGTATCTTATTTTGCAGATTTCACTCAAAGGGTGATCAAGAGATTTGAGGAAGAGAAGTCCTCACTATATGTTGAGGAGATTTATACTAGCACTATGATAGCCTGGAGGAACAGCCTTCAACACCTATAGTTGAGGGAGTCAACATTGTAGAAGAAGGAACTCTTGCAACCATACAAGATGTTCCCAAAGCCTATCAAGGTATGATTGAGTTTCCACCTTCTATTATTGCAGCAAAACTTTTTGAGGGTTGTGGAAACTTGCTGTTGCACGACCTAGAATCATCACTTACTACTAATCTAGAGCAGCAGAGTTGTACTACGCTGTCCAAGAGAAGGAGTGAAGAAAGGAGGACCCATTCCTCATGGGAGCAATCAGATGTCAGCTTCATTCATGAAGCCATGGAGACAAGGGGTAGATATCTTGAGATGAGAAACATTTTCTCCTCTCTAGATGACACTTTCTCAATGAGCATGCCACAGCTCAGAGAGAGACTTCTAATTGTAGAATATCCAAGACCCCACTAGTTTTGGAAGATCATGCATGAGGAGGAGGTCTCATCAAAAGATTCCATGAAATGTGCACTTCAACATTTCATGAAGTGCAGAGTTCTTTAACAGTTTGAGGAGGTTCTTCCCTTCTCACACTTGGATCTTTATGGATTCAAGGAGGAGCAGATAGATGATGAAGGACATATTAGGATGGATAACATCTCTCATGCTTGCGTTGGACATTTCTTGAGCCCTACACATCATGATGGGAATTTTTTTCCTACCACCTATTTGGGTCCTTATGGGATCAAATTGATCCTTGAGAAGATTGCATTTCAATATCCCATGAAATGCAAGGAGAAAAATTTGATTTGGGAGGATGGTAGCCCTCATGGGAGGAGTACCAAGATTAAGGATGGAAGGAGACATCCACAAATGATTGAATGGATGTGGATGATGAGCAAGAAGCTTGAAAGATACTTGCAGATCTATGATACCGGGCAATAAGAGGCTTGGCTACGCTGGTTACTTTTGAAAGCGTTTGGCCATCATCCTCTTTCTAAGGGTATGTGGAGGAAAGATGTGTGGCAGGATGCTTGAATCATTGAGAAGCAAGGAGTATGGATGCATTGTGTTGATATGACATTCTTCATATCAATCACCATGTTTTCACCACATGATTTATATGATGGAGGTATGGGGAAGCAGAAAAATATTTTGTTGCTTTGGATGTTCTTGGGAGAGCAAGAGCAGATTTTCTCTCACACATTGCATGATGTTGCAGGAGGAGGAGATAGGATTATCCCCTTAGCCTTGGATGATCTAGAAGTACCTCCACTCTGGAAGGAACTTCTTGCTTGTAGCAACATTATGGAAGATGTCTTTGACAATGATAATGTCAAAGAAAGGAGCTATGTTTTGGCAAGAGCCTATTTGCATAGGCCAACAACGCTATCACTCTGGAGCATGAACTTATGGATGGAGTGTCCCCAGGATCATTCCACTCTTTGTGCACTTGATGGAAAAGGAGGAGGTGAGAAAGATGGAGTAATGGATGGAGACATCTATTGCTGTGACATGTTCTTCCTGGCTTGGATTTCCAAGTACATGAGGGAGGATCTTCATGTAGCACGTGATTCATTTCTCTTCATGAGAGTATGTCATATCCTTATGGAGAATTTTTTCATGGACCCTATCATGATCTTACTCTTACCACATGGTAAGGATCTTGTTGTTGCATTTAGTGATCTGCATACTCTTACCTTTTTTATGCAGTGCATTGCTCCACAAGAGGGCAAGCTTTTCAGTAAGCTCCATGGTCAACATTGAGCCAAATTGTATGATGGAGAAAGCCATCTCTTATATGGCCATGGGAAAGTGTTGTATTACTTCATGTATGTTCATTTGTTGTATGCAGCCATCTACTATTCATTAGTAAATTAAATAGCATACATAGACCACCATGTATCCAGCAACCACTTGCCTTGTAATTTTCTGAAGCTGCAGTTGGAAAAACTGCGATGTAACTTCATGGGGGACTGTTGGTACCTTCTTGCACCATATGAAGCCTTCAGTATGTCCTTTCCCTTGATTCTAATTATGGTTCCAATTGCTAATGTTGATCTTGATTTTGTGAGGAGCATGATTGGAGTAGGAACACATTGGTTAGATGTGTTATTTTGGGAAGAGGATTCCCACATTTTCTGCATTGCATGTTCTAATGGGAACATGAGAGGAGATACGGCCACCACATCTAAACACGTGTTTCTTTATGAGGTGGGCCATGAGTTTGATAAGATTCCATATGGTGATGACTTCCCATCCATCACATATGGAATGGTTTGGGCCATCTTGATTCACAATGTTGGAGAGGAGATATTTAGAGATATAGTCTTCATCTTGCCTCTTGAAGGAAACATCATTGCAGCCCAGAATTAGCAAACACTCCACACTTATCTTAAGTGGAGAGGAGGAAATCATGGGGTAGGCACCTATGTCTACGATGATCAATTTTTCATCCCACCTTCTTTGCAGGAACCTAAGGTGGAGGAGAATTTTCTGGAGTTACCATGTAGGGAGGTGACTCATTTTGTATGGATGATTTCTTGGGAGAAGATGCTTTCCCAATCCATTTCAGTTCTATCCTTGTAGTTGCTTGAGGACAAGCAACATTTGGGAGGGGAGGACTGTAATATTCCTACTTATCCCAAGATAAGAGGAATATTCAATTTTGTTTCATTTTCTGTTGATTGAATAAATGAATCAAGGAGGACATGTAAAACTCCTGAAAACAATGAATAAATCCATGCCTATGTGAACAGAGACAAATCCGGGCCTTATAAAATAAACACTTGCAGGTGTGAATGGGTTTGAACTATGAGACTGGGTCAACCTTGACCAAATCCTCAGCGTATTCTAGATTCAGTGTAACTCATGGATACACAGCACAGTTCTAGATGGAGGCTCCAAATGTGAAAGGAGCTAGGTCATTGAAGTGGTTTAGGGTTTGACAAGGCCTTTATCCTATAAAAGGAAGAGGAGAGAAGCATGACAGGGTTTTTCATGATTATCATTTTATGAAGATATTGTCTGTTTTAGAAATTTCTAATTCTTTGGTTGTTTAGCTGAGAATAATGCTATTTAGCATTGGGTGTTCCTAAGCAGGAATCCCACCTCCTTCCTAGAGTAGCTCTTGGAGGAGCCTTGTTTTTCTTGTCCACTATCTGCCATTTGGCCAAGCTTCATCTTACGCCTATATTTTTGGTCCTGTTTAGGATTTGGTTGTGCTTGTGAGTTGCAACAAGTGGACGATAGATCTCTTCAGATCTATGCATCTATAACACCCCTTTTCACTAGGAAAGTCATCTATCCCTTTGACAAGAGTGTTCTAAACCTTGGGAGCTTCAGATCTAGATCTTGGCATCAGGCCAAGGTATACTCAGATTCTACAACACAGTCCCTTTTTCAGTACTGCGTTATTTGTAGTAGCAGAGTTGCAGGGTGTTTTGGCATTGTTGGGGTTCCCATGTTTTGGCTAGATTGGCAAGACCAAAAGATGAGACAACATCAAACCACTTTCAGACCTCAGGATATAGCCCTCCTGGGTCCAGAGAGGGATCCTCTATGATTTTTTAAAGGTAATGTCTTTGAAGGTCAAAGGTTTAAGATATTAGGCTAGTTATAAGCACAAGGTTTATTTGTTTGATTGTTTGTTTGGTTGCTGGTTATTAGGAAAGAAGGGTTCAATGTAAGGAAAATATGAGCAAAGAGGATTTAGGCAGAGGTGAAGTATTCCAGGGAGCATTCAAGACCATTGGGAAATGGATTCAGGAAAGGATTTTCTTGCTAATCAATAGGAAGGCTTTTAGTTGGGCTAGTCATCTAAAACATTGGATCTTAAAGATAATAGTGTGATATGGAATGGTAAGGGAGGAGGAAAAAATAAAGTTTTAGAACACAAAGTTAAAGACCTGAGATCAGAGAGAGACTTTGGACTCTCAATGCTTCGGCCTCCAGCTTGAGGGATCTTAGAAAGGCCAGCTGGTTGCACAAGGATCCTAGTGGACAGGGCTAACTCTAATCCCCAGTGTTCCCAAATATTCCAGCTAAATCCCAACAAGAACATCTAAGAATAGATTCATTTAATTCATAGATCAGCTAGCAGGCAATAACATCCACTGCACTGGTTAAATCAACTGAAATCAATTCTTAGATAACACATTTAGTAGAAAACATCAAAGGTAAGGAGAGAAGAAACATAGGGTACCTAACAAGGGTAAATCCTATGCCATATTTCTGATGCAAGCCAGTAGAAACGAAATGAAACAGAATGCAAGTTAAACACAAATACAAAGATATAAAACATCACGGCTGCTTTAGATTAGGATCCAAAGAAATGTTCTTGTCATATTAAACAACAACACCAGTCAAGTACAACATTGCCAATAGTTGGATACTTATTCAGAAAACATCTTCCTCGGCCTATCTTACTACTTTACACAGAGACTATGTCTCAAAAGAAACAGCTTGCAATTCTCTTATAACTTATCAACAACCTTTACAATGAGTTTCTTCATGAATTTATAGCTGAGGTGGAGCAGAGAAGGTAGGTGAAACACTAAATGAAGCATTGAACTCAAAAAAGAAAGAGGGCCGAAACCCATTCTATTTAAATTTTGTGCATTTATCCATGGCACTCTTTGGGTGAAAGAGTGGTCTTCTCCAGGCTTCCATTTACTCTGGGCATGTCTCTGATGTACTCTGCTGCAGCAATTTGTAGTACTTCTAGTGAATAAACAAAAAGGTAAATAAATGATGCTAGGGTCTGCCATACTGTGAATCAAATGCTCTGGTAGCATAGGACTGTTGTCAGGGCTGGAAAATCTCTCTAGAACACGACATAGGATGAGAACTGTATGGGCGCATCGTCCTTTATGGAAAGAACCTTCTGTTGATGTGAAAACCCTTTAGTATTATTTTATGTGCCTCGAACCTTCTGATCGATCCTCGGGGTCTTCAAACTGGTACCTTTTCCTTCTAAATCCCTGAAAAAGGTTCAAAAATATTCATTTATGTGCCTCGAACTCTCTGCCACCCCATTTCTATCTCTGTCAGCGAAAAACCTAGCTTTAATGGCGCCGGAGAGGTTTTGCAGAGTTTGAACTCTGTCCTTTAATGAAATTCATATTGCAGACACCTTTCTGGACATTTTCCTATAATACCAGGCTCTGAATTTAGCTTCTTCTGTGCACTGTGCCATTACAATAGTGTGTACGGATCATGGCAGTTATCCGCCTATCTGTAACCCTGCAAAACATGCAAACACGTTAGGAAAACCATGCATGGAGGTGGTGGATGCAACGGGGATGACGAGAATGGCCATGCAGACTGGTGAGATGGTGGAAAAGTGCGGGATTATGGTGGAAAATGTAGTGGGAGGCTTTCAGAATGGTGGCGCAGTGAGAAAATGCAGTTGGAGGGTGGCGAGAATGGAAATTTTAATGTAAAACATTAAAATTTGACCTTTGAACGCACATATATACATGGATGGGCAAGAAATACGATGAAACACGTGGAATAGGTGACGTGGCAGGAGCGGTCAACAGCGGAACATGCAATCAAATCTGGACCGTCTGATCTCGGGAGAAGATCGATGGCTGAAAATGCATCGGAGGGCGACAGATGGTGGGCCAGGGGTACGGTTACCTTGGGTTAATTTCCGCGCATCTTTGTGGCACGATGACTGTTGGATGGACGATCGCAGATCGGACGGTGTATATGCATATCGCACCATGTCAAATACTGAACGATAATGCGCGATGGGGTGGCGGTTTTGGAATAGTGTCGGTGCCACGCGTCATGTGATGAGTGGAATCGCTGGCCAAATGAAAAATACCGCCCACCCCTCAAAGGCAGTGCGATATAAATCGCCGGTTTTAGAATAGTGCGAGGGGACCACCGGGGCGGGTAAACTCCGGGCTGTTGATCTGTGGGTAAATGAATGGTGGAGATGCAATGAATGGGCGGTGAACGGGTTGAACGGTGGAAGTTGTCGAGACGTGACAGCCTTTGGATCTACACAGATCGACGATCCAGAATGCTTCCGATATATAATTGCGGTAAGCGCCTTTCGGGCTGGTGGGTGGTTCTAGCGCCAGGCCACATGGGGGGGAATACGGTTCAGGGGCTGGCCAAAAAGGGTGCTAAAACCATACACATAAACAAAATGGTTATTCGGCCCATTTTAATGCAATTTGAGGGCAGAATTAGGTAACGATAGAGGGAAAACAAGGAAATTAGGCCAAACAAGGGGTGTGTGTAGGATTTGAAGGGGTTTTGGGATAATTTAAGGAACAAGGGGAGGGATTTTGGGAGGTAAAAAGAGGGGGACTTTGAAAAAAGGGAAAAAAGGGTTAAAATGGGATATTTCTGTAGGGATACAAAGGGAAAATAAGGGCCTTTTGGGGTACAGTTTTTAGTGACACCTTATAAAGGGAGTCAGCAGAGGGAATTTATCAAAGGCGAAGATACAGGAGACTTCAAGGATGATGTTTTTTCAGAGGAAATGCATTCGTTGAAGGCTCAAAAACATTTTAGCCCCATGTTTGCTTGTCAAAAATTTATAGGGGGCTAACAGTGGCTCCACATGGGGATGGCTTCTTCTTGAAGGAGTCAAGAATTCAGAGAATATATCTTTGGAGTAGGCCAGATGCCTGGTACCTTGAGCCATCTTTCTTCCTTGATTTTCAGCTACCACAAATATGATATATTAGCAGAAACATTCCCAAACAATCTACCTACCCATCCTACAATCCTAGCATTTTTTCTTCTTCTAGGGTGCATTTGGACTAGCAGACCCTTTACATCATTTTTATTTTTTACAAACAAGAAAATAAACCTATTCTATCTCTACCCTTATTACTCCATGAGACCAGATTAAACTGTTGGTCTCACATGTTTCTCTACCTATTCTAACATCTGCTGGGATTAAACTGTCCAGCAGATTTCTTCTCTACATTCTACAACATAAATTTAAAAACAGTCAAACTAGGATTAGACAGTCTAGTTTGTTGTGGATCCAAGGCATAAAGACAGTTTCACATGGACATAAACTTTGCAGAAAATTGAAAACAAAATCTTGGAGGCTTGAAATCTGAAGTTTGAAGCATCCTTCTTTCCTTTGTGACTCAAGTTTTGAGCTTGTTAGAGTCACTTTCCTTTTTCCTTTTTTTTCAACTCTAGTTTTGGGCTTGTTAGAGTTGACTCTTTTCTTCTTTGTTGGTCCAGGTTTTGGGCATGTTTGAACCAGCTATCTTTGCTTTCTTTGGCTCAGGTTTTGATCATATTAGAGCCAACCTTTGCACTTCAGAGGTTCATGTTTTGAGCATGTCTGAACCTCTCCTTTTCTCTATTTTTCTCTTCTTCTTCTTATTTTTCTTTTTTTTTTGGAACATTTTCTCTTTTATTTCTTGAAAAAAAACATTGCAAATGGTATGTACAATGGAAATGGAAACTAGAAATTGGAAATCAGCATAAGTAGTGTTTGAGCATCCTGCCATTGACAGGACCCCCAAGCAGCTCTGTACCGTCCAACTCTTGTAGAAAAAAGGCATTTGGACCCACAGTGGCCTGGATGATGTAGGGACCTTGTCACAAACTGTCAAACTTGTCGTGATTTCCTTTGTCCTCTCTCCTTGAGTCCCACTTCAGAACTTTATCTCCAATTTTGAAATCAAAGGCCTTAGTTCTTTTGTCAAACAACTTCTTTATGTTCTCCTGAACTTTGATAGCTCTGTTATAGACCTCTTCCCTTGTTTGTTGGAGATGAATTCTCCGATTTATTCTCCTCACCATGCTATGTTCTTATGTTTTTATCTCTTGAACAATTTTAATCACTGGTATTCCAAGGCTAGTGGGAAACACTGCTTCTATTCCATAGACAAGCTGATATGGTGACATGCCAATGTATTTCTTTGTTGTAAGCTTGTCAGCCCACAGGGCATGCACTAACTTGTTATGCCATGACTTTTTGTTCTCTTCCAACAGCTTTTTGATGATGGTTGTTGGGGTTCCCATGTTTTGGCCAGATTGGCAAGACCAAAATATGAGATAACATCAAAACCACTTTCAGACCTTAGGATCTAGCCCTCCTGGGTCCACAGAGGGATCTCTCTAAGATATGTCAAATATATATGTCTTTGAAGCTCAAAGTTAAAATGTTTAGGCTAGTTATAAGGCTCAAGGTTTGTTTGTTTAATTGTTTGTTTGGTTTCTGGTTATCAGGAAAGAAGGATTCAATGTAAGACCAGGATGAGCAAAGAGAAAAAAGGTAGAGGTGAAGTATTCCAGGGAGCATTCAAAACCATTGGGCAATGGATTCAGGAAAGGATTTTCTTGCTAATCAATAGGCATGCTTTCAGTTGGGCTAGTCATCTAAAACATTGGATCTTGAAGATGATTTTGAGATATGGAATGGTAGTAAAGGAGGAGACAACACGGTTTCAGGGCACAAAGTTAAAGACCAGCTGGTCGCACAAGGATCCTAGTGGACAGGGCTAACTCTAATCCCCAGTGTTCCCAAATCTTCCAGCTAAATCCTTAACAAGAAACATCTAAGAATAGATTCATTTAACTCATACATCAGAGAGCAGGCAATAACATCCACTACACTGGTTAAATTATCTAAAATCAATTCTTAGATAACACATTCAAAAGAGAAACATTAATGGCAAGGAGAGCAGAAACATAGGGTACCTAACAAGGGTAAATCCTATGCCAATATTCTGATGCAAGCCAGTAGAAATGAAATGAAATAAATTAAACACAGAGATAGGAAAACATCACCGCTGCTTCAGATCAAGATCCAAAGAAATGTGCTTGTCATATTAAACAGCAATACCAGTCAAGTACAACAATGCAAAAAGTTGAATACTCAGTCTGAAATCATATTCATTAGCCTATCTTACAACTTTTACACAGAGATTGTGTCTCAAAAGAAACTACTTGCAGTTCTCTGATAACTGATCAACAACCTTTACAATAATTTTCTCATGAGTTTTATAGCTGAAAGAGAGCAGAGGAGGTAGGTGAAGAACTAAATGAAGAATTAAAACACAGAACCGAAATAAGGCCTGAAGCCCATTCTTTCTTGACTCATGTGCATTGATCTCTGGCTTTCTTTGGGTGAACGAATGATCTTCTTCAGCTTCCATTTACTCTAGTCTGGTCCTGATGTACTTTGACTGTAGAACTCTATAGTACATTTGGTGCATAAAAAAAATGGTGAATAAATGATTGAATGGTCTGCCATACTTGTGAAACAAATGCTCTGGTAGCTTGGGACTATACTTCAAGGCAGAAATCTTCTTTGGAGCACGAAATGGAATAGAAATAGTGTGGGCAACCCGTCCTTCCATGGAAAAAAACATTCTGCTGATGTAGAAAACCTGTTGTTCATTAATTTCTGTGCTCTGTATTCCTCTGCGGGACCTATGATGTTTTCAAACAGGTAATTTTCCTCTAAATCACAGAGTTAAGGCTCGGGGATCTTCATTTTTGTGCCTTAGACTCTCTGCCACTTCATTTATAGATCTGTCTGCGAAATCCTGCCGCTATGATAAGGACTGTGTGCTCATGGTAGCCTTTCCCACCTGATAACCCCGTAAAACACGAGATTGAGTTATGAAATCCATGAATAGGGGGTAGCTATGGAGGACGGGAGAGCAACAGCGCGGCAGTGTGGTGAAACAGTGTTTTTGAATGAAATGAATGTGGAAAATGCATTGACATGGCGAATAATAGGGTTTGGTGGAGAAATGCATCGTGGGCCATTTGATCATGATGTGGAGGTGTAGATCAACGACGGAGATCAAACAGTGGAATGATATATGAAAATAGACGAAATGAATATGAAATATGAATTTTTAATGTAAAATGTGAAACTTTAGACTTTGGTGGAAATGCAAAAGAAATACATGAAATGCAACGGACATGCGTATGAGGTGGGACCCAATGTGGTGGAGGGCGATTAGATCTGAGCCGTCAGATCTTCGGATCCAACGGACAGTTGAGATTAATTAAAAGCATCGCAATCAGGAAGGAGCAGGGGGAACACAATACATAAGTTCCGATTGTGATTGGGAAAGGGGATGCGTGACCGTTGGATCTACTGGGGAATCGACGATGGAGATGCGGATCGGGGGATCACAATCGAAGGGGACACAAAGGGGCAGCACCAACAAACTTCTGATTGCGATTAGGAGGAGACAAGCGATAGCTGTTGGATCGACAAGGAGATCAACGTTGGAGATCTGTTCGAAGGGAAAAAGGGGAGGAGCGACGGGCGCGAGGCGAGGAGATCTGGGCCGTTGATTTGGAAATGGACGAACGGCTGTGATTTAGTCAATAAATCGCAATTGGAGGGGGACTGGGGTGACACATATCAAAACTTTCAATTGCAATTAGGCGGGGAGTGTGATGGCCGTTGGATCGGCGGGGGGATGGACGGTCGGGATGAAATCGCGAGTCGGTATGATTGGGCGATCGGGAGACGGGACTTGCGATCAATCGGAGGGGGAAGCGATCGGAAGGGAATTGTGATTGCGATCGGCGGAATGGAGCTGTGATCAATCACATCGCAATCATTCGCGATGGACTGATCGGGGAACACAACATAAGTCTTGCGATTACATAGGTTTGCGATATTGCGTGGGCCGACTGATCCCGATAACAGATCAACGGTGGAGATTAAGTAGCGAGACTTACATACGAAACAATCGCATCAGAGTTTTTCAATGTTACAAAGGATTTTAACGCTCCGCTCCGATCTTCCGATGCGATTAGCCCCTAAGGCACTAAGTGCTTGGTCTTAGCGTTGGGTGATATGGGGGAAAAGTTGAAGGGGGCTGACAGGAAAGGAGGCTGAGGCCTATTATAATGTTAAAAGTGGGTTTTTAACCCATTTCGGTGCATTTTAAAGCCAAAGGATGGTAGCGATAGGGAATAAAGGTGAGAATTTGGCTAGACAAAGGGTAAAGGTGGGTTTTCAAGGGGATTTGGGGAGATTTAGGAGACCATAAAGGGGGAATTTTGGGATGGAAAGGGAACTTGGGAAAAGGGAAAAAAGGATAAAATGGGGAAAATCTGCAGAGATACAAAGGGCGAAATAAGGCCTTTTTGAGAAAAATTTAGTCATTCAGCAAGGTCATTGATACCATAATCAGCAGAGGGAAACAGTCAAGGCAAGGAACATAAAAAGGCTTCAAAGATGATGTGTTTTAAGGGAAATGCATTCCTTGAAGGCTCAAAAAACAATCTAGCCCCTTGCTTGTGTTAGCCATCAGTATTTTTTACATGTTAGTGATGACTATATCTATAGCTGAGCTTTCTAGAAGATGATTTCCTTATGTCAATTTTTCATCTAGAAAACCCTCCTAAAACTTTTTTCGCCCTTCTACTTTTCAGTCCACCCATGTCAAAATCAAAACCTCATTATCACTATCCTATCTAGCTTCAGCCCTATTGGTTTTCCCATCAGCTTTAAAAGAAAAATCCAAGTCTGTTTCAAAAGTCCCCCCTATGTTAGGAAGTGGCGCTTTAAGACATTTTACCCTTGGCAATCATCAAAAAGCCAAAAAAGCCTCCATCTGCTACAGACCAATCATGACCAACCTCCGACTCTGCAAATCAAGTTGATCACAGCTCTAAGTCGCGCCACTTATATCCCTAGGTCTCAGCACTGCATGAACCCCAGTCTCAAGCTGATTAGTAGGTGTTTCACTGTGTTTTTATGGATTCTACAAAGACAGGAAATATAACTACATCTCAGGAGTAAATGCTTGAATCTACAGTTAGAGGAACAACTGCTTCTAAATGTATCATGAGCCTGAGATATATCTGCAAAACAGAAAGTCACTCATCAAGACCTTGCAGTTTTCCTTCCAGCATGAAAATCACAGTAAGAAAAGGACACCACTGTCTCAGCAAACTGGTAAATTGTCATGGCCCAGAACCTCCTTCATTTACAAGCAGAGGGTTAGGGCGCCTCCTTCATCTACAAGCAGAGGGCGCTGGCCAGTATTGACTTTAAAGATTGCAAAAGTCCAGGTTTTCCTTTTACTGAGAAGTGAAACAATATCTCCAAGTTTTATGAATATGAGTGATGATCATAACAGGGATAGAGTCTGAAATATGAAAGTTCAAAGGAAAGCAGAGTTTGGTCTGATAAAAGAAATCATTTAAAGTTTTCAAATCATGTGAATTGTTAAAAAGGCATATCATGAGTTAAAACAATTCTAATCATAGGCAGTTTGCTTTCCCCACAAGACCAAATTGAAAGGGTGCTGACAGATCATGTCATCACACAGGCAGAGGAAAAGTTGTTTGTTTTCAAAGGGTGCTGACCTCCATAGTCACAGAGATTATCTTTCAAAAATTTGTCATGAGTTGACTAAAGCAAATGATGACATTTCAGTCACCCTCAGAGCAGTACAGTAGGACAGTTACACTTTGACTAGGGTTTTTTCTGAAGCACAGTGGTGATTGCCAGAAAAGATGCCAGTATTGATGTTTTTCAAGTTGGTTGCTTACCATCATAATCCAAGCAAAACCCTTGTCATGCAGTCTTATCAAATAATCTTCAGATACTTTGTCAAGTGAAGGGCCTCCTCCATTTATGAGCAGATGGCCAAAGCATTGGATGTTGTTGAAGACTGATTGGTCTAAGATGCAGTGGAAAGAGACAAATGAAGAAAGAAAAATTCTGTACACAGGTGAAAGATGGTGTTTATATTTCAAAATGCACTACACATAGGAAAATGTCTTTCAAGAAATACATCATGATGGACAAGAAACAATATGAATATGTATGCATTTATACCAAAAAGGAGCGGTTTCCTTAAGGGAAAGGGTCAAACAACACCCCACTGTCACCTGCCAAGAAGTCTAAGGGAGCTCCTTTTGAGTAAACAGAGAAATATAGTATGAAAGCATGCAGCCAAAAGATGGCACTTACAGTCCAGGGAGAAGCCTATAAATCACCTAAGAGCAGAAATTATCAAACAAATTGGAAGAAGGCAGACCATCTCCTTTTAAAAATGACAAAATGGCTTTCAAAGCTTTTCAACAGACTTGGTGTGGTTTTCTCTTTTGAAATATCACCTGAAATGTCAAACAGTGTACAGATTTGAAATTATGGATGATTTTGTTACAAAGAGAGATTACTGCACTATTGAAAGGAAATGATAGTTGTGTATCAAAGAACCCTGTTTTTCCTACTTCACAAGCTTATCCTTTCAGATATACACCCAAGATGGACATGGTGAATAGGTATACAATTTTATGAATAGGAAAAAGGAGTTTGTTTTGATAAACTGTCACTGTTTAAATGATTTAAAACAAACACAGTTTTTCATCATTCCAAAGGACAGATATAGCGCAGATGATACACCTACAGTTTTACATCATAAATATTACCAGCATCTTTAAAAAACAGTGACGAAGATGATGTGGAGGTTATGGAATTATTTTTCAAAGTGAGAAGTTCGGTGTTAAATGTCACCCAAAGAACAAAACTGGAAGTCACTTTTCTATCACCTGTGCATAAAACAGAGTTCTGGCTTTAAGCTATATTTGTTTTCATAAAGGGGTTGGTCCATGATTAAACGGTCCAAAAGCATCGAAAATCTTCAAATGCATGCACAAAGTATGAAATCCAGTTTGCTAATTCACCAAGGTTGTGGATAAAAAGGATCAAAAGGGTTTTAAAACACCTTGCAAAAGCCAGCCAAACATTTTCATTTTGCATTTAAAAAAAGAAGTGACCGTTGAAGATTTGTTTTGAAATGACATAAGAGTAAATCGAAGAAGGAGTTTTCATTTTCAAAACGGAAATCAAGGTGTTCACAGCATCAAACAAAGAAAAGTTCGGATCAGATTGCATAAGTTTGCAGCAAATTTTGGCCGCGCGACGCGCCTGGGAACAGTTTTACACAGGCGGCCAGTATTGGCGCGACACGCCTGTACACGGCGCCCGACCGCCCGACTGCCCGACCCGACAGGCCACCCGGGTGGTATTGTTTCCGCGCCGTGCTGACCTTAAAGAGTGCCGCGCATAGTTGGAGGCTTTCCAGTGCTGCTCCAGCTCTCCCCAAGGGTTGTTCATCAAATTTGGAGGTATTTTAACACATTTTTCTCCCTCGGTTTCAAAAAAAATTGCTAAGTAACATGAAAGTTTGAAATCGAAACTGTGGTGTGAAGTGAAAGGGTTAGAACAAAACTGTTGAGTTTGACCTAGTTTGATTATCGATATATATGTTAAAGAAGTTGCCTAGCAAGGTCAAAGACAAATCAAAGAGCGGCTTGTCCTAGTTTACTTGGTATATCACCATATCTGGCAATTGGTTTTGCTATGAAAATGCCCCTAGTTTGGAGTTGTGTTTATAGGATAAATTCACTGCTGGAAGTACCTATAAAGAGATTAGTGTGCTGAACCACTACAGGTGTTTCGTATCAAAGCTTTCAAAACCTTCTAACCCTGTCACTATAGCTAAAAAACAGTGTTTTCTACACGGTGATCTGAAGTGTTGAACTGTGATAAAATGCTGGCTGTTTCATTCAAAAACACCTACAGGAGATAATTGGTTTTGAAACTAAGAGCAGGATGTTTTCACTTTAAAAGGATCAGGAATCCTACACTTTCACAAGCATCAATGGACAGAGGTTAAATCCATAAACTACAGAAAGGGTAGTTTACTCCTGAGTTTTTCAACTTGACTGTTTTTGTTCATTCAAACTTATTTCAACACAAGTTGGTATTCAAGATAGGACAGAGGTTTTTCCTACAAAGAAACAGTGTTTTGGCTTAAAGGGATTTTGTTGATGCAAGATCTTTGACTGCAACCTCCAAGGAAACCTCTAAAGAGGTAAAAGGAAAAATTTTGTATAAAGAGAGAGGGCTTATATCTAAAGGAAAGCTTTTCACACTATCTTCAGATTGATAAATGGATGTTGCTTATAAAGTAAAATTCTTTTTCTGCCAAAGCCAGGGGGTTAATTTATAAAGATCCATTGATTGTTTTAAAAGGAGAAAACTCACATAACCTCTGCCTAAAAACTTTGGAGTTTTTCAAACTCTGTCATCTTTGCTCAGGACTGTGACAGTGACTGTTTAATAGCACTAAGGGTTGATTTCACATATGCAAGTTAGTTCAATGTTGGCACACTTATACAAGGCAGAGTTTTAATAAATGCAAAATCTCCCATGGGAAAAGAGTAAGAGGTATTGAGTGACATCTTAAAACTCACAAGAACAGGGTGATCAAAGCACTTCTCACAGCAAACTCCTTTTAGCAGTTTACCTTTCTTTTTCACTGTATTATTTCCTACTGAGAAGTTGCTGACTGAGTTATTTTCAAGGTGGAAGGCCACTTTCTGAAGAGCAGGTTTTTGATGATTGAATTTTACCTTGGAGACAGAGATACAGGTGTGTTGATTGGCCTCTAACAAAATCACAAGAAGAGTGATCTCTTAACACTGTGTACAGGAAATTTACACAATAGTCTGTCTCCTCTTTTACTATATGGTACCCTATCGAGAAATATGTTGACAGAGATATTCTAAAGGTGGACAGGACTTTTTCTGAAGAGCAGAGGTTGTGTGTTACAAAGAAACTTGTTGCAAATCATCCAAATCACATTGTTTCTCTTTCAAAGCAGTAAAGTGACACAGTTTGACTCCAACAGGACATTTTACACACAGTGAAGGCAGTTTGCCTCTTCCAAAGCATATTCAGGTCAAAATGCCTCCAAGGCAAGACAGCAGGAGCGGTCCACATAAAATATATGAGCCCATCTCTACAGAAGAGATTAATGCTCATCCATCTGTACTTTTCAACTTCCATGAAGTAGGCTGCCCTGATTTCTGCCAGAAGATAGAAGAAGTCAAGAGTTTTTTGCCATTAACACACTTGTGCACCCTGAGATTCAAAGAAAAACACTTCCAAGTGGCGGGTCTTGATTTCAAAATTTCTCCAAGGTATGTGTCCAAGGCCACCAAGATCCCGTATCATGGAGAAAAATGGTTTAAACAAGCTCATCTTGACTTAGAGGATTACAAACCTTTCATCAAGTCTAAACATAGAGAGGCCGTCACTACTATTTTCCCTTTTTCATATCTCCTTGACAGCTATGCTCCGCTTATGAAAGTCATAATGAAATATTTCACTTGTGAAGGGAGGTTTAATCGAATTTATGCCTACCATGTCCGATTATTGATGCATTTTACCAGAAGCAGGCAACTAAACCTCCCTTACTTTTTTTTCAAAAGCATAGAGAAAATGGCATCTACTGTCCAGAAGAAGGCCCCACCTCAGCAAATCCCTTCTCTTTTTCATCATTCTTGATCAAGATTATCTTCTTATACCAGCTAGAGAAGAAAGAGGTTCCATGGGATTTATTCATCAGCCATCCATACTTCTCTACTGTTCCTCCTGTTCATGTGCCTCCCACTCAGCCTATCCATCACCCGGTACGTTTGTCTAGTAGGCCTACTCCTAGAAGGCTCAGAATGACTACTGGACAACCAAGTCAACAGGAGGAAGGAGAGGACAGTAAACAGCAGCAAGAGGAAAGGGATGAGGGACAGCAGCAGATAGATGATTAAGGACAGCAGGTCCATGATGAGGGACAGCAACAGTTAGATGATGAGGAACAGCAGCAGGTGCAAGATCAAGAACAACAGGTTAGGCAGGAAGTTGAGACACCTCTTGAGCCACAAATTGAACAAGACATTGATGAAGAGCAGCAAGCTAATACTGGCGAATAGGGGCAGCAAAGTGAATAGCCAGGAGAAGATATCCAGCAGCCTCAAGAAGAGCAGCAAGTTCAGGAAGATGTCAAAGGTAAAACAGTTGTGCCTCCTCCTCTCAAAATAACAAAGCTCAGCACAACAAGGAAAAGAGGGACTAAAGCTGCCACCCTAACAGTGACAAAGATTGTTCCTAGCAAGAGGAAATCGCCCAAAAGGACATCTTTTATCATGCCAAGGAGGAAAAGCACCAGATTGGCTTTCAAAGGTAAAAGCAAAGTTGGAGAAAGTACAAAGCATGGAGGTGAATTAGCTATCATCCCTATCCAGAGCGATGACAGTGATAATGAGGCCCGCCTTCTTGAAAATCTCCTAATCCATAAGGAAGGGAAAATTGAGGCATTAGAGGAGGATCTTCAAAGGGCAAGGAATTTCAACCACTTCTTGGAGATTGAAAACAAACAAATGAATGTGCACACAGCTGTTCATGAGGCACGGGCGATTAAGTATAAGAAAGAGGCAGCAAAGGCGCAAGCAAGAATAGAAGAGCTCATTGGAGAATTTGATGAGGAGGAGGAGGAAGACCAGCCTAGGTGGAAGAGGCCTAGGACCATTGGGCTTAAAAGAGCCTTGGAAAAGCAGAGAACAGAAGAGCAAGCCCAGCTCCAAGCCTTTCCTCTCACTGCATTCCTTGAGCAGGAAATTGAAGAAAACAAAGAGGCTTGGCTTGAAAGAGCTAACAAGCATTTGGAAATGAAGCTTGAGAGGGCGAATAGAGATTTAGAGCTGCAGAGGAAGAGGACACATCACTTCCAAAAACTGAATCAGTTTGTCCAGCGCAAACTAAAGGCAGCCCAAGAAAAATTGAAGAAAGTAAAGGGGAAGCGCTTAGCACGGAAAGAAGGGAAAAGCATATCAACCCTTGATATTTTGGCCTCAGCTTTGGAGCATGTTGCTATGGACCCTTGAGGGTCATGCATGCCAATTTTGGGCCTTTTTCGGCAACTTTTTGTTTTTTGGCATTTTTTGGGTTTTTGGTCGAAAACTCATAAATTCGCCATTTCAGTTTGAGGAGTTGTCAAGAGAGGAGGGTGATACCAATGGATGCCATAATTCTATGAGCAGGTCGCCAGCGATTTTCAGAGCATTTGGAGATCATTCACCCCCTCAAATTGGCGAAAAATGCCCTCTTTTTGCACATTCTGCCCGCCATATCAGCAGTCTGCTATTTCCTGGTTTTTTACACACAGGTACAGTTTTGGATGACTTCCAGGCCTCAGATTGAGATGATTTTAGTTGCGCCAGAAAGTAGACACAGAGAGCTTTCCAACGAGCCATCATGAGCCTCGTTTTGACATCGGGAAGGCTGCCAATTGCCTCCAGCAAGTTAGGGGACCTTTTTGAGACATAAATATGAAGTATTTTTGTAATTTTTGAACCTCAAAAATCTGCTTTTCCCAAATGTGCGTTTAGCTATTTTTATACTTGGGAAATGATGTAAAGTCAATATAATTTCCGTTTTTAGCAGTTTTTTAGATATTTTATGGGATATTTTTTTCCTTGGGCTTTGCAAAGCCTCAAGGACAAGTTTAGATATTTTGACTTGGCCAATGGGATAGCTAGTTGCTCCATGAGGTTTTCCTCACTCAAGCCTATTTATTCCACAAGGCTTCATTGTAAAACAGAGGCTGAACTTGAGAGAAGAATCAATATATTGGTCATATGAGCTTTGAAGAACATATTTGAGTTATGATTTTTGGACTGCCTCTTGGATGCTTTTGATGAATGATGAAGGATTGTTGATGGATTCCATGACATGGTAGAATGGTATAGTGTTTTCTTGCTTTGTTGTTGTCTTCTAGTTTTCATTCATGATACATGCTTCTTGCTGCTATAGATCAGTAGAGATTAAGTTTGAGATATGCCCATGGAGGCACCTCAAAATTCTTGAATCTTCATAGCTTTTATGTTTTCTTCTTCCTTAGTTGCACTAAAGAATTCTTAACTGCTCTTTAGTAACTTAAGGATACTGTTGCTAGTTTTATTCATAAGTTCTATGCATGTTGAGTAGGATGTATGGTGTGCCCTGCTTACCTATGACTGTCCATAGTTTTGTCCATGAAACTATCTCTTTGACTGATTAGTTTATCATCTTGTTGAACCAAGGAGGCCTAGTCCCGATCTAGCCCTTTGCCTAAAACTATGAAAGCTTGTTTGTCCAAGTGCCCAATAACTTAAAGACTGTGTTTAGGCATTCCGACATGGTTTTATGAGTTGTTAGTTTGTCTTATGTGTTTACCCAAAAGTCTGATATCCATTTCCCAAAGTTAGAGGGTCTTATACCTCTATGTATGGCTGGAATGTTTGATTTCTATGTCTTAATTAGCTCATAGTTACATTTAGCATGATTAATGGCTTGCTATAACATGTTTATGTCTGCTATCAACTAGTTACACTTGAAATCCCTTGTCTTTCATAAACTTGTTGTCCATTTAATCCATTTTGCCCAAAGATCCCTTCTACCGTGAATCAAATCGGCCCTACAGCAACCTTGCATCATCATCTCATAGCTTCCTTGACCTGTTTGACCCCATAGCCCAATTGATCTGCCTTCTTGTTATCCATTTTCACATCTTTGATCAGTTTTATCCCTCACAAACTTAAAAACCAAAAATCAAAAAACTCACTTCATAACTAGCCTAATATCAGAACACCATAGGCAAACACACCGATATCTTTTACACACATAGAGAGAGCCCTCTCTGAGTCCATGAAGGCTAGGTCCTTGGGCTCCAAAGCTTGGTTTGATGTTACATCGTCATTTGGCTCGCCAATCAGCCAAATCACGGGACCCTAACAGCTTGCTTGTCAAGGAATTCATAAGGGGCTAACAATGGTCACCAGGCTCTTGTTTGATGATTCAGCTAATCCATTACCTTGAGGGTAATAGGCAGTTGAATTATCGAGTGCTATTTGAAACCTGTGACAAAAATCAACCATTTTCTTGGATCCAAAAGTAGCAGCATTATCAGTGATTATTTTCCTTGGGAAACCAAATCGAGAGAGGATATGACCTTCTAGGAACCTAATGATGACTGAATCTGTGGCATTCCTAGTAGGTATGGCCTCTATCCACTTAGTGAAGTATTCTATGGCTGTTAAGATCCATTTGTGTTGTGCAGAAGAAGCTCAGTGAATTTCTCCTATGAAATATAGGCCCCATTGCATAAATGGACCTTCAACAATGATGGGTTGTAGAGGTAAGGGGAGGAGTTTTCTTTTGCCTTCAGAAATCTGGCATTTGTGGTAGGCAATTATCATCTTATGGATATCATTGAAGAGTGTAGGCCAATAGTAGCTAGCTCTGAGTAATTTTTTTGCAGTGGCTTTCTAGTTCAGGTGACCTCCACACTCTCCTACATGGAATTCTTGTTTAATCTTTTCTGCTTCAGACTCAGGAAAACATTTAAGCAATAGGCCATTTGGATTTTTCCAGTATAATCCTTCATTCATTATGCAATAGCTCCCGGTCTTTAGCTTTAAGAATCTAGCCTTGGTCTTTGATATTTCAGGAGGGGCATTGAGGTGTGTAAGCAAATACAGAATGTCAGAATACCAGGGAGAGCTCTGAAACTTCTCCTCAATAGTGGGATCAGGTAATCCCTGCTACTCATCCAAGGCATCTACCATGTTAATGTCTAGGGCTTGTAGATTTTATTCAGCCTTTAGTTGAGCTAGGCCCTGACCTTTGATCAGTTTGGTGGGTTTTATCTCAAGGTCGTACTCTAATATCACAGCAATCCATTTGCCCCTCTTCCCATCTGGGACTTGGGACAAGATGTCTTCAACCACTATGTTGGGTACATAGGCTATGGTGTGGGAATGCAGTATGTACACCCTAAAGTCTTTCAAGGCCGTAACCAAAGCATAGGCCTGTTTTTCCATAATGTTGTATTTCAAGGGTGCGTCTCTGAGTGCTTTGCTAAAGAAAGAAATGGGTTGTTCCATTCTCTCTGGATTTTTCTGAAGTATAAATGAAACTATCGTATGCTTGGAGGCAAATGAAAAAATCAGGAAATCTTTTGAGAAATCTGGGCTGATTAGGACAGGATCCTGGGTGAGTGCAAGTTTAACTGATTCAAAATATTTCTTAGCTTCAACAGTCCACTTAAATCCTACACCTTTCTTCAGCATGTTAGTCATATTTCTAAGGTGTTCAGCTAAGTTGGGAATAAACCTCCTGAGGAAGTTAATTTTCCCAATAAAGGACTGTAACTCCTTGATGTTTCTCGGGTGTGTGATTTGTAATATTCCCTCAACTCTTTGTGGGTCTATCCTAATCCCCTTCTCAGATATGATATGTCTAACAAGTTTTCCTTCTTGCAACCCAAATACAGTCTTTTTAGGATTTAGTGACACACCAAACCTTCTACATTTTTCAAACACTCTTCTCAGGTGTTCTAGGTGTTCTTCCTCAGTCTTGGAGTAGACTGTTCTGTCATCCAGGTAGATGACAATGAAGTGTCCTATTTCATCTGAAAAAGCTATGTCCATTGCTCTTTGGAAGGTTGCACCAGCGTTCATCAGCCCAAAAGGCATCTTTACATACATAAAAGTGCCCCATGGAGTGGTAAAGGCCGTTTTGAGTTGGTCTTCTAGGATTACTAAGACTTGGTTGTAACCTGAAAACCCATCTAGCAGGGAGATCCTTTTTTAGCCTACTACCCTTTGAAGGATGTGTTCCATTTTAGGCAAAGGGTAATTGTCTTTGAGTGAGGCTCTATTAAGATTTCTAAAATCAATACACAGCCTGATCTCCCCTGTTTTCTTTCTCATAGCCACTAGGTTTGATACCCAATCAGAGAATCTCATAGGCACAATTATACCTGCCTCATACATTTTCTTAATCTCTTTTTCAACTGCAAGAAATTGTTTTGGGTTTATCCTGCGGAGTTTTTGTCTAAAGGGCTTCTGATTTTCTTTCAAATGTATTTTGTGCTGTATGATTTTTGTGTCATAGGCCCTTAAGTCTTCATAACTCCAAGAAAACACATCAATGAATTCCTTGAATAGGTCAATTTATTTCTTTCTCATGTTTGCAGGCAGGGACTTAGCCAATTTAATATTTTTGGGTTTGTCTTCAATACCTATGTTGCATTCCTCGACATCAGAGTATGCATGTTCTATAGTGGGATTTTTTTATACATCATCAAAGTCAAAAAGGTCTTCTAAAGGTGCCAGAACTCGAGGTATGTTCTTATCCTTGGTCTGCAACACCTCTACTTTTTCACTATCTGCGTTTTTACATTCTTCGTTTGGATTTGCAATCTGTTCGTTTAAAGTGTTTATTTCTATGTTACGGGGTGGTTCTTCCTCATCTGAGGACTCTTCACTTAGGCAGCTACTGTCAGATTTGGAGTCTGAATCAGAAAATTCAAACTCATTCTTGCCTACCAGGAAATATTCAATATTTTTATCTCCTTCAAAAACCTGCCAATATTTTTCATTGTTCGGCACTGCATGTCTGAATTTGGTCTGAACGATGATTTTTTGGTCACTGGGAGGCTTATAATACGAACTAGACATGCAGGCTAGTCCATTTTTAATTTCGTTCTGACCTCTAGGGACAAACACCAGATCGTATTCTACAAAGGTTTTCAATAGATCCATGGCGTCATTACTATATGCTCTCAGTCTAGGATGTTTTGGTGTGTATTCACCATTCACTTGTTTAATGATCAGCTCAGAGTCCCCACGCATAGTTATCCTACGAGCTCCTAATTTTCTCAACATGTTTAAGCCTAGGATAAGAGCCTCATACTATGCAATATTGTTTTTACATCTGAAGTGTAGGTTGCAGGCATGGCTCTCTGCATAGTCACTCTTTGTGTTATGTATCCACACCCTTGCTCCAACAGTTCTCTTGGTGCATGACCCATCGAAATTCATTTCCCATAAAGTTTCATTCTCGGGTTTATCATCGTTTCATTCTTGGTGTGGTGTATGTGTTTGTGAAGGGTGACTAATCAGCTGACTACATTCTGCTTCTGTTTCACTTTGATTTTTTGTTTCAGTGCACTGTTCAAATTTTTCTACGTCTTTCTCCTCCGAGTCTAGAGTAGCCATTATGTTAAATTCCATGGGCTCTGTTTCCTTGTTTTTATCTCTATTTTTGGACTCTGACCCTTCTGAGGATTCATAATTACAGAGGATGAAGGAGTCAAGGTCTGTATGTACAGAGTATAAAGGTGAATTTTCAGGCTTTCCAGGGCTACTGACCAGAAATTTCATTTGTGCCTCTCTGTACAGTCTTCTAAGTTGGCCAAAGATTGGGATTGTGGCATAAGCCCCATCCATCTGCATTGTTCCTTGCATCTTGGCTCCCCATTGTTGTTGAGAAGTCAGGTCTCGCGGACAAGACCCAGGTTCAGGAGTTGTGGCCAACAAAGGGGTCCGATGTAGTCTAGGATCACGCCGGCATTTTCACCCTGCTCCAGAGAGCAGTGAGTCTCACCCGAGGCGTGCTGCAACCACATGCAGAAGGGGATGAGATCAATGGCAAGGAACAAAGTCGCAACTCATGAAGGATAGTGCATCGATTATATATACAGATTTATATACATAAGATCACTTAATAAGCATTCAGACATTTGCAAATAAAATTTTAAACCAGCGTAAACACAGTACAGGCATGTAAACATCTTATCGAGACAACAACCTTCCATTGTATTAATCTCTTGGCCAAACACATGATTACATGGCATTCTCAATGATAGCTTACAAATATGATACAGATGGTCTGCGGAACAGAAAGGTAGAATAGAGAAGATGAGGAACCATAGGAAGGTCATGCATGATTCTTCCGCAGTCGCTCTGTGCGTCTTCCCCTGTCACGAGCCTCACAACCTCTTCCACATCCTTCTCTTCCAGCCGGGTGACTGTTATTTATTCACCCACTCTTGCGACTATCAGTTCCTCTGTGTCTTTTCCTCAGCTTCTCCCAGCTTCTCTCTTGTTATCTGCGTGTTCTGCTTTCTGTCTTCTGCTGTGTGTTTTCTTCATCTGTACTTGTGCGTGTTCTATCTTCAGCTATCTCATGCTTCCATGCCACCTTGATAGCTCCGCGACTCCTGGTAGTTGCGACGTGGTCGCGGATGCCATGTGTCTCCATGCCACAACTCAAAAGGTCAAAATTAAAAATGTTCTAACCAAGATTTCAAAAACAATAAAAAACAAGGGCCCCAACAGGCCCCGACCACAATTCCTTGACTCGTCCCCGAGTCAATCACAAATAACAGTCTCCACTTCCATTGCCCCGCTGGCTCCCGTGCCCTGTTCTGTTGTGCCTTCGTCCCGTGCCCTTTCCTGCTGTGCTCCTCCAAGCGGTTGTTCAAACAAGGGCCCCAACTCCGGGACCCTGCGGAGCGCTGTATCTTTAAGCCCGGTGAAGTCCGACACCGCTTGCTACCATTCCTGCATTAGCAAGTTTTCTTCTTCAGTGATTCTGGTGGCAGCGGCCTCCTCTATAGTCGTCGAGACAACCCCAAACATCGTGGTAAGCTGGGTCTCGGCCTTGGCATCCAGCTGTTGTATGGATTTGGCACTGGCTTGAATGGGCGGACGGATTTCCCGAATGACCTGTTTGGCCGCTGCCGAGTCGGCCTCAGTCTGTTGCATTTGGATTTCAAGCTCATACGCCTGGGCATAGAGCTGATCTAACCATGCTGGGTCTGCGGTCTCCTGAATTTCCCGGGAAATTTGTTGCAGATGGGCAGAGATAGGCTGTGTTTTGACAGTGAGGGCGAGTGAGCACTCTTGCAGACTTCGCAGGAGGGCATAAGCCTCGCCCGCTGTGGAGTGAAGAGTTGCCTGCATACAAGCTGCCTGAGTCTGCTTGGCAATCACCTGTTCTGAGTAGACAATATTTGGATCGGGAAGGGTAGGCCGTGCGGCTAACACCGCTTGAAGTTCCTGATTCTCCCTGCATAGACCAGTGAAAACAGTCCGAAGGTGGTAAGCCCGGACTGCTACATTTTCCTCCGTTATGTTGTCAGGAAGTGAGGCATGATGAGCCCTTACAGCGGGCCATAGGTCGGAGAATGCCTGAGAAGTAATGGTGACCTACTCCTGTAGGTAGGTCTTCTCCCTGGTCAGCTGATCGCGCTGTTCAGTAAGCGTTGTGATTTTGTGGTGCTGCTCAGTGCACCACTGCTGCAGCTCTGAATGAATCTGTTCGGCCTTTAGGGCCGCCCGCTGAATGAGTAGGTACAGCTGCCCTGTACCCCATGTTTCGACATTGGCCATGCCAGAAGCACCCTGCTCCGGCATTCGTTCCTGCAAAGGTTGGCCACTGGCCACTGATCGGTTGGAGGTCTCAGGAGGAGGGACCAGTGTCTGCTGCTGCATTGAGGTACCCATATCTGAATCTGGCCAGTTTTGCTGAGTGGTCTGGTCTGGGGGAGGGTCAGTATGCTCAGGCGGAGCCTCGACCGAGTCAGCCCTAACATTGGGCAGCTGGGTAGATATAGTAGAGACAGGATCCTGGGGTGTGGCCACAGGGTCAACTGGCGGTACTACGGCTTCAGTACTGGAGGTGACTTCAACCCCGTGGTCTCCTCCGAACATGCAGGTCCTGGCAACGGAACCATTTGTTGGCGAGAAGTCAGGTCTCGCGGACAATACCCAGGTTCAGGAGTTGTGGCCAAAAAAGGGGTCTGATGTAGTCTAGGATCACGCCGGCATTTTCACCCTGCTCCGGAGAGCAGTGAGTCTCACCTGAGGCGTGCCGCAACCACATGCAGAAGGGGATGAGATCAATGGCAAGAAACAAAGTCGCAACTCATGAAGGACAGTGCATCGGTTATATATACAGAGTTATATACACAATATCACTTAATAAGCATTCAGACATTTGCAAATAAAATTTTAAACCAACGTAAACACAGTACAGGCATGTAAACATCTTATCGAGACAAAAACCTTCCATTGTATTAATCTCTTGGCCAAACACATGATTACATGGCATTCTCAATGATAGCTTACAAATCTGATACAGATGGTCTGCGGAACAGAAAGGTAGAATAGAGAAGATGAGGAACCATAGGAAGGTCATGCATGATTCTTCCGCAGTTGCTCTGTGTGTCTTCCCCTGTCACGAGCCTCGCAACCTCTTCCGCATCCTTCTCTTCCAGCCGGGTGACTGTTATTTATTCACCTGCTCTCGCGACTATCAGTTCCTCTGTGTCTTTTCCTCAGCTGCTCCCAGCTTCTCTCCTGTTATCTGCGTGTTTCGCTTTCTGTCTTCTGCTGTGTGTTTTCTTCATCTGTACTTGTGTGTGTTCTATCTTCAGCTATCTCATGCTTCCACGCCACCTTGATAGCTCTGCGACTCCTGGTAGTTGCGATGCGGTCGTGGATGCCATGTGTCTCCATGTCGCAACTCAAAAGGTCAAAATTCAAAATGTTCTAACCAAGATTTTAAAAACAATAAAAAACAAGGGCCCCAACACCCATGATCTTGGAAATAACATGCCATACTTGGGTGGCACATATACCACCACAATATCCATGAATTTTGTTGGAATCTCGGTAAGGATTACACACAAGTCTTTGATTAGGCCAAGACATTTTACTCTGCTAGAGTCAAATGAATATAGGTATTTATAGGGACGGGTTATCTCTAGGCCTAATCTTTCCATCACTACTTTAGGCATCAGGTTGTGTGATGCCCCAGAATCATGCATTGCATTGTGGAGAATCTTATCATGGATGTTGAGACTGATATAGAAAGGTGGCACAACCCCTTCTTGAAACTTTCCTTCTATCTTTAGACCAAATAGAAGGGCAGGTTGATCATCACTTAGATTTACAGTGTCACTGTTCTAACCTAAATTTAATCCTTTCAAATTTGGCCTTTATATACATCCTGAGTGGCCAGCTCAGAGAGTGGGACAAAGATTTTAATTTTTGCAATCTCACTCTCCAAATTGAAAGTGGACTGACTCTTTGGAATGTTCAACTCTGTTTTGTTAGTCACCACCTTAGTGGTTGAATCAGTGTGTTGATTCTCACTATGTACAATGTTAGAAACTGTTTTATCAGGAGTACTAACTGCAGTGTTAGTACTACTTGTTGGTTTACCTTGTTTATTAGTGTTTTGGTTGTCCTTTTCTTTGTTCTTTCCAGAACTCTCAGCTGCTGATTTTTTACTCTCAGCAGTTGATTTAGAAGATCTCTCAGGTCTTTTCTTGATGGTAATCTAAGAATTTTTGGGTTTGAAATTATCTAGGATTTTTCTGCTTATAAGTTTATATTGTTCTCTGACCTGCATCTTGGCATTTTCAAATCCTAACCTGTAATCCTCAGATTCTAACCATTCTTCATCCCAATATGAGGGTGAGGGTTGATCTTCTTCTGTGGAACAGTTGTGGATTGAATCTTCTACTTCAAACATGTTTATTTTATTTCCCTCAGACTCTTCTATGATCCCCTCATCTTCATCTAAAAAGTTCTCTCGGAATGGGGGAATAACTTGTTGATCTGATTCTCTTTGTCTGTTGGGAGTGGCATTGTTTCTTCTAAAGTTTTGGTTCTGGTCATGGTTTTGATTTCTTCTTATATTACTAACTGTGACAACCATTTTTTCCACCATTTGTTGTAGATTTTCTACGTTCTTGGATATGCGGTCATTATTGGGGTCAGATGTGGAAGCTACATTGTCATCTCTATATGTTACCCTTTTCTCATCTCTCAATCTTGCTTTCTTCTCAATTAGATTTGCCTCTATACTCACTGCTCCCTTTTTCATGTCATCCAATGTGTTGTAATCCGTCTCCCTAAGTTGGTAGGCCATGTCAGTATCAAGGCCTTCAGGGTACTTTACTAAAACCATACCTAGGGGAGGTTTCATGTGTGGAGGAAGAGCATTATAAATGTTGTTAAACCTTGTAGAGTAGTCCTGGACACTCTCTCCTACGTTTCTTTTCAGGTTCTTGTATTTTGCTAGGATTTGGAGAGGGTTTGCCTTAACTTCCCATTTGTTTATGAAGGTCTGATATAAGGTTGGGAGGTCTTGGATACTGTTAGGGGGTAGGCCCTTAAACCATTTTTTAACATCACCTCCTAAGCTCTGGGCAAAGCTTCTCATTTTTACTGTTTCATCATCTATTTCCATGTAGTCAAAAGAATCTTCCATCCTATCTACATGGTGTTGAGATGTGGTGGACTCTTTTGCAGTGAAGTGTGGGATCTTTGATTGATAATCATTGGGTAAGGGCACTAGAGGCTGAGGTAAAACCAGAGGTGCATACCAGGATGCCATGATGATGTTTTGATGAGGTAAAGGGTTAGCTTGAGTAGCTGTTCTATGGATGACAGGGATGCTAGGACCAGCAGAGGCTTGTTGGAAAGATTTAGGGTGGTAGAGCCCCAATTTTTGAATGAAGTGAATATCAGGAGGTGTATATGGAGGGGTTTGTCTATCCCAAAGGTGTTTACCACTTTGAGGTGGTGAACCAGGGATCTCAAGATCTAGCTGGTCTAGGACATTAAATGACCCAGTTCTTGGTAAACTGTTTTGAGTGCCTAGGTCAAAAAATGGGTCTGATAGAGCTGTAAAGTCTTCTGGTGCAGAGTTAGCTCTACGGATGTGGCTGGAAATAGTTGGTATTTTAGGTGCAGGAGATCTCTTGAGGATGCTCTCAGGGTTATCAACTATTTCAGGGGGGGTTAGGTTAGGATAAGCTCTTGTGTGAATGGTTCTTGAAGCCAGAATGTTGTTTCTGACCAAGAAGCTTAACCCTACTTGTTACTTCTATTGTGGTTGATGTTGTAATGGGCTCTAGTATCCCAATGGAGTCTAATGTGAACCAAGATAATCAGCAGGCCTACTGATCACCAGTGGAGTCTTTAAATCATTTAGGAATTATGGAGTTGCCAGGTGGAAGGTTTAGGATGCTTCTGGAGGGTACACTGTCCACCACAGTGCTTATGAGATGTCCCTTTCCAAGGATATCCTGAAAACACAACAAAATCTAACCAGAGATTGGCTGGGAGGTCTTTTACCAGATATGTCACCTCTGAAAGAGTGTGAGATCTGGAGGCTACCTGGCCCTTTCCAGACTCTGTCTAAGAGTGTGGGAGAAAACACAACAAATGGTATATATTTTGATCTGTGAATAAGAGTGTTTAACTGCCAACATAACCAGATATTGTAGGTTTATGAGGCTCTTATGATGTAGTAATATGAAAAATACTCAGAATTTCCCCAGTATGGTCGCCATTATGTTGGGGTTCCCATGTTTTGGCCAGATTGGCAAGACCAAAATATGAGACAACATCAAACCACTTTCAGACCTTAGGATCTAGCCCTCCTGGGTCCAGAGAGGGATCTCTCTATGATTTGTTAAAGGTAATGTCTTTGAAGGTCAAAGGTTTAAGATATTAGGCTAGTTATAAGCACAAGGTTTGTTTGTTTCATTGTTTGTTTAGTTGTTGGTTATCAGGAAAGAAGGGTTCAATGTAAGGCAAGGATGAGCAAAGAGGATTTAGGCGGAGGTGAAGTATTCTAGGGGGCATTCGAGACCATTGGGCAATGGAGTCAGGAAATAATTTACTTTCTAATCAATAGGCAGGCTTTCAGTTGGGCTAGTCATCTAAAACATTGGATCTTAAAGATAAGAGTGTGATATGGAATGGTAAGGGAGGAGGAAACAATAAAGTTTTAGAACACAAAGTTAAAGACCTGAGATCAAAGAGAGACTTTGGACTCTCAATGCTTCGGCCTCCAGCTTGAGGGATCTCAGAAAGGCCAACTGGTTGCACAAGGATCCTAGTGGACAGGGCTAACTCTAATCCCCAGTGTTCCCAAATCTTCCAGCTAAATCCCAACAAGAACATCTAAGAACAGATTCATTTAATTCATACATCAACAATGGCTTAATAACATCACCACTACCTTTGATTAAATCAACTGAAATCAATTCTTAGATAACACATTTAGTAGAAAACATCAAAGGCAAGGAGAGCAGAAACATAGGGTACCTAACAAGGGTAAATCCTATGCCAGATTTCTGATGCAAGCCAGTAGAAACGAAATGAAACGGATTGAAAGTTAAACACAAATACAAAGATAGAAAAACATCACCGCTGCTTTAGATCAGGATCCAAAGAAATGTTCTTGTCATATTAAACAGCAACACCAGTCAAGTACAACATTTCCAAAGCTGGATGCTCAGTCAGAAAACATCTTCCTCAGCCTATCTTACTACTTTACACAGAGACTATGTCTCAAAAGAAACAGCTTGCAATTCTTTGATAACTGGTCAACAACCTTTACAATGAGTTCTTCACGAATTTATAGCTGAGGTGGAGCAGAGAAGGTAGGTGAAACACTAAATGAAGCATTGAACTCAAAAAAGAAAGAGGGCCGAAACCCATTCTATTTAAATTATTTGCATTTATCCATGGCACTCTTTGGGTGAAAGAGTGGTCTTCTCCAGGCTTCCATTTACTCCGGGCATGTCTCTGATGTACTTTGTTGCAGCAATCTGTAGTACTTCTGGTGAATAAACAATAAGGTAAATAAATGATGCTAGGGTTTTCCATACTGTGAATCAAATGCTCTGGTAGCATAGGACTATTGTCAGGGCTGGAAAATCTCTCTAGAACACGGAATAGGATGAGAACTGTATGGGCGCATCGTCCTTTATGGAAAGAACCTTCTGCTGATGTGAAAACCCTTTAGTATTATTTTTTGTGCCTCGGACCTTTTGATTGATCCTTGGGGTCTTCGAACTGGTACCTTTGCCTTCTAAATTCCTGAAAAAGGTTCAAAAATCTTCAATTACGTGCCTCGAACTCTCTGTCGCTCCATTTCTATCTCTGTCAGTGAAAAAATGAGCTTTAATGGCGCCGAAGAGGTTTTGCAGAGTTTTAACTCTGTCCTTTAATGAAATTCATATTGCAGACACATTTTCGGACATTTTCCTGTAATACCAGGCTCTGAATTTAGCTTCTTCTGTGCACTGTGCCATTACAATTGTTACACCATTTTTTTGTCATCTAACCTATTATTATTAGATGAACCCAAGTACACCATGTAAGACCAATTTTAACCTAAGTAAAATTTCTTTCACCATATACAATAACTCATTTGTTTGTATTTCCTGGTCATATTTAACCCAAAATAAGGAACTTAATTAAATAAATCCTTATTTATTTAATTATTCCCTAAGAATAAGTTATTTAAATCATTATTTAAATAATATTATTAGTTAAATTTGACTAAATCATCCATAAATAATTAAATAAACCATTATTTATTTAATTATATTCCCATCATTTCCCTAAAATGATAAATAAACCATTTATTTATTTATTATTTATAAATAAAGGAATTGACCCAAGTCAAGAACCCTCCCCCCCCCCCTATTTATAACAAAATATTAGAGCGAATAAGGGAATCTCAACTAAGGCACGGGAGAAAATAGTAGAGCGACTAACAGACGGACACTGATGATGATGATGAAATGGGTGATACTGAGTAGCGGATGGACGACTTCCCTTGTTAGAGCAGAAAGGGCAGGAATGGATTGGCAACGACTGACACAATATCATGAGGGATAGGGGACAATGGGACTGAAGGCCATAATGTGCGACACGAGAGAGGGACCAAGTAATGAAAGATGGAGGACTATAGCACTGTACAAAGGGACTCGGGATAGACTCCATGAATGTGATGATGACTCAACTCGGATGCTCTAAACAAGGGCGACTCGATGGTGCTGCCACATAGTAAAGGTCCAATGGGGGACCATGAAAACATGAGTACAAGATGGTAACTCATGACGAAAATCAACACGAACAAGTACAAGTATGGAGGCAAAGTGGTGCCTCAAGTACAAGTGTTGTAAGTGAGGAAATCCGATTTTGAGGAGAGGTGAAGAGACCCTTCTTGGAAAAAATGTGTCCTCGTGAAGTATCAAGGTACTAAAAACTAACAGGCACCCAGGGCTCATGAACAGGCTAGGTCGCACTTTTTGGGGTCTGTTCTGTGATCTGGGTAGCAGGTACTGGGCAGAAAAATGCGACTATTCCCAAGAAATGACTTGAAAAGTGCGACCTGTCAGAGAAAGGGGGTTTCAGTGCTGTTTTTTGGCTGAGATCTAGGATTTGTATGGTTAAGGGACTTAGGTTCCCCTAAGAATGATGTGGTCATGCCAAAATGTATTTAGGAAAAGGGGAATCTAAACACATTTGAATGAAGTGGTGCACCATTTGTTTTTGTTATGGTTATGCAGCTTGAGAAAGGAAATGGAGGGTGACCAATCTCTTTTAGTACTGCATATATGAATCAAATGGACTTTAAGTTTCTGGGTTGGCATACCTGGTGCCATTATCCCAAATTGAGGATTTGGAGATAATGAATTGATGCTCTCTTAGAAAACCTATAGGTTGGTCAACAACAATGTCTAAAAGACTGGGTTGCTGATGTAAGATGAAGGAACGATAAGGGGTATCATCCCTAGAGTGATCTGAAGTGATATGGGACTCTAGAGGGGCTTATATATGTGGAATAATAATGGTACTAAAGTCGGAACGACCAGATATACTAGGAGATTTGTGGAGAATTGCTTCTCTTGGTCTCTCAAATATGTGTGCCCCCTTACTCAAACATTGGGTTTCAATGTAATGGCCACAAGGTGTATGTGGTGTGAACGCATGGGTTCGATGTAAGGAGGAATGGAGAAGGTCAGGGGAGATGATTCCTTCCATAATGTCATCATCGTGATAGAATATGGGGTGACTGGTGGAAGAAAGACCACTAGACGCGGCGAAGCTACCTAACTCATCATCATGAGAAGAAAGGGTCACATCTGCATCGTCACAAGGGGTGACCGAGGAGTAAGCAGATAAAGGATCTACCGATGTTGAGCCCAAGGTGATCGTTGAAGAAAGGTCAAGCGAAATAATATGGGAGGATTCAAAGGGAATGTTCCCCGAGGGTCTCATGGATGATGATAGGTAGAAAATGGTGGACGAAGGCTCTGTCATATTGACATCAGGAGGGGGAATGTCAATGGGAGCAGTCATGTCTGGTAATTCTGCCGAAGCAAAACGCACAAATAGGGGAGAGGTGGACTCGTGGCGCTTGGCCTCGAATTGGCAGATCGCGGCCAGAGAGGTGCAGAAGTCCTTGAGGCAGGAACAAATGTGGGTGTAATGGCCATGGAGATCACACAAAGCACAGGGGTGGTTGGTGTGAATAGTCTTGGGGTTCTTGGTCGTGGTTGCGGAAGGAACAAAGGCTGCCGAGAATGTGACATTAACCATGGGCTTCAGATGAGGCAGTTCAGGACAGGTATGGGTGGCGTGACCGACAACATCACACAAAGCACACTGGATGGTATGCTTTGGAGGCCGAGGAGGGTTTGTCGAGGTAGCCTTGTCCTTTTATGCCCCCCTTTGAGCGTTGCCATTCTTACCCGAAGCGGTCGCAATAGGAGGTGGGTTCTGTTGAGGTGATTGAGGCACTGTTGCAGCGGGAGAAGTCCTGGGGATTGGTTGAACCAGGGTCAAAGCAAGATAAGGTTTGGGTTGACAAGGTGGGGTAGTGGTTGGAGGATCAAGGTACCAGACGGGAATCCCAAGGTTCAAGTTAGGAAGAGAGAGGGTGGCCATGATAGGTATTGTGTACACTCCTGGTGGGGGAGCTAGGAATGGTAGCTGACCAGCGGGGTAATGGCCAGGAGGGATGGCTCCAAGATGGTTGAGACCTAGTGGAACCGACCCAGGAGGGTAGAGAGGCGCATGGGTATTAGCAGTAGGAGAAGGGGCAGAAGGGAGAGGTCCGGCTGGCTGAAGTGAAGGGCTAGGAGCGAGTTGCGGAGGGCGATGTTGAGGTTGCTGACTAGCTGAAGCGGGCTGCATAAGGTTGGCCCAAGATGATTACATCATGAAAACATTCACTAAGCTGGGATCAGAGATAGGAGGATGAGGAAGACCAGGGAAGGTTCCAAGCAAGGAGGAGTCTTTATAAATGCTGGGGGATGCACTGGTCAAAGAATCTATGGTTTTCTTATTGGCTATAGAAGAGATGGTCGACTCAGGGGAGTGCTGAGATGGTGGCTCATGATATTTCAATTGGTCGATGGTGACAATATTTCCATTATGAGGGAAAAACATCTTGCGGTGGACTGCGGATGGGATGGCAGACATGGCATAGGTGTAACTACGCCCCAAAATAATGTTATAGTCAATAGGGGCGTCGATAACTTCAATGTCGACGTAAACAGTCTTGCCCGCAAGAGTGATAGGACAGTTGCGGAAAAGGCCAATGGGCTGGGAGGCATGGCCATCCCACGCTCGAAGAGTGATCATGGGAGGGGCCAACTCAGGAGATCCGAGTTGTTTCCAAATCGAAGCGGACATCACACAGGTGGATGCCCCCTCATCAATGATGCACCAGGAAATGTTAGCATTCTAGATTTTGACTGGGATTTGGAAAGCTACGGAAGCAGGAGGAGGAGGAGACTCTGACTGATGGGCGTCAAAAATAATCAATTGGTCATCTGCAAGATCTACAGCACCTAGGGTAGATAGTAGAGCTTTTCTTTGAGAGGGGCACGACTGGAGGAGTTCCAGAGTTGACATGGTAGCAGGAGATTGGGCCAGCTCATATACTATGCTATATGAATGGGAAGCTTGGTCAGAAAAAACATTGCGGTGTAATGGACCCTTAGGAATCATGGTATGAACCTCAGATTTGGGCGGAGGGATATGCAAGGGACCATTGGTTGTCAAAAAAGGCGTTGTAGAACCTGAAGAAGGTGACTTAGGAAAAAATGGAGCAAGAGGCTGAGGGTATGGACGGGACTGAGTTTGAAGGTTAAGGTCGACGGTTACCGGTTGGTCAGAGTTCATCATGAGGATCTGGTAATCAGAGGTACCAAATGGAGGATGGTGAGTGGTTACCGGTCCGTGAGGTGGTTGGGTAGCCACAAATCCTTGCTGTGCACCCACTTGCTCTTGAGGGGGTGGTGACTGCTGTTGCGGGGGTTGAGAAGACCAGGGAGGCGGGGGTGCAAATGCTGGAGGAGCTGGAGCACTAGGCTGTGGATATGGATGAGAATGAGGTTGGGTAACAGTGTGGTAAGCCGAGGTTGGGCAGAAAGAGGAGGCATGCCGGATCCTGGATGCGTGCTACCGGGAGGGGGAGAAGTGCAGGGGGAGGTGCCCCCTCTCCCAGGAAAACCATAGTTCATGGGAGGTTGACTAGATGGATGAGAGGGAGCTCCAACAATACCTTCGGCGGCATGAGGTGCCCCAGGTGTATTAGTGCCACTGGGTCTGGGGAGGTCAGGAAGGACGGTATAAACATAACCAGATTGAGCATAGAGCAAGTCATATTTCAAGGCTATTTGGAGGGCAACTTCTTTGGTTTGAGGGAAGTGGGATGCGATATCTTTGCCAATGGGAGGTAAGAGAGAGTGAAGGAACCAGCCTATATAGACACGGTCTTCGAAGGTAGGGGCTTGAAATAGGCTCTTTCTTCTCTTTCATTCTTTAACATGATCGAATAGGCGGGTCGTAGACGATTGACGGAAAGAAGTCAAAATTTCTATACCGATGTCATAACGAGGGGGAAGCTGGAAATAAGATAAGAAGGCACGGGCAAGGGTTGCAAAGGTGGTATGGGAAGAGGTGGGCTGGTCAACATACCACTTATAATCTTTGCCAATAAGCGTGCATTGGAAACACCGAAGACGGAAATAGGGGGGGGGGAAGGGTTTTTGACTTGGGTCAATTCCTTTATTTATAAATAATTAATAAATAAATGGTTTATTTATCATTTTAGGGAAGTGATGGGAATATAATTAAATAAATAATGGTTTATTTATTTATGGATGATTTAGTCAAATTTAACTAAGAATATTATTTAAATAATGATTTAAATAACTTATTCTTAGGGAATAATTAAATAAATAAGGATTTATTTAATTAAGTTCCTTATTTTGGGTTAAATATGACCAGGAAATATAAACAAATGAGTTATTGTATATGGTGAAAGAAATTTTACTTAGGGTAAAATTGGTCTTACATGGTGTACCTGGGTTCATCTAATAATAATAGGTTAGATGACCAAAAAATGGTGTAACAACAATAGTGCGTACGGATCATGGCGGTTATCCGCCTTTCTGTAACCCTGCAAAACACGCAAACACATTAGGAAAACCGGGCATGGAGGTGGTGGATTTAACGGGAACTACGAGAATGGCCATGCAAACTGGTGAGATGGCGAAAAAGTGCGGGATTACGGTGGAAAATGCAGTGGGAGGCTTGCAGAATGGTGGCGCGGTGAGAAAATGCAGTTGGAGGGTGGCGAGAATGGAAATTTTAATGTAAAACATTAAAATTTGACCTTTGAACGCACATATATACATGGATGGGCGAGAAATACGATGAAACATGAATAGGTGATGTGGCGAGAGCGGTCAACGATAGAACATGCAATCAAATCTGGACCGTCCGATCTCAGGAGGAGATCGACGGCTGAAAATGCATCAGAGGGCGACAGATGGTGGGCCAGGGGTACAGTTGCCTTGGGTTAATTTCCGCACATCTTTGCGGCACGATGACCGTTGGATGGACGATCGCAGATCGGACGGTGTATATGCATATCGCGCCATGTCAAATACCGAACGATAATGCATGATGGGGGGGGGAGTTTTGGAATAGTACTAGTGCCACGCGTCATGTGATGAGTGGAATCATTGGCCAAATGAAAAATACCACCCACCCCTCAAAGGCAGTGCGATAGAAACTACCAATTTTAGAACAGTGCGCGGGGACCACTGGGGCGGGTAAACTCCGGGTCGTTGATCTGTGGGTAAATGAACAGTGGAGATGAGATGAACGGGCGGTGAACGGGTTGAACGGTGGAAGTTTTGGGGATGTGACGACTGTCCGATCTACACAAATCGACGATCCAGAATGCTCCCGATATATAATTGCAGTAAGCACCTTTTGGGCTGGCGAGTGGTTCTAGCGCCAGGCCACATGGGGGGAAATACGGTTCAGGGGTTGGCCAAAAAGGGTGCTAAACCCATACACATAAACAAAATGGTTATTCGGCCCATTTTAATGCAATTTGAGGGCAGAATTAGGTAGCGATAGAGGGAAAATGGGGAAATTAGGCCAAACAAGGGGTGTGTGTAGGATTTGAAGGGGTTTTGCGATAATTTAAGGAACAAGGGGAGGGATTTTGGGAGGTAAAAATAAGGGGACTTTTACAAAAGAGAAAAAAGGGTTAAAATGGGATATTTCTGCAGGGATACAAAGGGAAAATAAGGGCCTTTTGGGGTACATTTTTTAGTGAGACCTTATAAAGGGAGTCAGCAGAGGGAATTTATCAAAGGCGAAGATACAGGAGACTTCAAGGATGATGTGTTTTCAGAGGAAATGCATTCCTTGAAGGCTCAGAAACATTTTAGCCCCATGTTTTCTTGTCAAAAATTTATAGGGGGCTAATAGTGGCTCCACATGGGGATGGCTTCTTCTTGAAGGAGTCAAAAATTCAGATAATATATCTTTGGAGTAGGCCAAATGCCTGGTATCTTGAGCCATATTTCTTCCTTGATTTTCAGCTGCCACAAATATCATAGATCAGCAGAAATATTCCCAAAAAATCTACCTACCCATCCTACAATCCTAGCATTTTTTCTTCTTCTAGGGTGGATTTGGACTAGCAGACCCTTTACATCATTTTTATTTTTTACAAACAAGAAAATAAACCTATTCTATCTCTACCCTTATTACTCCTTGAGACTAGATTAAACTGTTGGTCTCACATGTTTCTCTACCTATTCTAACATATGCTGGGATTAAACTATCCAGCAAATTTATTCTCTACATTCTACAATAGAAATTTAAAAATAGTCAAACTAGGATTAGACAGTCTAGTTTGCTGTGGATCCAAGGCATAAAGACAATTGCACATGGACATAAACTTTGCAGAAAATTGAAAACAAAATCTTGAAGGCTTGAAATCTAAAGTTTGAAGCATCCTTTTTTCCTTTGTGACTCAAGTTTTGAGCTTGTTAGAGTCACAGTCCTTTTTTTTAAATTTCAACTCTGGTTTTGGGCTTGTTAGAGCTAACTCTTTTCATCTTTTCTAGTCCAGGTTTTGGGCATGTTTGAACCAGCTATATTTGCTTTCTTTGGCTCAGGTTTTGATCATATTAGAGCCAACCTTTGCACTTCAGAGGTTCATGTTTTGAGCATTTCTGAACCTCTCCTTTTCTCAGTTTTTCTCTTTTTTTCTTTTTTTCTTTTTTTGGAACATTTTCTCTTTTATTTATTGAAAACAAACACTGCAAAAGGTATGTACAATGGAAATGGAAACTATAAATTGGACATCAGCAGAAGTAGTGTTTGATCATCCAGACATTGACATGACCCCCAAACAGCTCTGTACCATCCAACTCCTGTAGAAAAAAGGAATTTGGACCCACAGTGGCCTGGATGATGTAGGGACCTTGCCACAAACTATCAAACTTGTCGTGCTTTCTTTTGTCCTCTCTCCTTGAGTCCCACTTCAGAACTTTATCTCCAATTTTGAAATCAGAGGCCTTATTTGTTTTGTCAAACAACTTCTTTATGTTCTCTTGAACTTTGATAGCTCTATTATAGACCTCTTCCCTTGTTTGTTGGAGATGAATTGTCTGGTTTATTCTCCTCACCATGCTATCTTCTTCTGTTTGTATCTCTTGAATAAGTTTAATCACTGGTATTCCAAGGCTGGTGGGAAGCATTGCTTTTGTTCCATATACAAGCTGATATGGTGACATGCCAATGGATTTCTTTGTTGTAAGCCTGTCAGCCCACAGGGCATGCACTAACTTGTTATGCCATGACTTTTTGTTCTCTTCCAGCAGCTTTTTGATGATGGTCACCAGGCTCTTGTTTGATGATTAAGCTAATCCATTACCTTCAGGGTAGTAGGAAGTTGAATGACTGAGTGCTATTTGATACCTGTGACAAAAATCAACCATTTTCTTGGATCCGAAAGCAGCAGAATTATCAGTGATTATTTTCCTTGGGCAGCCAAACCGAGAGAGGATATGACCTTCTAGGAACCTAATGATGACTTAATCTATGGCATTCCTAGTAGGTATGGCCTCTATCCACTTAGTGAAGTATTCTGTGGCTATTAAGATCCATTTGTGTTGTGCAGAAGAAGCTGGGTGAATTTCTCCTATGAAATCTAGGCCCCATTGCATAAAGGGACCTTCAACAATGATGGGTTGTAGAGGTAAGGGGAGGAGTTTTATTTTGCCTTCAAAAATCTGGCATTTTTGGCTGGAAATTATCATCTTATGGATATCATTGAAGAGTGTAGCCCAATAGTAGCCAGCTCTGAGTATTTTGTTTGGAGTGGCTTTCTAGTTCAGGTGACCTCCACACTCTCCTACATGGAATTCTTGTTTAATATTTTCTGCTTCAGACTCAGGAAAACATTTAAGAAAAAGGCCATTTGGATTTCTCCAGTATAAGCCTTCATTCATTATGCAATAGCTCCTGGCCTTTAGCTTTAAGAATCTGGCCTTGGTCTTTGATAGTTCATGAGGGGCATTGAGGTGTGTAAGCACATACAGAATGTCAGAATACTAGGGAGAGCTTTGAAACTTCTCCTCAACAGTGGGATTAGGTAATCCCTGCTGCTCATCCAAGGCATCTACCATGTTAATGTCTAAGGCTTGTAGATTTTATTCAGCCATTAGTTGAGCTAGGCCTTGACCTTTGATCAGTTTGGTGGGTTTTATCTCAAGGTCGTACTCTAAGATCACAACAATCCATTTGCCCCTCTTCCCATATGGGTCTTGGGACAAGATGTCTTTAACAACTATGTTGGCTACATAGGCTATGGTGTGGGAATGCAGTATGTACACCGTAAAGTCTTTCAAGGCCTTAACCAAAGCATAGGCCTATTTTTCCATAATTTTGTATTTCAAGGTGTGTCTTTGAGTGCTTTGCTGAAGAAAGAAATGGGTTGTTCCATTCCCTCTGGATTTTTTTGCAGTATAAATGCAACTATCGTATGCTTGGAGGAAAATGAAAAAATCAAGAAATCTTTTGAGAAATCTAGGCTGATTAGGACAGGAGCCTGGGTGAGTGCAATTTTAACTGATTTAAAATATTTCTTAGCTTCAACAGTCCATTTAACTCCTACACCTTTCTTCAGCATGTTAGTCATATTTCTAAGGTGTTCAACTAAGTTGGGAATAAACCTCCTGAGGAAGTTGATTTTCCCAATAAAGGACTGTAACTCCTTGATGTTTCTCGAGTGTGTGATTTGTAGTATTCCCTCAACTCTTTGTGGGTCTATCCTAATCCCCTTCTCAGATATGATATGGCCAAGAATTTTTCCTTCTTGCAGCCCAAATACAGTCTTTTTAGGATTTAGTGACAGACCAAACCTTCTACATTTTTCAAACACTCTTCTCAGGTTTTCTAGGTCTTCTTCCTCAGTCTTGGAGTAGACTGTTATGTCATCCAGGTAGATGAAAATTAAGTGTCCTATTTCATCTAAAAAAGCTATGTCCATTTCTCTTTGGAAGGTTGCACCAACGTTCATCAGCCCAAAAGGCATATTTACATACATAAAAGTGCCCCATGGAGTGGTAAAGGTCGTTTTGAGTTGGTCTTCTAGGATTACTAAGACTTGGTTGTAAGCTAAAAACCCATCTAGCAGGGAGATCCTTTTTGAGCCTACTACCCTCTGAAGGATGTGTTCCATTTTAGGCAAAGGGTAATTGTCTTTGAGTGAGGCTCTATTAAGATTTCTGAAATCAATACACAGCCCGATCTCCCCTGTTTTCTTTCTCACAACCACTAGGTTTGATACCTAATCAGAGAACCTCACAGACACAATTATACCTGCCTCATACATTTTCTTAATCTCTTTTTCAATTACAGGCAATTGTTTTGGGTTTATCCTGCGGAGTTTTTGTCTAAAGGGCTTCTGATTTTCTTTCAAAGGTATTTTGTGTTTTATGATGTTTGTGTCATAGGCCCTTAAGTCTTCATAACTCCAAGCAAACACATCAATGAATTCCTTGAATAGGTTAATGTATTTCTTTTTCATGTTTGCAGGCAGGGACTTAGCCAATTTAATCTTTTTGGGTTTGTCTTCAGTACCTATGTTTCATTCCTCAACATCAGAGTCTGCATGTTCTATAGTGGGATTTTTTGCTACATCATCGAAGTCAAAAAGGTCTTCTAAAGGTGCCAAACCTCAAGGTATGTTCTTATCCTTGGTCTGCAGCACCTCTACTTTTTCACTATCTACGTTTTTACATTCTTCATTTGGAATTGCAATCTGTTCGTTTAAAGTGTTTATTTCTATGTTACAGGGTGGTTCTTCCTCATCTGAGGACTCTTCACTTAGGCATCTACTGTTAGATTTGGAGTCTGAATCAAAAAATTCAAACTCATTCCTTCCTACCAGGAAATATTCAATCTGTTTATCTCCTTCAAAAACCTGCCAATATTTTTCATTGTCTGGCACTACAAGTATGAATTTGGTCTGAATGATGATTTCTTGGTCAATGGGAGGCTTATAATATGAACTAGACATGCAGGCTAGTCCATTTGCAATTTCGTTCTGACCTCTAGGGACAAACACCAGATCGTATTCTACAAAGGTTTTCAATAGATCCATGGTGTCATTCATATATGCTCTCAGTCTAGGATGTTTCGTTGTGTATTCACCATTCACCTGTTTAATGATTAGCTCAGAGTCCCCACGCATATTTATCCTACGAGCTCCTAATTTTCTCAACAGGTTTAAGCCTAGGATAAGAGCCTCATACTCTGCAATATTTTTTGTACATATGAAGTGCAGGTTGAAGGCATGGCTCTCTGCGTAGTCACTCTCTGTGTTATGTATCACACCCCTGCTCCAACAGTTCTCTTGGTGCATGACCCATCGAAATTCATTTCCCATAAAGTTTCATTCTTGGGTTTGTTAGACTCCTATACCAATAGGTGTCATATTTCATGATTGACTTGATGAGCTATGTAATATGTTCATACCTTTTCTTATTGCAAAGTTTTTCCATATTCTTAAAGAATAAAAAAATTTAAAAAATGTAAAGAGGGTGAAAAGAATAAAAATGACCCAAAAAAGTAAAAGAAAATGAACCCCACCAAAAGAAAGGCCAAGGGAAGTGTGCAAGTATAAATTCCACTACTTGTTACTCTTTTGTAATAAACAAAATTGTGTGCAACTTGTATTTTATGCCACAATTGATGAATAGTCAAACAACTTAAGCTTGGCTAGTTCGTTTTTCAATTTTATGTTTTAGAGATAGAGAATAAAATCTGACCAAACTGTTTAATCTTGGCAGATAACTAGATAGGTAGAGTAAATAAAAAGAGCTCAACAGTTTAATCTGAGCCCTTGGATGTAATAAGGTTAGAATTTGATAGATTTCCATATGTAAAAGAAAAAGTTTGAAAAGGGTTTTCCAGTTTAAGTGCACCCTAATAAAGAGGAAAAAATGGTAGAGTAAAGTAGGTAGGGTAGATAGATGCTGTTGCAGAATTACATGTGATGGATAATGGCTCTAGATGTGCTAAATCTTTTACTTTCATCACAAGTGCAAAGGCAGACAATATACTGGAAGAATTTCAAGGCAAAGTCAAATTATTAACTTCCCTTCTCATTTTTCCCTAAAAATTTCACTAATTTCCCCTAAGTACCAAGGCATTTGAAAATTAAAGGGGCTCAAGGCATTTCCTTGACTTTTGGAGGGACCGAACCCTCGGCCCAATAATTGGAAAAGCCTAAGTACTTAAAACCATTCATCATGACATTCACTCATTTATACAAAAAAATTTCCTAAGTAAAATTCCATTTTACTTAGGAAAATCATGCAATATTTCATAAAAGCATAAGTTAAAGACATTAACCTAATGCTTTACACTTATCACTTCATTTCATTTTCCATATTAACTTCTAATTTATTATTTAAATCCCTATTAAAATGACCTTTTCCTATTATATATAACTCCTTCTTTATAAAAAACCCCAAAAACCTATTTATTATAATTTTAGTCAAAGTATTTAATCCCCACATGTTTGAATAAAACACCCTCATTATACTCCCTTTGGCTAAAATATATCTTTATATTAATCCCGCCCCTTATGGTAATTAGATTACTTTGATTTAATTACCATATAATATAAACACATTGAAGAAAAAACAGTTAAAACATGTTTTATTACGTGTTTTAAAATAACAAAGTTTTGTTTAAACCAAACTTCAAAGTAACCCTTCCATTTTGTATTTTTTTCCTCGACTCCCTTTACCGAAGGTTAAAACTATAATCCTTTATTAAAATTCCTGATACGCATCCCTTAACTACAAGTCTTAACCTTGGTTAAATCCCAGTTTAAAACCTTTCCCAATCACTTTCCTGTGTTTTATAAAAGGATTAATTAACCCTCCAGGTTAATTAATAACTTAATCCGCCAATCAAATTTCTCCTGATGCGATTAATTCACAATAAATCACGTCGGGCCTGCCCTATTAACTTCCTGTCATCTCCCTTTCCCGCAAATCGTCCGATCAATCGATCTCAGATCTAGGGTTGATATCAATATCGCTAGCCATCCGTGTCTGAACGATAACGCGCGATGGCCAAGCGGTTTTTTGGATCGTACAGTGCCACACGTCATTCATCATATGGAATCGCTTCCCATCCGCTCAAAACCACCCTGTCCCAAAAGCGGTGCGATGGAAACCACTTACCGCTTGCCTCCCCCGACGATATCTCTGTACCTGCTGACGTCATCCATTAAAAAATTAAAAACCCACCAACCTTTTGAGTTTGCAAATAAACAAATGTTCCTGCGTCATTTTCATTATTCTGTGTAATGACTAGAGTCTCATGCAGAAAACTCTAAAAACAAGTGTCGAACGCCATCAACTGCCACCTTGCTGAAGAAAATTGCAGTCGAGTAATCCAGAGTTCATCCGCCATAGCCAACACCTGTTTAGTCACTGTTTATTTCCCGGAAAATAGGTATTTACCCTAGTTCCCGTTAAACTCTATAAAAACTTGGCTTTTGTTTTAAATTCTACACGAAAAACTGAAGCAGAGTTTAAGACTGGTCTTTAGTTCATTCCTCAATTGCAATTTCCTTCCCCAACCTGTGATTGTGCTCGTTTTTCATCAAAACCCACAATTCATTTATGAATCCACAAGAACCAGAAATGTAAATTCCCATGTCTTTGAATGTCGCACCCCTGAATGCCCCTCACAAAGATTTATACTATCTGCCTCTAGTAGATAGGGATTTCCAAATTAAAAACCTTGTTTTCAGTGAAAATCCTCTTCGAACTTTTTGGCGTTGTAAAGAACCAGAATACCGAAAGCTAAATGGTGGAAATAAATGTTTGAAATTTTGTAAAATTATCCTTACATGAATTTTTTATTATGTACTATATTAAGTCATGATAAAGGAGGATAAAAGGATAAACAGAGGTTAGAGAGCATAACAGTTAAAGAGTATCAGTGGTTAAAGTGTATCAGGTAAAATTCAGAGTGAAAGTTCAAAGTAATTACAAAGGCAGTAAAATGATAAAAAGAGATGAAAATACTTTCACCAACATTTAATTTTATCTAAAGTGAAAGTAAAACAGTTAAAAGAGAAAAAAGGTGAAAAGACGAAAAACACAACAAGAAGGAACATTTTTGCAGAAAATTCTAGTTAAGTCATCATTTTGCAGAGAATATTGTGGCCAATCCAAAATACATCATAAAAAATTGAATGGGTTTTTTTTTCCTAAGAGACCTATCTACAAAAACCTATCTCACTTTTTGCACAGTGATTTCAGAATCAGAGATACATGCACATCTTTAAAGGCTATTTTCCAGATTTTGTAAAACTCGGTTTTACACATCTTTTTGCAGAGCCTATTGTGCACATCTGGAGAGGAATTTTTGGAAAATTAAAGAGGTTTATCTTACCAACATATTTATCTACAATAACCTATTTCACTCTTTACATATCTATTAAGGATCAAGAAATAAAAATATATCAGTGGACCCCAAGTTTGCAAAATTGTTGGAGCAGAATGCACAAATAAAGGAAGCAGTTAGTGACTTGGATGCCTCATCATCAACTAAGAGTTGGATCAAATTTGAATTATCCTCTTTTTCATCACCTATCCATAAAAAATAGTCCCATATATATGCATTAGTTTGAGTGTCCTTTACTTAAGTTCTATTTATGTAAAACATTTGGAGAGATTTGTGAACTAATCTTGATATTTTTTTCAAGATATTTTAGTTTAGAATTTGTATAAATACTTCACTCTTGGAAGTATTTGGGTGGATTTTTTAGAATTTGCTATAACATTGACTATTTTGGAATAAAGTGCTATTGGAGAAATTTTTTGTGGCTAGCTGAATGAGGAATTGATGCAAAAGACTTTTTACAGGATTCATGTGTCAGACTATGGATCAATAAGTCATCTTTCTCTTGTGTTTTAAAGTCTTTATATCTGTTTATTATATCACTGTGTTTCATTTTTGAATGATTAATGAAAATGAATAAATCAAAAAGTGCTTAAGTGTAATCTGATTTTAATCATTGTTATTCTAAATGTTTTCTTCCAAACTAGTTTAAACAATGAATTCTTAATTGCTCATGTTTTTTTGGTTTAAGCATTTTAGTTATTTAATAAAGAATATTTAATTGCTCATTGTTAATAATCACTCAATTTTCCCTCTTATAAATGTGTTGAAATATTCTTAATTTCCTTTCCTCCATTTATATCTCGTTCCATTCACTTTAAGATTTGTAATTGTTCTCTGTTTGATTATCTTTCCCTGTGAAACCATATTTTGTTAAGAGACTTAATCCAGTTAAGTTATCCTTTTTGACTCCGTTAGCCCAATGTACTAAACTACTCAATCTTGCCCTCAGCTATTGAATTCCACCACCCAAATTCAAACAAAACCCTTGCACTTTATAACTAGCCTAATATCTTCTAAAACAAATCTAAATTCTACAGAGAGAGCCCTCTCTGGGTACATATTGGCTAGATTCTGTACCTAAAATATTGGTTTGTGGTTACCTCGGGCCCCTTTCCTCTTCTCAACAACTTCAAGGAAAATCTGAGTGATAACATAGTGGCGACTCCACTGGGGACCTGAATAATTTTATTGTTACTATTGTTTACTTTATAAGCTACAAACGGAGCCTGAAGTTAGCCAAGTAGCCTTTGAACTGCTTTTTCTCTGCAATTGCATAGTAAATAAATGTTACTTCAGTCTATCTCTGGTCTAGTTTATGAACTAAACTTTGGTTTCAGACATTTGATCAGTTCCTCTAGTTAAATAAATCTTTAAGAAAATTTAAATCCAATATCTGAAACTTCTTAAAGAGATTATTGAAGTTGTATTATTAATTTCATTTAAACCAAAAACCCAAAAATATCACTTAGAAAGCTGGCTTCAGAAAGGACTCATTACACTAGGGCTAATCCTGATCAAAATCCACCGCCTGTGTTTGAAAATCCGAATCTGATTCCCAGAATTCTTAGAAGACAAGATAGTCAAGAAAGCTCTGGAAGTTCTCGACCTCTCTGTAGATCAATTTCCTATCCAGTGAAGTGGATTTATCTTGAGGACGAACCTTTTGACGAGCAGTTTGAAACATCTTTATTTGTAAATTTTTCTAAATCTGAGTTGTCCAATTTGGTTCCAGACCCAGTATTTCTTGAAGATTTGCAATTTGGATTTGTTACTTCACATCTTGATAAAAATTTGCGAAATTCCATACAATCTGAGTTTACCTCTGAAGAAACTTCAAATATTTCTGTAATTACTTCAGCTTCTCCCAGTTCATCATTATTTCATCAAACATCTCAACCTCAAACTACCTCTTCTACTCCTCCATCCACCACTCGTAGAGCAACCTCACCTGTTATATCACCACTACCTCTTTCAATGGCAAACATATATGCTCCCTTAATATTTCCAGCCAATCTAGGGGCTATGCCCCAAGACTACCAAAGTAAGATCACTCCTTTTGATCATTCTGGTACTTACACTGCACAACAGCATACTAAGAAGATGACCGATTATTTTGAAATTTATGAAATAGATGTTGATGATGTAAGAATGAGAATTTTTGTCCAAAGTCTTACTAGAGAAATTAGAACCTGGTTCATGGCTCTTCCTACAAACAGTGTTGCTGACTTACCAACTCTTTATAGAACATTTTTAAATATATGGGAAAAGAAGAAAGACCCTCTTCAAATCTTATCAGACTTTGGAAAACTAAAGAGAGGACCAAATGAGACTGTGCAAGATTATGTCACCAGATTCAATGAAGCTTACAATGTTGTTCCCCAAAATCTTAGACCTCCTCCAGATTCAGTATTAATCAAATTCCCTGATGGATTTGATTCCGACATAGCATATCAGCTTAGGGAAAGAGCTCCTCAAACTCTAGAAGAAATGCAAAGTATAGTTGTTAGTGTTGAAGCTAACCTGACAGAGAAACAAGCTAGAGCCAGAGCTGAAAGAAGAATGCCTGTAAATTAAGAACCCACATCTTTTGAAAAGAAATTAGATGCTATTATCAAAGAAATGGAAAGGCTAGGAGATAGAGTAGAAATCATTGAAAAGAATAAAGCTCCTTGGGATGGTCAACCTATCAATGCTGTGAGAAATCTGAACTTCAGAAGAAACCAAAATCAAAATACGGGAAAAACTAGTCCTGACCAAAATATTAGGCCCCCATTCCAGGAAAATTATGTAGAAGGCTCAACTTCTGAAGAACCAACTGAAGATGTTCAAATAAACAATGTCACTGAAGGTGAGAATGAACCAGAAATTTTCTTGACCTAAGAGGATCAAGAGGCTCATATTCTTAAACAATTTCAAACCCAGTCAGGAGAATCATTTGACTTTAAAGAAGGATATGATACAGCCATCTACGAAGTTCATAAACAATACAATTTGAGGAGCAGAAGAGTTGATGTTCCGGAAGCAAGTAAACAGAAAATTGTAAAACAACTCCTCAAAGGTAAAATCAATACCGCCTCTGTAAATATTCTTTCCATATCAAATCCTAACCCTACCCATCCAATAATCGAAGATGTATCTGATACTCAACTGAATAACAAACAACTTTCTAATACTCTTCCTCCCAAAGGAAATGTAGAGGAACCTCTAGAAGTTTATTCAGAAACAACTTCAGCACACAACCCCACTCCTGAAAAGGAGAAAAACACTAAAAACATAGAAAAAGACAATCCAACTGTTCAAAATACAAGGACTCAAACTGAGAAACCTTTTAATCTGGAAGCTGAAGTAGGCAAAATAAAGATAGATGTTCCATTGTTTGAATTAGCTAAACATGATGTCTACAGAAGCCAAATTCATAAATCACTCAATATTATTGGAAGTGATGATTCAGTAAATGATTTTGATGATCAACCTAGATTACTATTTGGCCCTGAAGTAAATGGAAAACCAGAAAGTGGAGGAACTCCTCCATTTTATGAGTTTGAATATACATGATAAAATACTTCATAATTCCATGCTTGATTCTGGGGCATCTCACAATCTAATGCCCAAGGCTGTAATGGAAAGATTAAATCTAGACATCACCAGACCATATAAAGATCTTTTTTCTTTTGATTCAATTCAAGTGAGATGTTTAGGATTAATTAAATATTTGTGTGTTACATTGGTTCAATACCCTGCGAAAACCATTTTGATGGATATAGTAGTAGCAGACATTCCTCCAAAATATGGTATGATGTTGTCTATATCCTGGGGTGCAAAACTTGGAGGATCTCTTCAATTAGACATGTCATATGCTACTATTTCTGTATTCGGCCAACCTAAGAGACTATACAGAGAAACCTTGATGAAATATGTAGTCAGTAGTCAAGAGAAACCTGAAAATTTCCCTATATACTCAGTACACTCTGATATGGACTCATTCATTCTCTATAATGCTGAAACTGATCTTCCCATTGAACTAGAAGCACCAGCATCTGAACCAAAAGAAACTGCAAATAAATCTAGTGTTCAAATCCAAGAAATATCTGAGGAAAAAGAAACATCAGAAACCCAAGAAAAACCTGAAGAAAGTAAAAAATCAGATCTCACTATTAAGAAAGTTCCTGAAACACTTGATGAAAATTATGTACATGAAATTCTTTGGCATTTATAATTTGATGGTTTAGTTAATAAGTTAGGAGCAGGATCTGGAATTTGGATACATAACCTTGAAAATGATCACGCTGAAGGCCATGCTTACAGATTGAACTTTAAATGCACTAATAATATGGTAGAATATGAAGCTCTTTTGTTAGGGCTTAAACTTGTCAAAAATTTAGGAGCAATTAGAGTATCTGTCATAGGAGATTCTGATTTAATCATTCAATAGATCAAAGGTGAATTTTCGACAAAAGATCCCAGACTAAGAGAATATAGAGGAACAGTTGTAGAGATTCTTAATACCTTTCTACAGGCTCAGCTTGCCAAAATACCAAGAAAACAAAATTTGCATGCTCATAGTCTTGCAATGTTTGCTAGCACTTGTAAATTACTGTTTGAACCTAATCATCAGTTCACAGCTGAGATTAAACACAGACCAGCTATACCAGACAATTTTAAATATTGGCAAGTGTTTGTAAATGACAATCAGATTAACAATTTTCTAACTTTAGAGAATGCATTTTCTAACAGTAGCATAGATGAAGATACAGTCAATGAATCTGATCAAATAAATGAACAAGAAACAAACACTTCAAAAGAAAGTGCAACTCAAATGCTTCATCTAATGAACTTCACAAAAAAATACATGCAGGACCTTCAAGAAATGGAGGTTGATGAGATTATAGAAGATGAATCTAAAATCATTAATCTGAAAGATAATCATTTACCTAAAGGATTAACTCCTTTGGAGGATCTTTTTGACTCTAATGACATTCCACTGAAACCTAAAATGGAACCATTGAAAGCTGATATTGAGGAATATAATCTTGGAACTGAAGAAAATCCTAAAATAATAAAATTATCTAAATCTTTGCCTCCAGATCAAAAATCAAAATATGTTGAACTAATAAAAGAATTCCAGGATGTCTTTGCCTAGAGTTATGAAGATTTGAAATCATATGACACATCTATAATTCAACATACAATACCTCTAAAACCAGATCAGAAACCATTTAAGCAGAAACTCAGAAGAATCAACCCTGTACTATTTCCTTCAATTGAAAAAGAAATCAAAATAATGTATGAAGCAGGGATAATTGCTCCAATTAGATTTTCAAAGTGGGTGTCTAATCTAGTCCCTACTAGGAAGAAAACTGGAGAGATCAGATTGTGTGTTGATTTAAGAAATTTAAACAAGGTTTCTTTGAAGGATAATTATCCTTTGCCCAAAATGGATCACATTTTGCAAAGGGTAGTAGGTGCTTCAAGGATTTCTCTTCTAGATGGGTTCTCAGGATACAACCAGATTCTGGTTCATCCTGATGACCAGGAAAAAATAGCTTTTACAACACCATGGGGTACTTTCAAGTACGTTAAAATTCCATTTGGGCTCAAAAATGCTGGAGCAACCTTCCAAAGAACAATGGACATTGCATTTGCGAAAGAAATTCATGACTTTCTTGTTATATATCTGGATGATTTAACTAATTTTTCTAAATCAGATCAGCAACATTTGGAACATCTCAGACAAGTCTTCATAAAATACACAAAGTATGGTATCTCTTTGAATCCAAAAAATTCCTTATTTGGTCTTGAAGAAGGTAAAATCTTGGGTCATATCATTTCCAAAGATGGTATCAGAATTGATCCTGCTAGAATAGAAGCCATATTGCAGATACCTCATCCCAGAAATATCAAAGAACTGCAAGCTTTCATAGGAAAAATCAATTTTTTGAGAAGATTCATTTCTAGTTTAGCTGAATTAATTAGATTGCTTACTAACATGTTAAGAAAGGATTTGAGTATTAAATTGATAGTAGAAGCCAAGCAATCATTTGAATATATTAAAATGGCTTTTACCAGAACACCAATTCTTACCAGTCCACAATTTGATAAAGACTTCATAATATTTTCATTTGCATCAGAACATATTGTAGCAGTTGTTTTATTACAAAAGGATGATCAAGGATGTGACAAACCTATAGCATTTTTTAGTAAAGCACTAAGAGATGCATCATTAAAATACAATATCATGGAAAAATAAGCTTTTGCACTCATAAAAGCCATCAAAGATTTTAGAATCTATATATTGTATTCTTATGTGATAGCCTATGTACCAAATGTTGTTGTCAAGGACATATTAACTCAAGATGGAATTGATGGAAAAAGAGGTAAATGGATTGCTACCATATTAGAATATGATATTGAGATAAAACCTACGAAACTGATAAAAGGACAGGGATTGGCTCAACTCATGACAGAAACAAATTGCCAAGCCCTGGATATTAATGAACTGGATAACGAACAGGAGATGGCAACTCCACAAATCAGCCATGCCTTCTTAGAGTCACCTTGGTATGTTGATATAATTTATGTATTGTTAAACTTGCAGGCTCCTCCAGGGTTATCCAAAATGAAAAAGAGGTTTTTAAAGATGACATCTTTGAAGTATTTTATTTTAGATAATGTTCTCTTTTGGAAAAATCATGATGGTATTCTATTAAATTGTTTATTAAAATATAAAGCTGACAAGCCTCTCAATGAATTCCATGCAGGAGACTATGGTGGACGCCTTTATTGGAAATAAACTGCAGATAAGATTCTAAGAGCTGGATTTTATTGCCCAACCTTGTTCTCTGATGTAAAGAAATTTGTCACTACTTGCCATAAATGTCAAATTTTTGAAGGCAAGAGAAAATTATTACCTTTACCCTTGAAACCAATTTCCACTGAAAAACCTTTCCAACAATGGGGCCTGGATTTCATTGGAGAAATCCATCCTCCTTCTTCTGGCCAACACAAATGGATCCTCACTTCCATAGACTATTTTACTAAATTGATTGAAGCAATTCCCTCCAGACAAGCCAATGACTCTGTGATCATAGGATTCCTAGAAACCAATATACTATCAAGATTTGGTTGTCCTGAAAAAATTATAACTGATAATGCTGCTGCTTTCAAATCAAAAAAGATGATAAGTTTCTGTAATAAATATCATATCACTCTAGGCCATTCCATAGCCTATTACCCTTAGGGTAATGGACTGGCTGAATCTTCCAATAAGAGCCTCATTAATATTATTAAGAAACTATTGGAAGAAAATAAGAAAAATTGGCACAAGAAACTTATAAATGCATTGTGGGCAGACAGATTCACCACCAAAAAATCTATTGGGACAAGTCCTTATGAGTTAGTTTATGGTATTGAGGATTTATTTCCTTCATCCTTAGGTGTTCCTATAATGAAACTACTTCAAGAAGCTCAAGTTGAACCAAATGATATTTAGAGAAGAATAAATCAGACCATCAATTTGCAGCAGACCAGAGAAGAAGTTTATCAAATATCCCAAGTTTTACAGGAGAAACTAAAGAAAATTTTTGACAAAAGGACCAATGCAGAAGATTTCCAATTGGAAGATAAAGTTTTGATATGGGATTCCAGAAGAGAGGATAAGGGAAAACATGGGAAGTTTGATTTCCTATGGAAAGGACCTTACATCATTCATGCTTTACAAGGAAATAATACCTATTTTCTAAAAAACTTGGATGGAACAGAGACTGAAGAAGGTCCAATTAATGGTCGAATGTTAAAGCATTACTTTGATCCTATTTATTAGGATATCTTGATTTTTAACATGTATATACTATATCCTTTGTAATGCATCAGTTTGGATTGGATAGTAACCTACTGGAGTTGAAGCCCGAAGAGAAGGCCCTAAGCTTCAGAAATGTTACTTTCATACATACAATAAAGCAACAAGCTGAAGAAGATTCCATGGTTCAGTCATAACTACTTTGAGGTTAACTGACCTGTTGTTCTTGACTTTTCACGAGGAAAAGCCATCCCCAAGTGGAGCCAGTGTTAGACTCCTATACCAATAGGTGTCATATTTCATGATTGACTTGATGAGCTATGTAATATGTTCATACCTTTTCTTGTTGCAAAGGTTTTCCATATTTCTTAAAAAATCAAAAAATTTAAAAAATGTAAAGAGGGTACACTCTAAAAGAAAAATCAAAGGGTGAAAAGAATAAAAATGGCCCAAAAAAGTAAAAGAAAATGAACCCCACCAAAATAAAGGCCAAGGGAAGTGTGCAAGTCTAAATGCCACTACTTTTTACTCTTTTGTAATAAACAAAATTGTGTGCAACTTGTATTTTATGCCACAATTGATAAATAGTCAAACAGTTTAATCTTGGCTAGTTCGTTTTTCAATTTTATGTTTTAGAGATAGAGAATAAAATCTGACCAAACTATTTAATCTTGGCAGATAAGTAGATAGGTAGAGTAAATAAAAAGAGCTCAACAGTTTAATCTGAGCCCTTGGATGTAATAAGGTTAGAATTAGATAGATTTCCATATGTAAAAGAAAAAGTTTGAAAAGGGTTTGCCAGTTTAAGTGCACCCTAATAAAGATGAAAAAATGGTAGAGTAAAGTAGGTAGGGTAGATAGATGTTGTTGCAGAAATACATGTGATGGATAATGGCTCTAGATGTGTTAAATATTTTACTTTCGTCACAAGTGCAAAGGCAGACAATTTACTGGAAGAATTTCAAGTAAGGAAAAGTCAAATTATTAACTTCCCTTCTCATTTTTCCCTAAAAATTTTACTAATTTCCCCTAAGTACCAAGGCATTTGAAAATTAAAGGGGCTCAAGGCATTTCCTTGACTTTTGGAGGGACTGGACCCTCGGCCCAATAATTGGAAAAGCCTAAGTACTTAAAACCATTCATCATGACATTCACTCATTTATACAAAATTTTTTCCTAAGTAAAATTCCAATATTTCATAAAAACCCTATTTCATAAAAGCATAAGTTAAAGACATTAACCTAATTCTTTACACTTAGCACTTCATTTCATTTTCCATATTAACTTCTAATTTATTATTTAAATCCCTATAAAAATGACCTTTTCCTATTATATATAACTCCTTTATAAAAAACCCAGAAAACCCATTTATTATAATTTTAGTCAAAGTATTTAATCCCCACATGTTTGAATAAAACACCCTCATTATACTTCCTTTGGCTAAAATATATCTTTATATTAATCCCGCCCCCTATGGTAATTAGATTACTTTGATTTAATTACCATATAATATAAACACATTGAAGAAAAAACAGTTAAAACATGTTTTATTACGTGTTTTAAAATAACGAAGTTTTGTTTAAACCAAACTTCAAAGTAACCCTTCCATTGTGTATTTTTTTTCTCGACTCCCTTTACCCAAGGTTAAAACTATAATCCTTTGTTAAAATTCCTGATACGCATCCCTTAACTGCAAGTCTAAACCTTGGTTAAATCCCAGTTTAAAACCTTTTCCGATCACTTTCCCGTGTTTTATAAAAGGATTACTTAACCCTCCAGGTTAATTAATAACTTAATCCGCCAATCAAATTTCTCCTGATGCGATTAATTCATAATAAATCACGTCGGGCCTACCCTATTAACTTCCTGTCATCTCCCTTTCCCGAAAACCGTCCGATCAATCGATCTCAGATCTACGATTGATATCAATATCGCTAGCCATCTGCATCCGAACGATAACGCGCAATGGACAAGCTGTTTTTTGGATCATACAATGCCACACGTCATTCATCGTATGGAATCGCTGCCCATCCACTCAAAACCACCTTATCCCAAAAGCGATGCGATGGAAACCACTTACCGCTTGCCTCCCCTAACGATATCTCCGTACCTGCTAACGTCATCCATTAAAAAATTAAAAACCCGCCAACCTTTTGACTTTGAAAATAAAAAAATGTGCCCACGTCATTTTTATTATTCTGTGTAACTACCAGAGTCTCATGTAGAAAACTCTAAAAAAAACTATCGAATGCCATCAACTGCCACCTTGCTGAAGAAAATTGTAGTCGAGTAATCCAAAGTTCATCCGCCATAGCCAACACCTGTTTAGTCACTGTTTATTTCCCGGAAAAAAAAGTATTTACCCTAGTTCTCGTTAAACTCTGTAAAAACTTGGCTTTTGTTTTAAATTCTACACGAAAAACTGAAGCAGAGTTTAAGACTGGTCTTTAGTTCATTCCTCAATTGCAATTGCATTCCCCGGCCTGTGACTGTGCTCGTTTTTCATCAAAACCCACAATTCATTTCTGAATCCATAAGAACCAGAAATGGAAATTCCTGTGGCTTTGAATGTCGCACCCCTGAATTCCCCTCACGGAGATTTAGACTATCTGCCTCTAGTAGATAGGGATTTCCAAATTAAAAACCTTGTTCTCAGTGAAAATCCTCTTCGAACTTTTTGCCGTTGCAAAGAACCAGAATACCGAAAGCTAAATGGTGGAAAGAAATGTTTGAACTTTTGTAAAATTATCCTTACATGAATTTTTGATTATGTACCATAGTAAGTCATGATAAAGGAGGATAAAAGGATAAACAGAGGTTAGAGAGCATAACAGTTAAAGAGTATCAGTGGTTAAAGTGTATCAGGTAAAATTCAGAGTGAAAGTTAAAAGTAATTACAGAGGCAGTAAAATGGTAAAAAGAGATGAAAATACTTTCACCAACATTGAAGTTTATCTAAAGTGAAAGTAAAACAGTTAAAAGAACAAAAAGGTGAAAAGATGAAAAACACAACAAGAAGGAACATTTTTGCAGAAAATTCCAGTTAAGTCATCATTTTGCAGAGAAGATTGTGGCTGATCCGAAATACATAATACATAATTGAAGGAGGTTTTTGTTCCTAAGAGATCTATCTACAAAAACCTATCTCACTTTTTTCACAGTGATTTCATATTCAGAGATACATGCACATCGTTAAAGACTATTTTTCAAATTCTGTAGAACTTTGTTTTACACATCTTTTTTCAAAGCCTATTGTGCACAACTGGAGAGGAATTTTTGGAAAATGAAAGAGTTTTATCTTACCAAAATATTTATCTACAATAACCTATTTTCAATTTTTACATATCTATTATGGATTGATAAATAAAAAGATATCATTGGACCCCAAGTTTGCAGAATTGTTGGAGCAGAATGCACAAAGAAAGGAAGCAGTTAGTGACTTGGATGCTTCATCATCAACTAAGAGTTGGATCAAATTCGAATTATCCTCTTTGTCATCACCTATCCATAAAAAATAGTGCCAAATAGATGCATTAGTTTGAGTTTCATTTACTTAAGTTCTATTTATGTAAAACAGTTGGAGAGATTTGTGAACTAATCTTGATATTTTTTCAAGATATTTTAGTTTAGAATTTGTATAAATACTTCACTCTTGGAAGTATTTTGGTGGATTTTTTAGACTTTTCTATAACATTGACTATTTTTGAATAAAGTGTTGTTGGAGAAATTTTTTGTGGCTAGCTGAATGAGGAATTGATGCGAAATACTTTTTACAGGATTCATGTGTCAGACTACGGATCAATAAGTCATCTTTCTTTTGTGTTTTAAAGTCTTTATATCTGTTTATTATATCACTGCGTTTCATTTCTAAATGATTAATGAAAAGGAATAAATCAAAAAGTGCTTAAGTGTAATCTGATTTTAATCATTTTTATTCTAAATGTTTTCTTCTAAACTAGTTTAAACAGTGAATTCTTAATTGCTCCTGTTTTTCTGGTTTAAGCATTTTGGTTATTTAATAAAGAATACTTAATTTCTCTTTGTTAATAATCACTCAATTTTACCTCTTATAAATGTGTTGAAAGATTCTTAATTGCGTTTCCTCCATTTATATCCCGTTCCATTCACTTTAAGATTTGTAATTGTTCTCTGTTTGATTATCTTGCCATGTGAAACCATCTTTTGTTAAGAGACTTAATCTAGTTAAGTTATCCTTTTTTACTCCATTAGCCCAATTGAATAAACTACTCAATCTTGCCCTCAGCTATTGAATTCCACCACCCAAATTCAAACAAAACCCTTGCACTTTATAACTAGCCTAATATCGTCTAAAACAAGCTAAATTCTACAGAGAGAGCCCTCTCTGGGTACAGATTGGCTAGATTATGTACCTAAAAGATTGGTTTGTGGTTACCTCGGACCCCTTTCCTCTTCTCAATAACTTGAAGGAAAATCTAAGTGATAACAGGGTTTATCATCGTTTCATTCTTGGTGTGGTGTATGTGTTTGTGAAGGGTGACTAATCAGCTGACTGCATTTTTCTTATGTTTCACTTTGAGTTTTTGTTTCAGTGCACTGTTCAAATTTTTCTACATCTTTCTCCTCTGAGTGTAGGGTAGCCATTATGTTAAAGTCCACGGGCTCTATTTCCTTGTTTTTATCTCTATTTTTGGACTCTGAACCTTCTGAGGATTCATCATTACAAAGGATGGAGGAGTCAAGGTCTGTATGTACAGAGTATAAAGGTGAATTTTCAGGCTTTTCAGAGCTACTGACCATAAATTTCATTTGTGCCTCTCTGTACAGTCTTCTAAGTTGGCCAAAGATTGGGATTGCGGCATAAGCCCCATCCATATGAATTGTTCCTTGCAACTTGGATCCCCATGATCTTGGAAATAACATGCCATACTTGGGTTGCACATCAGCCACCACAACATCCATGACCATACATTTTGCTAGAATCTGGGTAAGGCTTACACACAGGTCTTTGATTAGGCCAAGACACTTTACTCTGCTAGAGTCAAATGAATATAGGTCTTTATAGGGATGGGTTATCTCTAGGCCTAATCTTTCCATCACTACTTTAGGCATCAGGTTGTGTGATGCCCCAAAATCATGCATTGCATTGTGGAGAATCTTATCATGGATGTTGAGACTGATATAGAAAGGTGGCACCACCCCTTCTTGAAACTTTCCTTCTATCTTTGGACCAAACAGAAGGGAAGGTTGATCATCACTCAGATTTACAGTGTCATTGTTCTCACCTAAATTTAGTTCTTTCAAAATTTGGCCTTTATATACATCCTGAGTGGCCAGCTCAGAGAGTGGGACAGAGATATTAATTTTTGCAATCTCACTCTCCAAATTGAAAGTGGACTGACTCTTTGGAATGTTCAACTCTGTTTTGTTAGTCACCACCGTAGTGGCTGAATCAGTGTGCTGATTCTCACTATGTACAGTGTTAGAAACTGTTTTATCAGGATTACTAACTGCAGTGTTAATATTGCTTGTTGGTTTACCTTGTTTATCAGTGTTTTGGTTGTCCTTTTCTTTGTTCTTTCCATAACTTTCAGCTGCTGATTTTTTACTCTCAGCAGTTGCTTTAGAAGATCTCTCAGGTATTTTCTTGATGGTAATCTCAGAAGTTTTTGGTTTTGAATTATCTAGGCTTTTTCTGCTTCTAATTTCATATTTTTCTCTGACCTGCATCTTGGCATTTTCAAATCCTAACCTGTAATCCTCAGATTCTAACCATTCTTCATCCCAATACGAGGGTGAGGGCTGATATTTTTATGTGGAACAGTTGTGGATTGAATCTTCTGCTTCAAACATGTTTATTGTATTTCCCTCAGACTCTTCTATGATGCCCTCATATTCATCTAAAAATTTCTCTTGGAATGGGGGAATAACTTGCTGATCTGATTCTCTTTGTCTGTTGGGAGTGGCATTGTTTCTTCTAAAGTTTTGGTTCTGGTCATGGTTTTGATTTTTTCTTAGATTACTAACTGTGACAACCATTTTTTCCACCATTTTTTGTAGATTTTCTACGTTCTTGGATATGCAGTCATTATTGGGGTCAGATGTGGAAGCTACATTGTCATCTCTATATGTTACCCTTTTCTCAGCTCTCAATCTTGCTTTCTTCTCAATCAGATTTTCCTCTACACTCACTGCTCCCTTTTGCATGTCTTCCAATGTGTTGTAATCCCTCTCCCTAAGTTGGTAGGCCATGTCAGCATCAAGGCCTTTAGGGTACTTTACTAAAACCATACCTAGGGGAGGTTTCATATGTGGAGGAAGAGCATTATAAATGTTGTTAAACCTTGTAGAGTAGTCCTGGACACTCTCTCCTACGTTTCTTTTTAGGTTCTTGTATTCTGTTAGGATTTGGAGAGGGTTTGCCTTAACTTCCCATTTTTTTATGAAGGTCTGATATAAGGTTGGGAGGTCTTGGATACTATTGGGGGATAGGCCCTTAAACAATTTTTTCACATCACCTCCTAAGCTCTGGGCAAAGATTCTCATTTTGACTATTTCATCATCTATTTCCATGTAGTCAAAAGAATCTTCCATCCTATCTACATGGTGTTGAGCTGTGGTGGACTCTTTTGCAGCGAAGTGTGGGATCTTTGATTGATAATCATTGGGTAAGGGCACTAGAGGATGAGGTAAAACTATAGGTGCATACCAAGCTGCCATGATGATGTTTTGATGAGGTAAAAGGTTCGCTTGAGCAACTGGTATATGGATGACAGGGATGCTAGGACCAACAGAGGCTTGTTGGGCAGATTTAGGGTGGCAGAGCCCCAAGTTTTGAATGAAGTGAATATCAGGAGGTGTAGATGGAGGGGTCTATCTATCCCAAAGGTTTTTACCACTTTGAGGTGGTGAACCAGGGAACTCAAGATCTGGTTGTTCTAGGACACTAAATGACCTAGTTCTTGGTAAACTGTTTTGAGTGCCTAGGTCAAAAAATGGGTCTGATAGAGTTGTAAAGTCTTATGGTGCAGAGTTAGCTCTATGGATGTGGCTGGAAATAGTTGGTCTTTTAGGTGCAGGAGATCTCTTGAGGATTCTCTCAGGGTTATCAACTATTTCAGGGGGGGTTGGGTTAGGATAAGCTCTTTCGTGAATGGCTCTTGAATCCAGAATGTTGTTTCTGACCAAGCAGCTTAACCCTACTTGTTACTTCTATTGTGGCTGATTTTGTAATGGGCTCTGGTCTCCCAGTGGAGTCTAATGTGAACCAAGATAATCAGCAGGCCTACTGATCACCAGTGGAGTCTTTAAATCATTTAGGAATTATGGAGTCGCCAGGTGGAAGGTTTAGGATGCTTCTGGGGGATACACTGTCCACCACAGTGCTTATGAGATGTCCCTTTTCAAGGGAACTTTCAAACATACCAAAATCTAACCAGAGATTGACTGGGAGGGCTTTTACCAGATATGTCACCTCTGAAAGAGTGTGATATCTGGAGGCTACCTGGCCCTTTCCAGACTCTGTTTAAGAGTGTGGGAGAAAACACAACAAATGGTATAGAGGTTGATCTGTGAATAGGAGTGTTACTGCCAACCTAACCAGATATTGTAGGTTTCTGAGGCTCTTATGATGTAGTAAGATGAAAAATACTCAGAATTTCCCCAGTATGGTTGCCATTATGTTGGGGTTCCCATGTTTTGGCCAAATTGGCAAGACCAAAAGATGAGACAACATCAAACCACTTTCAGACCTCAGGATCTAGCCCTCCTGGGTCCAAAGAGGGATCTCTCTATGATTTGTTAAAGGTAATGTCTTTGAAGGTCAAAGGATGAAGATATTAGGCTAGTTATAAGCACAAGGTTTGTTTGTTTTATTGTTTGTTTGGTTGTTGGTTATCATGAAAGAAGGGTTCAATGTAAGGCAAGGATGAGTAAAGTGGATTTAGGAAGAGGTGAAGTATTCTAGGGAGCATTCGAGACCATTGGGCAATGGAGTCAGGAAATGATTTGCTTGCTAATCAATAGGCAAGCTTTCAGTTGGGCTAGTCATCTAAAAAATTGGATCTTAAAGATAATAGTGTGATATGGAATGGTAAGGGAGGAGGAAACAATAAATTTTTAGAACACAAAGTTAAAGACCTAAGATCAGAGAGAGACTTTGGACTCTCAATGCTTCAGCCTCCAGCTTGAGGGATCTTAGAAAGACCAGTTGGTTGCATAAGGATCCTAGTGGACAGGGCTAACTCTAATCCCCAGTGTTCCTAAATCTTCCAGCTAAATCCCAACAAGAACATCTAAGAACAGATTCATTTAATTCATACATCAGCTAGCAGACAATAACATCCACTACACTAGTTAAATCAACTGAAATCAATTCTTAGATAACACATTTAGTAGAAAACATCAAAGGCAAGGAGAGCAGAAACATAGGGTACCTAACAAGGGTAAGTCCTATGCCATATTTCTGATGCAAGCCAGTAGAAACGAAATGAAACGGAATGCAAGTTAAACACAAATACAAAGATAGAAAAACATCACCGCTGCTTTAGATCAGGATCCAAATAAATGTGCTTGTCATATTAAATAGCAACAACAGTCAAGTAAAACATTTCCAATAGCTGGATACTCAGTCAGAAAACATCTTCCTCAGCCTATCTTACTACTTTACATAGAGACTATGTCTCAAAAGAAACAGCTTGCAATTCTCTGATAACTGATCAACAACCTTTACAATTAGTTTCTTCACGAATTTATAGCTGAGGTGGAGCAGAGAAGGTAGGTGAAACACTAAATGAAGCATTGAACTCAGAAAATAAAGAGGGCCGAAACCCATTCTATTTAAATTCTGTGCATTTTTCCATGGCACTCTTTGGGTGAAAGAGTGGTCTTCTCCAGGCTTCCATTTACTCCGGGCATGTCTCTGATGTACTCTGCTGCAGCAATCTGTAGTACTTTTGGTGAATAAAAAAAAGGGTAAATAAATGATGCTAGGGTCTGCCATACTGTGAATCAAATGCTCTGGTAGCATAGGACTGTTGTCAAGGCTAGAAAATCTCTCTAGAACATGGCATAGGATGAGAACTGTATGGGCGCATCGTCCTTTATGGAAAGAACCTTTTGCTGATGTGAAAACCCTTTAGTATTATTTTCTGTGCCTCGGACCTTCTGATCGATCCTCGGGGTCCTTGAACTAGTACCTTTGCCTTCTAAATCCCTGAAAAAGGTTCAAAAATCTTCAATTACGTTCCTCGAACTCTCTGTCGCTCCATTTCTATCTCTGTCAGCGAAAAACCGAGCTTTAATGGCACCGAAGAGGTTTTGCAGAGTTTGAAATCTGTCCTTTAATGAAATTCATATTGCAGACACCTTTCCGAACATTTTCCTGTAATACTAGGCTCCAAATTTAGCTTCTTCTGTGCACTGTGCCATTACAATAGTGCGTACGGATCATGGCGGTTATCCGCCTCTCTGTAACCCTGCAAAACACCCAAACACGTTAGGAAAACCATACATGGAGGTGGTGGATGCAACGGGGATGATGAGAATGGCCATGCAGACTGGTGAGATGGCAGAAAAGTGCGGGATTACAGTGGAAAATGCAGTGGGAGGCTTGCAGAATGGTGGCCCAGTGAGAAAATGCAGTTGGAGTGTGGCGAGAACAGAAATTTTAATGTAAAACATTAAAATTTGACCTTTGAACGCACATATATACATGGACGGGCGAGAAATATGATGAAGCACGTGGAATAGGTGATGTGGCAGGAGCAGTCAATGGCGGAACATGCAATAAAATCTGGATCATCCGATCTCGGGAGCAGATTGACGGCTGAAAATGCATCAGAGGGTGATGGATGGTGGGCCAGGGGTATGGTTGCCTTGGGTTAATTTCCGCGCATCTTTGCGGCGCGATGACCGTTGGATGGATGATCGAAAATCAGACGATGTATATGCATATCGCGCCATGTCAAATACCGAACGATAACACGCGATGGGGGGAGGTTTTGGAATAATGTTGGTGCCACGTGTCATGCGATGAGTGGAATCATTGGCTAAACGAAAAATACCGCCCACCCCTTAGAGGTGGTGTGATAGAAACCACCGATTTTAGAACAGTGTGTGGGGACCACCGGGGCGGGTAAACTCCGGGCCGTTGATTTGTGGGTAAATGAACGGTGGAGATGCGATGAACGGGTGGTGAACGGGTTGAATGGTGGAACTTGTGGGGACGCGACGACCGTCCGATCTACACAAATCGACGATCCAGAATGCTCTCGATATATAATTGTGGTAAGCGCCTTTTGGGCTGGAGGGTGGTTCTAGCTCCAGGCCACATGGGGGGAAATACGGTTCAGGGGCTGGGCAAAAAGGGTGCTAAACCCATACACATAAAAAAATGGTTATTCGGCCCATTTAATGCAATTTGAGGGCAGAATTAGGTAACGATAGAGGGAAAACGGGGAAATTAGGCCAAACAAGGGGTGTGTGTAGGATTTGAAGGGGTTTTGGGATAATTTAAGGAACAAGGAGAGGGATTTTAGGAGGTAAAAAGAGGGGGACTTTGACAAAAGGGAAAAAAGGGTTAAAATGGGATATTTCTGCAGGGATACAAAGGGAAAATAAGGGCCTTTTGGGGTACAATTTTTAGTGACACCTTATAAAGGGAGTCAGCAGAGGGAATTTATCAAAGGTGAAGATACAGGAGACTTCAAGGATGATGTGTTTTCAGAGGAAATACATTCCTTGAAGGCTCAGAAACATTTTAGCCCCATGTTTTCTTGTCAAAAATTTATAGGGGGCTAACAGGCATCAGCTTGGAGGAGATATCTCTAGTGATTGGATCCTTCCTTTCACTGTGGTGATCCATGGATTGGCCATCCAATCCATTTTTGTTTCAGATCTGATATGCTATACAATATATGCTTCAGAATTTTCTGAATATTACTGGAGATCTATGACTTAGATCTCAGATCTACTCTTGTACTTTCATGTTTTACTGAGATACCCAAGGGGAATGTATAAAGGAGCCTTTATTGTATATAGATCTGAATTAGATCCATATTTTTGTGTACAGATATGCTCTAGATCTGAGTTATAATATATTACTACTTCAAACCCTTTAAAATAACGCTGTCAATATTATGCAGACTTTTCTTGTGGTTGCAGCACCTCATTTCTGAGGGTTTATTCTTGTAAATCCTTCTCCTTTCTATTTTACATTGTATAAGCTACTGTATAAAGTTATTTTTTTGATGTATAGTTGAAAAATTAGTTTCCATACTGATCTCCTACAAGTATTGGGCCGAACTGCATTATTTTCCAGTAGTTTGTTTTTGTATTATTGCAGTTCCCTTCTTTGGCCTTTTTCTAGCTGCACTAGGTGTGGGGAGACCTGTCTAACACACCTAGGAGGATTTTTTTTTAATCCCTCTTGGATTCAAGTCTTATATTGTCATATATAAGGGATCCAACTGCTGTTTTCCAATCCTATAGCATCCATTCCTAAAAAATGCGTTTTTCAGGCATGCCTTGCTAGCAGTCCCAATTTTGGGATATTACAAAAGGAGAATCGTAGCACGAAGTTGACAGCTGAGAAGTGGAAGAACAAGTACATCTTCACTGAATTCTATGAAATTTTATTTGTAACCTTTGTGCACGAGCTTCAAGAGTGGTTGGCAAGGCTAGTAGTATTGCAGACGTGCTAGAAGGATGATCAGGTTACGTAGTGGAAACCAAAATTTATTCAACAGTTGGAAAGGACTGACAATAAGATCACCCATACTATAGATCACTGGGTAGATAGCGTGCTGGGAGGATTCATGATAGAATTCACAGTCGATCATTTCATGTCCTACTCTAAGGTAGAGCAGAGGTTCTTCAAGGGTTTCTAAGGTAAGTTCTTGAAAACATTGCCTTTGTTAATAAAAATTTTGTTGTGTGAAAAGGGCATTCTCTGTAGCCAAATGAAGTGAATGACCTCTAATCTGAGATAGAGTACAACATGAAGTGTTAAGTACTGCCAAACTAATTAAGAAGGAGATAGATCCATCTACAGTCCATTAAGAGAATCGCTTATGCATAGTCCTCCAGCTACACCACCTTCAACTAGTCAGCATAAGGGTAAGAACTCACCCATACCTCCGCTGCCACCAGAAGACGATATAGCCATGCACATGAAGCTAACTACCTTCAAGGGTGTAGGGGATGAATATATGGACCGATTTTGGTTTGTAGCAGAATCAATATGGACTACGCAACATGTGGCTACTGATGTTGTAAAAAGAGCGTAGCTATCCCTCGTCTTTGAAGGTTGGGCCTTGGACTGGTATATGGGATATATAGGGCAGCATATGGACCCTTCTATTCAGGAGATTAAGACAGCTTTAAAATAGCAATTCTGAAATCCTAAGTCCTACTCGCAGCTGGTAACTGACCTAAAAGACTTTAGGCAAGGACCCACTGAGTCTTTATGGGAAGATGATCAGTGGTTAAAGAAGGTTATCAGAGATGGATAATTCTCGTATGATGATAGACAGCACAAGGAATGGTTTATTGCTATGCTGCTACCTCACCTGTGTGGACCTATGGGTCAATAGGTGATTGAAATGCAAGAGAAAGATTTGGAAATTGTTGTGAAACTAGAGGTTGCGCCAAGAGACGATGCCCAGTTTGGAGTGCAGAAAATCTAGGGACAACTGGAGGCGATGCACCTTGAAATATAGAATCTGTGAAAATAACGAGGTAAAGAGGTTATTCCAGACATATTGTGCATAAGATGCAGGGTGTCTGGTCATACAAAGGATCAGTGTCCCCTGTTGATGGATTACATGCATGTTAGGGGACTTAGCCCATTGCACCCTAGGGAGGTTGTGGGGCCAAGTGGCCCGACATTATGGTGTGTTGATTTTCGTGTTTCCAAACTACATGATACTAACCACTGCCGTCATCTTGGTTCTTATGTCCTAGAGTTGAAGCAACAATGGTGTCGATTCTGCTCCTATGTGGGGCATGATGAGCATAATTTCCGGACCTACGACTTGATGATAGATCGAGGAAACCTATACAGGGTACAGGCTGACCCTTCTTCACCATTATCTCCCTCAAGTAGAGGAGGATCCCCAACCAGAGGCAGGGGACGGGGAAGGGGTGGAGGCATAGGTCGAGGAAGAGGATAATTGATCTGATACAACTGTGGGGAGATAAAGCACTTTACGAGGGAGTGTCTGAACCTTGCCCGAAAATCTTACCGTTACTATTGTTATGAAGGTAAATCCTCTCTGCAGACAGAGAAGATCCCTCTAGCCCTAGAGTGGGTCTAGTAATAAGGAATCATGCTAAGGTGTAGGTTCCTAGATATTTGAATGAAAAAGGATGCGATAATATGGCCTCCCTGTGGTCCAACGTCGTTGTCGGCAATCGTAGTGATGAGGAGAACTTCTCGCTCCCGATTTGGCAAGTCACAATCCCTTCGCTTATTGTGCTTGAACACCTACACAAAGATCAGAAAATGATAACTGCATACCACATACTAATTTCATCCAAAATTTACTAGTCAGTCAGAGAAGACTAAAAATATTTCATTCAATAAATACAAAATACAAGATGGGAACCAAACAATAGTCACTTATATTATTAAGTAGAAGGAAGAGATACAACCATGCTCTGACATCGCGGTCTCCTCCAGCGGGGTTCGGGCGAAGCACGTCTCAAACCTCATCAGGGAATTCAGATGGGATAGAAGCCCTCTCGATGGATTTCTTCCTTGTTCTACCTTCTAAATAACTTAGTTATTCAACTATAGCTCAGTTCTCCTAGTTCAGCACTATAGTTGTATAATTTTCTTTGTTCAGCTAGTTTTCATAAAGAGAGAAGGCTTGTTTATATAGAGGCAAAGGAGGAGGTTTGGATCCCTACAAAGTTGGAAGGGAGGCCTATCCTTTAGGAGTGTTCCAAGGGAGGTGGAAACTACTAACTAAAGGAGCGAGCCCATGGTTGTTTCAGTTCAACCACTCCCAATGACTCATCCACGAGGTGTTTGGAATGGAACATCCACTTCTATATTTAAAAAAAATTTCATAAATAGCTTGGCGCGGGTGTCTAACTAGCACAGAGCGCTAAGTGGTGCGGGCTCAATGTTAAATTTCCTAGTTGGCGGGAGGAGGTAAAGGGCTGCTCACGCCAAGGAAAAAATAGGGATTTTTACAGCTCTGCTTAGGGAAATGTCAACAAGGAGAATGTTGCCTTCATCAAAAGGGATGCAAGGATGTTATTTTCAAAGCATGACACTGTGTATTGGTCACAGAAATGACCCTCCAATGTGCGAGTTGGGGAATGCAGGGACAGTGAAAAAATTTTGTGTAACAACTGTCAACAATTGGACCACGTGATTGAAGATTGTCCAGTCTTGATAGCAAAAATGCAGGAAAAGCAGCAAACACCTACGCAGAAGGTATAGAGGGTTAAGATGGAACCGCGTGATGAAGGACCAAGTATTAATGTCATAACACGCAGTGGCATGGCTACTGGAGGAGTTCAGGAGAAATCAGAAGTTGAACCTCTTATCCGGAAAGCAACTATCAAACAGGAAAGCTTGGACCTACAGAAGGAAAAGGAAACCTTCGTTGCAGCTCGCAAAGACTTTACTAAGGATGAAGCACCTATTTCAAAATCTCCAGCAAACCTAAGAATAGATGATGAAGTTAAACCATTTGTATAGGCATGTATGAAGTTTCTATGCAACCAGAAGCCAGTAGAAAATCTGCAAGCACTAATAAACAGTTGCACAGAGAGAACTAACCCTCCACCGGAAATTAAGTATGTGCACAAACTTTACAAGAATAAGAAATGCACTGGTAGGGAAATGTGGCTAACAATGCAGATTGGTGACTATTCAATGGATTGGGTTATTTTGGACCTGGGGTCAGATGCGAACATACTACCCAAGAAAAATTGGCAGTGGATGGGAGAGCCTAAGTTGGAATGGTCTACTATCTAGCTGCGCATGGCCAACCAACAGAAGATCATACCGTTGGGAAGGTTGTCAAAGATTATGATTGATATCACGAGAGTTAAGGTCCACACCAATTTTCAGGTAATTCAGATTGTGGAAGATGTGGACCCCTTAATCTAGCCATGCACGCAACCCCTACGAGGTGGTGGGACATGCATAAGGGGACATTCCAATATTGGGAATAATTTCGTGACATGACCATATTATGGTTTGAACCTCCGGTTCACCTACGCGTAAAAAATTTCTTAGGGCCAGGGGACCTACGCGAGCACTTGTCCGCATGGATGGAAGAATGGGGTGAAATAACTATGGAGGAATGGGTCCACCTATTCATTCATGCCTTGGGGCCAATCCCGATCGCATGGTATTTAGATGCATAATTACACCAGTGCACCCGCCACGGGGAAACCCTGAAGGACGAGTTTTTAGGGACATTCGGTTTGATAGGAGGAACGGAGGCACTCGACGAAGCTCTGCAGGATATAGATGCCTTAGGATTTCATGAATCACGCCCTTGTGCAGCACATGGGGCACCAACATGGGGGACGCAGATGCAGGATATTGTCAACTGTCGCAATCTATCAATGGAGGAATGTGATGAAGATCCACGGAATATCTCCATCCCAGAATCGAAGGGAGAGCGCATAGTTGTTGGACCCCCACTGCAGAACCTCGATGTCACTAAGCCTCTAAAGCTGTGAGAAGTTAAAATTGGAAGGGAGGAGCAGCCTAAGCTAGCTAAAATTAGGGACTACTGGGATGATGATACGGTGGGAAAAGTTGCAGAACTCCTCATGGAATACCAAGACTTATTCTTGACAAAATTCTCGAAACTCAAAGGGATTGCAGGGGACCTAGGGGTCATGTGCATCACTTTAAAACCATATGCGCACCCTATGAAGCAGCGCCCTTATCGTTTGAACCCCAAGTACAAATTAAAAGTCGAGGAAGAAATCGACAAAATGCTTGTCGCAGGTATCATCAAACCAGTCGAACAGTCATATTGGGTAAGTCCTATGGTGGTTCAGGAGAAAAATAATAAGGGAGAGATACGGATGTATTTTGACCTATGCAAATTGAATGATTCCTGTGTCCATGATACCTTTCTTACGCCATTCTCTGATGAAATCCTCGATATCATGGGGGGGTAGGAAGCGTACTCATTCATGGATGGGTTCTCGAGCTACCATCAGATCAGGATCACACTTGAAGATCACAGCAAAACCACATTCGCCACTGAATGGGGATATTTTCACTACACTATCATGTCGTTTGGGCTCAAGAATGCCCCTGCCATGTTTTTGCGGGTGGTGGTCGCATTATTCAAGGACTTCATCCACAAGTTTTTGGAGGTATATTTTGATGACTGGACCGTCTTCAGGTTAGTAAAGAAGCATCTCTCAAACTTGTGCATGATGTTGGATGCCTGTCGAAAGCACCAGATTTCCCTGAATATCAAGAAGTGCATATTTTGTGCACCCTTCGGGATCTTGCTAGGTCACATAGTTTGTCGACAAGGATCGATGGTCAACCCTAAAAAAATAGCAGTTATCATAAACTTGGCAGTACCTATAACTGAGAAACAGTTGCGCTCTATCCTCGGACACACAGGCTACTACAGAAAGTTCATTCAAGGGTACGCGCTAATCACAACATCTATGAAAAAACTACTAAAGAAGGACGTTTCGTTTTTTTAGGACGACGAGTGTCAGAAGAGCTTCGAGCTGCTCAAGGAGAAGATGGTCTCTGTGCCTATTCTTATCTTTCCTGACTGGGTGAAGGTTTTCCATGTTCACGTAGATGCATCGGGGGTCACCCTGGGAGTTGTCCTTACGCAACCTGGAGACAGAGACATTGACCATCTAGTTGCATTTGCTAGTAGGAAAATTTCTGGTGCAGAGCGTAACTACTCCACTATGGAGCATGAGGGGTTGGCCATGGTATATGCCCTGCAAAAATACTAGCATTATCTTTTAGGAGGGCACTTCAAGATGTTTACAAATCACTCGGCTTTGAAGTACCTAGTGAATAAGCCTGTGTTGGGGGGGGGGGGGAATATGCCGATGGTTACTATTGTTCCAGAAATATGACTTTGAGATCATCGTCAAGCCAGGGAAGTTGAATGCTGGGCCGAACCACTTATCCCGAATTGAAAGTGTTGAAGAGCTGACCAACCTAGAAGAAGGATTTCCTGATGCACAGATGTTTGCTATTAAGGTAGTCGGTGTGAACTTTTCCGACATCATTCACTTCTTGACTACAAGGATGGCACCTACAAAGTATTCGGTACAACAGAAGAAAGATTTGGTAACCCACGCCGTATATTTTACCATCATCACATGCCATCTGTATAAGCTACGAGCTGACGAGGTGTTGTGAAGATATGTGTTGGAGCATGAAAGGCATGCAATCTTAGCATAAGCTCACGGGGGCGTAGCAGGAGGTCACTACGCAGGGAGAGAAATGATGCAGAAGATCTTAAGAGCTGGGCTATGGTGGCCCACATTGGATAACGACTCTCACGACTATTGCAAAGCCTGCGATATGTGCCAAAGGACAAGAAGGCCGTCGCGCAGAGACAAAATGCCCCTGCAACCGAAAATGGCCCTGCAAGTGTTTGACAAATGGGCTTTTTAGTCATCAATAATTTTTACTATCTGTAGATGACTAAATATTGGTTCTAGATTTCTAAAAAAAATTCCCTTAATATTGTGAGTTTTAGAAATCTCATTGTCTTCATTATCCTTATAGAAATGTTTTTACTATTTTACCATTTTTCCATTCCATGGTCACCCTGCCACTCCTTATGGGATTTTTCCACTCATCTCCATCCTTTTTCCCACCTATAACGTCATTACTCTATTTTTCCCTTGCCCATGACTCCACTTTCCATCTAGGGTTACCTATAATCATATTCCTTCCCATGTTCACTAGGTTCCTCAAGCATTGATAGTCTCAAAACTATCTCTGTAGGCTCTTTAGATAAATCAAGTACATTGGATTTTGGATCTTCACTACACCACTTTGTCAATACTCTGTTTTTACACTTGAAGACTCCAAGCCAATTTTCAGTCAAAGACCAGGTCAAATAATCCTCCCACTAGGTCAATTAGGGTTTCATATGTTCCAAGGTCATCATTGTGTTTCTTTATTAGAATCTGGTTCAGAGGTATTGGAATAATGAGGCATGGTTACTCAAGAAAAGATCAAAAAGACTCCAAAGAAGACTACCTTGTCAAATTCAGGTTCTACAAGAAGTAAATGCAAAATTTGACACTTTTGCAGAAGTGTTAAAAGGTCTATCAGCAGAAAGTTGGTGAGGTAGGAGGTATGCTCCTATATGAAGACATCTTTCCGCAAAGAAGACAAGAAACAAGTTGGTCTTAAGAAAACTAGGGTTTTTCAACTAATATTCCGGCAGAGTGCCAACATAGTTATTAATTGCAGAAATGGCACAAGAGAAGGTAAAGGAGGAGTTGAACTCCATGATGAAAGTAAAGGAAGATTCTGAAGATGCCACTGTGATCAAATTCCAGATTTGTAAAAGGTGAGTGTATCATGCCTCAAAGAGTAAAAGTGTGAAGAGTATCAATAAGAGAAGGCTAGGTTAGTGTTTTCAGGCACCTTCAAATCAGAAGTGTCAAAGAAGGTAAAAACATGGTTGAAACTCCATAGTACAAACAGAAAAAGGTTTTAAAAGTGTTGCTATGAGAAATCCTCTAAAAAATGTTTAAAGATCTTGCCATGACTAATTGAGCAGAAAATATGAGTTGAGTTTCAAGGTGGGAACAAAAGGTGTTCTGAAGATGTTTCCTTATGTTTGAGCCCCAAAGGTGTCAAAATCATTTTTTCATGCCTCCAAGAACAAAGGAAAAATTCAAACTCATCATTTTAGTAACCTACATGCAAAACAGTGTAAAAGGTTTGTGAGAAAAGGTGAAAGGTTGAGTTGAATTTCACAATGAAAACCACAAAGGATTTTGAAGCTACTATTATGTGTAATCATCACAGAATCATCAAAATGCACTTATGAAATCTCAAGGGAGTAAAAGCAAAGCCAATACAGTGTTTTCAGTCACCTACAAGGCAAAAGTAAAAAATATCGGTGAAGAGGGAAAATAAGGTTCAACACAGTAGGAAGTGGGTTTCAAAGACTAAATTAAACTTCTATCTACCCATCAAGCTCATATAACACTTCAAGACATTCATTGTTGCCTTGCAGAGAACTAGAAATTTCAAAGGGAGAAGAAATTGTGAATTTTTAAGCTGGAATTCGGCAAAATGTTTTGGCACTACACCCCTGGAAACTGGCGTTGTGCGTTTGACAAGTTTTCTTGGTGATTTTTACACAGGTAATGCACGCCTGGGAGGTGGTGTTGCACACCTGGAAAGGCGTTGCGCCTTTGCCCAAACCGACCCCCAGCTTACCTTTGGCGCTATGCCCTTAGACTAGGCACTGTGAACTTGGCCAAGAGGGCCTCCTATAGCCTACAAACACTCAAATCAACTCAAATTTGCTCCAAGACATCACCAAGGGTTTTCAAGCACTGGTAGGGGTAAGTACAGCTCATCAAGCCCTTCTTCAAGCATTTGTAGTGATTTATAATTAAATGAAATTGAATACCTTGAGAAGAAACCCTAGATTTGAACTTAAAAGCACTGTTTGAATACTACTTGATCTACCTGCAAAGGGAAGTCAGTTATAAATAGAGAGATCACATTGTTGGAGGTTGCCCATTCACCTAAGTTGTCCCTAAATTTCATTTCAAATTGACATAAGTGCAAGGTGTGTCAAAACAGAGTTTTAACAAGCAAAAAATGGTGGTCATTGAGTTTTGCCTCTCACTCATATTCATATACCTTACACCCTCACTCATTCACCTCATTCACTTGTAAAAACTTCCATTCCATTACGCTCTTCTAAATTAGTTTCATATTAGTGCTAGGGGAATGAAAATGAGCAATAAAATTTCAATGAGGGAGAGATAAATAATGAATCAAGCAGTGAAAAAGAAGGAAATGAGGGGGCTAATGCAAATGAGGAATCAAGCAGTGAATAAAAGAGCATTGAAGGTTGTGAGGCAAATGTTAATGAAGAAGAAAAAAATGAAGAAGAGGTTAGTGAGGCACATATAAATAAGGAAGAGAGCAGAAATGATGATGGAAAAAGGTCATAAATCCAAGATATCAGTGAGTCAAAGGTAAATGAAGAAGAAATCAGTGATGACAGTGGGACAAAGAGTGATGATGACAGTGGGTCAAGGGGCCATGAAGAAAGTAGTAAGGCTACTAACAATGAAGCCTATGAAAAATATGGTGGGACCAAGGAGGTTAAAGATGAATAAAACCTTGAAAACTTGGCTGATGCATCCATACATGCATCCCAAACACCATGAGTAAGGCAAATTCAGATTTTGGCAACTTTTTGAAAATTTTGGTTTTTTGACTGATTTAGAGGGCCAAAGGCATAGCGCCACTGGAACTAAGCTCTTTTTTGGGGCACTCTTTTGAGGATTGGTTTAAATTTCTAGATTCATCAGGCCAAGGGAATCATGCACACAAAATTTCAGATCATTTGGAGTAGATTCGGTCCTCCAAAAGTGCCAAAAACACCCAAAAAACCACCTTTCTGCCCTATTTTCAGAGTTGGCGCTGCGCCCTGAGATATATTGGGATATTTATTTTTTGATCCAGTAAATGAGGTCCAATCATAAACCTAAAGGCATTTTTGGAAATTAGACTTGACAAGCTTTCCAATGAGCTATCATGGAGCTCATTTAGACACCAAGAAGGCCTTCAAAACTCATCTACAAGATGACCTATTTTTCTGGTGCAAGCGCTGCGTCCTTGGCCTTGGCACTGTGTCCTTGCGTGCAAAGTCAAAAAAAGACACAAATTTATGGAAAAATATATTTTCGAGAACTTTTGAGGAAAATCACTCCTAGTTAGCTCAGAATTTATGTTTGAAGTTATTTTACATTTATTACATTAGATGTTTTGTGCCTTGGGCCTTGCATGGTCTTAATGGACAAATTTGGAATTTATGATGTATTAATGAAATTTTAGAAACCCTAGTTATCGTTTTGGTCCTTCTTGCTGGTTAAATACATCATTGAGGCCTCATTTTACATTTTGGTTGGTTGTGGAGAAAAACCTCGTAGACTTTGAATTGTGAGGAGTTTTTGGTTTTGGAGCATTATGAAGATTTTGAACTGAATATCAATGAGACAAGCACTTTTTAGGATTCATGAACATTGCTAATGGTGATTTCTTTCTCATTTTGTTCTTTTTATCTCATTTTTTACATATTGTGTCATCTTTCTCTTGCAATAGAATATAAATTTTAGCTTAAGATATGTTGTCAAAAGCACCTTAAGTCTATCTGCTTCCATGTTTTCCTCTGCTAGGTCAGTTTAGAGAATTATTAGTTGCTCTCTAATCCCACTCAACTTGTTTATCTCAATAAGTATTTAATGGATTCAATGCCAAAGTAGTTTATGGTTAGCCCTGCCCTTTAGAATCACTTCAACATTGTTTTTAAGGTCTTTTCTTCAAAGTATTGCTAATTAGGGTTTGACTGAAGAGGTTTATCATTTGCCCTACCCTTTTCTCCATCTTGAATGGTTTCTTTGAAGTTACTTGTAGTTTGATTAAGGAATTTAGGATCTCCCTACTCTTTGATCATTACTATATGTTATCTTAAATGTATTCTTTGCCTGAAGGTGAAATCACTAGAGACTTTACAAGTTTATTGCTCTCTAGGGTTTGTTGGATTGTCGCCTTAATATTTACTTGCTAGGGTTTGGTCAAAGAAGTATGGTTTGCCCTGTCTTTGGTTTTTCTTTATGCTTAGTGATCTTAAACGCCCCTCTTGTTGTAGTATTTTTCAAAGGATTCTTAATTGTCCTTTGCACCTACTTTGTTCACAATTTAATGTTCACTTCACTCACATAAGCCTTGAAGATCCATTTGGCTTTGTTATACTTGCCCTCTGAAACACCCTTGACCTATTGTTGTACTTTTACAGACATTTTTCAGACTCCATAGCCCAATGGTCTAAACCTCTCCTACTCTATTTTTGCTGCTTGACAAGCAACCCAACCAAACAAAACAAAACAAAAAAACCCTAATCCCTATAACTAGCCTAAAATCAAAAACCTAAAAGCTATCAAATTAATTCTTTCATACAAATATAGAGAGAGCCCTCTCTGAGTCTATGAAGGCTAGGTCCTAGGACTCCAAAGATTGGTTTGATGTTACCCTTGTACATTTGGTCTTGCAAATCTGACAAATTACGAGGACCTAACACAACGACGATCACGGTGGGACTCTAAGTCGGTAACATCATAATTGTACCTTCTCTAAAATCACTATCAAACTTAGAAAATCAAGTGTTAGCCAAGAATAGTATCTAACTGATTCAAAATACTAAGAATATGATGACTCAACTGGAGATAAATCATTTAAATATAAGTATTCCTTAGGACCTCAGAAAACCCAAAAACATCCTTATATTGGTATTCATTTGTTAATGGTGGACAACAAGTACATCCTTAAAACAGTAAGCATCCTCCACCTAGTGACTCCACTGTTCTTCAGTAGCCCTATTGACCCCACTAGTTCTCACAGACTCCCTTAATAATGCATTAATAAATCCTAATATTGCTGATGGTGGATAGAAAAGTTGAAATCTTCCACCTCATGACTCCACAAATCTCAATACACCTAAAGAATCCACTGGTAGGAGAACCTAGCCTAGTTTTAAAGATGTAGCAACCCTTGTTTTGACTAATAAATAATGGATCCAAGGATACAACGCAAGTATGCTCCAACGAAAAGAGATCACATCCCTGGATTCCCACACAAAATTCCTCAGATAAATTGGGTTTCAAACCTGCCTATGTTTCAAGATGAAAAGTTTGATAACCCCTTGTTATATCTCATCAAATTTCATATACATGTATGGAGGTTAAAAGTTGAATGGCACAAGGACTACCTCATGAAAATGTTTATGGCAACATTAGAGGGTAAGGCAAGGGAATGGTATGAAGGCCTGGAACCTGGCACCTTGTTTTCTTTGAAGGATTTCCACAAGGTATTTTATGAACATTATAAATAATATTGTCCATCTCTATCATTAGCTGAAAATTGTTGTGATCAATCTGAAGATCTCATACTATACCTTGTAAACATTGATGAAGATTTAGGAAATTGGCATCCTCGAGATATATTAAAGGAAATTCATGCATTTCATACTCAAGATAACTATTATGATAGCCTAGAGGAATTGGTTGAGGATGAAATCAATCAGGAAATAAAGGAAGATCCTCAGGATCTCTCTAAAGGCACAAGTGATGATTCACCATCTCTTCTAGGTGAGGCTCAAGAAGATATTCACCCTTAGAATAAACCTTCACAAAAGAAAGAGAACTATTGTAGTTATGTCCAAACAAAGAGAAAAATTCCTCCTCTTTTAACTGAAGAGGAAATCAATCATATTCTAAACATGCAGCCAGCCTCTAAACCCTCATGTGAACAGAACATTTCTATTCATTTTCCTGCTAATACCAACTATCGCAGATCAGAAAATGGATTTGTAGATCAATTCAAGGAGAAACAATTTGATAATCCAATATGTATGTTTGGTGACATTACTTATATTGATGATTTTCCAAAGTTTGATCAGTACGATGATGATGTTCTCCAAACATAAGCTAATCTTGCAGAGCAATCAGCAGTTGGTTTGTGGGAGGAAGTTCAATTTCATCAACTTGAAAATAGTAATCAGCCAATACATATCAGCTATGACACTGATGAGGAAAGTCTAGAAAATTTGGAAGTAAGTGAGGATCTCTGACTCTTCGTTCTACTTCATTTTAGTCCATCAAAAATAACTTTCATGTGATTGGAAATCAACAATATTTCAGTTTTGATGTTGAGGTTGGGGAAGATAATGAACTTCTTGAGAAAGTTGTTAATAAGGAGCCTTTTCCTGAAATGGTTGAGGAAATCATTTGCGACATAGAATCTTCCTTAGCTCCAGATTTGCAGCCACCAAGTTCCATTTAATTTCAAATTACAGATGAAGGCTTGGAAATTGATAATCATAGGAGAGTTGTTGTACTACCTTATCAAGAATATTTATTTCCAAAGAGTACTCCTTCTCATCAACATGATGGCCTTCACACAAAATTCAGCCCACTCAATCAAAGCATATCAAGTTTGCTAGAAGACAACATTGCAAAATATGATAAAGTTGCCCTTACAGATGATCATGAAGAAGAGGTGGAGTTTATTTCTCAAAAGAATCCCAAGCTTAGCCAAGTGGAGGAAAGAGTAGTCCTGGATGAAGCCTATTTTTAAAATCCTCAAAGCTAGGTATTATTCAAGGACCCCTTTGTTGTTTTCATAGAGACATTTGAAGAGGGAGTAAAATATGTCAGAAGCAGTTTGGTGCAAGTTTTAAAGGAAATTTTAGGCACTACTGTTCAAACACAAGTGAGGTGGGAGTGGCCTTTTGAATTTTTCAGCACACTTAAAGGGTTGAACAAAGATCACTCATGGAATCATCTACTTGATTGGTTATATTGGAAAAGGGAGTTCACCAAGTGAATATATATCACATCTAAGTTAGATTAGGATAGATATGTATGCAAATAAGCTCAGCACTATGAGCATCTTTCTAGCTTTAGTTTCAGATTGTTTTGACAAAAAAGGTCAAAAAAACAAAAACACAAAAAAAGGGTAGGTAAAAGAAGAGGTACAACCCCATACCCATAAACAGTATTTCTGAAAGTGTGCAAGCCTAAATGCCACTACTATTGAGAAAATAAAGTTTTGTTCAGTCATCTAGCCTAATCATGATTGGACGTGTTTTAAATTTCTGTTGATAGGTTAGTGAAAGAATACTTGTCAAACCATTTAAGCTTGACTTGTCAGTAGATTAGATTAGGAAAATATGTTGGTTCTCAAAGCTTAAATCTGAACCAAAGAGAAATTAGAGGGATGCATGACAAATTCTAAATTATTAGCCCTCAAGTTTCTAATTTCACTTGTACAAAAATAATGTTTGTGTGCGGCTTGTCCAAATGCTACAGCCGATGGAAAATCAGATTGCTTAATCTTGGTTTGGTTATATTTTGAATTTCATGTCAATAGGTTAGAGAATAAAGCCTGTCAAACAGCTTAATCTTGACAGGTGAGTAGACTAGGTAGAGAATAAGAGAGTTCATTAGCCTAATATGAACTTTTGGATGTTATAAGGTACAAGTAGATAGTTTTTTATGCTTTCAAAAGAAAAGAATGTCAAGGGTTTTCCAATCCAAGTGCACCCGAAAGAAGAAAAAAATTTAGGCAAAGTATGATGGGTAGGTAGAACTGAGATTGAAGCAATCATTTTGCTTTCATATTTTATAATATCGTAGCTTCAAGAGAACATCAACAAATGAAGGAAGAGGGATCTACCAAGTACAAGTAAGGTACTGGTCTTCAAAATTCAGATATCCGAACTCTAAGGTCCTGGACACCTCCTGAAAAGGAGTTTCCCTCCCTAAGAAAATCCATTGTTAATCATCATTAATTTTTACTATCTGTATATGATTAAATATTGGCTCTAGATTTCTAAAAACAAAATTCCCCGAATATTGTGAGTTTTAGAAATCTCACTGCCTTCATTATCCTTATAGCAAATGTTTTACTGTTCTACCATTTTTCCATTCCATGGTCACCCTGCCACTCCTCAAGGACCCCTTATGGGCATGTGCCACTCATCTCCATCCTTTTTCCCACCTGTAACCTCATTACTCTATTTTTCCCTTGCCCATGACTCCACTTTCCTTCTAGGGTTACCTATAAGCCTATTCCTTCCCATGTTCACAAGGTTCCTCAAGCATTGATAGTCTCAAAACTATCCCTGTAGACCCTTTAGATAAATCAAGTACATTGGATTTTGGATCTTCAATACACCACTTTTTCAATACTCTATTTTTACACTTGAAGATTCCAAGACAATTTTCAGTCAAAGACCAGGTCAAATAATCCTCCCACTAGATCAATTAGGGTTTCATATGTTCCAAGGTCATCATTGATGTTTCAGACATTGTTTTTATTTATTAGAATCTAGTTCAGAGGTATTGGAATAATAAGGCATGGTTACTCAAGAAAATATCTGAAAGTCTCCAAAGAAGACTACCTTGTCAAATTCAGGTTCTATAAGAAGTAAATGCAAACTTTGACACTTTTGCAGAAGTGTTAAAAGGTATAAATTTGGTGAGGTAGGAGGTATGCTCCTAAATGAAGACATATTGCAACAAAGAAGATAGGAAACAAGTTGGTCTTAAGGGAAACTAGGGTTTTACACTTGATAGTTCAGCAGAGTGCCAACAAAGTTATCAATTGTAGAAATGCCACAAGAGAAGGTAAAGGAGGAGTTTAATTCCATGATGATAGGAAAGGAAAATTCTGAAGACGCCGCTGTGATCAGATTCCAGACTTGTAAAAGGTGAGTGTATCATGCTTCAAAGAGTAAAAGTGTGAAGAGTATCAATAAAATAAGGCCAGGTTAGTGTTTTCAGGCACCTGCAAATCAAAAGTATCAAAGAAGGTAAAAACATGGTTGAAACTCCATAGTACAGATAGAAAAAGGTTCTAAAAGTGCTGCTATGAGAAATCCTCTCAAAAATGTTCAAAGAGCTTGCCATGAATAAATGAGCAGAAAATATGAGTTGAGTTTCAAGGTGGGAACAAAAGGGGTCTGAAGATGTTGCCTTGTGTTTGAGCCCCAAAGGTGTCAAAATCATTTTTTCATGCCTCCAAAAAAAAATGGAAAAGTCAAACTCATCATTTCAGTAACCTGCATGCAAAACAGTGTAAAAGGTTAGTGAGAAAAGGTGAAAGGTTGAGTTGAATTTCACAATGAAAACTAGTAAGGATTTTGAAGCTTATATTATGTGTAATCGTCACTGAATCATCAAAATGCACTTGTCAAATCTCAAGGGAGTAAAAGCAAAGCCAAGATAGTGTTTTTAGTCGCCTGCAAGGCAAAAGTAAAAAATATTGGTGAAGAGGGCAAAGAAGGTTCAACATAGTAGGAAGTGGGTTTCAAAGACTAAATTAAACTTCTATCTACCCATCAAGCCCATCTAATTCTTCAATACATTCATTTTTGCCTTGCAAAGAACTAGAAATTTCAAAGGGAGAAGAAATTGTGAATTTTTAAGCCGAAATTGGGCAAAGTGTTTTGGCGCTACTCCCTTAGGATGGCACTGCGCCCCTAGAAACCGGCACTGTGCGTTTGGAAATTTTTCCTCGTGTTTTTTACACAGGCGCTGTGTGCCTGGCAAGGTGCTGCGCCTTTGCTCGAACCAACCCCCAGCTTACCTTCGGCACTGCACCCTTGGCCTAGGCACTTCACACTTGGCCTAGGTGCTACATGCTTGGCCAGGAGGGTCTCCTATACCCTAAAAACACTCAAATCAACTCAAATTTTCTCCAAGGAATCACCAAGGGTTTTCAAGCACCGGTACAGGTAAGTACATCTCATCAAGCCCTTCTTCAATCATTTGTAGTGATTTATAATTAAAGGAAATTGAAGACCATAATAAGGATCCCTAGATTTGAAATTAGAAGCATTGTTTGAATACTCCTTTATCTGACTGCAAAGGGAAGTCATTTATAAACAGAGATATCACATTTTTGGAAGTTTCCCATTCACCTAAGTTGTCCCTAAATTTCATTTCAAATTGACATAAGTGCAAGGTGTGTCAAAACAGAGTTTTAACAAGCAACAAAGGGTGGTCATTGAGTTTTTCCTCTCACTCATATTCATATACCTTACACCCTCATTCATTCACCTCATTCACTTGTAGAAACTTCCATTCCATTACCCTCTTCCAAATCAGTTTCATATTAGTGCTAGGGAAATGACAATGAGCAATAAAATGTCAATGAGGGAGAGGGAAATAATGAATCAAGCAATGAAGAAGAAGGAAATCAGGGGGCTGATGCAAATGAGGAATCAAGTAGTGAATAAAAGAGCATTTAAGGTTGTGACGAAAATTTTAATGAAGAAGAAAACAATGAAGAAGAGGTTAGTGTGGTACATATCAATAAGGCAGAGAGCAGAAATGATGATGGAAAAAGGTCTGAAAGCTAATATATTAGTGAGGCAAAGGTAAATGAAGAAGAAATCAGTGATGACAGTGGGTCAAGGAGCCATGAAGAAATCACTAAGGCTACTAACGATGAAGCCTGTGAAAAATATGGTGGTACCAAGGAGGTTAAAGATGAATAAAACCTTGAAAACTTAGCTGATGCATCCATACATGCATCCAAAACACCATGAGGAAGGCAAATTCAGATTTTGGCAACTTTTTAAAAATTTTGGTTTTTTAACTGATTTAGAGGGCCACTGGTGCTGCGATATTTTTTGGGGAACTCGTTTGAGGAGTGGTTTACATTTTCAGATTCATCATGCCAAGGGAATCATGCACACAAAATTTCAGATCATTTGGAGCAGATTTGGTCCTCCAAAAGTGCCAAAAACACCCAAAAAACAACCTTTCTGCCCTATTTTCAAAGTTGGCGCTGTGCCCTAAGAAGTCTTGGGAGATTTAGTTTTTGGGAAGTTAAATGAGGTCCAATCAGAAAAAAAAAGGGATTTTTGGAAATTATACTTGACAAGCTTTCCAATGAGCTATCATGGAGCTCATTTGGACACCGAGAAGGCCTTCAAAGCTTAGCTGCAAGATGACCTATTTTTCCGGTGCAGACACTGCACCCTTAGCCTTGGCGTTGCGCCCTTGCCTGCAAAATCAACAAAAGACACAAATTTGTGGAAAAATATATTTTCGAGGAATTTTGAGGCAAATCACTCCTAGTTAGCTCAGAGTTTATGTTTGAAGTTATTTTTCATTTATTAAATTAGATATTTTGTGCCTTGAGCCTTGCATGGTCTTAATGGACAAATTTGGAATTTATGATGTATTAATGACATTTTGGAAACCCTAGTTATGGTTTTGTTCCTCATTTCTGGTTAAATACAGCATTGAGGCCTCATTGTACATGTTGGTTGATTGTGGAGAAAAACCTCATAGACTTTGATTTGTGAGGAGTTTTTGGTTTTGGAGCATTGTGAAGATTTTGAACTGAATATCAATGAGACAAGCACTTTGCAGGACTCATGAACATGGCTAATGGTGATTTCTTTCTCATTTTTCTCTTGTTATCTCATGTTTTACATATTGTGT